>ONZH01005941.1:0-600000 GCA_900303285.1 Rhinella marina | reverse complement strand
TTTTATACTTTGCTGGTTTGGCATTTGGCATTATATAAAATGCCTAAGAAATATGTAAATAATTAAAAGTTTCATACTTTGAATACTTCAGGCATTCTATAGAATGCATAAACATTATATATATATATATATATATATATATATATATATATATAAAAATAAATATTGTATCATCATAAATTCTTAGATTTGTGTAAGTTTACTAAACGATGATAAAAGATATACACTACTACAAAAAGTTAGGAATGGTCCAATATATGAAAAATGTGAAAAGTTCACACTACAGTGATATTATATCATGAAAGTAGGGTATTTAAATAGAAGCATGCAGTGGTGATTTCCTCCTGTCAAACCATTTATTGAAACAAAAGCCAACAACAGTGGCGGGTCTACCCCCACACGTCTCCAGGATATGTCCCCATTGTCTGATAGGTGCGGTGAATGGGTCCGCATCTGTGATGCGGTGAGCACACAGCCAGTGCCCATATATTGTGGACCCACTGTTTGTGGGCCGAAATACGGGCAACGGCTGTGTCCATGAAGGCTTACTCAGTGAAGGTAGCCCTTATTTAAAGGTATTGGGGGTCATTTACGTAAAGTGCTACACCTGTTTTATGGATAAAAAAAGTAGCAAACCCCCATTTTGCAACTTTTTAAATGCCCATGCAACAATATTTTGCCGCACGGGAGTTTTTTTTTCTCGACGAGTTCGAGACTTGGGAGTGTCGAGGGAGTGACAGGGGACTTTGGCCCTGACAAATTTGCCATCTTTTATGCCTCTACAAAAGACGTAAAAGTGGAGTGAAAACGACTCCAGTCAGGGGTACGAGTATTTTTTTTTTTTTTTTTTACTTCTGGCGCACAGACTGCCGTAAGTGCCACTAATTTATAACGTCATAATTAGCTAACTCCTCCAGAACCCCAGGGGTCATAAAGTGATGTAAAATGCCATTTATTGTAAATGATTATTGTCTTTTCACAGTCATGGCCGACATATCCTAGTCATATGTCAAAAGAAGCAGCACCGACAATAAACTGGAGACTGGATACTAAGAAGTAATACATAGAACATACAATAACTAATAATAGCATCCATTCCCAGCACCATATTAACAGCCATCACTTTCTCAGATTACATTCCTTATGCTACAAGCAGGCAATGCTGTCCAGCCCAACCAAGCTTAGCTGATGGTGCCAGGTTATAACATGCCAGTCTGATGAGTGTAGTACCAGTGCCGCACATAAGGTAATATACACTACATCTCGGCTCACCTCTACACCCTGGAGATGCCAGAGCAGGTGCCCGCTCCCGGTGTGCGCCCCCTGGTGCCCGCGCTGCAGCACCTCCTCTTCATGTAAGCCTCGGTCACCTAGGACAGGTAATCCATTACATACACCGATATCCGCCGCGAAGGGCTGGTGTACAATGTCTGAATGGAAGGCCCGGTTCACAGCTGGTGAAGCAAGCTCCTCCCCTCTGTGTGGAGGAGGAAGCCGGAGGCGGCTGGTACAGCACGAGCTGCAGAGCAGGACGTGTTAGGTGTCCAGGCTGCTATGTGGTTGGGCACAGACACTATGGGGTTTGAACTCCTGAGTGTACATTATGAATGCAGTTGGTTGTTGGGAAATAGGATCGAATCTGACTGCTCCAAATTGGTTGTGCCCGTGACAGAGTGGCACTGAAGGCGGCCAAGCTTGTTTTAAGTAGGCATTTGCTTTTAGGATAGCATACCTCACAAATTTTGAAAATCACAAAGAGGGACAATGTGATGTGCATTGCTGTAATTTATTTCATGCTAGGCCACGCCTCTAACTCCCCCCGAAGCATCATTACTGACTCCAACACAACTGCAGTCAATGGCAGGCCTCAACAGGGCTTCCCTAGCATTGTGGGTGACGCAGCGGTGGCCGTGCAGGGAGCAGGAGCAATGTGGGTGCCGGGCAGCAGGGTAAGTATAATCTATATGAGGTGCCTGGCATTGGGGGGGTCATTGTAGGGGTTGGAAAACCTCTTTAAGGATTAAAGAGGGACTTGTGTCAAAAAGAGGAGCTGTGTCTCCAAAAGAGGCACACTTGGGAGGCATGGCATAGGCTATATGGCAGATTGCAGTGTAACAGGGCTGCCATAGGAATGAATGGGGTCGCAGCACAACCACACTATGGCTATCCTGCAATGTCCCACCCAAAATTTGATATATTTACCAAAACAATATCCACAAGACGTGCCCCAAACCTGACTGCAGTCTAGAAGAAGGGGCATAGCTACAAAAAGCCATTAAATGGCCCCCATTTTATCTTCCTTTTGCCACATGTTATTGTCCATGTATGTTAGCCATGAGGTAAAAACATGGAACTTGTATAGCTGGTTGTACCAGCTATACAATGTGCATGAATAGGCCTAAGGCCTATCTCACAGGTCAGAAGATCACACGCATATGCTGCCCGTGTTCTCCACAGACAGCACACGTATCCATTGATGTTTTTACATCTTTATTCACACATCTTAGTTTTTTCCACTGACTGTAGTGCTGCATTTACACTGCTCTACCGAGCAGGCAATCGGGAAGGAACCGTTCCTGAAAACTGCCTGTTCGTCAGCAGAGGTGAGAGCTGCATTTACTCACAGCAGTCATCTCCATGGTATGGGGATGAGCAATGGTTATTGCCATCTATACACACATGAATTCATTGGAGGGAGATTTATCAAGCTGGTGTAAAGTAGAAATGGCTTAGTTGCCCCTAGCAACCAATCAGATTCCACCTTTCATTTTCCAAAGGAGCTCTGAAAAATGAAAGGTGGAATCTGGTTGCTTTGGGCAACTAAGCCATTTCTACTTTACACCAGTTTGATAAATCTCCCCCCAATGAATTCATATGTGCAGGGGCGGTCTTGGCATTTCTGGGGCCCTAAGCGAAGTTATGTCCGGGGGCCCCCACCCCCCAATGACGCGTCACGCCCCTGATGACACGCCCTCTGATGACACCCCTCCCAATGGCAGGCCCCCTCACACATCAAAGACTGGGACTAGAGCATGCTCGGGTGGAATTTGCGTGCGCTTTTTCAAATCTGCACGCTAATTCATATGCATATTTTAGTATGTACACTAATGTGTATGCATTTTATAAATTAGTACGCATTAGCGTACTAATTTATAAAATGAGTACGCATTCGGACAAATGCAGTACGTGACAGCTGGGCGGGCGGTCTTGGACACCAGCACAAGAGCGGAGCGTGGGGGCCCTATGCAAATGCATAGGATGTGTGGTGCCCAAGACCGCCCCTGCATATGTGTATGGATGGCAGTAACCATCGCTCATCCCCATACCATGGAGGTGACTGCTGTGAGTAAATGCTGTGTGTTCCTACCAGACCGATATCTACTGAATTAGGGCTCATGCACACAACTTGATCAGTTTTGCTTACCGCAAATTGCAGATCCGCCAAACACGTAATCCGGCCGTGTGCATACCGCCACGGAAAAGAATAGGACGTCTAGGGTAAGGTCTTTCAATGTTTCCCAGACAGCAGAAAGCTCCCTTAGGCCCCTTTCAGATGAGTGGTTGTCACTCTGCGGACTCGCAGCGCAGCACCTGTCCTGAACTCCTGGCACTGCCGGGGACACATAGCATTATATTGATTTATGATGCTATATAACCTTTACAGTTCTGAAATGTATAACACTGACATAAAGTTGTTAGTGATATCCAATACATTCCAGAACGGTAAGGGTTACATAGCATCATAAATCAACATAATGCTATGCGACCCCAGCAGTGCTGGCAGTTCAGGCTGGGTGCTGCGCAGCGAGTCCGCAGCATGACACTCGCTCATCTGAAAGGGGCCTTAGACTTCAGGACTTTCTGGGCTAGGTTTCTGACCACTCCCCTTGAAAATAATATTTAGATCAGTGAGCTCCCAACTCCACTCCCTTGCACTTGTAGGGATCACCTGCAGATCTTTTATAATCCAGGAGACCTCTTCTAAATGATCTAGGAATTTCCACCAATCTAGGGACTCAGTCACTACTGGGCAGATGGACATCCTGCTTTCCAATGACTTTTGTCCTAGCTTGTTAGGACCACAAGCTCCATAATTCTTTAAATGCTGGTTGTGGACATTTAACACTTCAAATGCAATGGTCAATCCTGACCATGGCATCTGAGCGCTCTAAATACCAGAAGCGCATACTTCCAGTAATGCTCGTGCGGTGATCGGAGGAGCCGGAGGTTGTGTGCAGCAGCCCCTGTCATACTGAATGGAGGCTGCTGCTCAGTATTTCCTATGAAGCCCTTGTCTGTAGAGCAGGGCTCCATAGGAAACTAGCAATTTTCTCATAGACTCCAATGCATTGGGGTCTATGAGAATAGCAATCTAATGAAAAAATAAATTAAAAAAGTGTTAAAAAAAAGTTTTTTTTAAATAAAAAAATATATAAAAATTCAAATCAGCCCCCCCGCCCTTTTTTCAAAAATGAGAATAAAAAAAATACACATCATGGGTATCGCCGTGTGCGGAAACGTCCATACTATCAAAATATAAAAGTATTAATCCCATATGGAAAAAGTCAAAATGAAAAAAAGGGTCAAAATGGCCGATTTGCCTTTTTTTTTTTTTGTTGCTTCTCCTCCGACAAAAAATTAAATCAAAAGTGATCACAAGTTGTACACACCCCAGAATGGTATCAATGAAAAGTACAGATCGCCCAGCAAAAAATGTGCCCTCGTAGAGCTCCACACATATAACTACAAAAAAATTATAGGGGTCAGATAATGACAGCAAAAAAATAAAAATCCAATTTATTTTATTTTTTTCAGTACCAAAACGCAAGAAAAACAATACATGTGTGGTATCTCCAGATTTGTACTCACCTGGAGAGTGAAAGTAACTGGTCAGTTTTACAGCATAATGAATGTTGTAAAAAAATAAAAAATCCGTAAAACTGGCAAAATGTGTTTTTTTTTTCCCCAAATCCACCACCTTTTTCCCCCACTTCCCACTACATTCTATTCAATATTAACTGGTGTCGTTGGAAATTACAACTTGTCCCGCAAAAACAAGCCCTCATACAGCTATGTGAATGGAAAAATAAAAAAAGTTATGGATCTGGGAAGGCAGGGAGCACAAAACAAAAACGCAAATAAAAAAAAAACATCCGGGGCAGAAGGGATTAAAGGGACCCTGTCACCATGAAAATGCAATGTAAGCTACAAGCAGCATGTTATAGAGCAGGAGGAGCTGAGCAGATTTATATATAGTTTTATGGGGAAAGGTTCAGTAAAACATACATTATATATTATACATATAAATTCAAGGATTCGGTCCTATCAGTGATTGACAGTCTTCCCTCTATGACTGTGTATACACAGCTGTCAATCACTGATAGGACCGCCTCCTGGACTCCTAAGCCCAGAATGAATAGGAATATAAATGTATAAAAAACAAGTTTTACTGAACCTTTTCCCATAAAACTATACATGCTCTCCTGCTGTAGATCTTACTGCATTTCATGGTGACAGGTTTCCTTTAAAGGGCTTCTGTCAGCAGATTTGTACCTATGAAACTTTCTGACCTGTTACTGTGGACTTGGCAGCTGAAGGCATCTGTGTTGGTAACATGTTCATATGTGCCCATTGCTGAAAAAAAAATTACGTTTTAATATATGCAAATGAGCTTCTAGGAGCAACGGGGGTGTTTCCGTTACTCTTAGAGGCTCAGCTCTCTCTGCACTTTGACTGACAGGACCAGGCATTGTAAACATCATCATGCCTGACTTCTCCTAAAGTCTCGCCTTGCGCTTCAGTATCCGATGCATATGCAGTACAGGACCGAGCCTTACAGTACAGAAGAGAACTGCCAGTGAACCTTTTTCCTGTACCGGATACCCAAGCGCATCACACAGCACGAGACTAGAAGTCAGGGCCAGTTGTGATGACTTTACACTGCTTGGCCTTGTCAGGTGTAGAGGCCGTAGGAGTTCAGAGAGAGCTAAGCCTCTAGGTGTAACGGCAACGCCCCTGTTGCTCCTAGAGGCTCATTTGCATATAGTAAAACATTTTCCCAGCAATGCGCACACATAGAACATTGGACCAACACAGAAGCCAAGCGCACATGCTACAGGTCAGCAGTTTCATAGGTATACACCTGCTGACAGATGCCCTTTAATAAAAGCTGAAGAGCTGAGTGACTCAGTCCTCTAACAGGTACTCAGCATTCGCAGATGATATTTTATTGTTTTTGGCTAATCCAACCAAAGATCTGGGGAGAGTTTTTGGGATCTTAGAGGAGTTTGGGAGGGTGTCTGGCTTCCGAATTAATGCATCTAAAAGTGAATTGCTATGTTTAAAAGCCAATTTGTTAACAAGGGAGAGGGCGGAGGTGGGACCAACGATCGCCTTGGCAAAGACATCTATAACTTATTTGGGTATATCGGTTGGTAAAACATCAGAATCCTTATATCATCTCAATTATCCACAGCTACTTAGGAAAATTGAGAATAAACTAAAAGGATGGGAAAGGCTACCATTGTCTTTATTGGGGCGGTGCTACCTAATAAAAATGATATCTTTTGCCAGACTGTTGTATCCCCTTCAGACGATCCCCTTGCTTCTCTCTCACAGGGATGTGGATAAACTACAAAGGATGTTTTCAGGATTCATATGGAGGAGGAGGCCATGAATATCTATGGCAAAATTATCCTTGTCCCAAAGTTCAAGGAGTGGGTTTCCCACATTGCCGGGGTTACAATTTAGCATGTTTGATGCGCTTAACCATTCCACCCATCATTCCAACTATGAGTTGGAGAGCCAGTTAGCTAGACCATGGCAACTGGCCTCATTGTTACATATCCCTTACTCAAAGCTTCCAACAGAGGTGAAACAATGTCTGGTCCTTAAAGATACTATAGCTGCCTGGAAGGAAGTGAGACGTAGGTTTAAGTTGTCTTACCATATATCTAAATATGTGCCTCTGTGGGGGAACCATGCATTTCCCCAAGGTCAAAATAACAGAATGTTTGAGAAATGGAAGATAGGAGGAATCAGAACATTACGAGACCTGTGGTACTTGGGGAGAACTACATGAGCAATTTAAGGTACCATTGACTTCTTGTCTCTTTTACGGGTAAAAGTATTTTGTTATAGTCAGTTAAGGGACCAGTCTGGGGAACTCCGTCACAATGACTTTGATGACTGCATAAAGGGGGACAGGTGAAGTGATCCGTCACGTGGCTATATAGGGGTCTCCTTCCGCGGCTATTGGAATTGCCGCCCCAAAAGCTCTTCAAAATGTGGAGTGAGATTTTAAACGATGAGTTACCAAAGATAGTGGAGGGTATGGGTAGACTTAATAGAGCGGTTATAAGTGAGCAGTGGAGAGAATCACACTTTCGTTTCATTCACAGAGCAATATATGCCTTTGATACTCCGCCGCACCCGGCTGTTCCAGATAGGATATTGGCCTGTCCCAAATGTTCGTTACCAGCAGCAGATTTATATCATTGTATGTGGCAATGTACAGCGAGTATTGCTTTTTAGAACTCGGTGTGGCAATATATTAAAGAGGTATGGGAGGTTGACTTACCTTTATCACCACAGATATTGTTCTATACGAGTCCTGAGACTGGTCCCTTTCCGTTAATAGTTGTGGCAGCTCTGTTGGTTGCTAAACGAACCCTACTCCAACACTGGATTAGATCGGAACCTCCCACTATACACAAGGTTAGTCAAATGGCTTTATATATGTACCATGATAGAACTCACACTGACTCATAAAGGGACAAAGACTTTCTTCAGAAAAATGGAAGAGATTTATTGTATCTTCTCAGGATCGTGAGGTCATACAACTAATTGTGGAACCTTTTAAAGGGAACCTGTCAGCTACGAAACACCCCCTGAACTAGAATAAGTATTGCATAGTGTAAGTGATGCTGAATCCGAATATGTAAGTTTTATCTTCATACTCACTTCTATTCTGACGTGTGCTCCCACAAACCAGCAAATTTTTTAATTTAAGAAAATTTCTGAAACCCATTGTGGTTGTTATGGAGGCGGAGATATCATATGTCTTATTTTTCTTTTGTTTCATGCTTGTGCATCTCTTTTCTAAAAGGCATTACTTTTACTTTTCGGGTGATCATCTTATGTAGGGTCTCATTTTTTTGCAGCATGAGGTGACGGTTTGATTGGTATTATTTTGGGGTACATACTTTTTGATCATTTGGTATTACCTTTTGTATGGCAACAAAAAAATATTTTTGGCACGGATTTTAATTTTTTATGGTTTTCACCTGATGGGGAAAATGTGATATTTTATATAGCAGGTTGTTACAGACGTGGCGATATCTAATTTGTATATTTTTTATATTTATTTTGGTTTTACACAAAATCATTTTTGAAACAATCATGTTTTTATGTCTCCATTTTCTGGGCTATTGTCTTAGGTAGGGTATCAATTTTTTGCAGGATGGGATGACGGTTTGATTCGTATTTTTGGGTAGATATGACTGATCGCTTGGTATTACACTGAGATGAAAGGTGACAAAAAAAGGCTTTTTAGAACAGTTAATTTTTTCCATTGTTGACCAGATGGGATGATCATGTGATTTTTTTATAGAACAGGTTTTTACGCACACAACGATACCCAATATGTCTTTTCTATTTTTTACAATTTTATATATATGTCACTTTTTATGGGAAAAGGGGCTTTAATTGAAACTTTGTTAACTTTCATTTTACTTATGTCCCACTATGGGACTTCAACATTACAGGGTCTGATCCCTGTTTCAATGTAGCACAAAACATCTGTATTGTACTGCATTGTCTATCAGTGTATTACACACTGTAATACACTGATAGATTGCCTATTAGACCCAGCCTGGGGGCTGGGCCTCATAGCGCTCCGTAGCTGCCAGGCCCCTGAGAGGCTTGGGGTTGCTATGGCAACCAACAGGTCCCCACAATCGCAGAGAGGGGACCCGATGCATGAGGTGAGGGAGTGCAAACCTCCCATATGCCGTTATGAGCATGTTCGCTCAACTCTAGTTACCACACAAAAAGGAACATTACAAGGTGTCGTAAGATGGCAAGCCAAATACACATCAAGACTTAGATTTTTCAAAACTAATTAGCATGTCACGTACAACACAATGGACCCCAGGACGAGAATGCTCGTCCTGGGGCACTAAGTACCCGCTATTTAGGACGAGCATTCTCATTCTGGGTTAACACCATGGTGGGATTTCTAATTTTTAATAGTAAGTAAGCAATTAGGGCATATTCTAGCAAGAATATGGTGAGGTGCCCTGGGGTTCTTCAATGCAGCTTGGACACTGAACTCTACAATCAAGAGGCAAAGTGCAAGACACAGAAAGTTGGTAGGAAGGTGTAAGTACCACCAAGGCCCATGGAAGTATGGTGCTATGCTGGACTATATAGCGTGCCCTGCTGTGCACAACTGGAGGTACGGAACAAAGGCTAGAAGAGCCAAACAAGTTACCACTAGAGTTGAGCGAACATGCTCGTAACGAGCACTGTACTGCTCGGATCCCCTGCGCTTGCATGGCCGCAGGCATCCGGATTCGTCCTCACCTAAGTCAATGGGGGCGGATCTGTTTGGTATGACACATGAGTGTGTCATACCAAACGGATCCGTCCCCACTGACTTGCAGTCGGGTGGGAAGGACGGCTCCAGATTGCTGCGGCCATGCAAGCGCAGGGGATCCGAGCAGTACAGTGCTCGTTACGAGCACGTTCGCTCAACTCTAGTTACCACACAAAAAGGAACATTACAAGGTGTCGTAAGATGGCAAACCAAATACACATCAAGACTTAGATTTTTCAAAACTAATTTATTAGCATGTCACGTGTAACACAATGCTTAGCGTTTTCCACCAACACGGGGAGCCTGCATCTTCACAGGCTTGGCAATCTTCTGCTTGTGTGCAGCCTTTGTTGGGGCCTAAAATCAAAGAAACAATTTTAATAAAGCATAAAATGGACTCGGACATCTGTATATTTCATGTCGTGTTGTTCATAGCTACTGCCCTCCTGATCAGGTCTTCATTTGTATGTACTAAGGAACATTACCTGCAACCAGCAGTACGATTTCCATCAGACAGCAGCCAGAAGTGGTCAGGGTTATGGAAATGGGCAAGCAAGCTGTGCTACACCAATTTCAGAATCCCCACAGAAGTGAACTGGGCCATGTATACTGTAGCACAGCCAAAACACTATTCCCATAATTCTGAGCCATGAAAGCCTTGTTGCACAGCCCCATTGGCCATTTCCATAACCTCAGTCACCTCAAATGACTGGTATGCTGGTTGCTGCTATCAATGGTTTTATTGGAAATAGCCATAAAGAGGTTTAGTCTCCATCCAATTCTCCATTCTTAGGCACGTGTGTAAACAGAATGCAAGGTCTGGTGCAAATCCTCCACCTCAGGCATATCGCCTGACACTACAACATGGATGCCGTTGGCTTCATTCCTGTATTCAAAGTGACAATCTCAAGGAATTCTATTGTGTGGCGAGTGCAGTCACATTGTGTTCATTGATTCAAGTCACTTGCTTTTTATAGATGCCAGACATGTAGCTCATTCACTGCTGTGGGCAGGTCATGGAGCTTACACACTATACAGATCACTTACCTTGGCAGGAACAGCCTTTTTGGTAGCCTGCTTTGCCTTTTTTGCCTCTTTGGCAGCCCTGAAAAATAGAAGCAGTCAGTTTAATTCTGATCATTATGTAGATGAATTAGTGAAGATGCAGGGGTTAAAGCTTTGACAGGAATACCATCAAAGGGCTGTGCCAATTAGCTATAACCACAGTAGAAGTCCAGCCACTGGAACCTCCACTGATCCACTCACCCTCTATGGGACTGCCTGTACTCTGCCGTAGAGAAGGAATAGTGAACAAGCACAAACGGCCGCTCCACTCACATGGAGAATGGGAATGTGATCCCACAGACTGAAGACTCGCTAGAGCCCCTTTAAGGACCATGTTATGTGCCAATCTGCCTGAGCACACAGCTTAGAAAAACATTACAGTTCCTACAGACAGAAGTGTTTTCACTGGATTTTCTGGTTTGGTCTGGTCTTCCAGTGAATAAACTTAACTGAAACTGCAGTGGCAGTTTCCACAGCACAAACAGAGTTGTAAAAAGGTCACTTCATCCACGACCAACAAGTGGCTTGTATTGCAGAATCACAGTACAAGCCACTTCTATTACAAGTACAACTGTTAGGCAAATGGTATTTGATAGTAAGGTAACAGAATGTGCCACCACCAGCCGAGCACTGCAAGCAGTGGTCCTGAATGTTATAGTGGCACCACTTTGGACACAGTACTTAAGGGGTTCTCCAAGTTATATGTATTGATGACCTATCCTCAAGATAGGTCAATATCAGATCGGCGGGGGTCTGACATCCCCCACCCCACCGATCAGTTGTTTAAAGAGGAGGCGCGCACCATACCAGCACTGCCTCCTCTTCATTGTTTACCTGCTCACCCTAACATACGTAGCGGTGAGGTGTAATTACACCCAAGCCGCCCCATTCATTTCAATTGAACAGATCGCTAACATACTAGTGTATGGGAACAAGCCGTCCCATTGAAATGGGTGTAATTACACCTGCTCACCACTACGTATGTTATGGCGAGCAGGTAAACAATGAAGAGGAGGCAGCGCTGATACGGCATGTGCCTCCTCTTCAAACCACTGATCAGTGGGGGTGCTGGGTGTCAGACCCAGGTGTCCTGAGGATAGGTCATCAATACATATAAATTAGAGAACCCCTTTAAGCACTGTCTGCTGGTGCTTTTTATAAGAACTACAGAAGCAGAAACCCACCATTCAAGGCTACTGAAGCAAATACGTAAAGGCCATCTATACAATGCCTGCTTTTAAATTATAAGTTATGGCAGTTTAGGTTTTCCAGTCTTAATACTGATGACCCATCCTCAAGAGAGCATGTGCCTTCTCTTCATATAGCTGTTTGGCGGGGGTACTGGGTGTTGGACCACCGCCGATCTGATATTAAGGACCTATCCTGAGGATAGGTCATCAATATTAAGAGCCCGGGAAACCCCTTTAAGTGCACTACAGACTTACAGGAGCAGTGCCTGGCAGAATAAAAGCCGTCACTACTCCTGATGAGAAAAGCTTGGCTACAGATATTTGTACTGCTTTCCCCAGTTTAGCCTGATTAATACTACCAACATTCCCTTTACTGTTATTGAAGTAATTCACCTATGAGACCCTAACCCACTGGAATAAAGTAGCAGCCGTTGTCACCACAGAACGATAGCTGGTCACGCTCTTTCCAGTGAAGTCTATAGGATTTATGGACAGTCGTGTTTTAATACGACATCACCCATCATGCACTTAGATTTATAATCTGTACACTAATGCGTACGCATCTTATAAATTTGTACGCTAAAGCGTACAAATTACAAGATGTGTACAGATTAGGAGATGCGTACGCTACTACTCGAAAATTGCTCCCAAGTACGCTTGGCCGAGCATGCTTGCTCATCTCTAATAACCCTTAAAAAATAAGACCATATTAAAGAGGACCCGTCAGCTTGGCTCTAGTTTTACTTTCCATTAAACAAAAACTCTGCAATGGGACATGTGTTATTTAGTGTCAGCACAACGTCAGTTCTGCAAAGAGATGCCCCAGCATTGTAACTCCATGGCAAATACCAATTAAGTGTGGGAAAGGATGGATAACCACCAACTGTGAAAAAACCTCTATTCTACTGAAGACAGCGAGAGCTGTGGTTATCCATCCTTTCCTATTGATACCAAGGCAGGCTAGGGCTCAATACCGCTGGAATCTATTTGGAGTGAGTAGTGCAGTCTCCCTTTTGCATTCAACTAAGTGTGGCCCGCCAGCCAAACTGCTGGTGCCCACAGACCAATGTTACACTAGTCCTTCCTGGACCATGTCTCAGACTCACCTGATTGCCTGTTCCCGCTGAGCCTTTCGCACTTCAGGCTTCTGGTTTCTCTTGGCCATGATTTCAGCCAGAGAGGCACCAGTGATAGCCCTCTGGAACTTTACAGCACGACGGGAACGTTTCTTCTGGATTTCTTCCTAAAAGGGAACAAAACAATAAATGTGAAATATTAACCACTAGAACAAAAAGCATCCATCCTTACATGGCTTATCATTCAATCGTCAAAACACCTTTCCAGCTTTAGGATTTTAAGAACACATCGGGCTGGTCAGCAAGTCCTGCAGATCAGCTACAAGATGGATTCACAAGACGCTGGCACTACAGTTTATGGCTCTTGACAACGTTTTATTAGTTACTAGTCCAATACTATAGTAACAGTTTATATTTTTTATACTTAAACTGACCTGGGGCGGCCATATTGATACACGTCCTTCCTGTGTTGTCTGTTAGTCTCCAGAAAGCATTGATGCACAGCCCCCCTCCTCCAAATGACTGAGGAGATATGCAGAGCCTTAAAGGGAACCTGTCATCTCGGAACCCCCCCTGAACTAGAATAAGTGTTGTATAGTGTAAGTGATGCTGAATCTGAATATGTAAGTTTTATCTTCATACTCACTTCCATTCCGACGCTGTGCTCCCACAAACCTGCAGTAAAATGCACTCACTGGACTCTTCTTTGAGTCCTCTCCATTATGTGAGTGAGAACTGGAGTCCAGTGAGTATTTTACTGCAGGTTTGTGAGAGCACAGCGTCAGAATGGGAGTATGAAGATAAAACTTACATATTCGGATTCAGCATCACTTACACTATACACCGCTTGCTCTAGTTCAGGGGGTGTTTCGGAGATGACAGGTTCCCTTTAAGCTGGCCATTCACTACACGTTTTGAACAGCAAGCATCAGCGTCCTTTCAAGACAAAACTGGCCAGACTGGGCCTCAGATCCCAGCAGATGATACTCTGTTGTTGTTGCCCTAAACGTCATCCTCCAGAAGACAGCCCCTTGAAATCACATATGTATGACCAGTTTCATTCAGTCCCAATCTATACAGACAAGCTGGTGTGAACTGCAGGAAGAGGAAGCTTATTGCATCTGTTCCAGTAGCCGATTCCCTCAAGTTGATTCAATTTTCACATGCTACTAAAAACCCAACTTAAATGACATTTACTGATGAGCATCCAGACAACAGTTCAGACAACTACCAAAAGATGTCCTTAGGTCATTAATACCCGGCTGCATGAAACAGTCATCCCGTCTGTCACCCCCTCCCCCCATTGATCTGATATTGATAACACATCTTCAAGCTAGGTCATTAATATCTAAGCTCTATTTGCTAAAATACAATGCAATAATTCTGAAGTGCCCATTGTTACGGCCATGCTGTGCCATTCCCATATTATTCATACTAGAAGTTTACAAATAGTCTATTACTATTGGGGGTCAGCCTGGCACTGTCCAATCAGTGTCGTCAGTAGCAGACTGTAGGGATACATCCTCACAAACCCAGTCAGACTTATATTCATAAACTTCTAGCAGGAATAAGAGCGGAACACAATACAGCTAAAAGATGCTACTGAATTACAAGGCGAATACACTTTGTTACTAAAACCGACAAGTCAGAGGTTTCCGTGAATATCAAATATGGCTTTCTTTAGTAAACTCAGAGTTAGCATGGACCAGAGAACACGATTCATAACGCAGAAATACCCCAAGCTGGAGGAATCAATTTTTTTTGCGTGAACAAAACTGTCAAGGTCTTTGAAGTGTTCTGGTGATGGCGAGTACTGATCGTATCTGTCGGATGTTGTCATGTGCAATACTGAACCAGAACCTCAATCCAAGTCTATCTTGAACATTGGGGGCTCATCACTAGGATATGCCCCCAACGTCTCAGGTGCAAGTTGCAGAGGAGACCTGCATCTACACCGAGTGTGCGGGCTCCATTCCGAGTGCTGAAAATAGCCAGGTGGCACCCTGAGCCATTTTCAGAAGTCCCATTAAAATGAATAGGATGTGCACCACACAAACGTGGCGACAGCTCCATTGACTTCTACGGGACTGACAGAAACCGTGCGCCCTTTAGCACTTTTGAGGCTCCAGAGGAAACTGCACCCATCAGACATTGGGGTCATATCCCTGCAATATGCCCCCAATTTTCTAAGATAGGAATACCCCTTTAAAAAGCCATATACATTCAATAGGCAAAGCGATCTCTCCCGAGGCCCTCACATGACCAAACACATACATATTTCATGGAGAGAACTACACTGCCAGCCAACTCTAGTGGAGGCTTATATCCTGACAGGACAAGAGGAAAGGGAATATTTCCACGTCACCCAACCCTCAGAAAAGGGTCTGGGGAATGGTCTGGAGTTCCCCATATACAATAAACTGTTGGCTGAACCGAAAAACTGCTGAACTCCCAAAAATGGCCTGATAACATGTGGCTTCACATATGCTGGAAGTTGTAGTTCTGCACCAGAGACCATGCTTTAAGTCGTGAACATCCGAGATGCCAAACTACAAACCTTGGTTACATTTTTACAGATGACACTGTCCAGTCAGCAGACACCAGTGACGCAGAATAAGTGTGCTACACATACCCTGAGAGCAGACACTACCAGTACAGCACATCCATACGCTGTGGATATATAATATACATCTTCACAAGGCACCCAAAGAATCAGGCCCAACACTATGAACGGGAACCCACACCAGACAGTCGTAGACAGGCAAGACCAAGTACCATGAAGTGCGAGTATCCAAAACCTCAAGGCTTATAGTGGCCTACAAGATGTCTTCAGAGGAGACCTTCCTGCACCATCTCCATTCATCTTCCATGCTACTGTATACAGAGAACCAATCTGCAAGGTGCAAGTCAATCTGGTCATCAGACTTCCTGATTGATAGGGCTGGACATCTCATGCCTGCGCCACTGCTCCGTGTAGCAGCACAATGACAGAGGCTCTGCTGCCCGAGTAAGGCTCATACACACGACCGGATATTTCAGTCTGCAGTTTTGTGGAACTTATACAGACCCATTCATTTCAATGGAGCACACCGCACCCGTACTGTCGTTCTGTGGGCCTGCAAAAAACAGCATGTCCTACTGTTCGCAATTGTAGACAAGAACAGGACATGTTCTATCACTGAGCTGGCCGCTCCGCAACATGCAGCACGCAGCTGGTATCCATGTTTTGCAGATAGCTGTCTGAATGAGCCTTACAGTGACCACGCTCATGGACATGTGGAGACGCATGCACAGTGGCACCTAGGGTGAAGTAGTAGCAGAGCCTCCGCCCTTGTGCCGCTACTCCCAGGATTGACAGGACAAGGCGCGATGTCCAGCCCTGACAAATAATGGAAGCCCCTCGCTGCTGAAGTCCATTTAGATGACCAGATCCATCTCCTGTCACACGGACACTACACCATACATACCGACTGCCCCTTCTTGTGTTTCCTCCTGTACAGGACGGTCCAGTTGATCTGACGAGGGTTCCTCTTGGAAAGGAACGCAGACTCGCATTTTGCATTGAGGAACTGGAACACCTGTAAGAACAGAGTCCATGTTATCCACCCTGATACACAGATGTAGCAGAACTGTCATGGCTGCCAGACCATCCCTTAAGGATGGAGTCGGCACTGCACAGAGACTGACAAGTGAAAGTAAGGCACAGACTTACTAAGGCCTCCATGGTGGATAAGGCTCTGTTCACATGTATTATATGCACCACATACTACAGAATGAGAACGGACACTAAAATGCCACATTTGTGTCAGTGTGTCTCACGGTTTCCATCATGACTGGGTCAGCCGAGCTTCGTGCTTTTGCAGACAGAAGTGATGCAGGTGTGAACAGAGCCTAAACACCAGGGACAGTCAGGTCAGACGTTACCTTTAAGACTAGGCCTACACCACAACACAGGGCCTGGATACCTGGCGACCGGCAGGACACAGGCGGCGCTGTCACAGCCAGTCACCATGTAGCCCTAGTCAGCTCTGCTACATCTACACAAACCGTAGCACACATCCACACAACGCGGCCCGCTCCATACCTTCCCGTCAGTCCTGGCGTACCGCCGCCCGTGCCCCGGGTAGATCTTGTAACCGCTGAAGCTGCACAGCTCGACCCTGCGAACACAAAATGAAGAGCGGTCAGCGACTGCGGGCCCCGGCGCCGCCTGCTCCCCATAGCGGCGAAGAGCAAGACGGACGCGGGGCGCAGGATGGCGGCAGATTCACACAAGACACTTCACAGCACTCAGCTCAGCCTTACTTCATGGCGCCGGCTAAGATGGCGAAGAGAAAGAGAGGATTATGGGTAATAGACTATATATAGTGACGCCGGCAGGGGCGTGGCTCCGCTGTAACTCGTTCACTGCCGGGTCTGGACGCGGTTACGTTCAGTACATGTATGCGGTCTACCTATGCATTGGTATCTGTGGGCATCTATAGCTGGCCCCGTAATGTAATGCCAGCCGCACATGGCTCCATAGACACGTAGTTGCGTTGTGTTGGCGTGGAACCTTACACTGAGACATCCTGACAACCAAATGTGGCTTTTCAGTATTAGGGGGCATTCACACTTCCAGGTTTTCAGTCTGCATCCACCCATTCATTTCCACAAAGGATGCTGACCGCATCTAAGTGTCTGTTCCGCAGACCCCACAAAAAAAAAGAACATGTCCTATTCTTGTCCATTTTGAGGACAAGAATAGGCATATAACAAAAAGCAGGACCTGCAGAATGGGAATATGTGGAACACACACGACCGGTATCAGTGTTTTGTGGACCACAAAACGGATACTGTGGTGTTAATGCCCCCCTTAGGCCGCTTTTAGGACCAATTCACACCTCTTTTTCCTGGCGGAATCTTGGCGTAGACACCTGTATCGAAATTTTGGAGGCGGCTGCGTAATTACTGCCTCCTGTTCATTTCAGTGGGAGATAGCGCTGTAGATTGTAGAGCGGCGGTTTAAAGCTGCAACCTCACTGTGAAGGGACAGGTTTAAAAATGGATAAAAAATAATAGGTGAACATTCGCATTCTAAGGGCTTATGAACATGAACGTATTTTCTTTCCGCGTTTTTTTTTTGCTGAACTATTTCAATGGGTCCGCAAAAAAACCGAAGTTACTGTGTGTGCAGTCCATTTTCTTATGTCCGTTCCGCAAAAAGATAGAACATAAAACACTATTATTGTTCGCATTACGGACAAGGATAGCACTGGACAGCTGTTCTGTTTCACAAAATATGGAATGCACACGGTCGTGTGCAAGAGCCCTAAATCTGGTTCTGTGATTCCCTCCCATTTACTAGGCTGTAGCATTCGTGTCATGTGCCATGCATACCGACATCAGCTCTGCGCAGGGCCGGCCTTAGGTTACATGGTGCCCTGTGCAAGAAGTTACTTTGGCAGCCCCCTCCACAAACACATCTCTGCTACCATTAAAGGGTATTAAGTACGCTAAATTAGTAGCATCAAATTTAAAAATGTAGCTTTATTTTATGGGGAAAAGTATACATAACTAATGCGTAAAGGTATGAGAGTGATACACTGATGACCTGTCCCTAGGACAGAAATATCAGATTGGCCAGGACCTGACCCCCACCAATCAGCTGTTTGCTCTGCACATTGGTTACTGCAGCTCCCATTGACATATATAGCCCTGAATCTTCTGCAATCTGCTGTGATGCAGGGGTGCAGGAGTCAGACCCCTCCAATCTGATACTAATGAGCTCCCCTAAGGATAGGTCATCAAATGAACCACTTTAAATCCTTCTCCGCACACAGAGGGGGAAATTTATCAAAACTGGTGTAAAGGAAATCTGCCTTAGTTGCCCATAGCAACCGTTTGGACTAAAGCTTTCATTTTCCAAAGGAGCTCTGAAACATGAAAGGTGGAATCTGATTGATTGCTATAGGCAATTAAACCAGTTTTAATAAATCTCCCCCAGAGTATTTCCTGTGGATTTTCAGTGTGGATTTGTGTAAAGAAAATCCACATAAAAATCCAGTACCAATAATTGTGGATTTTCAATCCTCATCTTGTCAATTTCTGCTGCAGATATCCATTGCAGATTTCACCTTTTGTAACGTATGGGCTGAAAGCTGCAGCAAAATCCACAGCAGAGATTCACATGCAGCCATACCCTTAAAGGGGTATTCCCATCTCAGATAATAGAGAGATAGATTAGATAGATACTATAGATAGATTTAGTATCTTAGTGAACTACCATGGGGGAGGTGCAGCATGCCAGGAACACAGCAGCAGGTCATCTCTTTGGTCTCTGGAGGAAGTGCACAGTGCACCACACAAACTGCTCCCAACAAATCAGCATGTGAGAGGAAGCAGTTATTGCTTTCCTTCTGAAGAGACTTCACAGCTCACAGGAAACTCAGGAGCCGTCACAATTGTTAGGTAGGAGCTGCTGACGGGGAAGGAGTTATGGAGCAAGGTGAAAGTGAATAGCTTCTTTGCTATTGAGAAAGTTGCTTTTGCGCCCCCTTTAGGAATGCAGAGCAATGCGCCCTGTGTGCAGCCACTCTGAGGCGTCTTTCACACAAACGCTATGGATTGTGTCTAGATCTGTTGAGGAAAAAACTGATGGTTTTGCACACAAGTTCAGTCAGTTTTGTCTGCAATTATGTTCAGTGCTTCATTTTTTTCCGCACTGGTGTGGTCAGTTTTGGATGCGTTTTTCACACTTGTGAAAAAAACTGAAGAATAACAATCTACATCTCCTAGCAACAATCTGTGAAAAACACATTGCATTCAGATTGTATCCAGATGAAATGTGTTTTTCACACAATCTTCTATGGAGCCAGAGCTGCCTGAAAAACGCAGAATATAGAACATGCTGTGATTTTTCTTGAAAGCAGAGATGATGCATGAAAAGCGATGGGTCAGGATTCAGTCCGGATGCTATGCTTGTGTGAAAGAGGCCTAAAGGGGTGTTCCCATTACTAACACATCCACCGCATTGACCGCTTGGACCTCTGACGATCATGAGAAGGAGGGACCTATGTTCCCCCATTGGAATTGTCGCGATGCTCTGTTCATATCTGTGGGACTGCCTCCATTCTCGTGATCGGTGGGGGCTCCAGGAGTCAGACACATGATCTGTGCTGTGAAAAGGGGACAACCCCTTTAGGGCTCATTCAGATGACCGAATATTTGTGTCCGCATCCGTTACGCAAATTTGCGGAATGAATGCAAACCCATTCATTTCAAAGGGGCTGCAAAAGATCCGAACAGCAAACCACGTACTGTCCGCATCCGTATGTCCATTCCGTGGCCCTGTAAAAAAAAGATAGAACATGTCCTATTCATGTCTATTTTTGCGGACAATAGGCATTTCTATCATAGGGCTGGCTGTTCTGTGAACACACACGGCCGATATCTGTGTTTTGCGGACCGCAAAATGGATACGGTCATCTGAAAGAACCCTAAAGCAGAGAGATACAAGTGTTTGTCCGTTTGGTCGTTGCTATCCGGAGGTGGAAGAGTTAAAAATGAACTGTTTTGTTAAAGGGATTTCCAGTAAGATATTTCTAGAACAATGTGGGTTCTCTACAGTCAGGCTGAGCTCACATCTGCATTCAGTTTTCCGTTCTTCAGATCCGTCTGAAGAAAAGAAAATGAAAAAAGAAACTAATTTATTTTATTCAAAATGTTCCATGCTTCATTTTCATAGTCCCTGTAATTCAGTATCTGTACCCTCCTCCCTCATCAGCAGGCCTAATAACAATTTCCTGTTATTTTTCAGGGTCTTTTGTTCGCGTTTTGTTACGTTCCTTTTGTAGTTTAAAGTGTTGGGGTCAGTACTTACTTTTTTAAAGGGGTTCTGTGGGCTTTTAATATTGATAGGTCATAAATATCAGATGAGGTCCGGCACCCCCACCGATCAGCTTCACTCCCTTCACTCTTCCTGCTTGCCATAGACATAGCAACAGCAAGCAGGAATAGAGAAGGGAGACAGCATGTGCCTACTCTTCATACAGCTGATCAACACCCATCAATATTAAAATACTGGAGAACTCTTTTAAGGCCTTCTAACATTAAAGAAAGTCAGGATAAAATGATAAATTGAAGATTTTTACAATGAATTATTCGGAGGGGTCTCCTCATGATCTCTAATTTTTTTCCTTCTTTCCCCTCTTCCCTTATGTTCTAGCTTTGTTTTGCCCTTTGTGGGTTTGAAGTAGGATCGCAGTGCAGAAAGTCTGTTACAACAGATACTATCTAGTCAGAAATATGTAAGACGTGCTGAAACTGTTACTGGTACGATCCCAATGCTGTAAGAATATATGAGCCGGTTACCTGCTGGATCGCAATGCAGAGCGTTTGTAAAATAGAAACAATGAATGGGTAGCTATTTGTATTATCACATGGTCATATTATTATAGAAGTAACTTACATTGCCTTACATACTTGCAGGATCGTGATGCTGGACAAATGTCACTTAGAACTGTAACGACCCTGGCTCTGACTCGGGCCTGGACAGCAGAAGATGCTTTTTTAGCGTGCATGTAATTGTCCCAATGAAGAGGGATTTTTGCTCTCGAAACGCGTTGACAAATAAAGGAATTCACTATTTTACTTACCTGGCTTCATGTCCGTCCGTGACAGCACTCATAGATTGGTCCTTCCTTTCTTCTTGTTTCATTCCTCCAGAAGAGCA
Organism: Rhinella marina; assembly: GCA_900303285.1. Lineage (NCBI taxonomy): Eukaryota > Metazoa > Chordata > Amphibia > Anura > Bufonidae > Rhinella > Rhinella marina. The sequence goes on along the minus strand of ONZH01005941.1, from coordinate 578,358 downwards.
TGTGTGAGGTCAGACACTGCTGTTGGACAAGAAGGCCTGGCTTGCAGTCTCCATTCTAGTTCATCCTAAGTTAAAGGGAACCTGTCATCACCGAAACACCCCCTGAACTAGAATAAGTGTTGTATAGTGTAAGTGATGCTGAATCCGAATATGTAAGTTTTATCTTCATACTCACTTCCATTCCGACGCTGTGCTCCCACAAACCTGCAGTAAAATGCACTCACTGGACTCTTCTTTGAGTCCTCTCCATTATGTGAGTGAGCATTGGAGTCCAGTGAGTGCATTTTACTGCAGGTTTGTCAGAGCACAGCGTCAGAATGCAAATGAGTACGAAGATAAAAATTACATATTCGGATTCAGCATCATTTACACTATACAACGCTTACTCTAGTTCAGGGGGTGTTTCGGAGATGACAGGTTCTCTTTGTTCAGCGGGGTTGAGGTCAGGTCTATTTAAGGTCAGGACTCTATGCAGGTCAGTCAAGTTCTTCCACAGCAAAATCACCCAACTATGCCTTTATGGACTTTAATTTATGCATTGGGGCAAAGTCATTCTGGAACAGTAAAGGTCCTTCTCCAAGCTGTTCCCACAAAGTTGGAAGCATACAATTATCCAGGTTATGCTGAAGCATTAGGATTTCTCTTCACTGGAACTAAGGGGCCTGGGCCAACCACATACCATTATTCCTTCACCAGACTTTACAATTGGTACAGTGCAGTCAGGCAGGTAACATTCTCCTAGCATTTGCCAAACCCATACTTGTCCATCAGACTGTCAGAGAAGTGTGATTTGTCACTCCACAGAACACATTCCAATTGACCCAAAGTCCAGTGGTGGCATGCTTTACACCACGCCATCGGAAGTTTAGCATTGTGCTTAGTGATATAAGGCTCTCCTGAACATAGATGCCCAATGGTATAGGTAGGTTTAGAGTAAGACCTGCCTGACTGAGACCACCTTGGTGCTGGTAAGCGGGCAGAGATGTGTTTTTATCAAAATATATTGGCTAAGAGTCTCAGATTTTATCATATCAGAGTGAGGGCTTAGTCCAGATATAAGGTTGTATCTATTGTGTTGGTGCATTATTATCCGTTTTCTGTGATTTTTTTTGCATGCAGCTGCTCAGCCATGGATTCTATGAAGCTTCCGGTGCCCAGTTTGTGTGCTGATGTTAATGCCAGAGGAGATTTGGACCTCTGTTGTTATTGAGTCAGCAGAACGTTGGTGAGCGTGGTTATTCACTATGCGCATCAGCAACTCCGTGGTCTGCCACTTGGTAGCTGAGTTTCTGTGGTTCTTAAATTTTAAAATGGCGGCCCATGTCTGTCACTGCCCTGCTCCTTCTATTAGGAACATTATTCATTGAACTACTCTCCTTGCTCTGTGTTCAGTTGCACGGCTACTTCTAATTGTTAATCAGCTTCTGTTATAAATGCTCGACTGCCCTCTCATTCCTTGCCTGAGCTTAGGTTTCTAGTTTACTAGTTCAACCAGTAATTGTCTGCCCATGTACCGAACTTCTGCTTGTTAACTGAGTCTGATACTCTCTGCCCTGACCTTAGCCTGTCTACTGTACTTTGCTGCTAGCCCTGACCTCAGATTAGTTTCATGGAATTGCACAAACTCTGCCTGCCCTGACCTCTACCTGTGTACCGACTATGAGTATTGCCTGACCCCTTGGTGGTTCGCATCAGTGTCTCTGAGCCCTACAGCAGCATTGGGACTAGTCCAAGATGTAACAGCCTGGTGGGTCCCCTGCAGCAAAGTCCAAGTCTCTGTATAGGGGTTAAATGCTGAAAACCAGGAGATTCCAGGATAACACCCATAGGACTAGCCCAAAGTTAAACTGGTTAGTTGGTACAGAGTTCCCACACACACTGCTCTTACATGAAACACTTCCACTTGACTCATAGCTGATCGCGGAATATCTAGAAGGTAATACATTTCAAGAACTGATTTATTGGAATAGTGAAATCCTGTCACTCACATTCAGTGACCTTTTTAGAACAACCCATTCTTTCACAAATGTTTGTAAAGGCAGACCACATGGCCAGGTGCTGGATTTTATACACCTGTGGCAATGGGACTAAAGAAACACCTGAATTCAATGTATAAAAATATGTCTCAATACTTTTGTCCGTATAGTAGTATAGTACACCTATCCCTGCATCCCATAGGAGGGACTGGCACTTGTACTTTGTTGAAAGGGGTTGTCTCACTTCAGCAAATGGCATTTATTATGTAGACAAACTTAATACAAGGCACTTACTAATGTATTGTTATTCTATCCATATTGCTTCCTTTGCTGACTTCATTCATTTTTCCATCAGACTATACACTGCTCATTTCCAGGAGTTACGACCACCCTGCAATCCAGCAGCGGTGGTCATGCTTGCACACTATAGGAAAAGGTGCCGGTCTCTCTGGTGGCCAGGATTGCCTCGTATCTGTGCTGCAGCGGTGGGCGTAACCCTGGAAACAAGCAGTGTATAATGTTATGGAAAAATGAATTAAACAAGGAAAGGAGGCAATAAGGACAATCACAACACATTAGTAAGTGCCTTGTATTAACTTTCTCTACATAATAAATGCCATTTGCTGAAGTGAGACAACCCTTTAGTAATTAAAGGGGTCATGCAGCGATTTACTGTGTATTGATGACCTATCCTTATCTGATTGACGTGTCCGACACCCGTTATCCCCGCCGATCAGCTGTTTGATGAAGAGGCGGTGCTCCATGCACTTGAATGGAGCGAGTACTTGTAATTACACTACGCCGCTGCTGCACAGGAGATGACGTGTAGTGTAATGACCTCATCTACAAACAGCTGATTGGCTGGGGTGCCGGGTGTCAGACCCCTGCTGATCAGATATTGATGACCTATCCTGACGATAGGTCACCTATATATATGGACAACCCATTTAAGCCTCTGTTAGTAGTGTAATAGGTAATGAGCCAACCCAAACAGGACAGGGAAGGGTGGTGGCACTGTGTCAGTATGTCACAGCACGGGAAGAAATGTCAGAACTTCCTGTGACACAGGACTGAGCAGTGAAACAGGGACAGCACATCTTTCCTAATACAACTAAATTAGTAATTGTTCTCTCTTCACATTGTAAAATCAATACTGCTAGTTAACCTCTTTAACCCCTTAGAGACTATGCCGTTTTTTGGAAATCTGATGTATCACTTTATGTAGTAATAACTTTGGAACGCTTTTACTTATCGTGATAAATTGTATTTCATGATAGTGGAAAATTTGGGTTGAGATAAGTCACCTTTATGTATTAAGAAATCCAAAATTTACAGAAAATTTGGAAAAATTTGCAATTTTCTAAATTTGAAGTTCTCTGCTTTTAACCCCTTCCCAGGCAGCGGGACATGACTTGCCGCCCAGCGCCGTACAGGTACGGCGCGCTGATCGGGCGGGTGCAGGAGCTGCGTCCGCCCGATCAGTGGCGGGGGTCCAGCAGTGCCCAGGTGCCGGACCCCTGGGGAATGCGCCAGCATCGGTGAAAACACTAATGTCGGCGCATTAACCCTTCATGTGCCGCAGTAAGCGCTGACCGCGGCACATGAGGTGTGCGCATATTCAGAATGGCGAGCGGGGGGGCCATAGGGTCCCCGCGCTGCTGTGACGGGGACCCGATGGCTTGGATGACAGCCCGATGCCTTACTTAGGCATCGTGGCTGCCATCCCTGCGAGCCTGTGCGATCCAGCCCCCTGGATCGCACAGGAAGCAGGCTGTAAGTGTATTACTGTGAGTAATACACTTACAGCCAATGCATTACAATACAACAGTAAAGGGGATCAGACCCCCAAAAGTTGAAAAAAAGTTAAAAAATAAAGTTAAAAAAAATAATAATAATAAAAGTTTCAAGTAAAAAAAAGAAAAACGCCATTTTCCCCCCAATAAAGTAAAAAAAAATGTTAAAAAAAGAAAAAAAAGAAAAAGTAGGCATATTAGGTATCGCCGCGTCCGTATCGACCGGCTCTATAAAAATATCACATAATCATCCCGCCAGGTGAACACAGTAAAAAATAAAAAATAAAAACAGTGCCAAAACAGCCATTTTTTGGTCACCTTCCCCCACAAAAAGTGTAATACTACGCGATCAAAAAGGCGTATTTACCCCAAAATGGTACTAATAAAATCGTCATCTTGTCCCGCAAAAAATGATACCCTACCTAAGACAATCGCCTAAAAAGAAAAAAAAAATTTGGCTCTTAAAAAATGGCAACACAAAAAAAAGATTTTATTCTGTTCAAAAATAAATCTAATGAGTAAAACTTTCCAAAAATAAAAAAGTTAGACATATTGGGTATCGCCACGTCCGTAACAACCTGCTCTATAAAAATATTACATGAGATGGCCCCCCAGACGAATGCTGTAAAAAAATTGTTAAAAAAACTATGCCAAAATAGCCATTTTTTTTCCCTCTTGCCTCACAAAAAGTGTAATAGCAGGCGATCAAAAAGGCGTATTTGACCCAAAATGGTACCAAACAAACCGTCATCTTGTCCTGCAAAAATGATACCCTACCTGAGACAATCGCCCGAAAACTGAAAAAAATATGGCTCTCTGAAAATGGCAACACAAAATAAAGATTTTATTCTGTTCAAAAATGCATCTAATGTGTAAAGCTTTCTAAAAATAAAAATGTTAGACATATTGGGTACCGCCGCGTCCGTAACAACCTGCTCTATAAAAACATCACATGATTTGCCCTCTCTGGTGAATGCTGTAAATACATTTTTTTTAAAAACTATGCCAAAACAGCTTTTTTTTTCACCTTGACTCACAAAAAGTGTAATACCAAGCGATCAAAAAGTCTTATGTACCCCAAAATGGTACCAATAATAACATCAGCTCATCCCGCAAAAAAACGAGCCCCCACATAAGACAATAACTCAAAAAAATAAAAATCAGTGGCTCCCGCAAACCATTCCATCAAAATCTGTGTTGTAAAATCCATATGGCGCTCCTTCTGTTTCGAGTCCTGCCATGTGCCCCCACATCAGTTTCACGTGCTTTTCTCCTGTTACCCCTTATGAAAATACAAAAAATTTGGGGCTAAAGCAACATTTTATTGGAAGAAATGAAATTTTTCATTTTCACAGCCAAGTGTTTCCAAATTCCGTAAAACACTTAGGGGGTCAAAGTGGCCAGTACCCCCTTAATATATTTGTTGAAGGGTGTAGTTTCCAAAATGTGGTCACTTTTTGAGGGTTTCCACTCTAGGGGTACGTCAGGGTCTCTCAATTACAAAATGGTGCCTAAAAACTATTCTAGCAAAATCTGCCTCCAAAATCCATATGGTCCTTTCCTTCTGACCACTGCCACAAACCCATAGAGACGTTTACCACCACATATGGGGTATTTCTGTAAACTGCAGAATCAGAGCAATGTATATTGAGGTTTAGTTTGCTGTTAACCCTTACTGTGTTGCAAGAAAAAAATTATTAACATGAATAATCTACCAAAAAAGTGAAATTTTGAAATTTCACCTCCATTTTCCTTTAATTCTTGTGGAACACCTCAAGGGTTAACAAAGTTTGTAACAGCAGTTTTTTATAATTTGAGGGGTGTAGTTTCTAAAATGGGGTCATTTATGGGGGGTTTCATTATGTAAGCCCCTCAAAATCACTTTATATCTGAATTGGTGCTTAAAAAAATGGTTTTGGAAAATTTGGTGAAAATTTGAAAAATGGCTTCTAAACTTCTAAGCCCTCTAACGTCCTAAAAAAGTAAAATGACATTTATAAAATGATGCCAACATAAAGTAGACATATGGGGAATGTAAAATAATAACTATTTTTGGAGGTATTACTATGTATTTTGAAAGTAGAGAAATTGAAATTTGGAAATTTGGAAATTTTTCCCAATTTTTGGTAAATTTGGTATTTTTTAAAAAATAAAAATGAAATATTTTGGCAAAAATTTACTACTGTCGTGAAGCACAATATGTGACGAGAAAACAATCTCAGAATGGCCTGGATAAGTAAAAGCGTTCCAAAGTTATTACCACATAAAGTGACACATGTCAGATTTGCAAAAAATGGCCTGGGCAGAAAGGTGAAAACAGGCCCGGGGTTGAAGGGGTTAAAGGTCCTTTTACACGGGCCGATTATCGGCCGAAAAATCGTTCCTAGGAACGCTAGTGCCGATAATCGGCCCGTGTAAAAGTGGCCCTAATCAGCCGACGAACGAGCAAAACGCTCGTTCGTCGGCTGATTGGATCTTTTGTAGAAACCAAAAGATCCAATCTGTCGGGCGCACATCGCCCTGTGTAAACAGGCGATGTGCGCCTGACAGCATGGAGCTTCCCGGCCGCACGAGCGATACAGCGATCACTCGTGCGGCCCGGCGCTCGATTCGTCGGGCCGTGTAAAGGCTCCCTGCCCGAGCGCCGATATTGCTGATCGGCGCTCGGGCAGGGAGAATAATCGGCCCGTCTAAAAGGGCCTTTAGACAGATAGTGATACATCATCAAAGAGTTATTACTTTAGATTTCCCATATGTTTGCATCATTTTGGAGTGACATATGGATTTTGGAGTGCCGATTTCACTAGGAATTTTAAGGCAACTAATTTTAAGTTGCCATGTCAATCTAAAGACGCACCCCTAGATTAGAAACTCCCAAAAAGTGACCCTCGTTTTCAAAATTATGGGATAAGGTGACAATTTTATTGGTACTATTTTAGGGTACATATGATTTTTGATTGCTCTATATTATACTTTTTGTGAGACAAGGTAACCAAAAAAATGGCTGTTCTGGTGTTTTTTATTTATTTGTTTTTTACGGTGTTCACCTGCGGTTAGATCACGTGCTATTTTTATAGAGCAGGTTGTTTACGGACACGACAATTCCAAATATGTCTATTTTCTTTTCTTTCGGTTTTACATAGTAAAGCATTTTTGAAAAAAAAATCATGTTTTTGTGCCTCAATTCTGAAAACCATATTTGTTTTATTTTTCTGCCAATCATCCTGTGCAGGGACTCTTCTTTTTTGCAGGAAGAGTTGACATTTTTATTGGTACTATCTTTGGGTACATATGATTTTTTGATCAGTCAATATTACACAAAGCATTTTTAAAAGAAAAACAATCGTATTTTTGTGTCTCCATTCTGAAAGATATATATATTTTTTTATTTTATTATTTTTTATTTTTTTATTAATTTATTTATTTTTTTCCGGCGATTGTTTTATGTGGGGGCTCATTTTTTGAGGTGACTGTTTTATTAGTACTATTTTGGGGTACATACAACTCTTTGATCGCTTGGTATTACACTTTCTGTAATATAAGGCTACATTCACAAATTTTGCAATTGCGGACAAGAATAGGCATTTATATGATAGCCGTGGCATGTGCGGTCCACAAATTGCAGAACACACATGGGACGGTATCAGTGTCGTGTGAATGTAGCCTTAGGTGACAAAAAAATAGATTTTTTTTTGGCACAGTTTTTATTTATTTATTTTTATGGTGTTCACCTGACGGGGTAGCTCATGTGATATATTTATAGAGCAGGTTGTTACGGAAGCTAATTTGTCTATTTTTTATATTTATTTTGGTTTTACACAATAAAAGCATTTTTGAAAGAAAAATATTTTGTGTCTCTATTTTTTTGAGGCAATTGTTTTATGTGGGGGCTCATTTTTTGAACCGTAAGGTGATGGTTTGATTGGTATTATTTTGGAGGTACTGTACATATGACTGGGCCATTTAGAAAGGTGCACATTTTTGACAGCATTTGTTCTGTCCTCCTCATGTGTGAGTGGGGTATAAGTTGAAAGGTTGCTAAAGTCCCTCCCAGCAATTCATTGAGACAGAGGTACCATCCAATTCAACTTTGATTGCAAGGATAGAGTGAAGTTGAGGGACAGAAAGATGCCGATCTTAAAGGGGTTGTATTCTACAGTTTTAAAACCAGCACCTGGATCTGAATAAAAGTAATAAAAAATTTAGTTTAGCCACTCAGTCAATAAAATGTATCTGTATAGCGGCACCTGCTGTTTGTTCTTTTTCTTATTTCTTTGACCTGCTCACTGAGAAGGCCGCACATGCTCAGTTTCATCCTTCAAATGCCTCCTGAGCTGTGATAGGGAGAGAATGGACACACACCCTTAGCTGCAGCAGAAAAGACACTCACCTTGAGCTGTCAGCTTGCTTGATATAAATCTAATCGAGTAGTGAGTGAGGAGATCTCTGGATCCATGTGAGGTACAGGGCTGGTTCTAGCTTTGTTAGAAAGAGATTGTCATTTACTGTATGATGTATATTTTCATTTTTTACATTAGTCATGGGATAACCCCTTTAATAACCCCGGAGCTGGTGATGGATCCGTCAAACATATGTAGAGACACTGGCCTCTACATAACTTCGGCGTGTAGATTTAGAACATTTTCTACAGGCATAAAAAAATTATAAATGTGACGGGCCTGGTAGCCCGCCCCCTTTTTTTTGGTCTGGCATATTCAGGGATAATGTTTACACTGCAATCAGTTAGTAAATGACCCCCAATGTGCTTACTATTGTGCATCAGCATATGGCAATAGGCTATAACTAGAGATGAGCGAATCATTCAAAATTCTATTCGCCGAACATTCGTCGAACTTTTCATAAGATTCGTATATTCTACGAATCTGCGTACTAATCATACGTTATTGTGGCGTTTTGTGAACATTCGCGCACTAATGACGAACGTTCAGTTTTAAAAGGTAACTTCTTTGAACACGTACGCATGAGCGTACAAATTGCGTACGAAAATGACGGGCTTTGCTGGAGAGGAATGGTGGAGCAGGAGGAACGCTCGGAGTCTGACCCCTGGCTACATATGGATACTGTATCAGCAGATGACAGCAGATCATCCGGCTGAGACTGAGATGAGCGTGCCATCCACTCCACTACCTCATCCACTTTCTCCTCCACTACAATTTTGCGCCTTGGTGGGTTAGCCCGGTGGAACAACGGCCAAATATTGCGCATACTACAAGTAGAAGCTCCGGCTACAGGTCTTTTGGCACTGCTGCCCTGTGCCACTTTCTCCTTTTTTTAGAGCTCGAGGTCTGGCTGGAACTGGACACCTTTTGTTTATCCATTCCAGACATTTTTCACTTGACTCTGTGGCCCTGCAGCTGGTCTTTGTCCCTGTCTCTCTCCCTGTCTCTCTCTCCCTGCCTGAGTAATTACTAGCCCTACACTTGCCCTGCAGTATCCCTGATGTGTAACATGGATTCCCAGAACAATTACACCCCAATTTCAAAAACACAGGTCTCAGTCTTTAGGAACTTCACACACAGTGCTTCTGCTCGTCGCAGCAGAAGTTATGCGTCACTGGCTGACCGAGCCTGAGCCAATCAGCGCAAGCCCTGCCCACTAGGTCAGATGACCGCTTTCTTCCTGGGATTTTGCGCACGAAAAAGAACTAACAGTAAAAGTTCGCTAAGTAATTGAATTTGTACGCAACAGCGTATAGGGTAACTTATACATTAGCATTAGCGTACAATTTATTGGACAAGTATGCAGCGAATGCGTAGAAAGCCTTAGGAAAATTTTCGAATCTTAACGAAGCGAATCTCCAAATATTCGGATTCGCTTCGCAGCTGAAAATTTCCAAGATTCGATACAAATCAACGAATCGGCGAATAGATTCGCTCATCTCTAGCTATAACACATTACAGTACAAGGCTATGCAACATAAATATGTGGATGAAATACAGGTTACAAATATGCAGCATATTAATATACATGAATATATATCCTGCAATGCTAATCTATAAACTCAACATACCATCAAGGGTTTTCCAACATTTTGTAACTGATGACCTATCCTCAGGATAGATCATTAGTATCTGATCAGTGGCACTCGGGACCCGCCAATCAGCTGTTCCGTGAGCTCCAAAACGTTCTCTGTGCTCACCAAGCACAGCTCCGTACATTGTATAGCGGCTGTGTTTGATATTGCAGCTCAGCCCCATTCACTTACTAGGAAAATCTAAGAGAAGGTCGCAGCGCTCACCAGTGTCTTCTCAAACAGCTGATTGGCAGAGGTCCAGAGGATAGGTATTCAGTTAAAAAGTCTTGGAAAACCCCTTTAAAGAGGACCTTTCATGGGTGCACACACTGCTAAATAAGTAGCAGGTTTTGGAAGGCATGGGCCGGGGAGTTGGGGGTACTTACTATTTCTTCAGGGCACAGCTCCGTTGGCCCACTGCGCCCCTGTGAAGATCCGGCACGCGCTATGCAAGTGCATAGCATCGGAACAGGGAGGAGGAGACGGAGAGCGCCACAGCCAGGGAGGAAAATGAGATCTGAATCTATAACAAAAATGTCAGCCTCAAGGTTCATTTACTTGCTTATACAGTATAGCACCAAGATATTCTGTAGTGCTTTACAGATATTATGTTCACTTGCTGTCCCCAGTGCAGCTTATAATCTCCCTGTCAGTATGTCTTTGGAGTGTGGGAGGAAACTGGAGTGCCCAGGGAAAACCCATGCAAATAAAGGGAGAACCTACAAACACCATGCAGATGTTGTCCTTGGTTGGAGTCAAACTTGGGACCACAGTACTTCAAGGATTAGTGCTAAACATTGAGCCATCGGAGCCTCTGTACTGCCCTATCCCTCACCTAGCCCATGGTCCTAACTTTGGTAACCATAGCATCATTGATGTGGTGTTGGAGGCCAATCAATGACAGATCCTTCAAGATGTGAACAAACATCTATACAGATAGCTCATTGGGGGGTGGGGGTGGTGAGCCCAAATGAGATTCCTGAGAGCCCAAAGTGTTTGGTCACTCTTTGAAAAAGCCCACTTCTCCAACTTAAGGCAGCTAAGGGTTGTTTTTCAGCCCTGGAACAGAGTGAAGGTGGTGAGGCTATACTCGGACAACAATTTTACAGCCATATACACAGTAGTCACATAATTATGACCACTTCCTACTTTTGATGTCTGCATCACGTAGCTCATGAAGGAATTCACGTGTTGTGAACTGGCTTGGTGGATATACAAGTATAAGGTGTGTGATAGGCTGTCTGCACACATATCCTCGTGGCTGTCTTGTGTAGAAGGGGTGATTTATCATAGTTGCAAAAAGATGTTTATTGGCTTTTGGGACAAGGACGGCAGTATTTATAAAACTGCTCAGTTTGTGAACTGTCCACGTACTGCTGTGGTGAAAGTGTATAGTGAGTGGACAAATAGCACCATTGTGAATAAGTGACTTTGAATCTGCAGAGCAGCACCCCTAATTTATGTGAAAGACTAAAATCGGCACAAGGGTGGACCAACATTCTACAGTGGAGCAGCTCACCACCAAAATGAACCAGACGTTTGTCTAAAACAACAGTTCAGCTAACTGTACTGAAAATGGGGCTCTAAAGCAGACGGATGGTCACTGCACCTGTGAATATACCCTCCCAAAAACACAAAGTGCAAATGCCCAATACATTTAAACAATTAATACACTATTGAAAAAAAAATCACATAATTAGATAAAAATAAGTCACACTACAGAAAGAGGAGCACATTCCCCCAAATTATGATGCAAATATGATTGGAAAAATTAATATATACAAGTACATAATTGTTGTAAAGATCACGTAAAGGCAGGAATTCATATAAATAAAGTGCTTATAGGTACAGATATAAAGCTACAGCACCAAAAGCTAGGTAACTTCTCAATAAAGCCCCCAACAAACACATTCAAATACTGGTATAATACTAAAATACAATGAAAGACAGCTGAAAAATCCAAAAGCAAATGATTACCAACCTATTGTGGCACGTGCTCCCACTCCCGTAACAGTGTTCCCTGACTGATATCATGAAGCCTGTTACATTAGCGTAATAGCCGGAAGCCTCAAGCAGACTTCAGTAGCTAGTACTAAAATATACCAATACAAGCCAGTGGTTGGCAGCACTGTATTGTTATATTGTAAATGAAGTGTTCAATGATGGCTATATAGCCATCACAGAACACAATGGGTAATCTAATGATTGCCAGTTACAGTTACTCAGGGTGGCTTAAAAAATATATATATAAAAATGTTTTATAATAATATTTAAAAAAAAAATAATATATATATATATATATATATATATATATATATATATATATATATATAATTGTACTATTAAAATATAAAAATATTAATCCCATACAACGAATGGCGTAATGAGGAAAAAATAAAAATAAAAACGTCCAATTCTCTATTTTTCGTCACTTCAACTCCCCCAAATTTTTTAGAAAACATGATCAAAAAGTCACACACACTTCAAAATGGTATTACTGAAAAGTACAGATCGCCCAGCAAAAAATGAGCCCCTCACACAGCTCCATACACATAACTACAAAAACATTTTAGGGGTCAGAATATGGCGATGAAAAAATAAATATTGTCAAGGTTTCTTTTTTTTTCCAGTATTAAAAGTCAAGAATAACTATACAAGTGTGGTATCGTTGTAATCTTACAGACCTGGAAAATGAAGGTAACAAGTCAGTTTTACAAGCAAAATTGTGGCAGAATTGTGTGTTTTTTTCCAACCCATTTGGAATTTTGTTCACCTCCTCACTATATCATATGCAATATTAAATAGTGCCATTAGAAAGTACAACTTGTCCCAATTAGTCCACATAAGGTTATGTGAATGGAAAAATAAAAAAAAGTTATGAGTGAGAAGGGGGGGAGTGAAGAACGAAAATGCAAAAAGCTTTCTACTGGTGCTTTGTGGAACTCTCCATGTACAGGCTACACATACAGCCTCAGATAATGTAGCCTTTGGGGGAAGAGTGTTGGTTTCTCCAATATGATCTTTTAATATCCCAACTGTATCAGCTGCTAAAACATTCTACCAGTGTTCTCTAATGTCATAAAATACTATGGGAATGGGAGGGGTATACAGTCTATAGGATAAATGTGTCACTTTGGTAACTATATTAGGGGCTGGGATAAATCACAACTGTGTGTAGTGCTGCAAGGACTAAAATGTAAGATGAGTTATGGTGAGTGAATAAACTCACATAATTTCCTATATGATAGCATGATAACTTTGGGGTTTTTGGATAATGATTCACTCTGTGTCATTGGCAAGATAATAGCTGATGTGGCATAGGAGTCACTTTACTTTGACCTATACCCTATAATTATAGAAATATATTTAGTATATATGATCTGATTAATCTGTATTGCGACACCTGAGGAACACTTACTGACTGATGAAACCCGGGGGCATAACGCAAGTTATGGCATCATTTTACCTCCTCATGCTTATTGGGGGCGATTAAAGGCATTGTGCAAGGATTGAGGGGGGTTTGGCCGGACCTGTAAAGAAAAGTTTACTTATCTTCTTCCCAGCGCTGGCTCCCTTCTCCTTATTTCAGTAATTCAATTCAAAAGAGAAACTCATATACAGGTATTACATCCAATAGATTAATTACACACAGAGTGATCTGTTTCAAGTGTTTATTTCTTTTAATGTTGATAATTATGGCTTACAGATAATGAAAACCCAAAAGTCAGAAAATTTGAATATTATATAAGGCCAATTAAAAAATGATTTCTAATACAGAAATGTTTGCCTACAGAAAAGTATGTACAGTAAATGCACTCAATACTTGGTTGGGGTTTCTTTTGCATGAATTCCTGCATCAATGCAGCGTGGCATACAGGTGATCAGCCTGTGGTACTGCAGAGGTGTTATGGAAGCCCAGGTTGCTTTGATAGCAGCCTTCAGTTTGTCTGCATTGTTGGGTCTGGTGTCTCTCATCTTTCTCTTGACAATACCTCATAGATTCTCTATGGGGTTTAGGTCAGGTGAGTTTGCTGGCCAATCAAGCACAGTGATACTGTAGTTATTAAACCAGGTATTGGTATGGTGGCAAGGTGCCACATCCTCCTGGAAAATGAAATCAGCATCTCCATAAAACTTGTGCGCATACGGAAGCATGAAGTGCTCTAAACTTTCTTGGTAGATGACTGCTCTGACTTAGGACTTGCTATAACACAGTGGACCAACACCAGCAGATGACATGGCTCCCCAAACCATCACTGATTGTGGAAATGTCAAACTAGACCTCAAGCAACTCGGATTGTGTGCCTCTCCTCTCTTCCTCCAGACTCTGGAATCTTGATTTCCAAATGAAATGCAAAATTTACTTTAGTCTGAAAACTGCGCAACAGTTCAGTCTTTTTTCTCTTTAGCCCAGGCAAAATGCTTCTGACTTTGTCTCTGGGTCATGAGTGGCTTGTAACAAGGAATGCGACAGTTGTCGCCCATGTGCTTGGTACATCGGTATGTGGGGGCTCCTGAGACACTGACTCCAGCCGTAGTTCACTCCATGTGAATCTCCCCCAAATTCTTCATTGGCCTTTTATTGACAATCATTTTTCTACCACACTTTTTCCTTCCGCTCAACTTTACATTAAAGGGGTTGTCCGCATTTGATGATTACTTATTAATAGATTACATTTCCCTAATAGCATACTTCCATCTGGGTTTTACCTTCAGTTCTTTGCCTTTGATAACCACATTCCTCATGCTGCAATCAAGGACCGGAAGTAAGTTTTTTTTGCCTGGCAAGTGACGTACCGGGCTTCTTACTGGTGTGCTAAGCCTCTTCTTCCGCTTAGCAAGGAGTCCGGTGATGTCACCAGCACACGGGGCATTCTGAAGCTAGCAAGGAGGCTGTTCAGTAGGAAGGAAATGCCGGCGCTAAGCCACGTCCCTTTGTGACATCACCAGGTACAGGGTCGTTACTCTGGGAGTAAATAGACAGTATTGGAGGAGGGAACTGGCCTCACTAAGGAACACCCCTCTCTGCCGATGACATCACTGGCCACACAGGAGCTTTATTTAATGTAGAAGGAGGTTGTATTGGAGGCAGCAAACTCTGCTGTTTTGCATAGTGCACGCCTCCTATGGTAATTTACAATGTGCTATATTTAAGTGCTGGGTGCTAACCACACCTCCCATGTCCCTACATGCTTGTCCGATCACTCCCTGCCAGCATTGTCTTTATGCAGATACATGGAAGCAGGGAGGGATTCAGCTTGTAGGCTTAGAAAAAGGCAGTTTTAGGGGAGAAATACTGATGAGGGGTATGAGTGGCAGGAGGCGGAATACTGATTAGGAGGAGTGGTAAGGCCCATGAGGTCCAGCTGCAGAGCCATGCAGCCTTGTGCGACCCATAAGGCAGTGTGGCCGGAAATGACATAGCGCAGGAGCTGCTATGTAAACAATACTGACAACAGTGTTAGGGACTTCTAGGAGCAAAGGAGATGAAAAAAATATATACAAAGCATTAGGATGACTTTACTGTGGCATGTCAAGGTGATTATTAATGTTTTTAAAAATTACTTTGATCCCGGACAACCCCTTTAATATTTTTTGTTACAACAGACAGCTTTTTTTTAGCAATGACCTTTTGTAGGATAATCTCCTTATGAATGACTTCCCCGTGATTGTGTAGCCTACTGAACCAGAATGAGGGACCACTTAAAGGCTTAGCAAATCTTTGCAGGTGTTTTGTGTTGATTAGCTGAATAGTGTGTCTAAAATATTGAACTTTTTCACAATATTCTAATTTTCTGAGGTACTGACTTGAGTTTTCATTGAGCCAAACTCATCAACATTAAAATAAATCACTCTATGTCTGGGATCTCAAACTCGTGGCCCTCCAGCTGTTGCAAAACTACAACTCCCAGCATGCCCCAGTAGCTGTAGGCTCTCCTGGCATGATGGAAGTTGTAGTTTTACAACAGCTGGAGGGCCACGAGTTTGAGATCTCTGCTCTATGTGTAATGAATCTATATAATATGAGTTTCATTTTTTGAATTGAATTACTGAAATAAATTACATTTCATTACTATAAACGCCCATTAGCGATGATCTGTTCACTGCTCAGTCCGTGTAAAGGGCCCTTAAGAGATAGCTGTCAGTCACTGATAACTCCTCACTCCTGCACTGATAGGTATTCACAGGGCTGCAGATGTAAATGTATAAATTACAGGTTTTACTGAATCTTTTTCCACAAAACTATGCATCAATCTGCTCAGCTCCTCCTGCTCTATAGCATGGTGCTTTCACAATGCATTGCATTTTTGGTGATACCCTGTTTCTTCAAAAATAAGCCCTACCCAGAAAATAAGCCCTAGCGCTATTTTGCAGGGTTTTTGGAGTAGGCTTAAAATATAAGCCCTACTCCAAATATAAGCCCTAGATACATTGAGCACCTGCAGCGCTAGTTTATGTTGCATGACATCACTGATGTCACGGACAAGGAGAATAGGAATACTGTAGCCTTACACTGTGCCCAGGGCAGTAGCAGGCACGGCAGAATCCACTTGTCCAGTCACGAGATGCATCTACTGCCTCCCGAGAGCATATATTATAGAGAGAGCACGGTGCCACTGCCAGAGTCCTGCCTCCCAAGTGCAGAGAGGAGATAGGGCACAGTGCAATTGCCTCAGAGAGAATGTGAGAGTCCCAGTAACACCCTGACACTACACCTCCAAATAAGCCCTAGCCCTTTTTTCGGAGGAAAAAAATAATATAAGACCCTGTCTTATTTTTGGAGAAACACGGTAGATCCTCTTTAAGAGAATAGACATAATTTAGGCTAAACTAATACATATTCAAAAGTAGCCCCTCATTGTTAGAGAGTGCCTTTGTAATATCTACTCTTCGCAGACGGACTATTATGGATGATAATGAAAAACGGAATAGGGCACCCCAAAAAACACTGAAGGGTTGCAGCCTCAAGCCATCCATACACTTCAAGTAAATAATGGTGGTTTCTACATGACACAGTCAGACACTTGTCTATGTTCACACTTGGAAAGCAAACAAGATTGGCCATGTTAGATATTTAGACCCTATCCCATTGTTTAGAATGGTTTCTAAAGCCTGTATTAGAATGAAAAAAAAAAAAAATCGTCATATCGATCCCAAAATCTTTGCACTGTGTGTTCCCAGTGATCGCAAAAATGTTTGATACTTGCTGATCGTGATCTTTCATCGAGCGCACATCTGAATGTGTAATAAGTTGTCACCCGCTCATTAGAAGATCAGACTGTAGGTGTGGTGTAGTGTTGTAGGCTTTCAAGTCTTCCTCCATGAGCTATAATCTTTGTGTGTAATATATGCATTCACAAACAATTAGTCAGTTTACGATCGACTTACCGATTACTACAGCGACCATTGCTCTGTGTAATGTGAGCACTTTCGAACATGTCGCTAACTATTCGATCGTCCTTGGTATGAAATCTACTTGTCTAATACAGCTGGTTAAGCTGACATAAATCAGACTGACAGTGCTAGACAGTGGCAAAACACCAAGTAAGGGCTGGCTACAGAAAGGAGTGGAGCTTGGGTGTAACAAGAGTAATAGTGATGCCCTCATTTCACCAAAGGCCTATCTCGGGAACGGATTCTTGGATCAACAAAAGAAAAACAGCATTTTAATCAGGTGAACCATAGCTATGTGTCTATACCAAACAGTTAGATAGGGAGACTCCCTTTAAATCTGTCCCATCTTTCCTCCACCTATCACATAGTGATTCTGTTTTAAACCTCATTTTATCCAGTAACATACTCTATATAGTAGGTACAGCTGTGACATTCTGTGGGACTCAATTAAAGATACTCTTGGAAGCACTTCCATCCAGTTATCATTGTCCATGGGCCTATAGATAAATTTACATCTGAGGATGACCACACATGGTATGGTCTGGCTGCGGGATCCACATGCAGATTACCGCTAATTGCCAGTCCTCACCTGTTCTTCCTATCAGACATCTTCCAGTCACTGTACCTTCAATGTGGCGCCTGTTAAATCTCTATTCTAGTTGAAACAAGTTTATCAAGATATTTGTCATGTTAAAAGTGGCATAGTAATAGCACATTTATAAAAGTCTACTATCTTTTTATGTAACATTTTCCACAGTTCAGTAGTATCGAGAGGCAGTGCCTTGGGCTGTAAAAAAAAAAATCACAAGAGCGCCTTTGGTGCCTAAGACTAAAATTCTAGAAGCTACAGTAAATCATTTTTCTGCTGTATTTGCGACCATTTTAATTGCCATCTGTTATCCAATAGTTAAAATTAGTTATTACTGTAAATAATAAAAATCAGACATCATATTACCTGACCAGCTAGAATCTGTACCTCTTCAGACAACTCCTTTAATGTGGCCACTCACTGACTGAGGTGGGTCACCTCTGTGGCCAGTGATCGACTGAGCACTAATTTCTTGTATGTCAATAAGAACCCGGAAAAGGAGTCCAAACAGGGAGTCGGGAAGCCTATTTTATTTTTTTAAGACATTCTTAAAGGGGTTATCCAAGTTAAACAAAAACTCGGGCAGACCCTCGAGCTGAGCTCTGGGTCCTCCCTATCTGATGACTGCAGCAAATCACTGACCTCGGCAGTATATAGGACTGCACTGTTGAGGGCGCTGACTGGCTGCAGACGGTGATTTGTACGTACAGAATGTCACTGCCGCAGACAGGCCGGAGTACAGCACTGGAAGGCGCAGGGAGGAAAAAGGGGCAAGTGTGGACTCTTGTTATTTTACCATATGTACCGCAGTTGCCCGACTTTTTATTTAACTTGGACAACCCCTTAATTAGCCAAATCTCTAACATATCTAAGATTGCATAGAAAGCATGTAAGATGTTTCCAAAAATAAGAATGAATCTAGATCGCACATCCTCATACTATGTTTTGATCTAGTAATTGCTCCTCAGCATAATTTAAAGAGGACCTTTCACCACTCCTGACATGACTGTTTTAATAGCTCCATGCATTCCCCATGTACTAACAATTCTGGAACATCTATTCTTATGGCTCTATGTTGTGCCATTCCTTTATTATTTGCACTAGAAGTTATCAATGAATTGCTATTTGCCTTCAGTAAAGGAACAGAGGGGAGGTGACCAGTTGGGGGTGTGTACCTGCACAGACTCACTCTATCCAATCAGTGCTGCCATGTTCAGACTGTGCAGATACACACCCCCAACTGGTTACCTCCCCTCTGTTCCCTTACTGAAGGCAAATAGCAATTCATTCATAACTTCTAGTAGAAATAATAAAGGAATGGAACAACATACAGACATAAGAATAGATGTTCCAGACTTGTTATTACCTGGGGAATGCATGAAGCTATTAAAACAGGCATATCAGGAGTGGTGACAGGTCCTCTTTAACATCGCTTCTCAGCGTAATTAATGGTATACTACCCCTATGTCATATAGTACACATGAGGCATCATAATACGTTTTGATCAAAAAGCATAGGCCCACTCACCGCGCCAAGGTTGCAGAGCCCAGCAGCCAGACAGCGCCCCCGCTGCCCAGCTAAGCCACCCTGGCACTGAGCTCCACCAACCCACCAGCACAGCACCAAGGCAACAATGGCCGCCGCGCAGCACGGCACCCAACATGTGAACACATATCAGAGCTCACCTTTTTCTCTGCTCTCAGGAACTCCAACTGAGAGAAAGTAGGAATTTATAGACCCTCATGCAGACACCTGCTAATTTAAAAACACCTGGGCCGAATGGGGAGAAGTGCTGATACCAGAGTGAACAAAAAGGGGACAGATTCTACAAAATGTATCCAAAAATAAGATAATACTATTGGTATGGTGCTGTGGCGCTGGTGGTCGCCGCTCAGCGCTGCGCCAAATTTAGAGTAGGTTCCCACTCGAGGAGGCAACCTTGGTGCGGTGAGTGGGCCTATGCTTTTTGATCAAAACATGTACTAATGCCTCATGTGTATTATATGACATAGGGGTAGTATAACATTAATTACACTGAGAAGCGATGTTAAATTATGCTGAGAAGCAATTACTAGATCAAAACACAGTATGAGGATGTGCGATCCAGATTCATTCTTAATTTTGGATACATGTAAGATGTTTTCATATATGAATATCAAATTGAATAAGGAAAGAAATCAGACGAGAAAATGTTCATATCAGAAAAATAACCTTTAATTGTTTGCTCGTTGTCATAAACTTTATTCACTGTTTAAAATGAAAAACTGATTTGCACACTAAAAAAATACACACTATATATGATAACATAAGGTTCAAATACATGCATTCAATGCACACTTGTTCTCAGCAATTTCTTACAAAATATTGTTTTTATGCATTAAAATATTATTCTGAAAGCCTTCTTTCTCCTCCAATAAATAATTGTCTTAGCAGCCCATATACCCCCCAATATTTAGGCTCTGTTCACACTACCCATGGCTTCCATTTACAACAACTGATCCAAACGATGACTAATGGACCCACTGACTGCATGCTGTTATTCCTGCCATGATAGAAACCTAAAGGTGGGACTGTACTTTGGGACAACTTTTGACATGTCATAGGGACATATCACAAGTTCTGATCAGTGGGGGTCTGAGCGTTGAGAACCCAGCGGATCACTAGAACGCGGAGGCGCGCACACAGGGCCCTCTCTCCTCACTACAGGAGACTGCAGAGAGACAGACGCAATAGAAAGTCTATGGGCCTCTGTCGATTCCGTCTCCTGCAGTGAGCGCTTCGGTCTCCTTGTTCCAATGATCAGTGGAAGTCTCAGCACTTAGACTCCACCGATCAAAACTTTTGATATGTTGCCCTGACGAATCCAAAGGTATCCCAAAGTACAGTGACACTAAACCCTAATGATGGCGCAAGTGTGAGCTGACCCCAATAATATACATTCCTATATTTATGCATGGTATGATTGAGAATCAATGCATAAGAAATGTACATAAAATTGTATAGTGTCAGCCAGTGGTATGAAACTGCTAGACCAGCAACTAGCATGATGTGACAACCAGATTGCTGGGAGTTGCAGCTTCACCACTAGTGTACACTATAGCAAGGTGCACATACACATATACATCAGTGCCCAGATTCACAATTACATTGAAAAAGCCAACCAAAAGATTACTCAGAAATGTGAGCTGGAAGAGATGCCGCACAAATACAATAATATATCCATGTGCTTTACAAATAGGCATATAAAACATCATATAAGTACATAGTGGTCACAGCAGGACATGCATAGGCAGACCAGATCTCAAGCAATGAGGACATACTGGAGATTATTTAATACACCCACATTGTGCCTTCAAATTGTGTATTGCTTCTATGTTTCACACTAGGAGGCAATCTGAAGGCATTCTTGGCATAGCCAACATAAACCTGTTGAACTATGAGATGAAATAAAGTCTCAGAAGGCCAAAAAAAATTCTAGCAAGATAGAGCACTCATCTGGGCAAACACGTCACCATGTAGCCACCTAAGAATTTGACTAAAGGTACTTCATGCTATGTAATAACCTAAGGACATCTAGTGGGAGCTGCAGCAAAAACATCAAAAAGAAAAACAAGTCCTGTTAAAGTGGGCATAAATGATGAGATTATCTATGAAGAGCTCAACAACATGTAAAGACAAAGTAGAATGTCAAACAAGTACTTTAAGATTAAAGGGGTTGTATGTTCATATTTCCTATTAGGGCATATGGACATCATAATGGGGTTCTCTAATCAGGACATCCAAGACTTAGAATGGACAGTCATTCTGTATCAGGCGTGGACTGGAAACTTAAAGTGGCCCTGGAAAAAGTAATGAAAGTGGCCTTATTTTGCAGTGGGGCCCACACTGACAGAAGGAAGGGTCAATACAAGTTGGTAGGGCCACCAATACACATTATACCACCACAGAAAAGCCAAATACCATAGTGCAGCACAAAATACCTCCCCAAAAACTGCCCTTCTGAGGTGGCCAGCGCCAGCTACTATGTTCTGTCCTCCTACTCCAGTTGCCTCAAGGTTGGCAATACAGTTGAATTCAGAGGTCAGAGAGCAGGGGAGCTTCAGATCATTACTTACCATGCTCAGGCACCCTCCTGGTCACCGGCCCACAGGAAGTTTCCCTATGTCCAGTCCAATCCTGTTCTGTATGAGTGGCGCCTGTTCTGGTGGACTTCAGCTGTCCTTGCATTACATGGATGGTCAGAATATCCACCATGTAATGCTTAAAATTTCTCCTGCAGCATCTGTGTCTTCCACCAGCAAAATCACTATTGATCAGCTGACCGGCAGCTGCATTCTGAACAGTGACAACCTGTGTTATACATATGAAGGATGGGTCCCCTGTAAATCTACCTGGCCCTTTACTTTTGAGGACTGGGAGATGATTGAAAAACCACTGATAAAGCATGACTGTGTACATGGCTGGCATAGCAGCTGGCGGTACCCATTTACCCAAGCTGTTAAGGACTAGAATACCAGTACTTACCAATAAAGACATTCCGTTATCAAATTTGTTGACAAATCAGCAATTTTTCTTAAAGTGCATCAATGGTATTACTACAATATACGTCACACGTTGAGCCACTAAAAACATGACAGAAGTCAAGTAACAATAAAGAAACATGCTGCAACTCTTGTCTGATATAGTAGAAAGAAGCTGTATCACTAGAGACTATGGAATGTATAATAATAGTATGGTCTGTACCTTTAACGCTTCTGCACATGTCAGAGTGAGACCTTTTCCACCCATAAAATCATTGTGACCAAAACGTTTCATAACCCCTGATCTGTATGTCGTCCTTTTACTGCAGGAGTACTCCTGCTATATTTATGCTGTCAGTTTCACAGAATGGATCATTTCCAGAAAAGTCTACAACAGTAGAAATGATAAAAGCCTAGTAGTCAGAGGCAGCAGGACAAACTTCTCCTTACTGCAGCAATTCTCCTTCTGGAGCCTCAGTACAAGTACCCTGTGATGCTACCAAGCTCTGTGCATCATCAGAGGACTGAGAGATGTCTTCCTTCTTTCCATCTTCACAATCATGACTGAAGCTACTGGAGAGGAAATCAGAGTTTACTGAACTGTTGGTAATTTCAGGTCTACTTTCCTCAGTCACATCACTAAGACTGGTGTTGTCCTCTGCTTGCTCAAGTTGCTCCACTTTATCCAAATACTGCTGCAGAAGACTGCTGTCTTGTTCTATGCTGGAGTCATCCTTGCTACTTTCACTGGGATCTTGGGCTGTTGTCTCGTGAACCTCAATGAAACCAGGCAATGGTTGTTGACAATGTTTTACTGTTTCCACGGATTGCTCAGAGGATGCGCTTCCTTCAGTGGAGCTCTTTTCAGAACCACTCAGTTCTTGATGAGACGTCTGCCCTATCTCAATGGAGTGGAAACCAGAGTCCGGGATGTCTGGGGTCGTTTTGCTGCATGGGATTTCAGGAGCAGACGCGTATGAAGATGGCTGCTGTGCCGATGTCTTCGGTGACTGTACATCAGGCTTTGGAATGTCATCAATCTGACCGCTTACTCTCTTTTGCCAATCTTGAATGGACTGAACCTAAGCAGACACAGATGCACAGTAAATATGTGCTGTTCCATTGTGTAGTCATTAAAGGGGTTGTGCAGTGCAAAGATATTGACCACCTATTCTCAGGACAGGTCATCAATATGAGATTGGTGGGGGTCCGACTCCCGGCATCTGCACCGTTCAGCTTTTTGAAGAGGTAGCATAATTACATTGTCCCACCTCTACAAGCGAGGCGACGTGCAGGTAATTTTGAAGCAGGAGCATCGCTCATATGAGGTCGGTGGAGGTGTCGGGAGTCAGACCCCGCTGATCTAATATTGAGGATTTCTCCTGAGGATAGGTCATTAATACATTTACATTGCACAACCCCTTTAACCAAACAGAACTCTACACAAATCAGACGTCAAAACACAGGACTCATCAAGGACATGAATCATTGGACAATTAAGATATGAAGAAATATGTTCTGGAAATTTATATCGCTGTATAATCACACCTCAATTATTAGGATAATTGTTAAATTGTAATATGTAACGCTTGTTTGCCAACATGTTACTACTGACCTGTATTAGTAATGACGTGTAAAAATCTAATGAATCATTATGAAGGCTTCTATAAATAGAAAACCTACTGTAATTGGCCTTAAAGAGGACCTGTCACCACTCCTGATACGTCTGGTTTACGGCTCATTCAGATGGCCATATGTTTTTTTGCGGTCAGTTCAGCATGTCCACAAAAAAATGGACTGCATGCCGAATTTTTGTGGACCCATAGACTTCAATGGGGCCACGTCCAGACTTTCACTGACAAGTATAGGACATGTTTTATTTGTTTTGAGGGGCCATGGAATGGAAGAAAAGATGGGGCCCCACAGAAGTGAATGGGTCTTCATCTAATCCGCAAAATTGCGGATCAGATAAAGAAAGCAACATAAGCCCGCCTGAAACAGTGGGTGAATCCCAATCTGTAATTTTCTTCTTGATACTCACCCCCTATTGTATTGAGAGGACTTCTCCTGGAGTCCTCACCAATATGTCCATGCTCATGAGTCCTCTCAATACATTATAGTGCCAGTTTGCAGGTCCACAGCGAGGGAACAGGAGTCAGTATCAAAATGAAAATGATTCACTGTAGTTTGAAAGGTATTTCTGTGGTGACAGAGTCTCTAATGTCATGTAATAAAATTAATGCCGTATATCAAAGCATGTACTAGACTCAATGTCAGGCTTACTATACTTGATGACAGCCAAACGTTATCATTAGGTGTTAGAATGTTTTACATCATACTATATGTCAATCACAATGAGCAGAGTCGCATTTTCTGTGGCAGGCTATTGTCTTTAATAAAACTACCTGCTCCCATAAGTATCGGAGAGCTTCCTCTTGTACAAGCCTCTGGACCCGCTCCTCATCCCTCTCTGTCTTCAGCCTGGAAACCAAAGGGAAAAGTTCTTGTTATAAAGTGTTATCACAGTAAACAATTCCTAGCAAGAGTGGGTGGCTCAGTGGTTAGCACCGATGCCTTGCAGCACTGGGGTCCTAAGTTTGAATCCAACCAAGGACAACATCTGCATGTAGTTTGTGTGTTCTCCCCGTGTTTGTGTGGGTTTCCTCCAGATTCTCCGGTTTCCTCCTACACTCCAAAGACATACTGATAGAGAATTTACATTGTGAGCCCAACTGGAGACAGCAATTAATGAAAATGCCTGTAAAGCACTGCGGGATAGATTGGTAATATATAAGCAAGAGAAATAAATAAAGGATAGGGGCGTAACTACCACAGCGGCAGAGCAGGTGACTGCTAGGGGGCCCAGTTGGGATTATCTTGTCTTCTACTGGAGGTGAAAACTTGGTCAGGACTCTACCCTCTAAAGGAACAACTTTTAGTAAATGAAGCAGTGGAAAAATGGCCCAAAGGTCATTGAAAGGGGTTTAGGTAGAAACCCTTCTGTCCTGTGTGGGGGTCTGGTTTCATCCGTGCTATGGGGCCCTTACTTACCATAGGTGTTTGGCAGCGGCTTTCTCCTCTCTCACCATTAAATACACATATACAGTGGGCCAAGCCGAATACTTTATGTATGGGGAGACTGAATGTGTGTTGCTACCCTAACACTTTGGTGATGTCTAAACTTTGCAAAACCCGCTTCAGCCCCAGCTGCACATTCACAGAGGAAACATCTTTGCACCTGTTTTAGGAGTGGGCCTTTGCATAGAGTCTGTTGGACCTTAGATTTCCCTTGCAATTCAGTCTGCCTCTCATCTCCCCTGCATGTGATGTCTAAAAGACATACTGATTGTTGTCCAAAGCAAACAATCACAGCACAGCTTTCATTTCACTACATCATTTCTTACTGTTCCCCAACGGTTGCAAAACTAAAACAGTTTGTGATAGGTTGCTACGGGCAACAAACAGTTCGTCTTTTAGACAGCACATGTAGGGTGATGAGAGGCAGACTGAAATGCAGGGGAGATGAGAGGCAGTGCCTCAGCAGTTATAGTTACGTTAGTGTATTTATTTTCATGTGCGCCGTATCAAAAACACATTATTTTATTATAACTTTGTTGGCTGGATTTGACAACCCCCCTAGTATTTTAAATTGGATCATGAACAGTATATGTACCAAGTGTGGTTGAGATCCATCAAGGCATGTAGGAGCATATAAAGAACACACTTTCACTTTTATATATACAGATATTATTTTGGTAATTGTTAGTGATTTTTCCCCCCATGTTTTCATGTATTCATATTTAATAAAAAATTCTAAAATCCTGCAGTTTTCACACTGGCCATCATCGTCACAGACAGAATTACAGCGACAGATAACACACGATCCACCATTCACATCCACTCCCTCTACTCCGAGTAGCCTCTCAAATTATTGTAGGCATACACTGCATGCTAGTGGCCTATGCAGGCACAGCAACTGTACTTTTACTTCTGTATGAGACTTATATCAATTGAGCAGTAAAAGCAGTGAAAAAGAGGTCAGCAGAAACCAATCAAGCTTTGGATACTTGCATTTCTCTACAAATATATACCTTTATATACCCCTTTATTGAATAAGTAACCACCACACATTGTCTGAGGTGAAAGGTTGACCCTATTACATAATAATATGGCATATTGATAGTATATGCGATAACATCATGATTATTGCGAGGTCCAGCCCTAAGAAGGACAAAGGTCTAGTCTGCATTTCTCCTGCATGGTACTGACTATGCAGCGAAATGCACCATGGCTTCAGTCAAGTCAATGGGAGTGTACCTGCACAGCAGCAGGCAGGAAGCACCACAGAGAGAAAAGCAGTGGAGGAGCCGCATCACTTCAAGGGGCTTTTCTCAACATTTATTACATGTCCCACCTCTGGGACCCACACCTAGCTCTAGAATGGGCACCCACTCAACACTGTCCACTGGATGTGGTGGCCAGAGGTGGTTGTAACTATGGAAAAGAAACTAACGCTTTGTGCTACGTGGTTTCAGTAGCTCTTATAGAAGTAAAAGGGAAGTACAGAAACAGCATAGCATGGCTATTTCCATAGTTCTGACCACCTCGGGCAGTCATGTCTAGACAGGGTGGACTTTGTGGGAAGGAGGAGTTCTGAGATGAGAACTTCAGTCTGCGAATTGGTGAGGGTCCAAGCAGTCAGACCTCCATTTATCAGTAGTTTAATGGCATGATGAAAATTGGTAATCACTGAGTACAGTGGAAAAACGTCTTTAATTTTAACCTGAGAATTTTTTTGCAGTCAATTGATGTTTTTATGTTATCTAATGGCATTGTATAGACAGGTGAAATGTATCGGCCATGGTACATTGTTAAAACCATACATCGACATAAATATAGAACGGAAAGCATGGACTTTGTTATAAATAACCATGTGAAACGGCAAGTTTATCAGTTCACATAAAACATTCCAAAAAGTGATTGACAAGTGACTTAAAGAGTGCAAAAACAGCTAAAAATAGTCATCTGTATAAAACATTCCAAAAAGTGATTGACAAGAGACTTAAAGAGTGCAAAAACAGCTAAAAATAGTTATCTGTATAAAACATTCCAAAAAGTGATTGACAAGAGACTTAAAGAGTGCAAAAACAGCTAAAAATAGTCATCTGTATAAAACATTCCAAAAAGTGATTGACAAGAGACTTAAAGAGTGCAAAAACAGCTAAAAATAGTCATCTGTATAAAACATTCCAAAAAGTGATTGACAAGAGACTGAAAGAGTGCAAAAACAGCTAAAAATAGTCATCTGTATAAAACATTCCAAAAAGTGATTGACAAGAGACTTAAAGAGTGCAAAAACAGCTAAAAATAGTCATCTGTATAAAACATTCCAAAAAGTGATTGACAAGAGACTTAAAGAGTGCAAAAACAGCTAAAAATAGTCATCTGTATAAAACATTCCAAAAAGTGATTGACAAGTGACTTAGAGTGCAAAAACAGCTAAAATAGTCATCTGTATAAAACATTCTCAAAAGAATGCACAAATGCAGTAGCTAAAAATAGTTGTCCATATAAAAGATTCTAAAAAGTGACTGACAAGAGACTTAAAAGATGCGCAAACAGCTAAAAATAGTAGTCTATATAAAACATTCTAAACAGAAGGCACAAATAGCTAAAAATAGTCTATATAAAAAATTCCAAAAAGTGATTGACAAGTGACTTAAAGAATGCAACCCTGCTATCAGCTGTTTGAAAGGGGTGCTACTAAGTAGATAGCAAACAGGCAGAGGAACTGAGGTTAAGGGCTCATGCACACAACCGTATGTATTTTGTGGTCCGCAAAATAAAGATCTGCAAAGAAAAAAAAAAAAAAAAGATGACATCCGTGTAACATCCGTTTTTTTTTTGAGGATCCATTGTAAAAATGCCTAACGGACAGGAATAGGACATGTTCTATTTTTTTTGCGGAATGGACTTGAGGACATACAGATATGGAAGGCACACTGAGTCATTTCCGTTTTTTGCGGCCCCATTGAAATGAAAGGTTCTGCATACAGGCCACGAAAAAACGGAACGGACAAAAAATATGTTTGTTTGCAGGAGCCCTAAGAATGCAGAGGCTGCAGCCATTAAAGCCCCTTCAAACAGCTGATGGAATGGGTGCCAAGAACCCTAGTGATCCAACACGGATGGTCTCTCCTGAGACTAGGTCATCAATATTCTCAACCTGGTAAAAAAAAAAAGCTCTTTCAGTTCTCAATGGCTGGAGCTTGGCTGAGTACTGTCCTGACAGGTAGCTCCCCCTACACTCTACCAGAACCCAGCAATTTATATACACAGTCCCCTTTAAATAACTGTCCAGTTGACCAACGCTCACCTGGTTCCAGCAATCCCATATAGTTGTAATGGCATGGCCGCACATGTGCTCAACCACTACCCCATTTACAGGTCTCCTTGTACAGCTGGGGAGAACTGGGGTAACTGTAGATAAGTAAGGTTTATTGCCAGAATACCCCTTAAAATAGATTTTAGTGAGTGCTGAATCCTTCTAATATAAATAGAATAAAAAAGAGAACATTCAAGGGTACAAAATGCTAAAAGTAAATGTGGGAATCCCATTTTCAACACTGAGAGAAAGACACCAGCGCCATCTACTGGTCACTAGTAGTATATCACCATGAAGATAATAAATTGATTTTCTAAGGGGGGATTCACTTCACCATTGTTATTTTTTTGATCTGTCAGAAGAATATAAAAATAGAGAAAAAAAGCCTTGTCAGAGGTCTGTTATTTCAGACGGAAAAAAAGTTCTGCATTTCATGGGGCTGGGATGCAATGCAGGGAGCATAGAGCACTCCGCCTCCACGGCCCTTGCAAGAGGAGAATCTGGCAGAATAAATGTTCATATTCACACCACTCCTCATGAGAAAGGTATGTTGGTACTGCTCTCCCCAGCTCCTAATTAGTGCGATCAGGAGACTCCCTTTAAATCATAGTTGTTGGCAACACATTGCCCTGTTCAAACAGGAATGTACTGCCCACAAACACTGAATCTGTATAGGGTCAAACGTTTACAGAAGGGATTGTTGATCCCCATACAGAGATAATAACTGCTGCATGGAAATGCAGCTATCATCTTTGCTCACAGGCAGGCAATTATCTGGAGCTGCCAGTTCATTCCTGATAATTGCCTGTGCATCAATCCATGGAAAAGTCCTAATGTTGTGTTCACACTGGAGCCATGATGGATATAATTAACGTTTTGTAAAGGATCCTCATGGATCCCATTCACTCTTTTTAATGCTTCTTGGCTGTTAAAGAACATTGCAAACCTGATGGAAAACAGAAATGTGAACAGAACATCAAAGCTTGTTTTAAAGGGGATCTCCAGCTTTTTTAACACCCCTCTCCCCCCAGCTTTCCTCATTGCCAGATGTCTGTGAAAGCTCGGCTCCTCGCTGCTCGGCTCCATCTCCTTCGTTTCACCACTGTGTTCGCTGCACTACGGTGCCGCTTGTAAATTTTTGTCATGTGCACCATGAAGCCCATGACTGCCTGCAGCGGTAATGTCTCCCAAGCAGCATCTCACTGGATCATGGCAGAGAGCGGGTAAGTTTGCTTCCTTCCAGGGGGGAAGGGGGGTTTAGGAGCCAAAAAAGTGTTGAACCCTTTACAGAATACATGTAGGGAAAAAAATCAACCCCTGTTTTGGTGAGACATACCTGGAGACTTCTTGAGTGAGAAATACGATGTGCTCCTGCATTCTGCTGAGTCTGATTTCATATCGTACTTCTTTGACTTTGGGGTTATGGTTTCTTGTAAAAAAACCTCTCCAATAAGACTGCAGTTTTGTTGCTGCTTTGTTCATACAATTTAAGTGGTCTGTGTCTTTATCCTGTAATATTTTGCTGTCCACCACATCACTGTAAGAAGAGGAGGCGCTGCGTGGCTGGGTGCACTCCGTAATGGAGTCACTGGAGGACTGATGAAGATTGTCCCCTTGTTTCAAGCTCTCCGTGACTGTTCTGCCAGCCTCTTTTACTTTCTCTAGTGTTGTTAAATCCTCAGAAATACATTTACTCACTTCGGTTATGGTAGTATTGGCACTTATTTCACCTGTTATACCAGGTACCCTAAGCTCTACAGTGGGAGACATTGGGGATAAGCCAGGAGCAACAGGCATGAACGTGGACTCGGAGGAAAGAAGGCTACAATTCAGTTTATCCTCATCAGTCTGAATGTCTTCAAGATAAAGGTTGTTGTAATGTGAAGGTCCAGATTGAGCAGGACTGGAGGAAATGTTTCTTGATATGTAGGAGTTATCTTCTGAATTACTTGTACCAAGCCAGGTGTCCACCTTGACAATCGGTTCTAGTGAAAGGAAAGAAGTAGAATAATGAAAAACATGTATCACATCAAATAAGGACACATCAGAGGAACATCTTCAGTCCAGTCTTTAGGGGGAATTTATTAAACTTCTATGCCTGGAGTAGATTTTATTTACATCAATATGTATTATTCATGGAAATGTATTTATGTTATACGCATAATTCCATGACTTTTTTTTAATAGTGCCCAAACAGCAATCCACTTCGGGATTCCTTCACAGCCAAATGGTATGAAGTGGCAAGAGTAAAGAACCACCGTTAGACACTGAGGAAGGAGTGAGGTGTACTCCAAAACTGATCAGAATGCAAACGGCCACGGGACCGACTAATTAAATATGATTTTAAAAAAAGTTTTCCACCACAAAACTGCAGGTGGAAAATCCACACAATTTACATCCACATGTGGTCTCAGCAGTGAGGACCAGCTTGCAGTGCCAATGCTCAGTTTACAGCATGTCAATTTATGCTGCAGATATCCAAAACAGATTTCATCCTTAGCAATGCACCGGATGAAAACCATGCAAAATCAGAATGCAATGCAGATTTTGCTGTGGATTCATCATGGGTTTTGCCACTGTGAAATATGTTCTGTGGGAATGTTCCCCCAACAATTTCATAATTCACAGAGACCACTAAGGCCTCATGCACACGTTCCGTCTGCACCCGTTCCGTTTTTTTCAATCCGTTTTTTATCCGTTTTTCATCTGTTAAAACGGACTGCCATCCGTTTAAACGGATCCGTTTTTCATCCGTTTTCCATCCGTTTAAACGGATCAGTTTTTTTAAAATTTAGATTGGTTCTGTGTCTCCAAGCAACCTATCCGTGAAAACGGATGGAAAACGGATACATACCCGTTTCCATCCGTTTTCACGGACGCTCCTATAGAGTTCAATGGAGCCATCCGTCACGTTTAAAAGGATGAAAATGGGACATGCACCAGTGAAAAAGGATCTGAAAAACGGAACGGACAGGCATCCGTGAAAAAACGGATGCCTGTCCGTCGCCCATACAAGTGAATGGGTCCGTTTTTTCTATCCTTTTTTCAGGATCCTGAAAAAAGGATAGAAAGCGGAACGTGTGCATGAGGCCTAACACGGGATATATTTCAGAGCAGAAAAGAACTTATTACAGATTCTGTGCTTTATAGCAGACATACAGATACAGTATATATTTTTTCATAGTAATGTTTTATGTGGTATTTCTAAGTGATAGCTCATCTTCAGGGTAAACCATCACTAGCTGATCGGCAGGGTTACAACACCCCGCACCCCTGTTGATCAACTGTTTGGGTATAACTCCGTTGCCAGAACTACACAGTACCACAAACATAGTGAACAGCACTCATCACTGCAGCGCTGGTCCCGTTGTTGACAGTACAGAAGCTAGCGCTGGAGCTACACCCAAACAACTGATAGGCGGGGTTTGTGGTGCCGATAAGCTAGTGATGGCCTAACCGAGCACAGCCTACCACATAGCAAAGGCTGGACAACCCATTTGATCTCACACAATAGATATTACTATGAAAAAAAAAAATTTAGCTGAAAATCTAAGCTTCAAAACAAGACCAGGCCCATATCGCTAGCTGCTACTATGCCCGAGATATGTGGGGTTAAAGCAGCCCGCACCCTGCTGCCCAAGCTCTACTCTATAACTACAGAAAACTGTGCTGGAAAAATGGGCACGTATAAGAAGATTTTTTATTTTAGGCAATCGTAGGGCTTGTCCGAGATTAGTAATTGTCTCTGACAACCCCTTTAAGGATAATTCTACATCTATGGAAATCTGCTTCCTTGGCTGTAAAACTAATCATTTGTGCTTCACTATAATATTCCTATGTGAAACAATATGCTAAGAAATTTCGTGTATGCCCCCTTCCACAGTGTTCTCAGTAATAATTTGTTTTTCAAATATTAGAGAATATATGTTCAGTAGTCTTTACACAAAAATGAAAATAAAGAAAAACTGTAAGCCTACGTACCACTATTATTAGATCGATGAAGGGTTCTAGGTGGGCTCTGCAGCTCAGCCGATGTATAGGATCTTTTATTGGGAGTTGAAGAGATATGGGTCTCATTACGAATTTGATGCATCAATTGCCTCTGATGTAACCTAACCAAAGACATGAAATCTGATAATATAGTTTGAAAAAAAAAACATATAAAGTTTATACAGATGAAAAAGTTTAAAAGACACTTTCGCCAAATGAAGTTTCTACTGCCTGAAGTGATGAGTAATGTTTAAAGGAGTGGTTCCAAGAGTTAAACTTCAGTGGGGTTCCGAGTGCTGATCATGAGAATAGGGGTTCTGCAGTGGTCGAGCATGTGTGCTGCTCTCCATTCATTCTTTATGGGACTGCTGGAGAAAGCAGAGTGCAGCGCTCTCCTATCTCAGGCAAAGAGATGATTCGAGCAGACCCCCACTGATCAGGCACAAGTCACCTACCCAAAGGATTGGAGATACGTTTAGAACTTGGAACAGAATCCTGAAGTCAAAGATGAAAGATAAGCATGTTAGAACTCATGCTCCATATCAGATCCTCAGCAGCTTACTGTTAAAGGGCATCTGTCAGCAGATTTGTACCTATGAAACCGTCTGACCTGTTGAATGTGCGTTTGGCAGCTGAAGACATCTGTGTTGGTCCCATGTTCATATGTGCTCGCATTGCTGAGAAAAATTATGTTTTAATATATGCAAATGAGCCTCTAGGAGCAACAGGGGCGTTGCCGTTACACCTAGAGCTTCTGCTCTCTCTGCAACTGCTACACACTTTGCACTTTGACAGTGCCAGGTGTGATGACATTTACACTGCCTGGTCCTGTCAAATGAAGGGATCGGTAGTGGCAGACTGAGCAGAGCCTCTAAGTGTAACGGCAACACCCCCGTTGCTCCTAGAGGCTCATTTGCATATAATAAAACATACTTTTTCTCAGAAATGCGGGCACATATGAACATGGGACCAACACAGATGTCTTCAGCTGCCAGGCACATGTAACAGGTCAGCCAGTGTCATAGGTACAAATCTGCTGAC
This sequence comes from Rhinella marina, assembly GCA_900303285.1. Classification (NCBI taxonomy): domain Eukaryota; kingdom Metazoa; phylum Chordata; class Amphibia; order Anura; family Bufonidae; genus Rhinella; species Rhinella marina. Next base: position 544,635 of record ONZH01005941.1, on the reverse strand, counting down.
AGATGTCCTTTAAAAGATTCATGCTAATTACAATTGCTTGCAGAAATATGCATTTATGAGAACTGTTCCAGCTATTCAATAATATATAATTTACCATTCTTATTAACACACATATGGTCTATACCTTTGTTTACTTAAGATTTTCTCCAACTTGGCATCCTCCTCTGTCTGAAGACCATGTGCAGACGTCAGGGGACATACAGATGCTAAGTACTGCACAAGTGGAACATGCTGGCCCGGCCGGTATGATCTTCCTTTGCCTTGGCTGTAAAGCCATTCTGCTTTCAAGCTACAATGACATCAAAGGAAAGAGTTAATGCCCCTTTCACACGAGCGGGAGACTCGCATATCTCCCGCAACGCATCTACAGGGCTGGACTCTGCACTGACAGGGATTGCATAGCATTATATGTGATCCCTGTCCGTGCCCAGTCCAGCCCTGTAGATGCGTTGTGGGAGACATGCGAGTCTCCCGCTCGTGTGAAAGGGGCATAATACTTCCATAAAGCAACTGCCCTTGTAAGTCAACATAAAACTGCCTAAAACACACTGGATCAGCTGTTCAGCATGGTGAAGCGGTAAGGAGTGTAAGTAAACGTTATTAGGAAAAATATTATAATAAAAGAAAGCATTTCATCAATCGGTGGGGTCACATGGTGCACCACATGAACTGTCTAGGCAAGTTAGCCGCAAAACTGCATCACATGATCCTTTTCAGAGCTACTCACTAGCGGGGCGGGAACATGTGATACACCATGTGACCCCACAGAACCAGGAAGCGCTTTCTCATCAACTCTTCATTTGAGGACTGTATAGTGGACACAATTGCACTGTAGGTACAGAGTTCTGACCACCAGACACGGCACAGAATGCCGGGAATTGGACGGACACAAACCGCAGGATGCAGTGTTTTGTGTCCAGCCGTTTCTTGTCATTTTTGCCGGAATGCATCCGGTTCTCCGCCGGACCTCGTTATACTTAATGGGGCCAGCAGACATTTTGGTTGCATCCGGAAGTGCCGGATACTGAGAACTCTGGGAGACTGTTATCTGCCTGAACAGCCTGCCGGAATAAGTGCCGCAGATGTGAAAGTAGCCCAACAGTGGTTTTACATATATGGGGAGATTTAGCAAGAACGGCTTGTGCTGCTCTGGTATTGTGCCGAAAGAATACGCTTAATTTATGGCGACACAGGCCTAGTCAGAAATAAGGGGCATCTTCTGGCAATCCGTGTGCCTTTACTGAAATCTATGGCAGCACCGAGCTGCCATTGATCTCTGTCTTCAATCACACCAGAAAACAGGTGTAAATGAATGTAAATGTGCCAGGCCCACCCCATTCCCCCTTTTTGGAAAGTGCTAGAGCGACATAGAAAAGCCACTTACAACAAAACTTGAGACTGGCGTATGAAAAGTGTCAAACATGGGGTAGAGAGATGATAAATACCCCCATAGTTTTTACTTTATTGTTTTTGCTGCATTTTTTGAACATAAAAAAGCCACCTCTTGATTTTAGCTGTATGTCTAAGGGAATTCTGAAACATAGTGCTGTACATGAATGCTTTTCTTGGATGTTTTTTTCTCAGCATAGTCTGGTGTTTTGTTCCTATCCATTTTCCTATACTTTTTCTCTAGAAGGGAATGCTTTTTTTTTTACTGCCAAAAACCAGACAACCCTGATTTGCGTGTGAATGAAGATGACCACTGTCCATATGCCCATCACACAGGGGTCGGAATGGAGAGTCTCTTTGTAACCCCCATTCTGGAGCACTTGAACAGGATGGTCATTCAAGCATATCTTTCAATGGTAAAAATCAGCTAGGGGTGCCAAGAGTGGGACCCACGGGGGTCAGCTATTCTCCCCAAAGGTAGTTTTTCTAAAGAGTTGGTCTCTTCTGAGAAAACGTCTTTAGGGCACTTCACTGCACTCAAGAGTTTTCTATGCTTCTTTTAAGTAGAACGTGACCAAACATGCACGGCATCCACTTCTTTGATAATAGGCAAAAGGAGCCAACCAACTGCCAGACACCTACCTTCTTTATACTTTATAACCAAACTTTTTAAAGGGGTATTCTGGTTGGTAAAAATTATCCCCTATCCTACCGCTGGGACCCCCACGATCATTAGAATGGGAGCCCCGTACCCCTGCAGCCCCCTAAAATGACCAAAGCAGAGCGTTCTCACGATCGGTGGGGGCCCTGCCACTGGGTCTCCCACCGATCAAATTGTTATCTCCTATCCTGTGGACTTTTACCAACTGGAATACCCCTTTAAGTGTAAGATGGTCAGTTACATAACGTAAGTAGTATTTTACCTTTCCTTTTGTGAAACTATATATCCATCTAAGACTTTAAGGTTCAAGCACCAGCTGACAATATAAGGTCTGTAGTCAAAACCAGGTATCGATGGAGTGGCCATCACACAAGGATTGTTCATGATTGACAACTGTTCCAGATCAGAGAGGCCTGCAAGGAAGGACACCTAGCAAAAAGCATAAAAGTAGAAATGTTAACTACAGTATCGGATCAGGATTTCTGCTTCAGCTGCTGCACTATATGTAGAGAGAAAGGTTAGGTTTTATTATATAAACTATAGACAATAGGCTTTTGAGCTCTGGTGTGAAATGATGTGTGATCCATACTGATAAATCAGCAAAGCAAAGTTCATGACGTGTGACTGATTGATGGGGCTCAGGTATTTTGTCTATACAAAGGAAATACCAATTCTAAAGTATGCTAACAATTTTCAACAGGTAGTCGTGTCTTGGAACACAATAGTTAATCTAGAGATGCAGTAAAACCAGTTCTATTCTCCATCTAGAAACAAATGGAAAAAATGAAACTTTAAAGGGGTTGTCTCACTTTAGAAAATGGCATTTATCACGTAGACAAAGTTAATAGAAGACACTAATGTAGTGTGATTGCCCATATTGCCTCCTTTGCTGGCTTCATTCCTTTTTCCATCACATTATACATATAGTTCCAGGGTTTACGGCCACCGCTGCAGTGTATACAAGCGGCTGGGATGGAAGCTGCTGCGCATACATGCCTATGTGCGCTCCCACGGTCCCGGCCACCAGAGAGGCTGACCCTTTTTCCTATAGTGTGCAAGCACGGCCACAGCTGCTGGATTGTTTACATGATAAATGCCATTGGCTGGCCAGAGACAATCCCTTTTTGCAGCTTTTTGCACTTTTTAATTTTCAGTAGCAGCGTGTTATACTTGTTCAGCAATCTTCTGGGCCCTCGCCCCCTGAAAACTTCCAGACGGGGTCAAGTGTGCCGCTGTAGTCAATGACTAGCCTCAGTGGTGAAGTATCCAAGAGGCACATCACTACTGATGCCAGAAAACAGTGACAGGGAGCATGAAGTTTACAGCAGGTACAACATGTTGCTTAAAATTAAAAAGTCCAAAAATGTGGAAAATCCCTTTGAAAGGAAGCAGCAATTACATAGTAGTGTGCCCCTATATAATTTGGGAACTCCTACTCCCACCAAGAACAATGACTGTCGCCCAGAGCGTTAAGCATACCCACATCATCTATCTAAATGACACCAACACAGAAAAGGCGTCATCATATTTGTCACTCGACATGTAATTGCACTGAGAACTACTGCTGCAGTGATCAAGGGCAGCAGCAAATCCGATGCTAACTTTACAATGAGGCCATCATTAGATGACATGAAGACGTCCATCTTCAGATACAAGCTTCTGTTCTCAGTGGAAGCAGGAGTCACAAGGAAGCACCTGCACCAGGGATTCTCTTTAAGAAAGCCTTAGGACCCTTGCAGAGGATCTGTAATGATTATCTTGTGTGGTTGGGTGGGGCATTACAATGACCGTGCCCACTATTTCAGCTTTACTTTAAGGCCCCTTGCAGACGAGCACGACACACGCACGTCTCCCGCATTGCGGGCCGTGTACTGAACTCCCAGCACTGAACGGGATCGCATAGCATTATACTGAGTTATGATGCTATGTAAGGCTACTTTCACACTAGTGGCAGCACGGATCCGGCACCTAAAGGGTGTCGACGGATCCGTACTGCCACTGATACATGTGTGGAGCCGGAGCAGCGCTCCGGCCCCACACATGTTACCACACACATTGGCACAAGACATACATACAGACATACATACATACATACTCACATACTCCCGGGACGCCGGCAGCATGTCTTCACGCGCCTCCTGCACGCAGTGATGACGATTCCCCACAGCGCCCTCTGCTGGGCGCAGTGGGGAAACGTCATAGCTGCGCGCAGGAGGCGCGTGAAGACATGCTGCCGGCGTCCCTGGAGTATGTGAGTATGTATATGTATGTATGTCTGTATGTATGTATGTATCTATGTATGTATCTAGCTCTGTAGCCGGATCCGGAATGACCCCCCATTGCAAATCAATGGAGGACAGATCCGGATTACTGGTGTGTCCACACCAAACAGATCCGTCCCCATTGACTTGCATTGGGGGACATTCTGGATCCGTCTTGGTGCGGATGCTTGGACCGGAGAGAAAACCGCAGCATGCGGTTTGTTCTCCGGTCTGAAGACAGAACGGAATGCTTTCAGGATCATTCCGTTGTCTTCAGTTCAGTTTTGTCCCCATTGACAATGAATGGGGACAAAACTGAAGCGTTTTTTTCCGGTATTGAGCCCCTATGACGGAACTCAATACCGGAATTTAAAAACGCTAGTGTGAAAGTAGCCTAACCCTTACAGTTCTGGAATGTGTTAGATAACACTGACATAATGCTGTTAGTGTTATCCAACACATTCCAGAACGGTAAGGGTTACATAGCATCATAAATCAGTATAATGCTATGTAACCCCGTTCAGCGCCGGGAGTTCAGGAAACGGCCCGCCATTCGGGAGACGTCCGAGTCTCACGCTCGTCTGCAAGGGGCCTAAAAGTAAAGCTGAAATAGTGGGCACGCTCATTGTAATACTCCACCCAACCACACAAGATAATCATTATAGATCCTCAGAGGGGGATATCACCCAGCTTTCCCAGAACTGCAAAACTGCCTAGTTACACAGCGATAAAGCTCTGCATTATCCTAAAAAACTAACAAAAGCTGCTATCCAGGACAATAAAAAGTTGGGCGGTGATTCCTCCTCCAGCAGTAATAAAGCCATATTGATTTCAGAACATCTGTGGGCAAAAATGAAAATAGAATCTACGCATGCCTACCGTACATGGTAGTGCTAGACATTCTGAGTCCATTAGACTTCGAGCGATGCCCAAAATATACCTTTTCTACTTTGAATAAAAAGACCTACCTCATTCAGATCTCTGATTTCATTCTCTGCAAGTGACAATATGGACAAATTCTGCGGAAGGCTGGTGGAGGCCGTGCGTAAAGTGGTGATGCTGTTACCGTGCAGGAGGAGGGTCTGTAGAAGAAGAAACGTGACTGACTAAACTAATACTATACACATAAAGGTCACAAAACCATCTCACTGGACAACCACTGAGGTAAGGCAAAGCGATGGGCGGAATGATATACTACTATGGATGCATGGGAACTCAGTCATTGATTTTTTTTATTGTTTTGTTACCAACCTCACTTACACAAAGTAATAAGTGTAATTTATAATAAAATCTGCCATCCATAGCTGAAATGACGCTGCCAAGGACTGCCGAATTACTCAACAGTCATTCAAATGAATGAGCAACCATGCAGGTCATGTCAAGAGCTTGCGAGCAGAAGTTGGTCTTCCCAGTGGCTTTCCACGCTGGCCAATAGAGGCTGTCATGGGCAAGAGAACATCTTCTATAACAGGGATGAGGATCTCCAGCTGTTGCAAAACTACAACTCCCAGCATTCCCACACTGCCTACAGCTATCAGCCTACAGCAGGGCATGGTGGGAGTTGTAGTTTTACAACAGCTGGAGATCCTCAGGTTGGCCATTCCTGTTACAGAGGATGTTCTTCTGCCCATGACATGCTTTATAATGTCTGTTTGCCCTAAAAGAACATATAAAAAGGGGTTGTGCTTAATTTCTATGTGGAAAAACGGATTGCCTTACCTTGAGATACGATAACTTGGACAGATCGCCGATCTGAGATATGTTATTGTCTGATAAATCCAGATGCTGCAGGGACGTGCAATTGTTTATCTGATCAATAACCTGGAGGAAGATAATACAATAGCACATGACACAATGAGACAGAAATCGGTACTCTTCAGAGTTCTGCCACATACCGTCTAACATTATGTCAGTGGCTCCTTAGCAACAGACTACAAACTGTCACTCCATCAGTATAATCACTAGGGGTCAGTCTGTTGCAGGAGACAAAGAAGCAACGGACAGAATTAGGGCCTATTCACACAGCGTCTTTTGGTGCTGTTTTTCGTGTGGAATCCAAACCAAAAAACCCTCTAAAAAGTCCCCCATTCATTTCAATGGGAGGCAGCACCTGCGTTTTATTTCCATGTTGAAAAGAAAAAAAATAAATAAATGCGCCAAAGCCACACTGAAAATCATTCATCAACTCTTGAATCATTAGGTGTTCCGAATTAAAATGGAGCACCTGAACCTGAAATAAATCTGCTGCAAAATCGGCATTATTTGTCATGGGTTTTGTTGCAGATCTGCAGCAGATTCCACCCTATGATTTGCAAAAGGGAAAATTCACAGTGAAAAGGCCACAAAATAAATTCACTTGCTGCAGATTTAAAATCCACACGGCGGGTGAATTTCTGCATAGATTTTGCAGTGATTTTTCCGCAATGTCTGGATGAGATTTGATAGAATCCTATCCACTTTGCTAGCACTGTAATACGCTGAGGATTTTCCACCCACAAAATCCAGGTGGAAAATCTTCTCTGTGAGAACATAAGCCTTAGATGAAAGTGACATGTGGCCCCCTTCACGGACGCACACCCTTCACACGTCCGGAATTACATATTTTAATAGATATTTTTGAATTGATTGTATTTCCACCCCTGGAAAGTCTAGAGAGGCCTACATCCATTGTATATTCAATCACTTGCATTTCTTGCACGTACCTTTAGATTGTTTCCTGCAAGGTTCAGCCATTCCAAATGCACCAGGTCTTTGAGTCCTTCCACATACCCTATACTGTTGTGAGGTAGATTTAGTACTCGCAAATGGACCAGTTTTGAAACTCCCATCATCCGAACAAGACGGTTGTTGGCTACAGAGAGCTGAAATAAGATGGAGACAAAAGGCAAATGAATAGGTGTCAGTAAGCCTGCCTTACCTGAGCATATAGTAGGTTCTGTTGGAGATCTTTTACTAATCTTCAGGGGGACAGATGTGACGAATATTTTATACCACACAATTTCCTGCATGTTCCTGTGTGTCATGTTGCTTTGGCCATATATTTCACCCTTTGCATAGCGTAAATTTTTTCATTTAAAGGGGTTGTTCAATGCCTGGGCACCTCATATAGATTATACATACCCCGCTCCCCGTGTCGCTACAGATCCCCGATGTACCTTCCTAGCATGATGGGAGCTGGGAGTTGTAGTTCACCCTCTTCATTTAATAACCACTGATGCTCCATTATAACATTCTGGTCAGGATAGAAGTTGTAGTTCTCTCCTCATACCCCTCTCCCTATAATGTCCAGTGTTGCCCCATAATAACAGTATAAACATGCTCGGAGTTGTAGTTCTCTCCTCTTATACACCTCTCCCTATGATGTCCACTAATGCCCCATAATAACAGTATAAACATGCTGGGAGTTGTAGTTCTCTCCTCTTATACCCCTCTCCCTATAATGTCCACTAATGTCCCATAATAACAGTGTAAACATGCTGGGCGTTGTAGTTCTCTCCTCTTATACCCGTCTCCCTATAATGTCCACTAATGCCCCATAATAACAGTATAAACATGCTGGGAGTTGTAGTTCTCTCCTCTTATACCCCTCTCCCTATGATGTCCACTAATGCCCCATAATAACAGTATAAACATGCTCGGAGTTGTAGTTCTCTCCTCTTATACACCTCTCCCTATGATGTCCACTAATGCCCCATAATAACAGTATAAACATGCTGGGAGTTGTAGTTCTCTCCTTATACCCGTCTCCCTATAATGTCCACTAATGCCCCATAATAACAGTATAAACATGCTGGGAGTTGTAGTTCTCTCCTCTTATACCCGTCTGCCTATAATGTCCACTAATGCCCCATAATAACAGCCTTACACAACTGAGTAATAATGACTAGAGAGGAAGATCTGATAGATTTCTGACAGATGGGAAGGTTTCCATCAGAACAGGCATTTTCTCTCACTGACTGTTGCTAAAATCTTGTCTGGGTATTCTGAAGTCTATTACAGTTTCATATGGTGGTAACCCAGCTTTCCCAGGAACCTGAAAGGCAAATCTGCACAGCTGTGACACTAGGAGTGAGGAGGGGAATCTGTCTTGGTAGATTTAGTATTCTCCAGTGTATTACTCATGGTGTAACCAAATTTACTTCGTACTATTGCTGACTAGGAGATTCCTTCTAACAAAAGGACCACACTCACTATGTAGACCACAGTTATCTGGACTACATCCAGCCGCTCCTCCAACACTTCCTGGCTCACGTGCACTAGCATGAGGGGGGAGTAGACATGGCTGCAGCCTGAGACAACAACGCTCTGCTTTTCTATCCTATTGTTTATGGGTTGCATTTGTGATATCTGACAAAACAAAAGCAATATTACGTTGTGCTTTGTTGGTTGTTCTTTGGGTTCTGGCCTTAGCGCCCCTTTAATTACTAACCTGTGTAAGATTTTTGCATTTCTCTAGGTGTTCCAATTTGATGATCTGATTCTTGTCCAAAATGAGCGTTCGAGTATCAGCTCCACATGGTAATGTGGGACTCAGCTTCTGCAGACCTTGGCCAGACAGATCCACTACAGTGAATGGAATAAATAATAATAATCAGTAACAGCCTATGTGCATTAACAAGAACCCGTCCCTTCTCCTGACTTTTAGTAAATATGGTACTTGTATTCCCCATGGCGTAACAGTCCTGAAGTATCTCTTGTAGCCTTATTGCTCCCCCAGCATCTGCTGAATGGCCGGATTTCCACATCCATTGTTGCAATGGAGGATAAGCAGATGTCAAAAATGCCTGCCATCCGCGTATCTCCATTATCCTATAGGAGCCAACACATTTATAGAGTCAGGGCGATCAGTGTCAGCCAAGCTGTAGGCTTCAGTTATATGGAGCATGCGGCTGGCTCTAGATGACCCGGACAATCAGGTCTAGAGGGCAGGGACATTATTATTTCTTTGCAGGGGCTCCATGTAACTTCTGTTCATGGTAAAACTGGAAGTTAATGCAATTGCGTTGTACCTTTAATGGTTCCCAGTGGGGTGAAAAGCTGATGTCATAATGGCAAGAATGAAAGGGCTTTTTCAGGTGGGATAGGTCATGAATATCAGATTGTCAGTAGTCTGAATCATGGAAGCCCACCAATCAGCTGTTTGATGGGGTCAAGAAGCTCCAGTGAGTGCCTCGGCTTCCTTGAAGCTCACCATCGGCCTAGGAGCAGCTCAGCCCCATTCAAGTGAATATGGATGAGTTGCAATACCAAGCACAGCGCCGTACATAGTATAGTGGCTGTGCTTGGTATTGCAACTCATCCACATTCACTTGAATGGGGCTGAGCTGCTCCTAGGCCGATGAATATGACATCACCAGTCTAGGAAGAGGCCACAGCGCTGGCGGGGGTGCTGGGAGTCAGAGCCCCCACCAATCAGATATTGATGACCTATCCCGAGAACAGGTCATGAATATTAAACACCCAGACAACCCCTTTAATAGCTACATGGCAACTTGTGAAGCACCCCCAGAGAAAACTGACTCATTAAAGCATCACTACTGTGGAGGAAAAAAAAAGTCCTAATTATGGCACATGCCAAATCAGCACCATAATTTGCAACTTTTTATTTCTCTCATAGATTTTTAAAAGTGGCGCTAGTGGTCGGTGCTTAGCAGGAGAGGCGTGGTCTCTTGCACCCTAGTAGATTTACTAACATTTATGACAGAAATTGGCGTAGATGACAGTTCAAATCTAGGCAAGCTATGAGTTCAATTTCTGGTGCATGCACTGATTACCTATCCTTAGGGCAGGTCAGTATCAGATAGACGGGGGGGCCGACCCATGACACCTCCGCCATGCAGCAGGTTGAAGAGGCTGCAGGGCTTGTGTGAGCGCTGCGACCCTGCATGCGTCTCCCTTGTAGCGGTGATGCAATGTAATTACAGCTGTTTATCCCATTCACTTGAATGCTAGAGGAAGGTATAATTACACTGCCCCTACAAGCGAGACAGCATGAAGGTAAACACTAAAGAGGACGCAGCGCTCATACGAGCGCTGCAGTCTCTCCAAACAGTTCATCGACGGAGATGCCGGGAGTCAGACCCCAGCCAATCTGATATCGATAACCTATCCTCAGAATAGGTCATCAATATCCGGACACTACACTACCCCTTTAATATCATGTGCATGAGCCTTTACTTGTGTCATCACCTCCACAGAGTCCACATTTTACTGAAGCCTAGAGTTGGTAGTGATTTGGCGCCAGAAGCAGGTATTTTATGAAAGACGGTAAACCATTTTAATGAACGGAATTATCTTTGCAACAGGTTATTATTGGCCCTGGGTCCCCATCCATAGTAATCGCCATGTCACATTTCTCATCATATGATCACATTATTCAATGTAGATGATGTCAAGACATCTCCAGATGTATGCACATACATAAATATATTATCTGAAGTTCTTAGGATCCCAGAAATAATAAAATGATCATGTCCTCTGTGATTATACAGCATTATATGTGATTGCTGATACGATGGCGAGTAGTAGAAGACACGACTACCCCAGATACGACGGGGTACCACAGGTGCATCTGTATTATACTGCCTTATCTGTGCTTTAGGCTCTGTTCACACTAGCATCCTGGCTTCCATTTATAATCAGCGCCATGATGCGTCCCATGGTGTAAGCTGCGTTATTCTTCCGGATGAAAGTGACAGATCCTATGATGAACCCCTGAGAATGTGAACAGAGCCTTATCCGAGCCCTGTGCTGACGAATTACCGCTATGGGCTTATTTCACAGGTCATATGGAGCATCTAATGGAATGGCTGTGGATATTCCACAGTCCTGCAGATTATAGCAACAGAGTTTAGGACAAGTGACATGTTCCAGGAGGCAATGCAAAGATATGGCGGACAGAAAATGTAATAAATATATATATATATGTATCAGGTAATATCTCTATCTGCTTGGTCTCAGCCTCCCCCTGTCAGTTTAACCGTCACACTAATCCCGAGCATGAATGACGGGAAACGTAGTCCTGACACAGCCTAAAGCATTCCACTGGAGAACTGGAAAAACCACAACTCCCATGATTCCCCGCGGCAGCCCCGAGCCCGCTATTGTCCCCGCGTCAAAACATTCCTGAATTCAGCGAGTAAAGTGCAGACCTGCGGTACCACACAGGTATCCTGCCGAGGATCCCGCTGCCGCTAGAATTTCTGAAAGCGTTTCATTTACCTAACCCGTTAGCAGACTCTCCCGGAGACGATGTCACCTCCTCCCCCGCCATGTTACACGCAGCTTCTCAGCTCCCCGGCAACCAAAAAGTGTCACTGCATCACTTCCGTACCACCAACTGCACCTGCGCACTGTACTTCCCCACACCACCACCTTGTGGATAATCACGGCACTGCATATGGCAAATCACATCTATAGCTAGGATTGATTTGAGGATAAAACCATAAACACTTTAGTAAATACACATGAATTTTGCATTGGTGTTGGTTCCACCACTCAAAAAAACCCTCATATAGTTTTTTTTTTGTTTGTATGTTTTTTAGGGCACCTGTTTTTTGTGTTTTTTTCTAAATGACTGTGTGCATTTGTTTTCTGGTGTCTTTTTCACTATAACAAAAGTGATATAGAGTGCCCGAAATAAATCCCATCTTAAAAAAAAAAAAAAAATATGCCTGTGTCCTGCAATTCATATTTCCTATAGACATTCAGCTAAAATCTGGAGCAGAGGTTTTTAATGCAAAAAAAATGCGGGTGCAAAAACGCCACTGAAAGCAGCATGAAATTTGCACTGGCGTTTTTTAATGACTAAAAAAAAGCCAGATATGTCTATTTTTCTTCCCGCTGCTGCACTGTTTGCCACCATTCAGTTTGTATGTCATCAGTAGCACCTCTCCAGTTTACATGGAGAGATGTACTGCCCAAATAAAAGATAAAATACCCTAAAAATAACAAGCGTTTGCCCATACGTTGGCCGATTGATGCCCTGTTTACACCATTTGGCCAATCATCAGCCAGTGTAAAAGGGCTTATGACCTAGTTCAAAGATGTTCTGTGGGCTGGATAAACCCTTATAGACTGGGTAAAAAAAATAGAATAATAATAATAATAATAATTAGGTTCAGGCTTGAGAAAGGCTCAGGATGGAGATGAAACATTGCATGGACTCTTGTGAGGACTATGAAATGACTACGTTTGTATTACTGTGATATCTACTGGACTGGGAGGACGGGATGCATCCCTGGTGGAGAACAGACACAGAGATATGGATGATGTATCCTCAGCATCAGATTGGTGGTGGTCCGACTCCTGGCCCCTCGCTGATCAGTTGTCTAATGCGAGCAGTGTCCTCTTCAATGTTTCCCTGCACGCTGTCTCCATTCTCCGGGGTTCAGGATGACCTCTTTCTGGGATGGACAGGCCCTTCAATGGCCATTCACTAATTTCTCTAGAGAACGACTAAACACACAGAGCTACCTCTCCACTATGAATTTGGAATAGAAAACGTGGAGCTGCAATACCAGACACAACCTGTAGACAGAAGTGGCACTCTTTTTTTTCTGTGATACCCAGATACCAATCTTGTTTAGAGGAGAAAATGTGATCCAAACAGGACTAACACAGGGTGGATAGCATGCATGGCCATAACTTAGTTTACTAGACTAGTACTTGTGGTCACATAACAGCAAATTATTGGATTCCCCTTTCCACAGCGTACACCAGCAGCTTCAAAGGGAATCAGAGTGGCAGCCAGACACTTTCTTCTAAGGGACAAATTAGAGGGGGCAGAACTGGTGGGAGGCAGAGACCCAATAAAACCATTTCATCAATTCACACAAAAACTAGTAAACATGCACAAAGGAAACAAAAAAGGGCATTTGGGAAAAGTTTATTTCTGTAGTTTTTACAACTGTCCACAACATAAAACATTGCTTTTGTAAAAAAAAAAAAAAAAAAAAAAAGTGGAGGAGAGTTATCAAAATAGGCTTAGTTGCCCATAGCAACCAATCAGGTTCCACATCTTATTTTCCAAAGGAGCTCTAAAAAATGAAAAGTGACATCTGATTGGTTGCTATGGGCAGTTCTACTTTACCTCAGCTTTGATAAATCTCTCCCTGTAACTTTACCAATAACAGCCACATCAGGATTCATTTTGCAAGTGACAGTTAGAAAATGAAAGCAAGCATTTGGTTGGCTGCTATTGAGACATCAGGGCTTTTCCCTTATGCTAGCTTTTATACATGACTTCCAATGTCTATTTCATAGAAAAAAAAGTGCAATCATAAATAACAGGGATATTCCAGTTATATAACGTTATCCCCTATCCAGATAGACGATAACTATTAGATCGGTGCGGCCGGTCAGGCATGCACATGGCTGCTTCATTTATTTCTATGGGAAATCCAGAGATAGATGAGCAGCACTTGGCTATCTCCAGAATTCCCATAGAAATGAATGGAGCGACCGCACACATGCATGACAGGCCGCTATGTTCATTGCAATGGGGATGCAGTCCCAGCAGTAGGACCTCCACTGATCTAATATGTTTATGTAACCAGAATACCCCTTTAAGGTCACCATTCAGCCTTTCACATCATTACTACAACCCCTGGGCTGTAATGAATTAGGAGGCCATCTTATTGGTATTTTCCGGTTTGGCAGAAGATCCTTTCTTTTTCGGTAAGTTTTGCTGTGATCCAGGATTTAGATCTAGGGACAAAGGATTACAAGACAGTCATACTATAGCAGAGGAAACATCTAGAACATTACATCTTGTACAACAATGGAGTTAGATATTTTTGCTACTAGGACATTTTTTTACATAAATAATATCCGGAATTATGAAGAACATATAATACATCATATCCTCATATATCCTGAAAGTAAACACCTGTCACATTGCAAAGATGCCACCCAGAACTTTACAGTCATTACAGTCATGAGCACCTTCATGTAATTTTACATCACATTTTGTAAAAAACAAAACAAAAAAACAACAACATAAAAATAGACATATTTGTGGCTAAAAGTCTGACCCAAATAAAGCTTAAAGGGGTTGTTCACCCTTGGTAATTTTCTTCAGACCTCTCCCAGCATGACCGGACCTACTGTGGTAATCATGCTTAGCTGATCCTCACCGCTGGGTTCTGTCTCCATCGCGGGTCCTGGGTCAAAATGGATCACACATGACCACTGTGGTCAGTCATTGGCGATGTTGATGCAGGGAGACCAGAAACATGCTACTGGCAGGGGAATGATGGAGCCGGAACCCAGTAGGTCCAGTCATGCTAATTGGTCTGAAGAAAAAGTCACCAGGGGAGAACAACCTCTTTAAGACGCATAAATTCTACTTTTAAGAAAAGTCTAGGGCAAAGCGTTCAGGTACATGTCACTTATGTCCACATATATGAACATATTTTTACAGATTCTTAAAAACTGAAGACACCATTGATTTCTGTCCTATTTCCCTCCCCACCCTGAGGGATCCTGCATCTTATGTTCTAACTGTGGTAAGTGTTTGAACACAGGATATATTGCATGCATACTGGCACTGAAAGGGCTATAAAAAATTATGTACAGTGATCCCTCAAGATACAATAGCCTCAGGATACAATATTTTCAGCATACAATGGTCTTTTCTGACCCATCGTAAGCTGAAACTAGACTCAACATACAATGTCTCAGACTGAGATCCAACCAATCAAGGCCCCTTCTCTGGTAAAATAGCTGGATTAGATGCTTCTAGTTAGCAGCTATTTCTGACAGTTATATGTAAGGACTGGTTTTATCTGTCTTAGTTATCTGCTTATTTTCCTTAAATCTTCATTTTCTCTTATCTTGGATGACATTTTGGGGCTTTGGAACTCAACTTACAATGGTTTCACCATACAATGGTCGTCCTGGAACCAATTAATATTGTAACTTGAGGGCCCACTGTAATTTGGACAATCCAGAAAATGGCCTGTGAACAGTAATACTTACACGCTTGTGTATAAAATCTAGTGCATACCAGCTGCCTGCGGCAACCAACCATTGACTCCAGTGAGAAACATTTATCAACGATGCACTGGACTGGGATCCCCCGATCTAATGACTGATCGATCCCAGAGATCACAGCAACTTCAATAAAATACAGTGTTTATCCACTGTCCAGTGAATAGGTGAGAAATGTTTCTGGTTGGGATCCCTCCGATTTCTAACCTACACTGGACAACTGACATCTCCACACTTGAAATGGATAGTAATGCTCCACACAGGCTTATTGCGGTAGTCTTCTCCATTGTAAACCATAATAAATCAGATGCCCCCAGAAAGTCCCAGTACCTTGTTTGGGCTGGTTTTCCAGCAGTGCCTCTGGCTGCTCGCACCACAGCTTGTGGTTTGGATTATTTAGAAAACGTTTAGTAAGACCACAGCTAAGACATCTAATTAACGTCAGCCGCTGTCCTCGACGTTCTGAGTGGAAATGTAATTTTCTGTTAATTTTTTTTAAAACAAGAGAAAAAAAAAAAAAAAAAAAAGATACTGAAGGTAGTGGTTGCAATTTTTTTTTATAGGATTTAATAGTTTTGACAAAATAAAGCATTTTTTTTTTATGGAGACAATTGTTTTTTTTGGTCCCCCCACCTTAATTTTTTTAAACATGCTCTTAATTTTACACTTCAGGTATTTTTGTCCCACTAGGGGTCTTTGACATCCAATCTTCTGATCATTTTTTATATATTTTTTTTATAATCCACTGCAAGATGCATAATACCTATCAGTTTTAAATCGACAGGCAGCTTACTGGAACCTGTTTCTAACAAGGCCTCATAAGCTTACACATATGACAGACATGCAGGCGATTGTTAGGCCTCTGGCTGAAATAGCAACCCATCAGCACCCACGATTATTTTTCAAGCGGTAGAATAATGCAGGAGGTATCATTCACTCTGTCGAAACCATTAGATGCCGTGGTCAGTACTGACTGCGGCACCTAAGGAGTTAGCTGCCAGGATGAGAGTTAGCCTGCCACAGTATTCTGAAGGTAATACCTAAAAGGGGTTATCCAGCCCCAAAAATGTCCCCCCCCCCCCCAAATGCCTGGGCTCTTCACACAGATTGTACTTACCACACTCCCCGACACCAGAGTCACTTTGTGCCAGGGAGGGGTTTTGATATTGATAGCTTATCCTCAGGATGGGTCATAAATATCAGATGGGGTCTAACTCTCAGCACCCCCTCCGATCAGCTGTATGAAGAGGCCGCTGTGCTCTGTGAGTGCTTAGGCCTCTTCCTAGGCCAGTGACGTCACAGTTAATTGGTCACATGGCCTAGGCGCAGCTCAGTTCTATTTAAGTGAATGAGACTGAGCAGCAATACCAAGCACAGCCGCTATCAAATGGACGGCAATGTGCTTGGAAAGTTGTGAGGAGGCCAAGATGCTCCCCAGTGTGCAACTTCCTCATACTCAACTCAAGGGACTCCTGCCAATCTCATATCCTGAGGATAGGCCATCAATTTGAAAATCCCTGAGAACCCATTTAAGGTTTATCCATAAAATTGTTTGGACATTGGCACCCACTGGGGGGCAGGGTAAACCAAGCCTATACCAATTGTTCTGTAGCTCAGTTTTCTGCTGCTTTATTGTTAGTTGGAAGAAAACCTATTTTCTTATGGAAAAAAAAAACATTTTCATGTCTTACTTCTTTGCCTCACAGTACACGTGATACCAGCAAGTAGGAGAGAGCTACATCTTTTGCAAATTGTCCGTTTTATAGAGGGATCCCTAGAAAAAACATGAAGAGGCAAGTGTTATTACACGTTCAGATGATTAGTAATCCATATACAAACTGGCACTTTAGTAGTCGCCATCTGCAGTCTACACATTCAACCTCCTCTAGCTGCCATGGTAAAGAGCTACAGATCAGGCAGGAGCCAGAACCAATTATGCTGCCAACAAGTGTTTGTGCAGTGCTATTATATTAACAGCCTATCCTCAGAATATCTCATCAATATCAAATTGGCACGCGTCCAACTCCAGGTCCCCCACTATCAGCAGTTTGAGGAGGCCGCTGTGCTTGTGCTCAAGTGAATGGGACAAGCAGTTGTAGTACACAGCACCGCCGCTAAGATCTAGACGACATACAGTTAAACAGTGAAGAGGTCGCAGGGCTCGCAAATAGCTGATTGGCGGGTTCCCACGTGTCAGAGCACTGCTGATATTGATCTATCCCATGGAAGGAAGCTGCTGCAACATCAAAAGTTGGGTGGGTTCAGTCAGGTAAGCTGCTGTGACATCACATTCAGATGCCAACTGTACAGTGACATCACTTGAGAGTTTCAGTCAAGTAAAGGCTCATCCAGACGGCCGTATGCTGTCTGCAAAAATGCAGATCCGTTTTTTTGTCGGACAGTTCAGCATGTCTGGAAAAAAAAACAGATTACATTCCACACTTTTGCAGACCCATAGACATCAATGGGGCCACGTCCTGATTTTCACTGACAAGTATAGGATATGTTTCACTTGTTTTGCGGAGCCATAGAATGGAAGAAAAGGGCCCCATAGAAGTGACTGGGTCTGCTTCTAATCTGAAAAAAACAAAACAGATCCGCATTTTTGCAGACAGCATACGGCCATCTGAATGAGCCCTAACTGTCATTACAACCTGTGTTTTAGTAAGGTAAACTTCTGTGACATCACAAGTGAGCCTCAGTCAGGAAAATGGTTGCCACCTATTGTGACATCACAAGCGAGTTAAAGCAGTTATCCAGAGTAAGACGGAGCTCCCAGAGTGGCCAGCCCATGGTTGTGATCATATTGACCTGGTCTCCACTGCAGAGTTCAGTCTGTCACTAGCGCGGCTCTTCCTCTTCCTGCCACGCTGAAATCAACATCAGTCGACGTGGGGAGAGACTGCTGTGGTGACCTCCTCCCCTTGCACTACGACAACTGGCAACGCAAAAGGAGCAAATTGCCGCTGTGGCCTGTGATTGCCTGCAGTGTTCAAATATCCTCCCCCCATGAACAGATGTTGATTTCATGCGGCAGGGAGAGGGGGAGTCGGCCTGGGAGTGACAGACACTGAACCCAGCGGTGGGGACCACCAAGTAGGTCTGTCTTACTCCCAGAGTGCGGGGTGCTGGTCGGCGCTGACTGATTCACGCGCATAACACCATGTATGAGGAGGCTGGGGCCAAGGTGACATTATACTGCATGGGGTGGGCCAAATGGTGACATTATACTGCATGGGGCAACAATCCCCCCACCCTCCCCCCATACAATATCAATTCTGTGTCTGCATGGCATAAGTAACTGAGGGCTTGCTGGGCTTTGTAGTGCACTTAAGGCCAAAGGTTGCTTCTTTAAACGGGTTCTGCAGGTTTTAATATCTGATGATCTATCCTCTGGATAGATCATCAGTATCTGATCGGCGGCGGCCCGACACCCGGGGCCCCCACCGATCAGCTGTTTGAGAAGGCAGCGGCGCTACAGGAGCGCCGCGGCCTTCTCAGTGTTTACCCGCAGGCCAGTGACGTCACGACTAGTATCACTGGCCTGGGCGGGGCTAAGCTCCATTCATGTGAACAGAGCTTAGCCCCGCCCAGGCCAGTGATACTAGTCGTGACGTCACTGGCCTGCGGGTAAACACTGAGAAGGCCGCGGCGCTCCTGTAGCGCCGCTGCCTTCTCAAACAGCTGATCGGCGGGGGCCCCAGGTGTCGGGCCGCCGCCGATCAGATACTGATGATCTATCCAGAGGATAGATCATCAGATATTAAAACCTGCAGAACCCCTTTAACATTAACTTATTGTATGATGCAAACACAAAGCTTTACGTACCTCCGGCAGTAACAGTGACAACCCCATGACAGAAGCTAAGGCCCACACAGCACACAGGGTCATGCACTGTAGGTAGTCACCAGCCCGAGTAATGTATAGTAAGCCACACTAACCTGAAACCACTACACTTCCCGACTGTGCTAAGCCCCGCCCCCAATCCATTTATAGCCGATCAGCATTAGGGCTATTGTGTGAACAGGCAAAATTGCGGAATAGGTGCGGGCCCATTCACTTCAATGGCTGGCATGGGATCTTGCTGTTCCGCGGCTCCACAAGAAAATATAGAACATGTTTTATTCTTGTCCGCAATAGCGGATTAGAATAGGCATTTTGAACGGGGTGCCCGGCCGTGTGTTCCGCAAATTGTGGAACACACGCCAGGCGGCATCCGTGGTATTGCGGATCTGCATTTTTGCAGATTCGCAATACTATGGCTGTCTGAATGGCCCCTTAGTCTTACCACTAACCAATCAGAGGGCCTGTTATGGCTGCTCTCACATGAGGTGTACATGAAAGAAGCACTGGTATTGGCTGGAAGCAGCTGCCTGAGAGATTGTCATACTTGCATGGAGAGTGCCGGCTCCTGCATTTCTCCTGGTCTGTATTGCTGCGGCCGGCAAACAATCATCCAGAGCCCGGTCTTGGGCCACAGACCAGTGGTTGGGGACCACTGAGTTAGAGAACATGGCCCGGGCTGCTCTCAGCGCACGCCATGTTCTCCTCAGCAGCACAGTGGAGAAGGAGGGACTCCCTCCCTACTGTGCCGCTGCCACCAATGGCGAGATAGCACTAAGGAGGAGGGGAGGGACTGTGGGCACTGCGCCAACAATAAATGTAATTTACAGGCTAATTCAAGTGTAGGCAGTGGGTGCCGGTGCCAGTATCACAGACCTGGCCTCAATAACAGGGCATGTGATCCGCCGAACCGCGGCAATTAACCCCTCAGGTGCCTACTGCCTACACTTGAATGAATCTGTTAATTACATTCATTGGTGGTGCAGTGCGCCCCCCACCCCCCAGTATTAAAAATCATAACCATTGGTAGCCCAGAAACATTACAATATTCTATAACAATATAATAAATAACAATATTAAAATATATTACATATCGCAACGCCTGAAAAAGTGTGAACTATTAACAAATATTTCCTATTGGGTGAACGCCGTAACAGGAAATTTTTAGTCCCCCCCAAAAAATAGGATAGGACTGTTCTATTATGGGCTGGACGTTCCATAAAATGCAGAATACGCACAGCTTTTTGGGGGTTTTATTTTTTTTCCGTGTGGTATCGAGTATGGCAATACTTTATGGTATTGAAACCAAATCAAAATTTTAGCATCATGGCAACCCTAGTGTGCATGTAGTACAACTCAGGGCCTCCAATGCCATGATTAAAGAAGAACTCCCGCAAACATTTGTATTCGCTGGCCTGTTAGAAAGGTGCTTGATGTAATCTGCAGTGAATGCAATCTTCTCATCAGTGACTGTTTCTGTGAGTTATCCCCTCTCTTCTAATTGTAGCTGTGTCATGTGACCAACTCTCTTATCTGCAACTGACCCAGGACAGGAAGTCAGTTACTTCTCTATTCATTCCTATCAGACTCAGAGTGAGGCGCCCATAAGAATACATAGAGAAATTGACTTCCTGCCCACACATAAGATGCTGTGTTATGTGGTGAGTCTGATTGCTGGTCACATGACACAGATGAAAAACATCAGGGAGATATAACTCACAAATACAGACACTGGTAAGAAAATGACATTCACTACAAATTACATCATGTACCTTTCTAGCAGGACATGGAATAACATTTTTTTGCGGGAGTTCTTCTTTAAGATAGTCATACTTTGTTCAAAATGCGTAGGTATCTTGCCATCATACTTCAGAACGCGAGCTTGGGAGTTTCTGTTTTCTAGATTTACACATTTGTGCCTCCAAGGACTTCTGCATCTGCTGTATTAATTACTACACTGGTCATTAAGGGTTAAAGGAGTTATCTGATGCCCGGGCCCCTTGTATGGATTATACTTACCTGCTCCCGGGCACCCGCGTCACTCCAGATCCCTGGGAACCCGGGAGAAAGTAAGTATAATCCATACAAGGGGCACTGGGGGGGTTATTTTAGATATCGGATAACCCCTTTAATTGAATATATTACGGAGAACTGCAAGACACTGAATGTAGGTTTTTATTGGAAGGAAAAAAAAATAGAAAACATCCATCTGCAACCTTCTAACATTTCAAACTTACTGTCTTAGCACTAAACGTTTTCCAATAGTTTTTTCTGTATGACAGTAGAATCGAGCGAGTTCCACATTCTCAGGGTTTGCAGCTAAAACACAATGTGCAGCCTAGGAGAGATGAAAAAAGAATTAGTAAGATTAAAGACGCCCGCAGAAAAGGCTGAGATCTGTGGAGACATAGCTGCAGATTTTCACAATAGTGCACATGGTCACACCGGGGTCCATTAAGGTCCCCTGAGGGAATGATTCTGAAAGCCCATCCCCCATCTATACCGAACATGTACTGTATAACACATGGCTATAGGTAGAAGAGGACAGATGTCACATAATGCGCAAAAGAAAAAGGTAAACCAACGGGGACAAACACGTGATAGACTTCTATGAATCACTGCATTTTCATGTAGGAGTCAGAAAATACTAGATGTCAGCTGAAGGTTTATGGGAAATATGAGCAGCATGCTGGAGCTCTTGCCATTTTGACAGTAAAATAATCGTTCATCAGGTAAAAAGATCATTGGTGCGGTCACCTAAATCGTTCGCCATCAGCAGATTTTGCTGTGTAAACAGCCTCTGCTGCCGGCAAACAATGCTTCAGTATGAGGACTGTTGATGGCATTAGTGATCGCTCCTCCCCACACTGTGGAGGAGATCACTGCATGTAAATATAGCTCTCCTCCACCATGGAACGCTTCCTTTACGTCAATCGCTTGCTACATCGGCTGAGGTAAACTGGCTTTAAGAATCAATCTTAAAGGGGTTTTCTGTTAATAATTACATTTTATGTAATGCCTGCAGCCTGCCTCCTGAAACAGAAGATTCATACAGCATAAGATGTGAGAGTGTTGGTCACATGACACAGCTGAGGATTAGAGAAGAGGTTATAACTCACAGTGTAGTGCTGCTAGCTTGCTGTACTCACCACTCCTTGATCTTATCTGAATCTGTGAAATGTCCTATGTACAACGTCAAGATGTGCACGCAGACTGACCTGATGCTGTGCGACATCAGGTTACAGCGCAGGCCTGGAGCGGTGAGTGCAGGAAGAGCAGTTGGATGTGCAGAGTGGCTATGCTGTTGGGAGCATTAGCGGTAAGTACATTCAGTTACCGGTATTTTTGATCTGATGAAAAATATTTTTTTCTGCTTTTCTTCCTCTACAACATAGGTGCATTTTATAATCCAGTGAGTTTTATAAAGCAAAAAATAGAGTAATACAGAACAAGCCATTAAAATACCCTATTTGGAGACAAATCCACAATAAATTAGCATTCTTGATTCCTTGTATCTCCCACTATCACTATGATTTTTTCCATTGACAGCAAACACATGTGGCACCTATGGTGCTGATATATGAATGAGCCATGTGGTACTCTCACCTGGTAAAGGAAGTTGAGCCTCTGCAAAGCTTCTTTGTCTTTAATCTGATTTGCCATCTTCTACAACAATAAGACACACACGTTATCTAATGTCATTAAATTAATACAATTAGGTCGAAGAATGGAGACTGTTTCCTTCATTTACACCACAGATGTTGTGTGTACCCCTCCCTACAGTAAGTTATGGGAATGTTACAAAACAAATGTCACACAATGTCTGTTACAATCTGCAACTCTGTATGTAGCTGAAGTGATAAGCTACACAACAGAGGTCCCTGAAATGTACTATTGAGGGTGGGTTCAAATCATGTTCTATGCCTCCGTTTGACATATAAAAAGGATACAAAAACGGAGCACACCTCTTTATTGTATCCTGCGAGTCCGGTAAAAATATATACGTATGTTGTTTTGTTTTTTTAAATGGAACTCTACGGTGAATGTATGTCACTGTATGGCATCATACCTCCCAACCGCCCCGGATCCAGCGGGACTGTCCCGGATTACAGTGGCAGTCCCGCTGTCTCGGTACGGGGGAGGTATGTCCCGGCTTCTGGCAGTTGCCCCTGCGTCCATAGGACGCAGAGACAGTTGCCTGAATGGTGATGAAGCAGAGAGCCGGCATCGGATCGCTGCTTCATCCATTCTCCCTGCAGGCTCTCCGTACCTCCAGGCGGCTCTCCACACCTTTGGTCTGGATGGGGGCGGGGCTGGCCATCAGTCGGCCTTGGCTCCACCCCCTCCAGACTAAAGAAGATGATGTCCTGCTGGTGATGCTGCTAGGAAGAAGGTAAGTATTATGGTGTTTATTTTTTTCACCTTTCTGTAAATGGCACAAGGTGGGCATATGATTACTATATTACTGGGGGCACAACATAAACTACAGAGCACAATGTGGGCATATTACTGGGGGCACAATGTGGACAAGTTACTGGGGGCATAACATTACTGGGGAGCACAAATGTGGGCATATTATTGGGGGACAATATATTACTGGGGGCACAATGTGGACAAGTTACTGGGGGCACAATGTGGACAAGTTACTGGGGGAACAACAATACTGGGAGCACAAATGTGGGCATATTACTGGGGGCACAACATAAACTGCAGAGCACAATGTGGGCGTATTACAGGGGGGCACATAACTGGTGAATAATTACTATGTGGGGCAGTAAGGGAACTGGGTGGGATTAGGTGTATAGTTATGTTTTGGGCGGAGTTAGAGGCATGGGATAGTGGCGAAAAAATTTGCAGCAGCGCGCAATTTGTCCATCTTTCTCCATTTCCAAAGTCGGGAGGTATGTGGCATCAGTCTGACGTATATGTTAATCAGATGGGGAAAAACGTGATGTGAACCCAGCTTAAAACGGTTTAGGGTTTTTTAAGAAAACTGTTTGTTGCCCATAACAACCAACCACAGCAGCACTTTCATTTTTCAAGTAACATAAAAATAAAAATTAAAGCTGCTCTATGATTGGATGCTATAAAGACAGTTTTAGCCAGTTGTCATAACTCTTTCACAAACCTGTTACTTCCGGTGGCATACACTTCAGAATGAGAGTCTGCTGTATAAAACACCCCGAATGTACGGTGTCTTCAATCACTCAGTCTCATGCACCCACAGATCATAACCCAGGCAAGCGCATGAACCTATAAACGTCCACCACAGTCATACAGACTCGTCCATTGTTGTACACAGGCGAAGAGGGTCCACGCTCATTCAAATAATACTGAAACAGGTCTCCAATAAAATGGCCGCCGCAGTGAAAACCAGCACCTACTACTAGAGACACATTGTAAATAACAACTGGGACCCCGCCCATGGAACGTTCGTCACTTCCGGTGGTGCAGCAGCCATTTTGTCTTTCCGTGAGAAGTGCCTTGGCCAGACGTTCCGATATTTGCAGTTCCTCGTGGAGCTGTCAGTGGGAGCGGCGCGCTGAGTTCCGCCTGAAGGAGGATGTCCAGTGAGGAGAGCTACCTTGCTATCCTCCGCTACCTCACTAACGAGCGGGAGCCTTATGCCCCGGGCACCGAGGGCAATGTCAAACGCAAGATCCGCAAGGCTGCAGCCTGCTATGTGGTGCGGTCCGGCACCCTGTATTACCAGCGCCGGCACCGGGACAAGGAGCGCTTCACCGAGCTGGAGGTGGTGCTGCAGTCCGATCGCAGAAAGGGGCTGATAGAGAAGGCGCACATCGGGGCTGGAGGGGGGCACCTGACCCGGCACCAGACATGGCACCTACTGTCCCAGCGCTATTGGTGGAGAGGTGAGTACTTAGTTATCGATGGTAGTACTGTAGCAGCCAATCGGCATCAAGCTTTCTATGTAACAGGCCACAAAGTGAAAGCAGCTTTCTGATCGGCTCCTGGAAGCCACAGGTTCCACGTGGTGAGACCTGGCTTTGACCTGTCTTCTCTAGTGTTCTGTTCATCACTGAAGAAGTGATGCACAGAAGTTAGTTGAGGGCTTCCATAAGATCTACCACCAATATATCAGACATCAGTAGAAGCCGTGACTGTCAGAATGTGGTCATATTGTAATTCAGATGACTGGCATACCCGCCTGTAACCCCAACTGAGCGATCCAATCAATATGCTGTTAGATATTGGGACTTTTGTATTGGCACATAATGATGTATATCCTCACATGTCATGGGATGCCTAGATTTCTTTTAATCACTTAAAACCACATAGCTAAGTTTATTTTCTCCAGGCTGGATATAGACTTCAATAGAAAGATTTTCTAGGCAAGCTCTGTGACCTGTAGAGGTCATTATGCAGGGAGGGGGGATAGATAAGCTGGGACCATCACCTATTATGTGAGGGATCCCGTGTTATGCCCCTTTCACAGGATCGGGAGACTCGCATGTCTCCCACAACGCATCTACAGGGCTGGACTCTGCACTGACAGGGATCGCAGAGCATTATATGCGATCCCAGTCAATGCCGGAGTCCAGCCCTGTAGATGCGTTGCGGGAGACATGCAAGTCTCCCGCTCGTGTGAAAGGGGCATTAGGCTACTTTCACACAACCTTTTTTTGCTGGATCTGGCACGGTTCAGCAAAAAATTCTTCCGTTACTGAACGGATCCGGTTGCATTATCTTTAACATACCCAAGACAAATCCGTCATGAACTCCATTGAAAGTCAGTGGGGGACAGATCCGTTTTCGATTTTGTCAGAGAAAACGGATCCACCCCATTGACTTGCATTCTGAGTCATGACGGATCCGTCTTGCTCTGCACCCTATGCTCTCTCTGCAACTACCACGCCCTCTCCATTTTGACAGGGCCAAGCAGTGTAAATGTGATCACACCTGGTCTTGTTAAAGTGGAGATGTTCCAAAGAAAGCCGTATAAAGGCAACGCCCCCATTGCTCCTACGGGCTCATTTGCATATATTTAAACGTAATTTTTTATCAGCAATGTGGCACATATGAACATGGGACCAATGCAGATGCCTTCAGCTGCCAAGCGCATGTCAGCCAGTTTCATAGGTAGAACTCTGCTGACAGATGCCCTTAAAATAGGCAGGACAACCCCTTTTATTAACATCTCACAATCTTTAATTATATTGTATTTACAGGTATTTTGAAAGAAATGAAGGATTACATCAAGAAATGCAGTAAATGCCAGGAAAAGGCTGACCGCTCACGTTCTTCTAATGATCCCTCAGAAATGTTGGAGGAGTTTGGGCTCGAGGTGTGCTTAGATGGCAATGAAACGGATGAGGAACTCGGCAACTCTGCATCTGGAGCAAATGCAGATCCTAAACCTTCAAGAAAGAAGCCAGTGGCAAAGCATGAGCTGGTTTTTGTACGTGCTCTAATTTAATTATTATTGTTTGTGTTTTTTTTAAAGGCATTTTCCAGGAATTCTATATAGCCAACTGAATGGGACTGAGCTGCAGTACCAGGCACAGCCACTACAAGGCGTACTACACTGGCCACAGCCCCTTCAGTCAGTTATTGTAGGGAGTGGTACCACTGGTGATCTGATTCCAAGGATAGGACATCAGTATCAAAGTCCAGGAATCAGTCACCACGATCCTGGACTATAATTTGCAGTGATACATGAGTAGTACTGCACATAAGAAGCCCAGATCACCATTTTTTATTTTCCTACTATAACCCCATTTTCAGTGTCGCTTTAGCGTGGGGCGGGGGGTTGTCTGTTACAGCAGATAACAGTCCAAGATGGTGGTGAGATTCTCCCTTTTCAAGGTGAAGATCATGCACAGACTTCCTGCATTTTAAGGATGTGTTCTATGTTTCCCTCAGGTGGACAGTAAAGGCATAGTGAAGCAGTCTTCTCTTAAGCATGGCCAGGCAGTACTGAATCGGTTAAACCAGCAGAGGCTTGCCAACCAGTTCTGTGATGTGACCCTGCTCATAGAAGGAGAGGAGTACAAGGCCCATAAGTCTGTTCTGGCGGCCAGCAGCGAGTACTTCAGAGAGCTCTTCATTGAAAAAGGAGCGGTCTCTAGCCATGAGGCTTTTGTGGATCTTTCAGGTAAAATCTTGACTTGGTTCTCGTAATGCCCCTTGCTGAAGTGACACAGCCCCTTTAAGACAGTAATCGATGGCTTGTTACTAGGATGTACCGTCACCTACTTTCTGGGGGGACCTGCCCTTTTGACTTTAATGGATCCGTGGTCTGCATTTGTGGCCAAGAATAGGACATGTTCTATCTTCTGCGGAACAGAAATGTGGAAAGCACACTAACAGACTTCTCTCCTGGGCTTTTGGCCTACAAAATTCAGGACAATGTAGAATCCAGCTGCACAATCTAAATAGGGAAATGTAAAAGAAAGTTAGACCAGCACCTCCATGTCATGAGAGGTGACAGGTCCGTTTTAACATAAAAAGTACAGTGAAATCTGGGACAACCACTCAAAATTGGTTGTCTCAAAGAACATGGCCAAGATACACAGGATCAAAAAGAATTGAAATTTCATCCCAGAACAGTTAGTTCTAGATCAGAAGTCGATGTCTTCTGGAAGATGTGATCTTGCATTTATCTTCTATTACTATTTATGTTCTATTTTTTTCTATATTTCTAGGATTTTACAAGGCCAGTTTCCTGCCACTGCTCGAATTTGTGTACACCTCCGAGCTGCGCTTTGATTTCTGCAGCATGGCTGACCTCGTAATGCTTGCACGGCATCTCTTCATGCATGAAGTGTTAGAAATCTGTGAACTGGTGCATAAACAAATGGAAGAAAAGCGACTCACATTGTATCAGAAAGGAGATGTTCAGACAGTAGCTTCAGAAGCAGATGTGCAGGTGGTCGACGTGGAAGGGACAGGGATTGTAGACACTACAAAATTGTCTGTAGTGAAAGAGGTGGGAAGTGGCCAGCAGATTGTAACCTTGGAAAATGTGAAATGTCAAGCTGCAGAAGAAGTAATAGCAAGTGCAGCTTCCCAGCCAAATACTATTTCAACGACTCTGTCAGTGGAAGCCACGCTACAGCTGACCGACGGTGGAATTCCAGTTGGCTCTGTTGACGGCGCCCAGGTCAGCTCTGTTGATGGCACCACAGCAATTTTCATATCAAATTCCACATCAGACCAGGAGCCTACAGTCCTTATTCCGACAGTCATTGATGTATCATCTGTTGAACCTCAGCAAACTGTACAAATAATTCAAGAGGTTATTACATCAGAAGTACAGCTTAGCGCTGAATCCTCAGAAACGTTCACTAATATCCAAGGATCAGAATCTCAGGAGATGCCCATCCATGAAAGTGTTGTTGAGGAACAGACAGATTTAACTAGGAATGCCTTATCCTCAGAACATACCCCTCCTTTGGATGCAGAATGCTCACCATGTGTAGAGGCCATGGATGTAGATGAGGATAAAGAACACAAATCAAAGACTAAAGAAACCTTAAAAAGAAAGCGTGGTAAGCTGCCCACATCTTCAAAGTCAGCAGCTGTTGAAGAAAGTACCTGTCAACCAACAATCCCAGATGTCGTTGATAAAGCATCTAGTGAAGGAACCGCTGATGACGGAGATAGGGCCTCAAACCTGGGCGAGCAGTCTTCTGGAACAGATACTCCACCCTCTCAGAGTCCAGGGTCTTCAGAAATGGACCCTTATAAAAGCAAGCTACGAGAGCGCTCTGTTGGAGAAGGTGGATACATACAGTTGCACAGGGGCAAAGAAAAGAAGAACTTTAATAGAAAATCACTCCCCAAGTCTGCAGTTCAGCAGGTACATATCCTAAAAAACACACTTTTTAACTATTTAATTGCCTTTCCAGTGTCTGGATATGTGAAAGATGAGGAAATCATATTGCGACCCCCACTGGGGACAGGGACTGATGTTAGTGAATATATCGAGTACATCTGGGTTAGAATACCCCTTTATATCTATGGGTTAAATGGCCTAACAAATGTATGCCCCGTTTCTTTTCATGTCTGCCTTTTTTAGTGTATGTATCCTAGATAGAGAGGACTATGATGCTAGATCTACATGTACAGTTAGAATGTTACTTATAATCTACTGATACAGCCATTGACATGAGCATTGTTTATTCTTATTCTGTGTTCTGGGAAAGCTGTTCTTTCCAGCATACGTTATGCAGTTGTGTTGTAAAGACTTCTCAGAGTTGATATGGCTAAAAAAAAAGGCAATATTCCTATTCTAGATAATGCCAAAGTAGGCTAAAATGGACGCTCACCTTTTCATCTTTTAAAGGCTGCTAGGAAATTGGTGCAGAGAGGTAAAAAGCGAATGCTGCCACCCAAAAAAGAAGTTCCAAAGGTGGAAGAGGAGCACAAGTGTAAAGAATGTGGGATGGTGTTTCAGCGCAAGTATGCCCTGATCATGCACGGCATGAAGCATGGCTGCGTTAAAGAGTTCAAGTGCCCGGTAAGTCACATGGTTCTGTCACTTTACATCTGAATGATATAATTGTAATTACTTAGATAATGCATTCACAATTGCTTGTGATGTGCTGCTCCTGACTGCCTTGTATGACAACGCTATTAGGGCTCATGCACACGACTGTATGTATTTTGCGATTCGCAAAAAATATGGATGAAGTCCATGTGCACTCCGTATTTTGCGGAACAGAACAGCTGGCCCCTGATAGAACAGTACTATTCTTGTCCATATTTTTTTGCGGAACAGACATACGGAAACAGAATGCACACAGAGTAACTTTTTCTTTTGCTGACCCATTGAAATGAATCGTTCCACATACAATCTGCAAAAAAAAAAAAAAACAGAACGGACATGGAAAGAAAATACATTTGTGTGCATGAGCCCTATGTGCCTGCACACGTAGTTAGGGCTCATGCACACAAACGTATTTTCTTTCTGTGTCCATTACGTGTGGTTTTTTTGCGGCCCATATGTGGAACCATTCATTTCATGCGGAAAACCGCAGTGTAGTACAGTACCAGCCAGGTGTGTTACTGGAGATTTCTCCTTTCCCACTATAGAGATCGTGTGCTGACCGGATCCATCTATACTTTGACATCAGCACGAAAAATTGCTGTTAGAAACTGCAGAAATGCACAAAATCCGCATGGAAATTTGTGGAACTCTTCTGCACATTGACCTACACCCGTGTACATGCACCTTTTACAGTTCCCGATCCCCAAAATACAGAAGTGGTCCGTGTGCCCTCTGCATTTCTTTGACTTCAATGGGTCCGCTTGTTTGCATTTTGTGGACAAGTATAGGACAAGTTCTGTCTTTTTCAGAACGGACATACAGATAGAGAAGTCATGATAGTGTGCATGAGACCTTACCCACCTCTATATGTCTAGTTATGCAATGATAGTCTCTCCTTATTGTTCTTGGAAAACCGAGCCATGAAATTTGAGGAGGAACTCTTCCAGAAATGTGCACTTTGAGGTTCCATATGCCGAAGCATACTGATGTTAAGCTTTATGCCCCTTTCACACGAGCGGGAGACTCGCATGTCTCCCGCGATGCATCTACAGGGCTGGACTCTGCACTGACAGGGATTGCATATAATGCTCTGCGATCCCTGTCCGTGCCGAGTCCAGCCCTGTAGATGCGTTGCGGGAGACATGCGAGTCTCCCGCTTGTGTGAAAGGGGCATTAGGAAAAGCTAAACGTCTTGCAGTAGCATTATAGGAGGCCATTCAAAGTGGTCCCTTAAGGCCTCTTTCACACGAACGATAAGGAATGTGTCAGGATAAGTTCAGTGAAACGCACACCATTTCCCAGGCAAGTTCAGTCAGTTTTGTCTGCGATTGCATTCAGTGTTTCAGTTTTTTCTGCGGGGGGTACAATCCGCTTTTGATGGTTTTTTTTTTGTTTTTTTTTTTTCACTGAAGCCCCACTCACTTCTGTGGGGCCAGGGCTGCGTGAAAAACGCAGAATATAGAACATGCCGCAATTCTCATGCAACACAGAACTGATGCGTGAAAAACACAGTACACAGACCCATTGAAATGAATGCTATGTGTTCATTTCACGCCTTGCACCTGTGCGAAAAACTCGCTTGTGTGAAAGAGGCCTAAAAGTCTCCTAAGGGCTATAACCCCTGTTAGGGTATGCAGACTTATAGAGAGGGGCCCCATGTGGACAGCCATTCATCTAAATGCCCACCTGTAATGCCACATGGTTGGCAAAACCACAGGATTAGTGCAGCTAGGCCTGCATATAGGGTAGTAAACATGTTAGCAATATGAGGTAAAAACGTGTATAGTTTCTCAATATCTTTGTCCACATGCTGTATATTATTTCTGTCTTGTAGTTGTGCCAGAAGGAGTTCCAGTACAGGGCTTCATTACGTACCCATTTGATCCGACACTCTCGTAAAACCGAGCCAGCTGCTGAAGAGACAGAAGCCATCAAAGGAAGGACCAAACGACAATATATATGTGACATTTGTGGAAGAACCCTCCCAAAAATGTGTTCTTTGAGGTTACATATGCTCAAGCATACTGGCGTTAAGCCACATGCATGCCAGGTAAATTTGGGGCACTATTGAAAATTCAGTTGACAATGTGTTGGCATAGCATACGGACAAATTGTGAAGAACTAAGGGGGGAATTTATCATTAGGAGAATATTTGAAGTCAGTTTTGCTTGCATCTATGTTGGAGTACTTTGTGCCACATTTATCAACCGTCACAGGTTGTTTGATAAATGTGGCTTGTCCTTAAACCTAACACTTCTGTCTAGAGAAGCTACTCCACTTTTCCTACTCCACCCTTCTCCTGGAGTGAGATTGCGACTATTTTGCGACTTTTTTAAAAAAGTCGCAATGATAAATCTGGAGTGAAACTCATTAACATAGCTAACCACACCCACTTTTCCACCCATATTACAAACTGGAGTGAGTGGTGTACACATGCAAAAAGTCGCAAAAAAATGCGCAAAAAAGTCGCAAAAGCCCTATCGTGCGACTTTTTGAAGACAGAATTCTGGAGTGAAGGTGTGATAAATCAGGGCCTAAGTCAGTTCATTCTATATCCATTTTTGTGTGTTGTGGACCCAGTTTATTTCGGGGTGGTTTTGATTGTCCCTATTTTCTCTGCACTAGGGATGGGCTCTGATTCATTAAAGAGGTTCTCCAGGAATTAAGAAAATGAAAATAGATAAATATTACTTCATTATAAATAAATTCCCAAATAACTTTCATAAGTTATAACGGATCATTTTGTCTGGGGAGAAATCATTAGGAGAAATAAAATGGCCGCCATCCTATTAGTACACACGAAACTTGTCCTAATCGCACAGCAGGACAAGTGACTTCACATCACTGAGGTAAAGAGCTGCCTCATCCTCATGAACTCCATTCCTACAGAATCTTATCACCTGTATTCAGGATCATAATTCCTGACAAGTAGATCAGAGATGAGGCAGTTCTTTACCTCAGTGTTGTGAAGTAACTTGTCCTGCTGCTGCAACCATTTTATTTCTCCTAATGATTGCTCCCCAGAAAAAAATGAGACATTATAACTAATGTAAGGTATTTGGGAATATATTTATAATAAAGTAATATGTAAGTTTTTCTCATTTTCTTAATTTCTGGAGAACCCCTTTAAGCTAAAAAGACTTCTGTTCATCTCTATGTATGAATGTTATGCATTTAGCAGTGTTATTTATGGCAGAATGGTCATTACATCTAGGTCCCTTGAGTATTTAACCCGGATCATGGTGTCCTATTTTTTATGCACTACATCTTGATGCTGTACACAGTCAGGACCCCATACACAGCCCGACCCAGAAGAAGACCAGGGAGGGTGAGTACAGCCAGTGCAGCGCTGTCCTCACCTCCCTGTGCCTCCTGCATGCTGATGACCACTTCCATAATAGAAGTAGTTTAATATTCGGACTATAAGACGCACTAACACCCCCCCACACGTTGGGGGGTGTCTTATAGTCTAAAAAATGTTTTATTAAGTAGACTCCAGTGTTGGGTACAAGTTGCTTAACCGTGATTTTATAAAAATTACTTTACAGAAGAAAGTTACCCAGAGGTGGAATTGGGGTCTTTGTCACTGGATTATGATTCCTTCTAAAAACTATTAAAATCAGTTTTGTTTTGTTTTTTAAGATTTGTCAGAAGACATTTACTCATAAGCATGGATTAAAGATGCACCAGGCTTTACATGATTCGCAAAAACAGTTCAAATGTGACTTGTGTGACAAGTCTTTTGTGACAAACCGCAGTCTGCAGGAACATGTGAGCACACATACAGGTAATTCATGAATGCTTTCTGTCCAGCGTTAAAGGGGTTGTCCACCTTTTAAAAGTGATGGCCTATACTCAGGACAGATAATCTCTAGTTTACCGGTGGGGATCTGATAGCCTGCACCCATCTAGTCTGCTTCTGGAGCTATAGCTGAAATCTCCACCTCCACAGCTTGTCACTGCAGCACAGCACACCTTGAAGTTGGGGTGTTGGAACCCTGCCGGTCGGCTAGTGATGGCCTATCCTGAGGACTGGCCTGCATTCAGTAAAAGCAGTATAACCCATTTAAAGAAGAACTCCCTCAAAAAAATGTATTCCATGTCCTTCTAGAAATGTACATGATGTAATCTGTAGTGAATGTCATTTTCTTACCAATGTCTGTATTTTTGAGTTATATCTCCATGATGTTTCTGATCTGTGTCATGTGACTAGGAATCAGACCCACCAACTCGCACAGTAACTTATGTGTGGACAGAAGGTCTAATTCTGTATGTATTCTTATGGGAGCCTCACTCTGAGTTTCATAGGAATGAATAGAGCAGTAACTGGCTTCCTGTCCTGGGTCAGTTGGAGGCCAGGGAGTTGGTCACATGACCCAGCTACAATAAGAAGAGAGGGGATAACTCATAAATACAGTCTCTGATAAGAAGATTGCATTCACTACAGATTATATCATGCACCTTTCTAACAGGTCAGAGAATAAAACATTTTGTGGGAGTTCTTCTTTAACATATGCATGTTGTCTTGTGCTTACCTTCCTTATTTTCACTGACTTTTTCAGGTGAAACGAAGTATCTTTGCACAGTGTGTGGAAAAACTTTCCACCGAGCTTCTGGCCTTAGTAAACATCTGAAGAAGCACAGGCCCAAACCTGAAGTACGAGAATATCGCTGCACAGAGTAAGTGATGTCTCTTTTCTCAACAGTAGGGCAGTAACCAGAGCTCCATTAGTGACCATTCAGCTTACATGAAGGACATTCATGTTTGATATAGGTGTGAGAGAAGTTTCTCTGAAGCACGGGACCTGCAGCAGCACATGAATAAGCACCTTGGTGTGAAGCCCTTTGAATGTGAAGTTTGTGGGAAGTGTTACAGCTGGAAGAAGGACTGGTATTCACATGTCAAATCCCATTCAGTTACAGAACCATATAGGTGAGGATATCCTCATATTTCTAATCACAGGTAACACTGAGGCCTCATGCACATGGCTGTATCCGATTTTTCCAGCCCACAAGAAAACTGATTTTGTGTATATGCCTTTTTTTTTTTTTCACTTCCATCAGTAGAATGGGCTTTTCTCTTCCACAGCAATAGGAACTGCAGATCTGAATAGTGTGCATGACCTCCTAATTGTATGGGTCAGTGTGCTATCAGGTTTAAAAACTGAAGAAAGACGGTCGCTTGCGTGAGCCCTGACTGAGACACTTGTCCTGAATAGATAGAAATTGTCAGCCTCTCTTCTGCCTTCTTCTGACGCCTGTAGCCATATCTCCACGTTCCTGTGCATGTATTTGATCGCGGCCATTTTCATTCTCTCAGGTGTAATATTTGTGGAAAGGAGTTCTTTGAGAAGTCATTATTCCGGAGACACGTTAATAAGGCAACCCATGGCAAGAAAGGAAGAATCAAGAGGAACATTGAGCGAATTTGTAACCACTGTGGAAAGACCTTCACCCAGCTGAGAGAGTTCAGAAGACATGTGAACAATCACGAAGGTAACCCAGACTAGCAACTATGGCATAGTTAGGTGCTGTGAGGGATTTTTTTTCTTTGTGTAATTCCTTTTTTTCCCTAAGGTGATACAAACTTGTGACCTGTGACATAAAATCCATCAGGTCTGGATTTTTGCGACTCTAGCATCATAGTAAGTCGCTTGCATTGCCACACAATTGACAATCATTAGATGGGATGTTTTGTCATGTGTCCCCAGCCAATCTCAATCAATATACTGCAGATAACTTGTGAAAAGTATCTAAAATGTAGTAACTGTCCATAACTAGCTGGTTATCCTCTATCCACAGGACAGGGGATAACTATTAGATCAGTGGGGGATTCCTACTGATCACAAGAACAGGGAACCCCGTACCCCTTGGAGCCCTCCAAAATGAACGGAGCGGCAGGTCGGGCGTGTGAGTTGACGGTCCTTTAATTTCTATGGGATTTCATGAAGTAGACTAGCAATGTACTTAGCTTTCTCATAGAGATGAAAGGAGTGGCAGTGCGCATGCTTGACCTTTCACTTAGTTGATTTGGGGGCAGCTGCGATTGGTAAGGGGTCCGCATTCTCGCCATCAGTGGCGGTCTCAGCAGTAGGACCCCCACCGATCTAATAGTTATCCCTTATCGTTTGTATAGGGGATAACTTTATGTAACCAGAATACCGCGTTAGGGCTCATGCCTCATGTTCAGACCATGCCTGTATTGCGGTGATACAGAGTGCTTTCGTGGGATTTTGGTCTGTGCCTCCACACCGCAAAAAATAGAACATGTTCTATTCTTGGCGGTGGGGACTGAAGCTTGCAGATCGTGGACGGGTCAAGTGAACGGGTCAGCAAACGGTGGGCACACGGCTGGTTCCCGTGCATTGCAGACTGCTATTTTCTTCACTTCACCCCCCCCCCCAAAAAAAAATTATAAAATTGAATAAAAAGTGATCATAAAGTCGTGCACACTCCAAAAAGGTATTAAAAAAATAAAAAAAGGACCGTGTCCCACAAAAAAAGCTCTGTAGACATAACACAGCCCTGTAGACAAAGTTATGGGGTTACAATAAGACAGTTTCCCCAGGCCTCATACGAGCGAGTTTTCCATCCGGATTTTCATACAACAGTTCAGCGTTCAGGTAAAATCGCAGCATGTTCTATATTCTGCGGTTTTCATGCATCTGTGGTTCCATAGACGTGAATGGGGCTTGTGTGAAAAACGGATGGTATCCAGATGCAATGTGTCTTTCACTGATGGTTGCTAGGAGATGTAGTTTATAATTTTTATATATTTTTTTTCATGCGTGTGAAAAATGCATCAAAAACTGAACACAATCACAGACAAAAGTGACTGAACTTGCATGCAAAACCATCGTTTTTTTCCTGAACAGAAACTGACACAATCGGAAACAATGTGAAAGAGGGATAAATTCCCATGTAGTGGCTGCAATTCAGGCGAAACCCACACTGGCATTGTCAAGGGCCATTACTTGTTGAAGCCTTTTAATTTATGACATCATTCAGTCTTTTTGGGTAGGAGTCTATCAACATGGCAGTCTGTTCCTTGCAAAAGTGCACCAAATCTGTCAGATTGTGAGGGTATCTCCCGAGTACAGCCCTCTTCTGGTCAACCCACAGATTTTCAATTGGATTCAGGTCTGGGCTCTGGCTGTGCCTGTACAAAACTTTGGTGAAGACATTCTTTTGTTGATGTGGTCGTATGCTTTGGGTTGTTGTCATGAAAGATGACGTTCCTTTCCATCTTCAGCTTTTTCGTGCCAAATTTGTGCCAAAATTGACTGATATTTTTATATTTATATTATTTTTGTATAATTCCTTCCAACTTGACTAAAGCCCCAATTCCAGCTGCAGAAAAACAGCCCCAAAGCATAATGCTGCCTCCACCAGGCTTCACTGTGGGTATTGGTGATGGGCAGTGTCAGCTTTGCGCCAAAAATACCTTTGGGAATTATGGCCAAAAAGTTTAACCTTGGTCTCATCTGACCATAACGTGTTTTCCCACGGTCTTTTGGCACACTTGATGTAGGTTTTGGCTAAACATAGTCAAGCTTGGATGTTTTTCATTAAAGGGGTTCTGCAGTTCTGTAAAACTCCTGATCTATCCCCCGGATAGATCATCAGCATCTGATAGGCAGCGGTCCGACACCCAGGACCCCCACTGATCAGCTGTTTGAGAAGGCAGCGATGCTGATGGAGCGCCCTGGCCTTCTCTGTGTTTACCGGAGGCCCAGTGACGCCATGACTACTATCACTGGCCTGGGCGGGGCTAAGCTCCATTCAAGTGAACAGAGCTTAGCCCTGCCCAGGCCAGTGAAACTAGTCGTGACGTCACTGGGCCTGAGAAAAATACAGATAAGGCCGCGGCGCTCCTGCAGAGTCGCTGCCTTCTCAAACAGCTGATCGGCGGGGGCCCCGGGTGTCCGACCGCCACCGATCAGATGCTGATGATCTATCCTCTGGATAGATCATCAGTTTTACAGAACTGCAGGACCCCTTTAAAGTCAATGGGTCTGCACCGCAATACGGAGTGCACACTGCCAGTGCCCGCATTTGTGGACCTGCGCTTTGCTGTCCGCAACACGGGCATAGTAGGCCCCACAGTTGTGCTCAGGAGACCTAAATATGATTGGGGATGTGGTTGTGCTCAGAATTAGCCAATTATAAGAGGGTGTTCACACTTATGCATCCAAATTAGTTTTTGTTATTTTTATTTTCCCCCTCTAAATGATTTGTTTTTTCAATGGAATTGTACAGATTATGGATCACACTGAAGGCGGAAATCTAAAATAATTTGTCTTGGTTTGATTATTATTTTTTTACATGATGAAAACCTGGCATTTTAACAGATGTGTAGACTCTTTATATCCACTTGTATTTGGAAGTTTTTTGTAATGCAATTGTGTTGTGTAGCGTACTATACTTTAAAACCGTTAAGAATAAGGTATACTGGCCAAATACTGTATGCAACTTTGGGCAATGTACCATATTTTTTGCTTTATAAGAGGCACTTTTCCCCCAAAAGTAAGTGCATTATGGAAGCGCTCACTAGTATGTAATAGGTGCCGGGAGCGGGGAAACATACTCGCCCTCCTGCGCTGCAGCTCCGCTCCAGTGCTCCACTGTCCTGACCGCGTACAGTGTCAGGACATGGTGCACGCACTCTGACCTGGACGGCAAGAGAAGACGGGATCGTGACTTGCCATAGAAGAAGAGGAGCCGCGGCGCAGGAGAGGTAAGCAGAGTTTGTTGTTTTGGGCTCATCTGAGGTCTGTAATGGCTGATGGGGTCTAAAAAGGGCTGTTCTGAAGTCTGATGGAGGGCTGACAGGGGGTGTGATGTCCTGATATTTATTGGGGGGGGGTCTGCTATGAGAATCTGATGAAAAATATTTTTTTCTTATTTTCCTACTCTAAAATCTGGAGTGCGTCTTATAAAGCGAAAAATACGGTAGGTCTACGAGCAGGTTAGACTTAGGGAATTCTTCCAATTTATAAGATTCAGGGTTTACGTTTGTTGGCTGCAGCCCATGAATGTGTTCCATAACTTCCACACTTCTAGGGTAAAACTGTCCCCTGGACACGGAGTTGTGGTATCACTGTGTTTTCCTTGCAGCCAGTGGCTGTTCGGTACAAATGTGAAAAATCATCAACATTATGCTAAGTAATCCTGCTGGATGTGACATGGGGTGTGGAGTGGTGCTCTTGCAGGCCGGGTAGGCAGTTGCTGAGGCCTCTAATTACAATAAACCCATGGACGATACAGGGAGTCAGATGGGTGCCTCGGCAACTGTGCCTGCCTAGCGTGCAGCAGCATCTCTCCATGCCTCCACAACCCCTTTAAGAGAAAATCGGATCGGTCATCCGGCTTTTTTTTTTTTTTTTGTACCCACCTTCCTTCATTTTAAAGACCATCCCACAAGTCAGTAATTTGCAATGTTTGAATCTGCTTTTTATAATTTTTTGTAGTGTATACATTATTGCTTTTTTGTGATGTGCAGTACTTTAGAAGTTACTTACCTTTTTTCTTTTTTAAAGGGGTAAAACCATTTGAGTGCCTTACATGTGGTGTAGCCTGGGCCGATGCCCGTTCCTTAAAACGCCATGTAAGAACACACACTGGAGAGAGGCCGTATGTTTGCCCTGTGTGCAATGAAGCCTACATAGATGCCCGCAATCTACGGAAACATATGACCAAGTATCATAGCAACTATATTCCTTGCAAAATTATGTTGGAGAAGGACAGCCTACAGTTTCACCACCAAGGAACCCAGGTTGAACATGCTGTCAGCTTTATGCCAAATGAGGCGGCAGAGTCGCATTCAGAGGTTGTCACTGAGGAGATCGAGACTGTTTTAGTAACTGGAGATGTGCTTGAAACGGTCGAGGATGTTTCTAGCACCCAAAATTCAGCCGTGTCTTCTCTTTCTGACCAAAGCATCATGCAAGTGGTTAACTATGTACTGGCCCAGCAACAAGGAGTTAACCTTCCGGAAGAAACCGATCACATTGAGACTGTGGAAGTGGAGGTGTCTGAGGTCCTATGACCTCCTATATAAGTGTAATTAGTTGTACATAGTAGCACTTGCCAATAAAGTATGTGACCCTTATGTGTAAAGAGGTATATAAATGGTATACTTATTTTGTGAGTTTGCACACGTTGGTTTTGTATACCATTCTTAGGCTGGCCATACACATTAGACAAATCTTCTAAACCTGTTCACCATCCAAGGCAGGGATGCTCAACCTGTGGCCCTCCAGCTGATGCAAAACTACATCACCCAGCATGCCCTAATAGCTGTAGACTGTCCAGGCATGCTGGGAGTTGTAGTTTTGCAACAGCTGGAGGGCCGCAGGTTGAGCATCCCTACATTCTAATGTATAGAATCTCCTGACAGCAGATTTTGGGAGAGAAAAAAAAATCTTGCATGTTGGATCTTCAACTACCTGATCCTCTTATTTCCGGGAGATGTTGCAATGTCAGAAGTTTGGTAGCGACTTTCTCCGCACTCCCACCTGGACAAGCCATGCTTGCATGTGTATAATGGGTCAGGAGACAGCTATATAATGTGTGTGGCTGGCCCCACAGCTCTGGTTATAAAACAAACAGTACAAGTTGTAATTTTTTTTATATTTATGTAAAGTTTAGGTTTTTGAACCTATGTTCATTGAAAAAGTTGGATTAAACTTAATTTCCATGATTGCAATGTTCATTTACTTGTATTACAGGTATCTCTCACTATGGATTTCCTTTATTAAAAGCGTTGAGGTCAAAGAAGAACTCTTTAGTCAGCTCTATTAACCCAGACTTTACATTTAACGTACATATTTGTGCTGCTCCTGCTTGTCACTCTTTTTTCTGAAGCTGGGACAGGAACCTTACTTGGTGTGGACCACTTCTTTCTCTTGCACAAAGGTTCAGAGATGTAGGAGATGCATGAGGGAGACTACTGGAAACCAGACAAATGGTGGCCTGACATTCTCTACTAGTCGCTGCAGTTCAGTAGACCACAATTGAGTGGCCATCAATGTCCTAGATCTTGTCATGTAATACTGAAAGTGGTATTCTGCTGGAGTTCTGGAGATAGCTGAGCACTGTACTCCAACAGAAATGAATGGAGTGGCTCCACAGGGTACAGGGCCCTGGCAGTAGGACCCTCATAAATATAATAGTCTCCCCTCTCCTGTAGATAGGGGAATCACTTCATCTAACCAGAATACCCCTTTTAACCTGAGGCTTTCCCAGCACCTTGTACATGCTTGACCACCACTCTATTCCACTCAGGCCCATGAGCTACATGTTATCCCCTATTCCAGGGGGTTTATGCATCTCTATCTGAAGGCAACACAAACTAGTAACAGACCTCAAGTACAGTGCTGGGTGGTATAAAAGATTATCACCGAGCCTGAGTCACTGATAAGTTTAGCACATTTCAGACAGAATGAATAAATCTAGCCCAATTTCATCAGCACAGATGAGATGATCCAATGTTACCACAAGTTGAGCTCTGAGCCTTTTTGGGGTAAATGGAAACTCAAGCAAATATTGTATTATGAGGATGGCTGCAATATAATGAAGAGTTTTTGTTACTGAACCCAAGAGAGAACAGGAATGCCAGTAGCTACACAGCAATTTTCTCTGCGACATGTCTCACGTGCAAGTATAGCAGGACTGTGATAGGGATGAATGGAGTCACAGGCAGTAACAAATGTGCAAGCCATGCTGCCACCCCACTACACACGATCTTTGGTCACACAACTGACGTGGCCAAAATTTCCATGTAGACTTACCCTTACTGTAAGCACTAAGTGCTGGTAGTTCTGTTCTTCCCTGTGCTCAGTAACTAACAACTGCTGAACACTGAGTGGTGAGGAGTAAGCAGGGACACAGGCAGACCGGGCACGTACCATTGAGTGAAGAGGCACACTGGATGTCAC
This sequence comes from Rhinella marina, assembly GCA_900303285.1. Classification (NCBI taxonomy): domain Eukaryota; kingdom Metazoa; phylum Chordata; class Amphibia; order Anura; family Bufonidae; genus Rhinella; species Rhinella marina. Next base: position 503,037 of record ONZH01005941.1, on the reverse strand, counting down.
CAGCACTCAGTAGAATGTTGAAGACCAACTCCTTACCAATGCTCAGAGGATTACAAAGAAGATTTACCAGACTGGTGTAAAACAGAACTGCCTTAGTTGCCCATAGCAACTAATCAGATTCCACCTTTCATTTTCCAAAGGAGCTGTGAAAAACTAAGCCAGTTCTACTTTGATAATCTCTCCCTCTGTGTTTTCCAGTAAAAGCAAACTTTTTTTTTCCTAATAAAGTGACATCCTTGTCCCTACACTATATTAACCAAGCTCAAATGAGTTACACTCTAAAATCAGCGTGAGTTAAGCCACATTGACACGTGACAGTAACTGCACATTGTTGGGGATAACTCTGTAATGTAAAGTATGCTGCATGTGAGTGGTTTCACAAAACCATAACTACACATTTAAAGGCACGCTGCGGACCAATCCATAACTTGTGTTGCCATCTTTTCTAGATAAATGGGGTGTCTTCTGCCAGGAAAGAAAGAGCTGGATTCTTTTCTACACTCATGTTCCGATATGGATAATATGCTTGTTAATAAAGCACAAAAAGCAATGAGCCTGTAAAACAGACGTTCTGATGATTTTATAGCAATCTCTTCTGTATGTTCACCAACAGTTACTACAGAAGGAATATAAATAACTGATCACAGGACCCATCTACGAATGGTGAATAGTTGTTACAATACGGACATGGCTATCTAATGATGGATTATATACATGGCTTTAATCACTTCATATTTACATCCAGTAATCCAACATGAAGACCTACCTCCCTCTATCTGTGCTGCTCCCTTCAGTGATCGCCAGCCCAGGGGCAGTAGTTACTTGGCCTGATATACAAAAGATGGCTATGTTCATCCAAGGGGGTGGTCTTCACTGCTTTGGTGCTTTCCAATCAATGCAGTCAATCACAACACTAGAGATCACTCCCCCTGAAACACTGAGGGCCGGGGACCACCGCCTAGACCGGGGATGCTCAACCTGCAGCCCTCCAGCTGTTGCAAAACTACAACTCCCAGAATGCCCGGACAGTCTACAGCTATCAGCCTACAGCAGGGCACGGTGGGAGTTGTAGTTTTACAACAGCTGGAGGGCCGCAGGTTGAGCATCCCTGGCCTAGACTAAACACAACCACATTTGTATATTGAGCGCTGAAAGTAACAGTAAGTAGGCAGATTTAACAGTTTTACCAGGTGACAAGTCCTCTTAAAAATGGTTTCCAGTTTTCTGATATTGATCACCTATCCTCATAGGATAGGACATCAATATCAGATTGGCAAGGGTACGACACCCTTACAGCTCAGTCCCATTCCAGTAAAAGAGGCCGAGCTGTAATACCAAGCCCGGCGCTATCAAATGGACGGTGCAGTACAAAAAGCTGATCGGTGGCAGGCAGTGCCGACAGTCTGCCCCTCCCCAAATCTGATATTGAGGACCTATCCTGAGAATACGTCTTCAATATCAGAATCTTGGAAAACCCTTCTAAGATGCTGATAAGACTTTCCACCCACCACAGGCTGTAACATTTGTAAGATCAGACGCTCCTGCTCCAGCACATCCCCTTTCATTCAGCTCAGTAAATGCTTCTTGCCAAGGAACTGTATTTTACGGTCAAACGCGGTGGATCGTATTGGAGTATTTGCTTCATAAAACGGATTCAGGGCAAACTGCAGAAAGAAGAACATAATGGGTTAATATACTTACATTACATAGAGGGGCCACAATGTGAGCACGGAAATACACACATCATACCTTAATGTACAGGTCATATGCTTCATTGAAGAAGTTTTTAATTCCATCTTCTTGTCGCACATCATGGAGCATAATAAATCTCATATGTAAAGAAACATGCTAAGGAGAATTCAGATATATTTTACTCCTGCTCTGCTCCGTTATATCTATACAGGACAAGCACAGTATACTAATAACATGCCCTGTGTGCACCTATGTACCGATAAGGGCTCGTTCACATCACCGTTAGGGATTCCATTCTAATGCTCCGGTATAGGAGGAGGAGAACGGAAAGGACGGATTCGGGACATAACTGAGCCCAACGGAGCCTACAGACCCCATAGACTATAATGGGGTCCGTTAGGTTTCCGCTCAGAAGATGATTTTTGAAGCGGAGACAAAAGTTGTGCACGAAGGACTTTTGTCTCCGCTTCAAAAATCATCTTCTGAGCGGAAACCTAACGGACCCCATTATAGTCTATGGGGTCCCTTAGGCTCCGTTGGGCTCAGTTATGTCCCGAATCCGTCCTTTCCGTTCTCCTCCTCCTATAACGGAGCATTAGAACGGAATCCCTAACGGTGATGTGAACGAGCCCTAATACGTGTATTAACACAAATGAGAATGTCATGGGCCAAAGGATATGTCCAGCGGTCACAAACGCAGAAACAAACCACTCGTTAAACTTGTCCACTGTCTTCAGGTACATGTTGTTGGACAGCCACATGTTCTCATCCACAAGGTCCAGTGCAGCGTGTGCGATGAACTGGTTCAGATGGCGATGATCGTCCTGGACGGGTTATGAGAAAGAAAAAACGAATGTATGTCATATGTCTAAAAATGGCAGGAGACACATCCCATACACACGCGTTTCGGAGAATGGCTGGATGCGTTGGTCTCTGCTTTGTAGCATTTTTTACATGCCTTTAAAGGGGTATTCCCATCTCACAAATGTAGTTTGTATAGTTAGATATGGCCATACCAGTATTATTACTAATAGAATGTATTTATATAAAACGTACCGTTTAGAAGATTTCCCTATTTGTATTTCCATTGTCCCACACACATCAGTCCGGCCGTTGCCCCTGGTTACGGCCACTGTGGCCATGTAGTAGTGGTGGTCGGCTTGCTTCTTTTCAAACCTGCTCTGAGGTAACTGCTGTATTGTGAACGCACATAGCATGATCATGCGGAGACACATCTTAGGGTACTTTCACATCTGGTCAGGATCCGTCCAAAATGCAGACTTTATAAACGGATCCTGCTCCATAGAGATGAATTGATCTTGGAACAGGATCCGTTTCTCTGCGTTTTGGAAGCGCAGACAAAAATGCTACAACCCTAAGATGTGTCTCCGCATGCTCATGCAATGTGCGTCCACAATACAGCAGTTACCTCAGAGCGGGTTTAAAGAGGACCTTTCACCACTCCTGACATGCCTGTTTTAATAGCTCCATGCATTCCCCATGTACTAACAATTCTGAAACATCTATTCTTATGGCTCTATGTTGTGCCATTCCTTTATTAATTGCACTAGAAGTTATGAATGAATTGCTATTTGTCTTCAGTAAAGGAACAGAGGGGAGGTGACCAGTTGGGGGTGTGTCCCTGCACAGACTCACTCTATCCAATCAGTGCTGCCATGTTCAGTCTGTGCAGGTACACACCCCCAACTGGTCACCTCCCCTCTGTTCCCTTACTGAAGACAAATAGCAATTCATTCATAACTTCTAGTGCAAATAATAAAGGAATGGCACAACATACAGACATAAGAATTGATGTTCCAGAATTGTTATTACATGGGGAATGCATGAAGCTATTAAAACAGGCATATCAGGAGAGGTGAAAGGTCCTCTTTAAACAACAGAAAGCTGACCACCACTACTACATGGCTGCAGTGGTCGTAACTAGGGGCAACGGCCTGACTGATGTGTGTGGGACAATAGATATACAAATAGGGAAATCTTCTAAACAGTACATTTTATATAAATACATTCTATTAGTAATATTATTGGTATGGCTATATCTAACTATACAAACTACATTTGTGAGATGGGAATACCCCTTTAAGGCCCCTTTCACACAACAGTATTTTTTGCGGGCTCCGATCCGCATTTTTCACATGAAAAATGCGAACCCGTTCATTTCTATGGGTCCGCAAAAATACTGAGAGCCTACTGTGTGCTGTCCGCATCCGTATGCCCGTTACGTAGCCCCGCAATAAAGATAGAACATGTCCTATTCTTGTCCGCGGACCGCAAAACACAACCTTCGTGTGAAACTAGCCTAATTGTTAGATAGGCATTACTGCACGGTGTTGTATTGTTACTAGTGACAATATTACCGAGGGGCTCATGTCGATGGGTTACCGGTAGGAAAGGCCAGTTCATATATGGTCAGCTTTACGTGTGTGGCTGAACAGTGTCAGGTACCTTCGATTCTGTTCTTCCTGGAGGCAGAAATTCCATCTCAAATACTGGATTGTCATGATGTCCCACAATCACAAAATAGAAGCTGCCAGACATGGTCCTCAGAGCAACAGACACCTGAAACACAAGATATTTTCTTACTAGTAAGACTGTGTTCACATTAGATCTAAGAATTACACTGGGAAAGCTCCTGGCACATATACCCAATGTGTCTATCGAGCCCCATGGATCCAGACTATGATAAGAGACTGGCTTTTTTTGTCATTTGGAATAGCATAGTCACCACAACTACTCCATGTCAGTATAAAAAGCACACTGTTCAGTGTCTGTACATTACCCTGAGGAATGTGTCAGTAAATATTTGGGGGTATTTAGCTGTGGTGGAAGGTTTACAGTGTAAACTGCTCAGTGACCAAGAAGGCACAAAGATACAGCATCAAAATTAAACCCTGATCTTTCATATAATTTACATTTCCAGGACTTATCCTGATAAATATCTGAACGGTGAGGGTTTAGTTCCCAGCATGACTACCAATCAGCCATTTTCAGTGGCTCTGGCTTTGCCCCGTCCACTATACAGTGCCAGGCTGGGTTACAGCAACACTGCTCCCACTGAAGCGAATGGCGCCAGCTCTTCCGTAACCTTCCTATTTAATGTGTCATCAAAAATGTTTTCTACCAGATAAAACCAGATAGTAACACATCTCCTTTTTCTAATCTGCAGATTTTTGTATTCTATTGCCTGAACATGATTATGGGGGCGGCCATCTTGCCTGAACTGTTCTTAACAGCATTTAGAAAGCGCATGGTCCATAGACATAATGGTCTGGAGAGGACCCTATTGACTTCTATGGGAGATTTTTGTAGGCATGCTCTGTGACCTGTGCAGAAATCATTGTAAAAGGAAAGAATAGAGAAGCTTTTACAAGCACCTATTGTTAATGGAGGGTCCTGTCTTATCTATACACAGAGGTAATATCATTACAGGCAGGATTAGAATGACAGATAAGCAGATAACTGCAGTAAAGAGATGTAGACCAGGGATCAGCAACCTTCAGCAGTCCAGCTGCTGTGAAACTACAACTCTCAGCATGCAAATATGCTCAGCTGCTCTTCTAACTCCCATCAAAGTGAATGAAACATTCAAGGAGTTGTAGTTTCTGAACAGCTGGCGTGCCGGAGGTTGCTGATCCCTGGTATAGACCAAGAAGTGGCAGCAATTATTAGACATAGTGGCCAGAGTGAAAACTGCAGGATTTTTGTCTTCAGTTTAAAAATAAAAAGTGACATAGAAAATTAAAAATATCGCCCCCTGAAGTAATGGGCACTACTGGCACATACTCTGATCATTTTCTTCCCAAATGGAAAAGCTGACAACCATGCAGATGTAGCAGTGCTCAGGATGTCACTGTAATCTACACAGTACAGGTGACACACTCAGCCCTGCTATACCTGGAAAGATTTACATGGTTATGTTAATTCTCAATAAACCTTGCACCTAGACACAGTGCATGACTCCTCGTAGCTCACCTCCGCCCGGGTAACCAAATTCTAGCCTCAAAGATTCACATCCGCAAACTGGTCAGCCTGTCACTATCACCGTCTCAGCGTCATACTGCCAGGCGTCTGCATTTCCGCTGTTTAACAACTTTATTTAAAACAAACAGAAGCTTTTTGTGAAAACGAGGTGTGGAACGCGGAAATCCGCTCTTGTTCTGATAGAGGGCGGGCACGTCGCAGCTGATTGGATGGTTGGCGTTTGCCTCTTGATGTGATTGGTTGCCATGTTAGAAGGAATCCAGGCGGTTATGTGCGCTGTGTTTGTACATACGGTGGCGGTTGGTAATGTGAACACTGGTTGATGCTCCTGGGAGGTCAGTATCACGTTATGTAGAATAGCTTTATGTACATGGATTACCAGCTGGTAACACATGTATACAGTTCGTTTAGGTATGACATGGCTACGGTCTATGTGTGTGATATTTATAGACTGCTTTTAATAGATTACAATAGAATCCTAGAGCTGACATGTTTCTATTGTCCTGCAGTGTAACCAGCTTTCAGAGTAAGGATCATAAGATGTAGGATCATCCCATTTCTGTTAATCATTATGTCCTCAAAATGTGAAAAATGAAAAAAAAATAAAAGTGAAATAAAAAAATGGCATATCGGTATCTGATCAGGCACTTCGCCATATGTCAGTACTGACGTACTCCTGAGTGGGTAAGACGTGCACATCTGCTAAGCAATATGGCGCAGATATGACTAATGTTGAGCGAACTTCTGTTTTCAAGCTCGGCGTACAAGGATCCGGACATCTAAGAATTCCGTTATGGATTCCCCTACCACGTTATAACTTATGGTCCACAAGTTCACTCATCCCTAGCTACGACCTGTTCTCAGGTGGTTGCACATGCTCAGTGCGGCCCTCCCATTCCCACTACTTCCTCTCTCAGGTATTAGGATGAATGAATGGGACAGACCTTGAGCTGTCGTATTTGTTTCTTCTGGCATATCTATGGAACGGTATATAGTGAGGCCTCCAGAGTCATCACTGTGAATAGCAGCATCAGGTAGCAGACTTGGCTGAAAGCAGTGCAGAGATTTGTAGTCCATCTGCACATTCTAGTGCACACGTGGGTGCTGTCAGCATGCCTGCCACTACCAGGACACATGAATAGACTGCCAGGGGAACCATGGATTAATGGGGTATTGTATCAGTGTGTTGTGTGTGACTAATGTTATTACCCATTCAGGAGAAAAGCCTAAGGCTACTTTCACACTAGCGTTAATATTTTCCAGTATTGACAGCGTTATCCAACACATTCCAGAACTGTAAGGGTTACATAGCATCATAAATCAGTATAATGCTATGTAACCCCCGTTCAGTGCCGGGAGGTCAGTACACAGCACACGTTGCGGGAGTCGTCCGAGTCTCCCGCTCGTGTGAAAGGGGCCTTATTCTGCAGGAAAACAGCTCCCAAGTGCCCAGCTGAAAGTGAAAGTAAAAACAGCTTTTTCTCCTGACTGGATTTCTAACGGCTATATCTTCTGATATACTGAATATAATGCTATGATTTTGGTATCATTTGAAAGCTTGGAATGCCAACTTTCATAGAAGGTTTTTCTATCTGCTACCAATCCCGAGATATGAGCAGCTAAAGCAGCTGTCTCCTCTTCAGTCTGGTTTGCTTTGAGCTCTTGCAGCAGCAGAGCTGGGCACTTGGGAGCTGTTTTCCAGCAGAATAAAAGTGCTTTTCTTGGACATGTAATACAGACACAAAGTGCACATGGTATGTCTGGGATGTGTCTGCAATCTTCTGGGCAGTATTCTTGGACAACATGAGCTATAATACAGACCTTAACCTGAAATCTGCAAGTTAGAAGCAGTGAACTGTATGAGCAAATCTGTTACATGGAAACTGGACACTTACTGTCATATCTTACTTTTTCAGAGATTTCACCTTCTCAGGCCAAATGTCTCAAAGTGAGCTGAAATCCTTGTCCCAAGAAGAACTGCGGAAAAGACTTTATCAGACATTTAAAAAGAAAGGTGTCTTAGATTCACTGAAGGTACGTTATGTTTTCTCACTATTATAGTGGACCTTACATACAATGAGGAGCTTGAAAGGGAGTCTGTCACCTCCAAGATCATTTTCAGGGTAAGCATACCACCATATAGGTGCCCTGAAATATAGCCATACCTTCTTGTAAAAATCCAGCTCTCTAATCCCGAGAGATGATGCTTTTTATTTCTTTGCATATAACGTTTTCAGTGCAAAATAGATGAGGTTGCTCATTTTGGTACACCGTTGTTCTACCATTAACACCAGCCCAGCAACTCCATTCTTGTGTGATTGACAGTTCCTCAGATTTCAAAGCCAGTGTTATTGCGGAAGCCAGGTGCACCGAATAGAGCAGCCTCTGCCCACCGTGCACTGTAAATATGAAACTAAAAAGAAGCATCTCTCGGGATTAGAGAACTGGATTTTCAAAAGAAAGATATGATTATGTTTCACTGCACCTACATGGTAGGTATTCTTGCTATGAAAACGATTTTGGATGTGACAGTCTGCATTTAATTTCCTACTACATAGAATAGTGTTTTGAAAAGGCCACACTGGTTATGATACACAATATTCAAGGTTTGCTTAGACCAGATTCTTCCAAAACAATATTTTAATTATATAATCACACACATTACAAAAGCCAATGACCCATAATATTGCCAGCCACAGTGCCCCCAGGTTGAAGTTACTGGGATGGATCTGTCCAGTGCATAGCATAAAGAGTGGGGTCTGACAGGGTAGATATTGGCACATTTAAGCCTCATTTACACGTACAGCACACGTCCCCATTCATTTTAATGTGTGTATTCACACATCAGTGTCTTACCATGTTCCGTGGGTCCATGTTTTTAGCATGGATGCATGCTCTATTTTGTGTTCACAGATCCATCACACCCATTATAGTCTACGGATCTGTGAAAAACACAAATGCCAACCATGGTTCACGGACCATTAGGAGGAGATGCTATAAAAATAAATATTCACCTGTACAGTGTCTGTGAAACATGGATGACACACAGAGAGCAAAAAATGGACACACGGAACAAACACAGATCCTTCACAGACAAATCACTGACCATCTTATTATGGATTTCATCACAAACGTGTGAATGAGGCATTACTTTTCTGTGTGTACCAATGCGTTACAGAAATGTCTGTAAGATATGACACTTCTGTAAGCAGATAACACAGAGCAGAGTACATGCCGTTATTGGTCAGCAATTTTAAACGGAGCCGCCAGCAGTGTATCTTGATGATTTTCAGGCTGAAGTGCATTCAGCGTGGAAGAAAATTCCCCAGCTAACCTCATTGATAGCATTCCAGTCTATAAGTGCATGTATTTCTCTTAGAATATTTTATTCCCATTTTTCATAATTTATCAATCCTGTGATATCCACAATTCCAGGATTTTTTCCTTCTTAGTGTTGCAATTTCAATGTTGAACAGTATATTAGAAATGATTGAAATCCACATTTCCCTGTTCCACCGATGAAAGGTTTCTTCTCTTTTATATATACCTTTTTACAAGACGCAACTTAGGAATCAGCTCATTCAAGATCTGAAGCTCCGTGCAGGTAGTGGTGAATCCCTTCAGGCTCCGCTTGTGTCTGGTGACTCACTATTACACAGGGCCTGTAACAGCCTAGTGGCGGATCACCTGAGAAGATGTGGTTACGAGTTCTCCCTCTCCGTGTTTTTTCCTGAGTGTGGACTGGAGAAAGAAAAGGTATGTTGGATTTGTCTCAGTTGACACTACACATATAAATGCCATGTGTTTATCTACTAGTAAGGGCTCATTGCAGAATGGGTGTGGACCCATTCATTTCAATGGGGCCGCAAAAGATGCGGACAGCACACAGTGTACTGTCCTCATCTGTGGTTCGGCTCTGCGGAATAGATAGAACATGTCCTATTCTTGTCCGCAATCACGGCCATTGCGACCAAGTGCGGTCCACAAATTGCAGAAGCACTACGGCCTTCTGAATGGGCCCCAAGTGTCCTATTTCACTTTGTGGTGGGGAAGAAGGGAAACTAAAAATTGACAATATGTGTGGCTTTTTTATTGAAAGTTGTGTCCTGAGTTTTAATTATTCTGTTGAAGTTTGGTGTACAATAAGGCTCCGTCACATCTGGATTGTTATTCCCATTGCTCTGTTATAACAAAAATGCAACTAAAATAATAGAATTGCCAGATGTTGTGTGGTGACCAAGAATTGCACTTGAGGGATCCCATTGGGATTCAACGTTTTTCTGTCAAGTCTTGCAGTCTACCAGATAAAATAATGCAGCATATTGCATTGTTTTGTCTGGCATTTTTAATGGAATTTGCAGTTCAAGTGGCAGTGAAGTTCAGGCTCTATTCACATCACGATCATTATGCTTTTGAATGATCACTGTACTTTCAGACAACTTTGCATAAATCAGTAGTACGGTGAATATAAGAAACTTTTTAATACACCTTATCAGAGAAAAATGCTGTGCCCTAGAGTTATCAGCATTTTCTTCCCCTCTCTGAATTTTATGAGAAATCAGTCTTGTGAGGCCAAGATGAGCTGCCTGCTCACTGAATCAGATTACATCATCCCATAGAAGTCTATGGTGGGAGGTGGAGGAGAGTGGAAGTGCAGAGAGAAACAGGAAGACAGACAGTACAGGCATGGTTAAGCAGATCCAGCAGCTAATAGTAAGTGTTATCTTACTCCAAGTGGTTTAGTCACTTCTATACTGGTCAACACTTCTTTATAATGTCCTATATGCTGCTTCTGAGTGAGTGAGATAGCGTTAGGGCAGAAATTGCAGACTCTGTGTACCATCTATGGGGAATAGCTAGTCTCTAGCCCCCAGCTCACAGACAACTGAGAATGCAGAAGATGCTGCATACAAAAGAAAAAACTGCTAAAAAACAACATATACAAGTCCGATAGATATAGAGTTCACTCATATGGCAGCTCATTCTGAAAGGCCATCTGAAACATCAGGTACATTTTAAAGTGTGCCGCTGATTGGATGTCCTAGCCATGTGCAACTGCATGACCCACACCATATTTTTTTTTTTTCAGAATAACTTTGTTTTCAAAAGTCAACTACACGTTTTTTTTACCACAGAAAAAAAAAAAAACTATACCAGTGAAACATATGCCAAATGGTAACTGTTTTGGTGTACGCTAGCCCATTGGAGTCTATGGGTACGTCAGTGGGTATTTTGGGAAGTGCTCCCATTGTGTATTCCGAACCCATATCACAAACATGCGGAGGTTTACTGTGTTCGCCGCATTTTTCAAAAAGACTCGTCTGATTAAACAAATAGTAACTATGTTTTATTATTTTTATTTATTCATTTTTTACATGAAGGATTTCTCGATCCATGACTTAATGCAGCTAATGAAAATCAACCCCAAATCCAAGTTCTACAAATCTCTGGTAATTTGTTCATTGCTTTATTCTCCATGCTGTATTGTAATGATTTGTAAGTTTATTCTTTTTTATTCTTCTGTTTTTTTTCCCCACAGACAACAGCGTACCAGAATAGCAGTACTAAAGGTATAGATTGTTGTTCTTCAGTAGCTTTTTTTTTTCTTTCTTTTTTTAATGGCTTATGTATTTATGGAAAAACATGTCTTTTTTATGTTTTTGAAGGTTTTCTTCTACAAATCCTGTCAGAACTGATTGACTACCAACTCCAGAGAGATGGCAGAGATGCTGATACTCAGACAATCACAACTTCTCCTTACAAAGAATCAATAGGTATTGTTTTCTTCTGCAACTATTGTATATGCTTATTGTGATATATATTAATGATTTCACACTATATGGCGTAGGGGCTGTTCTCATCACATTTTTTCTTTTTCATCACATGTTTAACATGTACTCTGCAAAGGTTAGGACACTACACTCTTTTATCCTTAAAGGGGTGATGCAGGGGGTTTATATCGATGACCTATTCTCAGACTATATGGCTCACCGGGGAATAAAGCCAGACCGAATACATTATTATTATTATAGTTATTCATATTTTTAGTGTTTTATTGCTTAGTATATATATTGAAAATATGTTTTTTTGGTTAGTCTCAATACAGAATCTCTTATATATTTTTTAAATGTTCCTTCTCATTCTGTAGTCGAGAAACTGAAACTTATTGATGAACAGTTTGAAGAAATGTATCCAAAACGTCCAAAATTTGAGTCCCTGGAGGGCAAGTTGTCTGAGTATCGCAGGGAAGTTGACGAACAGCTCCAGCAGGAAATGTCTCAAAAGGTTTGTGTTATGTACAGTTTAGAAAAACTCATGTTCTACCAACACAGCAAGCGGTCAATGTGTCTTTATTGTTGACAAGAGTTTTCGATGAGTCCAGATATCAACGTACAAAGGAGGTCATTTATCAAACTGGTGTAAAGTAGAACTGGCTTAGTTGCCCAAAGCAACCAATCAGATTACACCTTTCATTTTTCAGAGCTCTGGAAAATGAAAGGTGAAATCTGATTGGTTGCTATGGGCAACTAAGCCAGTTCTACTTTACACCAGTTTGGTAATTGACCCTCAAAGTGTAGAATTTGCAAATTGCAATATGTCCAAATATTTTCTTTACTGTATATGCACTAGTCTAAAAATGCCTTACTGCATGCCCAGTATATGAATTTACTTGTATTGGTCACCTGTTAGTTATTCCCATGCCATGGCTTACCAGGGAGCCCCTTATCAGTTGGATGCTTAATTTGGAGATGTTTCAGTGATGACTTATTCATAGGGATGCACAAATCTGGTTTTAGCGATTTTCTAAGCGAATAATACGGAAAACCTAACAGGACTCCTGGGAAAGACAATAAATGTCCTGAATAGACCTTCCACACAGTGATTGATAACCTTATGTATACATACACTGACAGAAAAAAACTGTCAATCATCTTGGGCGGGGCGATCAGGACTCTCACTGTCTCTTCTAGGAGTCCTGTCAAGATTTACTCTGAAATTCTGCTCCAAATCATGTGAACCTACATAGAGCTCTTTTACCTCTATCATATGCTGCTCTCAAGTTCACCTAAAAGTATAATTTAATTTAAGAATAATCAGGTTCCGTAACCTATGAAAAACTTTTGAAGAAATGTCTTGTTTCACTATATATTGATTCATAATTTGTTTCTCCCAGTTCCAGCATTTTAAAGATGTCGAGCTTGCAAAAATCAAACTAGAAGAACGAGAAAAGTCCCAGAAGGAGATTTCTCATTTGCGAAGAGAATTGGAAAAGACCTACCAGTTAAAATGTGATGGCTTAGTGTCACGAGAGAAGAATGCTGTTGAGAGACTTCAGAAGCAACAAGAGGTAAGAACAAGCCGATCGTTTTATAGGAATCTCTATGACATTGTAATAATATACAGTAATTATTATTTTAAGTTTTTATATACCCCGTGGGTGATTGTTATTTGCCTTTTTTTTCATGTTTTGCTACATTTTAACTTTTATTTGATGAGAGTTTTTATTTTCTCATTTATTTAATGTAACATACAGGGACATCCCTGGGCCTGGAATCGTCTTAAGTCGTTTGACAGGTATTTAAAGAGAGTATTTAGATGAAGCATCTTCTTTCTTTACAGATTGAATCCAAGGAAGTGTATGCTCAGAGACAGACCCTACTCAAGGAGATTGAGGCAGTGCGAAACCGAGAAATGGACCTTCGCCAACGCATTGAAGCTTTTGAGCTGTATGTTTTAGTATTTCATTTCCTTTCACTCTTCAGTCACCCTCAGTTACCATAATGTCAAATGTATTTAATCGGCAGCATAGAAAAGGTAATAAACCAGGCACATTGTCTTGTAGGGCTAACTCAGCTGAATATAATGATAACTTCACTTAGCAGTTTGTTGCTTCTTTCTGGAGAAAACAATACTTTTAATCTATAAGCAAATGAGCAGTTAAAGGGGTTTTCCGAGTTATATATATTGATGACCTTTCCTCAGGATAGGTCATCAATATCAGATCGGCGGGGGTCCAACAATAGGAAGAATAGCTTCCATTGACTTGTATGGGAGCAATTCTTCCCATTGAAATGAATGGGGCGGTTAGGTGTAATTACACCTACTCACCACTACCCCCGTGTCAGCCAGCATGTAAACAGTGAAGAGGAGGCAGTGCTGATATGGCGCGCGCCTCCTCTTCGAACAGCTGATCGGCGGGGGTGCCAGGTGTCGGACCCCCACCGATCTGATATTAATGACCTATCCTGAGGATAGGTCATCAATATATATAACTCGGAGAACCCCTTTAAGTGCACCAAGGATAGACCCAAGCCACCCAAACTGTTCACCCCAGCACCTATTGCTTCCTCTGCTAACTCCTTCTCCTTCTTGATTGGCATCTCACCTGGTCCAATCATTTCATAGTGATTTCCTCATGACAGATTCCCTTTAAGTAAAGTTGAAATGATAGATGGTGAAAGGTAATGATGAATGGAATAAGTATTAACTCTTAAAGGGGTTCTCCTGGCCTATCCTCAGGATTGCTGGTTACTACAGCTGATTAAACTGAAAGAAAGCAGCGTATTTTAGTAAATATTTGTATACTTCATGAAATAACAACTTTTGGTCACCATTATCCCATTCCTGTTATTCCTCCTGAATGTTTAGAAAACTATTGAAAAGTATGTGTTACCATTCCCACTTGTCCAAAGGGTGTGTCCCTGCACTGCCAGCACTGATTGGACAGTGTGAGATTGTGTGGGAGCACACCTCCCCAAATAGTAACACTTAAGTTTACAAAAGTTTAGAAATGTTAATTATAAATATATTTTATGTCTGTCATCAATCTGAGACCCTTATTTATCCAGCATAGTGATAAGCAGGATGTTCTAGTGGTGATAGATTATCAGTTCTCACCTTGCCTTTGTTCTCTCCTGTCCTTATACTATAAACAGTAATAAGCAGGGTGTTCTAGTGGTGATAGATAATCAATTCTCCCCTCTCCTGTGTTCTCTCCTGTCCTTCTACTATAAACAGTGATAAGCAGGATGTTCTAGTGGTGATAGATAATCAGTTCTCACCTTGCCTTTATTCTCTCCTGTCCTTATACTATAAACAGTATTAAGCAGGGTCCCCTGTGGTCATAGATAATACGTTTTCACCTCTTCCTGTGTTCTCTCCTGTCCTTATACTATAAACAGTGATAAGCAGGATGTTCTAGTGGTGATAGATAATCAGTTCTCACCTCTCCTGTGTTCTCTTCTGTCTTTATACTATAATCAGTGATAAGCAGGGTGTTCTAGTGGTGATAGATAATCAGTTCTCACCTCACCTGTGTTCTCTCCTCTCCTTATACTATAATAAGTGACCAGCAGGTTCCCTTGTGGTCATAGATAATCAGTTCTCACCTCTACTGTGTTCTCTCCTGTCTTTATACTATAATAAGTGACAAGCAGGGTCCCTTGTGGTCATAGATAATCAGTTCTCACCTCTTCTGTGTTCTCTCCTCTCCTTATACTATAATAAGTGACAAGCAGGGTCCCTTGTGGTCATAGATAATTAGTTCTCACCTCTACTGTGTTCTCTCCTGTCTTTATACTATAATAAGTGACAAGCAGGGTCCCTTGTGGTCATAGATAATCAGTTCTCACCTCTTCTGTGTTCTCTCCTGTCCTTATGCTATGAACAGTAATAAGCAGGGTGTTCTAGTGGTGATAGATAATCAGTTCTCGCCTCTCCTGTGTTCTCTCCTGTCCTTATACTATAAACAGTGATAAGCAGGGTGTTGTAATGGTGATAGATAATCATTTTTCACCTCTCCTGTGTTCTCCCCTGTCCCTTACACAATGTATCTTTATGCTGCTTCATGGCTGTTAGTTACAATGCCTAAAACTGTACTGCATATGCTCAGTAGTAAGTTCTTACTCTAAAGACCAAAGGGGAAAGTTCACCACTGGGCATCATTAAAGGGGTTGTCTGGGAATAAGTAACTTTTCACAGGAGCCCGCAGCCTGTCTCTGCTATGAAAAGAATCATACTTACCTGCTTCCTGCCACTCTGGTCCTGTGTGTTGGCTCATGTCTGTCCATCTTCTGGTCTGAGTCTTGTTTCATTTGTCCCCTGCATTGTTTTCCAGTTATTAAATGCATAATGCATTGTATATTTATTTACAGAAATTTAGAAAATTGGGACACACTGGCCTTATTGCCTTGTTTTTTTTTATAAAGTTTTATCTAAACAGTCTGATTACTGAGTGCGTCCCCGATTAATGTAAGATAAAGCTTGATGTTACCTTTTTACTACCATACAGTAAATCCAGTACTCCACAGCCCTGATTTATAGAGAATACAGGCATTTACTAAAACAGATGTGTCAGGAGAGGGGATACGTCTTATTAAAGAAAGACTGAAAAATCTTAAAGAACCTATTAAAACCCTTCATTATTGTCAACACCAAACACTTAGGACATATCGATCTCATTTACTTTAGAGCTCAGAAGTTACAAGAAGAGAAAAACAGAAGTGTGAATGAGCTGCTCAGGAAGCGAGAGCTAGATGTTAAGAATATTGAAGATACCTTCCAACAAAAGCTTAAAGATGAACTTCTACGGTTAGTTTTCTTGTCTGATTGTATGTTCTATTACATGAGTATAAAATGAGCTTTTCTGTATTAGGCTGGAAGCTCACGTGCTTTGTTTCCGTAGTAGTTGTTGATGCAGTGTTTTTAAATCAAAGCCACAAGTGGATCTAACAATAAGGAGACCTTTGAATCCACCTCTGGCTTCAACATCAGAAACGGCCAGTCTAAGAAGGGCTATAACATACTAGTGCTTTGGTATAACCAGGTGTATATGGGCAGTAAAAGACCGACTTACACTAAAGCGTATTATGGCTTATATACCCATTTCACTGGCAAAGATGCACCACAGAAATGAGCCTCCCAAGGTATATATTTACACTGACATCTCCTATATGTAGTGGAAATGCGACACAGTAAATCCAAAAGAACTGGCTCTTGTATGTTTGTGGCAAAGATCCCATTGGTGTGGTAGTCCGGTGTGCTGCCAGTTTTCAGAGATGTCCCAGTGTTAGCACTTGTGCTGTTGGTATTTTGTTGTCAATGTTGAGTTTCGTCCTAATGGGACGAACAGTTGTAGTTACACTGTGCTATCACTACAAGCTACACGGGGAGAAGGTAAAATTTGAAGAGAAAACAGAGCTCGCACAAACGCCGTAACCCCTCCAGACAGCTTACCAGTGGGAGTGCCAGGAGTGGATGGTCGTCAATCTGATATTGATGACCTAGCCTGAGGATTAATAGAGGGTTGTCCTGTGTTCAGGACCAGCTTCTGTTGTTTGTAAGACTTCTTACTTGTTAGCCCATAGATTTTAATCAGAATGGGATTCCATGGGAAATGTGTAAGGCTTCATTTTGCTTGTTGGGGTGCTGCAGGAGAATTGCTGAAGGCCCTGGCAGCAGGATAGCCTGTGATCTGGTACTAACAAAACATGATTGTCCAATGCAGACAAGCCGTTTATGCGGTCTCACAGCTATATTGCATGGATCCAAATCTTCTTCACATTCACTGTCCTCAGTCAGTAGCTTCAACAGTGATAAATAGGGTGTAAATATTCATGTGGAGGTTATTTCTGGTTTATCTTCATTTTTGAAGGATCAACCATATACAAAATGGAGACATTTTGTCATGAACTTGTCTCTCTGCATCTGTGATTTCAATGGTGATGTGTGCTATAAACATAACGAAAGGGTATTTTTTTTTTTAATTCTTTTTATTTAAATTTTCATATATATAAAACATATAGCATATACATATGTTTGTGTGTATACATGTATGCACATGAATATATATATACATATGTGTGCACTTTAACATGGATATGATCTGTGTGTGCGTGTCTACACATATACACACCTATTTGAATACTATTAAATCATTCTATTTAATGTTTATGTTTTTGTTTATATATAATAATTACTTACCTCACTAAATAATTCATATCGGCATGTCCAACCTACCCCTATCCTTCTTATCCATATATTTATATTCCTATAGACGTACGTTTGTATGTATGGGGATATGTGCATGTGCACACATGTACGTGCATCTGTCTCCATGTTAATGTATGGATCGTTGGCCACTCTAATTATAAAATAATGACAACACCCAAAACTATTGTAAAAGTTGTTTATTAATATGTTAACATATTCAACATTTAAAATGTAAATGTAACCTTATAATTTATTAAAAATCAATCAAAATTTATTGAGAAATAAATAAATAAATTTTCATATATAATCAATAAATCAGAACATTTGATTTTTTTACAAGCCTTTTTGGGGTTGTAGTCCCTTGTTTTGTTTTTTTTCTTCGAATACATACATATAAATTAAAGGTCTAAAAATTTTAAGTTATAAAACAAAATGAAATGTATATAAATATATATCATAACATTGATATTAAGAAGCAGAATACATATTGTGTCCTTTGTATTTTCTTACATAGTAATAGAAGACCGTACTTTGTTTTTATCTAATAGGTATCAAATTGAACTAAAAGAAGAATACTTTAAGAAAACCCAAAAAGTCAATGAAGATGAGAGGAGAAATAGAGGTTGGCAAAATAAAATGCATGTTTTCTGTTGTTTCACCATAACAATTCTAACATATTTTTTTAACAAATTATTCAAATTACCAATCCCCTGCTGCTCCTGTACCAAGGCCTCCCTGGTCCTCCTCTAGTCTTTGTTCATCGGGCTCCAGAAATGATGTGTTGGTGGCCACACTGGTGATCTCATTGATGTTGAGTTGTCACCCCCACAGCCAGTAATAATTTGCATTAGTCATGTGTTGTCATGTTTTTCAGTTGAAGTTCTGTTGTTCTGACACACAACTACAATTCTGTTTCATAGATTTGAAAAGTTAGATGATGGCTACCTGCAGCCACCTCAAGAAGATGCTTGGGAGCTTACTGTATACTGTCTAATGGGAGCTTAGTTTATATTAGTCTTATTATTGACCTTGTATAACAGTATGCAGTTAGATCAGAAGCTCCCTCTAGTGGTGGCTGCAGTTAGCCAGCATGTTTATCTATGCTTATGCAAGGTATTTGGAGCGCTCTGACCACCACAAAGCTGTATAAAGAAATTAATCAGAAAAGAATTTTGATTATACTGTATTTAGATTAAAAAAGTGTTTTTCAGAGTGACTTACAATATGGTCCATCGGACTTTCTTGACAGAAAAATTAGTAGTGCGTGCAGCACTATTTTTGCTGTGGAACATGACATAATTTGCAGACAGATCCTATGACACAGATGTGAGCCTAGTCTTAACACTGTTTTACTTTTTGTTGTATTTTTAGAGGAAGCTGCACGGTTACGTGAAGATACGATTGTAATCAACATGAAGAAACAGGAACTGGAACAAGCTATATCTCGCACATCGCAGCTTCAGGTGACAATACATTTTTCTTTGCTATCTCTGGTCCCATAAACAAATTAAATTCAGGCAGCCTGAGGTGTCAGTTGTGATGGAGCAGATTATGCAGGTGGATTCTAGAAGTTAAGACAATCTGTCAGGTATTCTAAATTAACCAGAAAGTATCATAATACGTGATACAAAGAGAGATTACACTTATAGTTGGAAGAAAAATCAAGTGAACCATTTTGAATTACCTGGATTTCTGCCTTGATTACTAATATAATCTAGTCTGATTGTTATCGAAGTCACAGTTATAGACAAACACAAACTAAACCATACTTGTCAATTCACAGGCAATTATCGGGAGCAAACCACCTATTCCTGATCATTGCCTGATCACTGAGCAAAGGTGAGAGCTGCATATACATGCAGCAATAATCTCTTTTGCATGGATACGAGCAATCGCTACAGTGATCGATTGTCTCCATTCAGATTCATTGTTTGAATCATATTATTCCTTTGAATGCTCATATTCTATAATCGTCCTGATGATCAACTCATGTAAAAGGACCATAGAGGAACACTTCAGGTCCACTGGGGACCACAAAGAGCAGGGATGGAAGCTTCAGCACTGAGACAAAGCAGTGGTGAATAAATAAGTGGCTTTTCTTTCGTTTTCAGGCCCATAACTAAGATTGGTTTTGGGGTCGCACAACCTCTTTAATAACACATACAAATGGTTGTACCATTCATGTCTTTTATTTAGCGCATTGAGTAAACATCCACATCACAGGGGGGGAAAGTAATCCTGTGTGTAATGATAGCCAGTACATGGAGCCGCCAGGCTGCAGTAATTGCATGCGGATTTCAGCTAACTGTACTGTATTGTATTGTAGTGTTCTATATGTACTTGCAAATTAAGCTACAACAAGTATAGGTGTAACTTAGAAATTAGTGGTAATCCCGCCCAGATGCATCTTGATGGGCACTCTTAATGACATCTCCAAAGTGTTTCAATTAATAAGAGATTGGAAGTGTGGGGTTACAGGTGCTTTGCCCATTAAATAAAGGCACACAAAGCCTGGTTACTGACAAATCTTTTGCTCTCAAGAAAGATTGGCTAATGTGAACCATGTCTCAATGCAACTGGCTATCATTTGACCTCAGAAGATGTGTTATAAAGGTGTTCTCCCCACCCCCATATACACAGTGTTAACAGCTTCCCCTGATTAGTCAGGCTTCTACAGAAAAAGCTGCTAGTCATATCTGATTTAAGGGAATTTTGTATTGATATAGCACTAAAGAAGTATACCCTGGTGTATTGCAGTAGATAGGACTAGTAGTCTTAAGGGGTATTATGGTTACCATAAATATAAGTTATGTCTTAGACTAATTTATCATCAATAATTTCTTAATATAATGTAAATTTCACATATTTACCTTTCAGTAGTTATAAAAGTAGTTTTCTTCCTCTGCTACCCACTGTATTTCCTCATAAGTTACCATAGCTTCAACCTGTAGTTCTGAGCCTTTGTTAGGTCGAGCATGCTCAGTGTGTTGTTATCAATTCTATAGCTAAATGTTAGTGTGCTGGTGATTGGTGAATAGAGGGGGTGTGGCCGGACTGGAATATCAAGCAGCCAATCAATAAACAACACTCACAGCAGGAAAGCTAGGCATTCTGGGGACTGTAGTTTTGTGAGGGAAGATCAGGAGTCATGCCACTCTCAGTGTGCTGCAGGCTCACACAGCAGCTAGACAAATGGATTGCAAGGTAAACTGAAACTCTGGTTATATGTACAGGTATGGGTTCCGGTTGGGTCACAGCTTGTAGCCTTAAAGTGGTTTTGCCACTTCAGCAAATAGCATTTATTATGCAAAGAAAGTTTCCATGGTTACGACCACCCTGCAATCCAGCAGCATGGCTTTACTTGTACACTATAGAAAAAGTACCAGCCACGTGAGCTCCCACGGTCCTGTCTACCAGAGAGGTTGGCATTTTTTCCTATAGTGTGCAAGCACGACCACCACTACTGGATTGCAGGGTGGTCATAACCATGGAAACAAGCAGTGTATGATATGATGGAAAAATGAATCCAGCCAGCAAAGAAAGTAATATGGATAATCACAATACATTAGTAAATATCTTGTATTAACTTTCTCTACATGATAAATGCCACTTGCTAAAGTGAGACAACCCCTGTAAGACCGCCCTGGTCAACTATCAATGACTGAGAGCTATGTACATATGTATACACACTTACGGATCAAATGCAGACCCATTCATTTCTATGGGCCCGCAAAAAATTGTGGACAGCAGAAAGTTAATACAAGGCACTTTCTGATGTCTTATTATTATCTTTATTGCTTCCATATTGCTTGGTTCATTTTTCCAGTACATGCTTCATACAGCTCCTCACAACATCCATCGGATGAAGCAGAACGTTCTTAGCATGCAATACATTGCAATTTTAGCAGGTGCAAGACAAAATGCTCCTATTTGCTGCTTGAATTTTAGCAAGAATACTACCAAAACTGGAACAAATACTGGATGGACACATCAAATTGTTACCTTGTTTTTTTTCTGTTAGTGAAGTGGTTGCTGGTGTTCACTTTACGCTACATTGTTTGGGAAATTTATGACCACAGTATGCAGTATATCTGACCTTTTCTATTTTATTTTCTGTTTGTTCATTTTAGGTAGAGGTGGACACCCTTAAAGCACAGTTGTCTCTTGTTACACAGCAGAACCAAAACCTGAGTGAGAAGCTTAGGGAATATGCAGCCTATCCCCTAATACAGCAGCAGAAACTTGACCTTCAGGCTCAAATCAGTTTACTTAAACAGCAAATGGAGGAGCTCCAGAGAGAAAACCATATCCTCAGGGAAAGTGAGTAATGCTGTCTCCAAAAATGGAATGATGTTTTCTGTCAATCGTGTGAAAGCACATGAACCTCTCAGCAAAAATGGTATGGCAGCTATGTGTAGTCTGGCAGCCATAAGAATATATTGGTATAGCTTGTATGCAGCAAATGTAAAATAGGGCTGTACACCACCAAGAAGGAAAATAGACTCCAACAAATGGATATTCCTGCCAAATATATCACACAACATTGTTCTAAGAGAAGACCAGAATTGCTGAAAGTGGGAAGGTCCACCAAATATAGAGAGCAGGCACAGTGGCGAAACCTTTGCATAAATATGATGAGGTCTTGAAGGGACCATGTATGTCCTACTCAGTACACTCAGAGAAGACTCCATTAGCGTCACCTGCTAACTACCCTTGCTGAGGGTTATGAGGAAATTATTAAAAATGGATAGCAAGGGAGACACAGAACTTTGCAGTATTTGTATAAAATATGTAAGTTTTGCAGATGCACTGAGATCTGTCAGTGACAAGTCATAGGTAAAAGGTAGCGCTGGACAGGAGATAATAAGGCAGACTTTAAAGCCACCTACTGTGGGGATCATTAGTCAATAGACACTAGTTGAGATAAACAGGCTGCAAGGTAATGTTTATACAAATGTGGCATGGATAGTCCCCCTACTCTCTTATGAAGATACATGATAGATATATCTATACTAGAGTGTTTATAGATCCAAACAGACCAAAATATCTCCTTTTGCAGGGGCTTAAGGTCAGAAACCATAACCGGACTAGGGAGGGTCCAAAAGTAATAATATTCTGGATAAGCAGGGGTGTAACTACCATAGCGGCAGAGCATGTGGCTGCTATGGAGCCCAGGACAAGAGGGAGCTCAGTTGGGATCATCTCCTCTTCTACTGGGGGTGAAAACTTGATCAGGACTCTACCCTCTAAAGGAACAACTTTTATCAAACGAGGCAAAGGAAAAAATGACCCAAGGGTCATAGAAAGGGGTTTAGGGAGAAATCCTTCTGTCCTGTGGGGCCTGGTTTGATCCTTGCTATGGGGCTCTTACTTCTCTATATGTATGTGGATAAGGTTACCATTTTAATCATAAGTACTCAACCCACCCCCGATAATGTGGGGAAATTCCAACTTGCTAATTCCCAAAGTAGTTTAGAGATAAGGCAGGCGTGCCTTTCCAGTCTCGAGATTTAGACAGATTGATCCTCAGGTATGGAGGACAATGATCTTGGACGGTCATGTGAATGGGACCGTATCTATTCCGCAATATTGTGGCCCCATTCACCTCTATGGGAGCTAGCTCCGTGCCGCGGCTCCGCTGAAAAATATGAAGCATGTCCTATACTTGTCCGCATGCACGGACAAGTATAGGCATTTTGAATGGGGCCGCCCGGCGTGTGTTCCGAGCGGTGCCGAACACACGCCGGGTGGCCCCCGTATTATTGCGGGTCCGCAATAATGCGGACCCGCAATAGTACGGTTATGTGAATGGGGCCTAAAACCAAAATGGAGTTCATTTAGATGACGTGTCTGGTGTGGGACATTACAGTGTAGAATTTCTGTTTAAGAGGTGTTAATTCACTGAACAGAAATACAGCGAAAAGAATATCCATTAAATTTGGAAATGTCATCAAGAGTTTGGTTACAGTGAGTAGCTTATCTACAAAAGAGTAAACTTTTTATATTTACAGTTGCCAATAGTAACTCCTGCAATATTTGGAATAATGAGAATCATAGTGACAAGGGGTTCGATGGCCAGGGCGAAATGAACAGGAGATAGAAGACAGCGTAGCACGTGTTGAATGAATAGTGTCTTGTCTCTACTTTCTTTGGCTAATGGCGTGATGTTTTGTACCACCTGAGTATTGGGCACATGTTACATTGACGGTGTTCTTAACCAGCATCCCTTCCACTTGCTGATATTTGGCATCCAGCCTTCAGGTTCATATGCTTTACACACAGATTAGCTCATTTGTAATTCTTCTTCTTATAATTTTACAGAAACCTCACAGCCATCTACTGAGTTACTTACTCTTCAAGAACAAGTCAATCAGTTGGAGTCTGCCCGAAAGTTTGAGCAAAATGAGTTCAAAATACAAAGGGAAATCCTTGAGAAACAGCTAGAATTAGAGGTGAGCTTTTGTAATCAATGTGACCGCTAATAACAACCAGTCAGATCATATTGTATATATACATTTTCTTCTAATTTTCTTAAAGGGGTTGTTTAACCATTTCAATTTTAACTGTTGAGAACACTTTAAAATAATAAAAGTGATGCTCCCCTTACCAATCCCCCCCCCCCCCCACTGCTCCTGTCCCAAAGCTTCCAAGTACTCCCAGTTTTCCTGCTCCTTCTCTAAAATGATTGGCTGCAGCAGTCAGAATGGGGCTTCATTGTCAGATACTTTTACTTTAGCTAATTTACAGTAGTGGAAGGAATTTCAGCAGACTGCAAGTTGTACTTCAGGCTAGGGTGCACATTGACATGGTGTCACCTATGAATCAGTGTATGTGACTTCAGTAATTCCATGTGCATAAAAATAATTAAAGGCAACTCTGTAACTTTCACCAAATGTCCATCATGGTTGGATTCTTTTTACCCACAAAGAAATACTGAAGTGGTCTTCTTACGGTAATTTCACAATTGACTTGCATGACCATGAGTTGACAGCAACAAGGTGGAGCCCTAGCCTGAAGTTCTTAAAGGGAGGCGGTCATCTGGATAAAGGACTGGAATAAAGCTCCTACTATCTAACAGGAGCAGGTCGGATCCTTGGCTGTCACTGACAGCCGGGGATCCTGAGAAGAAGACAGAAGTGGTTTATTCTCCTGTGGTTGGTGCATAGCACTCAATGAGCTCTATGCAGTAAATATAGAGCAAGTGGCTATGACGCATCCTCTATTGGACCTGGCGATCACGTGCCAAGTGTCTTGAGCTGCAGTGTCTTGGTAGACCCTGATCAGCTTTGCCTGTGTTCAATGCCCCCACAGGGGGCTGTTTTATCCTGTAACTGGGGCTCCTTTGGATGCCCCTAGTTACATTGGAAAAAATGCTAAAAGCAAAGCAAAAAGTTGGTGTGCCTTTTAATGACCTGTGAGACATTATGTGCCAAAAATATATTTTTTAAAAAATATAATAAAATACAAAAAAAATGCCTATGTCAACTAAAGTTGTTACCATTATCTCACCCTGTTTACGTGAAACTATAAATATTATATATTCACTGCCTGAATAGGATGGTAAAAAATCCCAAAACACCTTCTGTTTTATTTTACCGTCCTATTCAGGCAGTGAATGGATTTCAATTTTTGTGATGGAAAACTGCAAGTTAACCCTAGCTGTTACCCCTTCATGTAAATATTATATATAAGCGATTGACACAAAATAGGGAGCCAATTTTAGTTTGTATATTTAAAGGATAAGAAACTATAAAAGTAACTTTAAAAAAATTAAGCCCTGTGTGTCTTGTAAAAATGTCTTCCACATAAGACGCCAGTATTATAAATACCACCTGGCAGGTGGGGTGGGCCCTGGTACAGATTTTACATTGGGGTCAATCTATTGTAGTTAGAGATGAAAGATAATAATGTTTCCCTGTGAATGATGGAGCAGTAGATCTAGTCATATGAGTGGGAGCCTGGCCACTGCATCTGATAGCATGTACTGTTGTTTTTTTTTTAGATTGAACGTGGTATGGAAATGAAATTGCAGCTGTTAAGTCGTGAAGAATCTTCAAAAAGATTAAGTGCCCAAGTTGAACAACTGGAGTTTCAGCTGAGACAAACCCAACAAGGTTTGATGTGTTTTTTATATCTTATTATATATCTTATTGTATGTATTTGACTTTAGAGATTTTCTTTCGTTATGGTTTAGTATTTTACTTAAAGCACTGTTTGATGCCTCATCTTATTTTCAACCGGCTTCAAAAATTCCGTTTATGTGACAAAGCAGAAAGGTTCCCTCGACTTTTACAAAAAAAAAAACTCACTTAAGAAACCACTTAAAAAAGTGGGATGTCAGCTCTTGATGTGGGTTTAAATTTGTGCCGAAAAAATCCACAGCTATATGATGGAAAACTATGGCACATAGATTTCACACAGATTATGGCACTGAATACACATGGCAGTACTGCTGTGTGAATATACTGTTGCATGTTCAAAGCTGAAGAGAAGAAGCCACTTCTTGTGCACCTCTTCTTACTGGCTGGCCTGGCGACAAGAATTCACTTCCATTTGTAAGCTGAAATAGACGTAAAATACACAAAAGTAATACTCACCGTTAACCACACAGGTGGATGTGAGAAGACTATTATGTGACTGCACTCAGCATATAATAACGTACATATAGGTGCTATGAGCCAAAATATATAAAAAATAAAATAAATCTTTATTAAATACACTGAAAAAGATTTCACTTAAAGGGGTTAAAAATGAGTAGTAATACAAACATGGCACAAAAAAAACACAAACTGCCAGGCATGTGACTTGTATGGTCACTAAGTACATAGGAGCAGACTGGCCATAGACCCTACACAGAAATTTCCTGGTAGGTTGTTGCCCAGGGGCTTCCCGAGCCCTCCTTGCTTCCACTGGCTGGGTACATAATACTCTGACGTTCTCAGCGTTAATGGCTGGTGCCACGGATGCCCTCTCAAATTTAATTGTATAGCTGTCCTCAGGATAGGAATTCAGTTGAATACTATAGCGGGGAATGGGAGCCCATGACTCTGCTGTTCACACTCATATACCACAGACCACTATATGAGGCAGTGTACAAAGGGCGCAGGGGTACCGACGTCTCGGGCCACAGACTGGAAGAGGCCTCTGTCCTGTATCAGAGGCAGCAACTTGGAATGAGACTCAGGCATTATATTTTTCCTTCTTTCCTTGGGGACCATACTACTGGGGATCTTAATTAGAGTAAATTGTAGGAGCGGGAGGACACAATGTGGCAACATTTGCTGTCCACCTCAAACGGGTAGCTTCTGGGTCAGGACTTTGTGCTGCACTGTGGTATTTGGTTCTGCTGAGGCATTATTTTGTGCTGCACTATAGTATTGCTGACCCCCGTCTACTAGTGTTGCCCCACCTTCTGTCAATTTGGATGCCTACAACGTTACAGTTTTTTTCCAGTCCTACTTTAAGTTCCCAGTCCCTTATCTGCTGTTAACAACTGTTAAATCCATGAAGTACACGGCTATTTAGGTCACTATCACAACATATACACGTCAATTAAAGAAGTCACAGACCCACCCATTGTTATGGAAGACAGAAAAGTAAGCGTATGATGCACAGTTTGCTCAAAGCCTTGGTCTACAATTTGTTCATCTACCATCTGTGTACAAGAGGATACAGGCATTGGTACTGAGTATGTTTGACCACAAGCACTGGACAAACGTTCTGATAGAGAATTAAAAAAAAAAAAAACAAACGGGACGCTATAGCAAATTCATACAAGCAATGTCTAATCACAGGAGAATTTTTAAAACATTGGGAAAAATTATGTTTTGTCTGAGTTGAGTAAATTAATATTTAATCATAGGACAAGTCTTCTAGTTGGTTTTCAGTTTGTTATAAGTTTGACTGCTTGTCTACTTGTTCAGCTCGAGACCCTTTGATTTCCTGAGCAGATTCCCGCTGGATCC
This sequence comes from Rhinella marina, assembly GCA_900303285.1. NCBI lineage: Eukaryota > Metazoa > Chordata > Amphibia > Anura > Bufonidae > Rhinella > Rhinella marina. The sequence continues at coordinate 475,387 of ONZH01005941.1, read as the reverse complement.
CATTATAGGCTATGAGGTCTGGCAGGCTGGCAGCGCTATCCTGCTATACCGGATCCGGAGAACTCCAGCAGGCTACTTCTCTGCCAGAACAGTCCACCAAATTACTTTAACGCTAGTGTGAAACTAACTGCTTTTTAATACAACATGCTTCTTATTTCTCCTGTTCTGCTTTTTCAGTTTCCCTTTGTTTTTTGTTTTTTTTTTCACTATAATTGCTTGAGATACTGCTATACCAGATAATCTCCTTTAAAATACCAGATTAGTGAGTGATTTCTTATGCTTTATTATTTTTTCTATTTTGCCTTCCTCTGTGTGATGCTCTTGCTTGATCAGCCCTTGAAAATGAAGTATATCGCCACCCCAAGGCTCCTCTGCTTGATCGTTTAACACTAGGCTTCCCTGCCAACAGGATGGTCAATCCTGATCATTATGATGAGAAACCTGTTGTGAAAAGCCAACGATTACTGGACTCTCTTGTTGAAACAGGTGGCATCTCATTTCGAAGGCATCGCTACAACGATGGTACCCGAAGCAGCTCCCCTGATTCAGATCTGGAGTTTGTAGCTAGCACCAAAGCACGCATTAAAGAACTTGAAAAAGAAGCAGAGTATTTAGAAGAGGCTTATCGAAACTATCAGGAAAGAGTCATCCACACTGCTTCAATTGAGAACTACCCACAGGCTGCCGCCTTACCAAGCAGAGGTTACCTAAGTGCTATGCCAGCTGTGCCACATCACAAAGTCACTTTTTTAGAGGACAACCTCACTCCACAACAGCATGTTCTCTTAAACAGACTGAAAACAGAGAAATATAAAGGCCTCCTGTCAACTGAAGTAGGTATGACCCCACCACGGAGCAAGAAATCCTCTGCTCGTAGACTGTCTTCAACTCCTGTGTCAAAAACAGAAAAGATTCAGGAAGAGAGAGTTTCTTTGGAAGGTAATATTATTATTGTTGATTCTGATATGTGATGCTGCTTGTAGAAATCCTTAGCAGAGCTTTCACCAGATTGACCATATAGTAATTCCTTGATTTTCAATCTTTTCACTGTACGATGGTGCTGGTATTATGGCTTACTCAAGGAGAACACACTTGACTGTGACGAACAGTTGGCAATGTGTTTGTTCTCATGGCTCTCATGGCTCAATCTGTATCAATTATCTGTTCACTCCTGACAGCTCATAAACACTGATTTAAGTTAAATTAGCAAACTGGTAAGAATTTAGAAACAGTGAGAGTTTATGAACTGTTAAGAAAGTATAGATAAGGGCCACAGATTTAGCTGTTGTTAGTCTGACGGATTTGCTGTGAAGCAGAAAAGCACCAGTCTAGACTTTTGGCAACATTTTTAAGAAAATTTTTAAGACCTATTGAAAAAATGATCTTTAGCCCAAAACAAGTAGAATTCAATGACTAAAAATGTTCCCAAGGTGTCCATAGCCGTTAATTCGTTATTTATTCATTAGTTTGTATAATCATTGGAAGGGGCTTGGGAGCATGTAAACTTTCTATGGAGTTACTGTCCTACTTTACAATACTTTCTCTTTACTATAGTAATTAGTTCAAGAGTCAAAATTTTTAGTAGAAGGAAAGATACAGAACATTGTAATATATCTTACTATTACAGAAAAATGCTTCTTTCTTCACTTATCAGCCACTTCTCTCCCCTCCACCTTCTGTACTGATCACACATTCTCTAAATTAAGTGGTAAAATCCATCATCAGAGAGGGAGAGATAAAGACAGATTATCGACTCGCAGAGATCAGCTGCCCATTGAAGTCTATGGGGAGGGAGAGGAGAGAGCAGCTACCCCGGTGCTGTATGCACTTCCCAGTGCTGCTGTGTAATGTCCTCCGTGCTGTTGTTTCTGAGGGTGCGCTACAGAGAAGTAGAGGCACAGGATTTCCTATTCTTTGTGTGTACTGTGTATGGGAGACATCATAGCAGCTACTTTCCCATTACTATCAGGAAAAATAACAACTAGAGATAGAGTATGAAGAGGAGGAAACTGGTGAAAATACAGGATACAAGTCATATAACGGCCAGATGTAGTGCTATGTGCTTAGTATGAAAATTCCCCTGAAAGGACAGGTACATTTTTTTGTATATTACATAAATTATATATTTACATTAATATTTCTCTGTTTACAGATGGCTCCTATATTTCGTCATCTAACCATAGCCTTAATCACAGACTTTCTCCTATTCCAAAAGTTGCACAACGTCCTGCACAAAACCGTGATGTTCTAGATACTGCAGTAGAAGACGAAATTGAACAGTTTTCCAGGTATAGAATTACAGATCCTAAAAATGTAATGTTGCAACATACTCTTAATATGCTTTTTTACATGTATTTTCACCCAGTCTGAGAACGTGTATAGGTACATACTGTGTTATTTTTATTTCTCTGCTGTTCGTAACCTATTAATTGCCTGCAGGTCAGTTACTGTGTTTTTATCAACTACTAGCCAATTGAAACATTATGTTAGAAGTTAGTTAAAGGAGTTTTCTAGGACCTTAATATTGAAGACTGATCCGTAGGATAGGCCATCGATATCACATTAGTGAGGCTCTAACTCCTAGCCCGTCCAATCTGCTGACCGGTTAGAACAAGTTCCAGGAGTCCCATAGACTTTTTATTGGATCGGTGGTGTCCATGCTCGATCAGTGCTCCATTCAAATGGTGGATATGGGTCCCCATAGCTATTGGACCCCCAACAAACTAATAATTATCCAGTGCATAGGCGATAACGAATATATTTTATTACTCTTAGAATGATCCTCCAATGATAAGTGGATCACAGGGCTGGAACCTTCAGCAGTCAGTAATAATATGTGGGGGAATCAAACAGCAAGTGTTTTTTGCAAACCAGGGGAAATGAAGCATTACACTGCTACATGTTTTTATGGAAATTGATAGTCTGTGTAATGCATGGACATACAGTGCCCTCCAAAGAAAAGCAAAGCTCTTTGCAAGTAGTCTTAATTTTGGCCAATAGAGGAGGCCCTTGATCGAGGGAAATCGCTCTACTTACTCAGAATTCCCAGTTTGAAAAGGACTGTATAAACCAGAGAACCGTTTAATATATTAGTGTGCGTAAATGCTGTGAAAAGTAAAAGGTATCTGATGGGTCTTTTAGATTAAGCAATTTGGTCAGTCTAAATGTTCATTTCTATTTAGTGCTCAGAAGCCAGCCAGAGAAAGTTTGGATTTATCCCATCATTCTAAGCCTGAAATGTTGCACCCAGAGGACCTCAATCGTTCAGACTCATCACTGCAAGGTAAGATCGCCTAATTTAGATGGTCCAAGGAACCAGAGCTAGAAAGGAATTTGTAAGCAGCTGGGTGAGCTGAATTACTGCAGCGTCCAGCTTTTCTGGTATAAATCTAAATAAGTGACATCACAATCTGCTGAGCTAAAACCTAATGGGACAGAGCATGCTGTCATCTGTAGAGGAGCTCTGGAGGAGGCCGCTCTGTATCTGTTACAGACATACAATTCTATATACAGTGTATTCAGTAAAATATGTGAAGGTGGGGAAGGGCACGTTCTGTGCTCACATACACTGCCTAAAGGACACATTACAAAGAATTATCCGTACATTTGAAATCTGTTATGTTGTTTGTATGGCAGCAAAGCAATACCAATATAGCACCATTACAAGGTCTGTAATTCAGCTCCTTATGCAAAGAAATCTGCACAACTAGTCAAATTTGTTAAGCATCTGAGAAGGCTGGCCCTGTCACCATGAGAATGCAATGTAAGGTTCAGGCAGCATGTTATGCAGCAGGAGGAGCTGAGCAGATTGATGTATAGTTTTGCTCATTCTGGGCATTGAAGTCCAGGAGGAGGTTCTATAAGTGATTGACAGCCTTCACTGCACGACTGTATACACAGAGATAGCTGTCAATCACTAATAGGACTTCTTCCTAGACTTCAAAACCCAGAATGAGCAGAAATATAAATGTATAAAATGCAAATTACACTGAATGTTTCCTCATAAAACTATATATCAATCTGCTCTGCTCCTCCTGCTCTATAACATGCTGCCTGCAGATTGGACTGCATTTTTTATGGTGACAGGTTCCCTTTCAAGAAAACCTATCGCCTGGTTTGGGGCCACTAAACCACCAGCATGTCATTATGCAACTGGAGTTTAGGGTCCCAAAACTATCCGTCCCCACAAAAGAAAGTAAATGAAAATCAAGCGTACTAGGAGAAGAGTCCTGGACTCTTCTCCAGTGGCATTGGGAACATACTCCCTGTGCTAATGAAGCTGAGGGCAGTATACTTTCTGTCAATGCACATGGTCTCGATCAGAAGTGCAGAGTGATGTGTAATGCCCTCTGCTCCAACAGCGAATGTGCCCAATGACTTTTAGGTCCGTATGAGTGTTACCAGTTAGGGATGTGTCCCTGAACAGTCTGGCACTGCCAACACTGATTGGATAGTGTCAGACTGTGCAGGGACATACCCCTTACTGGTAACACCCCTTTTTTTGCAGGCTGCTGGCAGTGGTTGTCTGTACCCCTTTGGTTGTGATTGGCTTTGCTTGGGTCCCTTTAGAGCACAGCATGAGCTATGTCAGGGCTTGTAGAGTTTCTGTGAGCTTATATTCTGCTTGCTTTGGTTTTCAAGGAGAGTCGGGCACTGCCGAACAGATCAGAGGAGTCACAGTGTTCAGCTGAGCTTTTCTGCCCCTTCAATTTAGCAGTTGGTGGAGGTCTCAGCGCCTCACTGATCAAACTTACAATTCTATAACGTGTCAAAAATTGTATTTAATGACAGGAACACTTTAAAAGGTGTGTACCTATGGGAGACCATGCAACAATACGTTTCATGTGAGCTGTTATAAGGGGTGTAGTCCACTTTCAGACAACCACTGCTGATGCTGCAATCTCTATATGAAGTAAATGCTCATCCATATTAAATTCATGTCAGCCAAATGCTCTGACTTCAGTGCCATAGGTTTACCAACTGTTGTGTATGGGGATGTCCCTATTTTTTGAAAATAAGGATTGGGCTATGGATTTCATCATAACTGATAAACTTTGTTCTAAGGTGACATAAGCCGCCAGAGGTGTCTCAGATCAGAAAAATTGCACACTCAGCTGGGCCAAGTGTGTACGCATACAGATGGTTTAGAAGGAATAGCTGTCAACAAGCATTTCGGCAAGCGATAGCCCCAGCATTAGAAAAAAGTCCTTTTAGCTGTTGGAGCAGTGTTATATATGCTGCGGATAAAATAAGGTAGTATTACAGGCTTTTGGCTTTCACTAATGAGGTGCATCTTTCTACATGAGGGCTCATGTGCACAGCCGTATTCTTCTTCACCATTGACACAGATAGCACACTGACCCATACAAGTCAATATGCTGTGCACACATCCGTTTGTTTTTTTTTTTTGTTTTTTTATGGATCCATGTGCCAGATCGACAAATCTGATAGCAGGTCCTATTCTGGTGTGTTTCTGCAGGTGAGAATAGCCCTTTCTATTGATAGGAGTGAGATTTAAAAAAAAAAAAAAAAAAAACGTGACGCATGAGGCCTTACTATAATGAAAGCCAAGTCTATTACCACAATTATAATATTTATATACAAATATCTATAAATATTTACATAATCTTTTTTTTTTAAACCAAAGTTTTTTTCCACTATCATTATATATTTTCTATGTTTATTTTCTGGCTTCAAATTAGTTTTGTTGGAAACGTGATGAACGCCACGCTCTACAAATCCAGATTCCCGAGGATTTGACAGTGACGTAACCGGTTTATGTGTTGTGTTACCATGGATGATAATGTGTGCACTACTCCCTTGAGACCAGCAGAGGTCGCCTGCTGTCAGCGTCATTTGATGTAACGCAGGACGAGTGGTTCAGCAGTTCAGCACAATCGCTCATGGTTTATGTCAGTGACCACAAAGATCTTTTTTAGCGCAGAGGGAATGTTTTCATAATCTAATGTCCCAAAGGAGACTGTAAACAACAATAAGGCAATGGCATAAACCGCAAATGAATCCCAGTCATCTGCGTGCAATAAACTCCTCATTGTTCGAGGTCCATTCAGCTGTCAGTGTACGAGTAAACAATCTATTACATGGCGGAATAATGTAAACCATTGTGTGCTGGCAGATAACATGGTAGGTTGGACAAAGTTATGGAGAAGTCTGTCATTCAGCAGCAGGTCTATGAATAGTGCCTTCTATTCTGAATGTAATCCACTCATAAGGCTTTGTAATGCCATAAACCAACAGTGGTAATAATTATCTGAAGGAATGTAATAAGTTGTTTAATGATCAGTCCCAACAGCATTATTATATGATCCACACACAAGGGATAGCATTGTAGGTAACCTATAGAATAAGTGAAACCTGTGCTTTAAAGGGAGTCCTACACTTAGTATATATGATTTATGGTAAAGTACAGTTGTGTACTAAAACGCCATTCAGACCATTGCCATTTCCCATCCCCAGAAAATGATCTTTGTTGCATATGCAAATGAGGCACCAAATTTCCAGCTAGGCTTTTTCAGTCTTTTAACCATTTCCCATCCGGGCCATTTACCCCCTTCCTGACCAGGCCTAATTTTGCAAATCTGACATGTGTCACTTTATGTGGTAATAACTTTGGAACGCTTTTACTTATCCAAGCCATTCTGAGATTGTTTTCTTGTGACACATTGTATTTTGTGTTAATGGTAAATTTGAGTCAATATATTTTACCTTTATTTATAAAAAAAATCCAAAATTTACTGAAAATTTTGAAAAAAAAATCACAATTTTTTAAAAATATTAATTTCTCTGCTTTTAAGTTGCATAGGGATATCTAATAAAATTGTTATTAATGAACATTCACCATGTGTCCACTTTATGCTGGCATAATTTTGGAAATGTAATTTTATTTTTTTGAGGACGTTAGAAGGCTTCGAATTTTAGATGTAATTTTTAAGATTTTCATGAAAATTTCCAATAGTTAATTTTAAAGGACCTTTGCAGTTCTAAAGTGACTTTGAGGGGCTTAAATAATAGAAACCTCCCATAAATTAACATATTTTAGAAACTACAGCCCCCAATGTAATCCAAACTGATTTTTACAAAGTTTGTTAACCCTTTAGATTTCCCACAAGAATTAAAACAGAAGGAAGGTGAAATTTAAAAATAACTATATTTTTTTTGCAGATTTTCAATCTTTAATTCATTTTTCCCATAAGATAGCAAGGGTAAACCGCAAATCAAACCTGAATATTTATCTTCCTGATTCTGAAGTTTGCAGAAACACCCCATATGTAGTTGTAAACTGCTCTGTGACCGGCAGTAATGAGAGGGAGATAGTACAAGCATTTGTGATGTCTTTGACAGCTTGTCAGAGTGATCAAAAGCCTGGAGACCAGGAAAAAAGGTCTCAGGTTAAAGCTCCATGTTCTTGGCTGTCAGGAGGCAGCTGAGTCATGGAGCTTCTATGTACAGGTGCTGCACACAGGGGGCAAAGCTCAAGGACGTTTTAAAACGTCCATTCAGAGATAGAGATCCACTACCAGGACGTTTATAGTCAATAGGCAAACTGGAAGTGGTTAAAGAGCCAAAGCCCACCTCTCGGTCCCAGTTCCTCCTGCTTGCGCTCCATCCCCTCTGCCTGTGACATCACTGATCCCTTTCCCTCTGCCTGCGACATCACCAAGTCGCTGCATCCAAATCTCACGCACTGACAACATCAGTGACATTGCAGGCATAAGAGACATGGGAGTGCAAGAAGGAAATGGGACCAAGAATTGGCACTTGGTCCTGATATGCCTATCTAACAATGTTCATAATCTGCGGATCCGAAATAGTGATAAAAGTACCAATTATATGCTTTGAACGAAAACAGTACTTTAGCCCTATATAGGCTCCCTTTAAAGAAAACCTCTGGGGACCCTGACACTAGTTGACTCCTTATTTTTGACTCTACAGCTTCCGTTGAACAGGGGTTGGTAGAAAATGCACCCTTTAACCATATAGTCGCCTGCAAAATTTGCTAGTGTAAAGGAGCCTTAAGACTACTTTCACATGTGAACTTTTCCTTTCCAGTATTGAGATCTGCCATAGAATCTCAATAGCGGAGGAAAATGCTTTGGTTTTGTCCCCATTATTGTCAATGGGGACAAAATGGAACAAAGTGCACCAGAATGCATTCCATTCTGTTTGGTTGCGTTCCCATGCCAGACATAAAAATGCTACAAGAAGCGGTTTTGAATGCGTCATGGGATTCGAAGCAAGAAGGGTCCGGCATGAAATGCAGTGTAGGTCAATGGTGCCGGATCTGTTTTCTCAGACTTAAAAGAAAACAGATCCGGCGCCAAGTGACTTACAATGGTTTCAGAGATGGATCCGTCTTGGTAATTTTAGAGGGAATACAACCGGATCCGTTCATAACGGATGCAGACGCTTGTATTATCTTGACGGAAGCGTTTTTGATGATCCATGACAGCTGGGGTCCTAGGTTTGAATCCAACCAAGGACAACATCTGCATGGAATTTGTATGTTCTCCCTGTGTTTGTATAGGTTTCCTCCGGGTTCTCCGGTTTCCTCCCACACTCCAAAGACATACTGATAGGGAACTTAGATTGTGAGCTCCATTGGGGACAGTGTGATGTTAATATCTGTAAAGCGCTGCGGAATATAGTAGCGTTATATAAGTGCATAAAATAAATAAATGCAGCAAAAATGCAAATGTGAAAGTAGCCTTAGTCATGTAGATTAGATCCAGCAATCTGTCGTCACCATTTTATGCCGTATTCTATAGAAATGCATACATATAGTCATACTAAATATGGTGGAATATGTGCAGCCACTGAAAAACCCGATAAGTATCCCTGTCTATAAAGTGTATGTTGAACGTCCGTATTCCCCACTTTACATTGTTCACCCACCATTCATTTTAGCCTCTTTGTCTCTCCTGCTCCCCGGTACTGCGGTGACAGAAGTGTTAATTAAGAGGTTAAAAGAAACTTCAGCTTCTATAGAAGCCTAATGCTACCCAGTGTGTGAACGCAGTGATTCCCAGACAGTTCTGCCAGGCCCAGCACTACAAGATAATGGGATCATTGTTAAACTTCCCCCTCCTCTCTCCCGCAGACCAGGAGGACATACCAGAGCAGCTTGAAAGTGACTTGTCTCGTCCATCTGGAGGCTCTGTCCATGACATTGGTGTCACTGCAGATGCACCAGTGGCAGCTCATTCAGTGCCTGACTCGTGTAAGTTAAGTGGTCGTCCCACTCCTACAATCTATCATGTATTCTAATTATTTCTCTTTTAACCTTTCCAACCATTGCGCCGTGCCTACGCTCCTCATGTATTTCTGTCACATTGAGTTCATCACACAAAGTTCTAATAAAATATGCAATGTCGAGAAAACAGCCATGAATGTAATAAGTGTATTACAGATCTTATGCTCCATTCAGTAATAATCCTGACTCCTTACGTCACTTTCCATATGCAGATTCTGGAGCGCAAATAGTCTCATGGTGGTACTGCAGATAAACCCTAAAACTTTGCATGGGTTCACTTTAAAGGGGTTTTCCGGAGTAGAATGTTGATGACTTATCCTCATGATAGGTCATCAATATCTTATTTGTGGGGGTCCAACTCCTGGCGCCTCCACCAATCAGCTGTTTGAAGAGGCCACGGCCCTCCAGTGAGTGCCGTGGTTTCTTCCTAGGCCAGTAATATCACACTTATTGTCACATGGCGTATGTGACCCACAGTCCCATTCAAGAGAACGGGCATGGCCTACAAAACCAAGCACAGCCGCTAAACAATGTATGGTTCTTTGCTTGATATACTGGAAGGAGGCCTCTTCTCCAAACAGCTGATTGGCTGTGTGTCGAACCCCACGATCAGATATTGATCACACACTCAGGGATCTGGGAGTCTGAGATGAATATGAGATCAATGCTTCTTTAACTCCGGTGAGTGTGACATAGGTTGAGTAGGATACTGAGGATTTCTGCAGCACAACTGGAAATTTTGAGTGGAGTGATGCTGTAAAAAATAAATGCCTGAAGAAAATATTAACCTACCATGTGATCTGCAAATGTGATCTGCAATTCCATGGCCAAACCTTTACTTTTGATAAGCTAGGATCTGAGCATTCATAGGAATATTTTGGGTTTGAGGGCTTTAATATGGGATTTTTCATTTTGATAGGAAAGAGAGAAAACACACCAAATGGGCTTTCCTACATATTTATAGCAGTAACTAGATTGGGGGCTTCATTTAAATATCCCCCTCCCATATTGCTTGCAGATATCTCAGTGGTCATGGCTGGAGTCAGTGAGGTCTAGCGTCAGCTCTGAAAGGGGATAAATATTCTACTGGGAGGAAGGTTAACTGTATAGCCATGTCATCTACGGGAAGTGACATGTAGCATAGTTTTCATCTTAGTGAAAACTGCAGGATGATGAGTCATGGTCACAGAATAAGGCCCCATACACGCACCTGTATGCATTTTGGGGTCTGCAAAGCACGGATTCTTACCTGTGAGCATGCCATCATTTTCTTTTTTCCATCAATAGATATGTCCTATCCTTGCCCACAAAACAGAGTAGAATCTTTTTTGCAGGACGACATGACACCATTTAAATGAATGGTTTCGCATTCGATCCGCAGAAAATGCAGATCGGACGCGGAACCAAAATACAGTTGTGTGCATGAAGCCTTGATGGCGACTGTTGCTGTGAAACAACCAAACCAGGCAAATTCAGGATGATATCATTATGAAGAAAGAGAAGAAATGGCTCTTGCTTCATTACACACAAATGTGTCTTTTCAGGAGTGTCCATATTGAATCAGACGTGTTCCCAGCTTTTTTTGCTTACCTTTGACAATTCTCAGCTGGATATTTATCATAATGCATATCAAAGCATGTAATTTCAGAAAAACCTAGATACCAATGGAGGCAGCAATTGCAGAAGGCATAAGCAGATTAGATAGGGAGACCCCATCCTCCGCTACAAACGAGTTTGATTTTCATCTCTGTAATACATTTTCTGCTTGTATAATTAAGTTCTTCTACCATGGTGGTGGTGAAAATATCTGCATGAAAGTACTTGGATGTATTTGGATGTAAAGCTAAAATCTATGGCTTTCACAAAGTTAATAATATTTCTCCTATGCGTATGTACAAGCAGCAGTGTCCAGAGGGGGCAGAACGATCAAGTGTATCTTGCCCCAAGTATAAACATTCATTTTATTTTCAGTAAGCAGCAGGGAGAAAAGTGAAAATTCAAACCAAGATTTGGACAGGAGTAAGACGACAGACGCCCAGGAGCACAAGGAAGAATCAGACAGAGACTGCTCAGAAATACAAGAGAAGGCAGATCAGCAGCCAGAGGTAATGTCATCCATCCCTTAGTGGGAAACTAGAATAATGCTATTCCTGAAGCAGTGTGATTTATGTCCGTTGATCATTATGTCACACTGGGAAGGTGATGAAATTGTCCTATCACATAACATGCCACTTTAACAACAGTTTGGGGGTCTTTTCAGTATGGATCTTTAAAGAGTTTGTCTAATATCGTATTTACTCCTATGGACATCATTGAGAGGGTTCCCTATGCTTCAGAAACCTACCCTATAAACCAGAGGACCAAACTGCTGCAAAGAGCAGCTCCAACTCAAGGCGGCCATATATTATTCTTGAATAGATGGCATTTAACATTAGATGTAAAGAAGAGTACCAGCGTGCAGTTTCCCTGCAGCAGTTACGGCTGATCTCCAGGAGTTGGGCCTCCTGTACACAAGCACATGCACTGAAAATGGAGCCAGAGAAGGGCTCTCATTCTACTCCATGGATCGTTATTTTTTTGTGTTGTTTTTGGATTCCTTACATAGTGACAAAACCAGTGCCTAGGTCCATAAGAATATGTATGGTAGGTATTGCTTCTAGGGCAGAATAGCTCCATACATATGGCCTACTATGTGGCGGCAAAGAGGCCATACAATTCTACAATAATATGCTGTACAGGTTCTGCAGATGGGTCTGTGGAAACCTAGAGAAGCTGGAAGAACAACAATCAGTGGATCACTAGGTTAGCTTAAAAGGGTTGTCCACTTTGTACATTATTTTCAGCAATGGCATATACTAATGTGTAAGGGCTCATGCACACAGCCATAGCCGTTTTTGTGCAAAACACGGATACTGGCCGTGTGCCTTCTTTATTTTGAGGAACGTCTGTTCCATAATAGAACAGTCCTATCCTTGTCTGTAATGTGGACAAGAATAGAATGTGTTCTATATTTTTGCGGATGGAACGGAACGGACAAACGGATGCAGACAACACACGGCTAGCTATTTATCTCATATCTATCTACAACTCCAGTTTCAAAATAGTTAGGACACTGTGGAAAATGTGAATCAAAACAGAATTCAATAATTTGTAAATCTCATAGACCCATATGTTATTCACAATAGGTCACCATTTCATGAAAAAAAAGTACCATATTTTTCGCTTTATAAAACACACCCGATGATAAGACGCACCCCAGGTTTAAGAGAATGAAAATATTTTTCATCAGATCCTCAGATCAAAGCCCACATAAATATCAGGACATCAGATCAGCCCTCCATTTCAGACCCCCATCAGATCTCAAATCAGCCCACACAGACCCCCAATCAGTCCTCATTGTTAGACCCCATCAGACCTCGGATCAGCCCACTCAGACCCCCAACCACCCCTTATTGTTAGACCCCAGATCAGATGAAAATAAAAAAAGTCTCTTACCTGTCCTGCGCCACGGCTCCTCTCCACCTCCAGCAGAAGTTGCGCTCCCCGTCTTCCTGCCCTGTGCTGCTCAGTCACCTGACTGCGTGCAGCGTCAGGTCATAGTACGCACACTACGTCCTGACGCTGTACGTGGTCAGGACAGTGAAGCGCCGGCCAGGAAGAGGGGGAGGATGAGTATCACAAGCGTTTGCAGCACTTTGCTCCCGGCACCTAATACATACTGGTGAGCGCTTCCATAATGGAAGCGCTCACTAATATTCGCTTTATAAGACACACAGCCATTTTACCCACTTTGGGGGGGGGGAGTGCGTCTTATAAAGCAAAAAATACGGTAACTCATTTAGAACTTGATGGCAGCAATGTATCTCAAAAAAGTTTGGACAGGGGCAACAAAAGGCTGGAAAAAAGACAGCTAAAGAGAAAGCCTGAGTCTGTCAGAAGCAAAGATGGGCAGAGGTTCACCAGTCTGTCTACAAATGGTGGAAACATTTCAGAAAAATGTTCCTGTATGTAAAATTGTGACTACTTTGAATATCCACCTACAGTACATAATATCATCACAAGATACAGAGAATCTGGAGAAATTCATGTGTGAAAGGGACAAGTCTGGTGGTCAATTTTGGATGCTTGGAAACCACAGACGCAGTGTGCTTTGGACTCAAGTGGAAAGGGACCATCTAGCTTAACAGCGCACAGTTCAAATGTTTGTATGGTAAGGGGTTGCATTAGTTATGGGCATCTTACACATCTGGAAAGTCACTATAAATACTGAACAGTGTGTAGAAGTTTTAGAACAACATATGCTCCCCATTCAGGCACAATATGGGTAATGTTAACGTCTCATTCAGGGAAATCCTTGCATATTTCAGCAAGACAATGCTAAACCACATATTGCATCCATCACGACAACATGGCTTTGCAAAAGAAAAGTCCAAGTGCTGAAACGTCCTGCCTGCAGTCCAGATCTTTCACCAATAAAAAACATTTGGTGTAACGTGAAATGAAAAATCTGGCAACAAGATCCAGGACTGTTGAGCAGCCAGAATCCTATATTAGACAAGAATGGGACAGCCTTCTTCTTCCAAAACTCCAGCAATTGGTCTCCTCACATTCCAGACATTTATAGACTGCTGTTAAAAGAAGGTATTCTACACAATAGTAGACATGGCCTTGTCCCAACTTTGAGTTTTTTGTGTAAATGAGTAAAATTTTTTCATGAAATGGCAAAATGCCTCATTTTCAACATCTGATGTGTTCTGTGACCAATTGTGAATAAAATATGGGTCTGTCTGTATGTATCCATTTATCCATCACACCCTAATAATGAATCCCCTCTCATTGTGTCCTGTGAGCATAGACGAAGCTGAGAACCTCCATACATACCTGCTGTAAACTCTGACCACACAGTTCGCCCTCCTGCAAAGGAATGAGCAGCCTCAATTGTGTCTTGTGTTCTTATGCAAGGGCTATCATTGTGATGTCATGGAATGCTGTGATGCAATTTACTAGTTTGCATATGCAGCTGACCAATGTGAAAAGAGCCCACGATCAGCTACATTTACTTAATGGGTGTCTGTAATGAAGTGGCCATACAGTACATCTCATATCTATCTAGAAAAAATACCACAGCACTACCAGGAGTAGTTCAGAGGTGTTGTCCTTTATTCACCAGAAACCGCAATGTTTCTATCTACAGTGGCATGCAAAAGTTTGAGCACTCCTGGTCAAAGGTACTGTGAAAAGTTAAAGGGGTTGTCTCAGTTCAGCAAATGGCATTTATCATGTAGAGGAAGTTAATAATGGCACTTACTAATGTATTGTGATTGACCATATTGTCTCCTTTGGTGGCTAGATCCATTTTTCCATGACATTATACACGTCTCTTTTCCATGGTTACGACCACCCTGCTTGCACACTGGGAAAAAGTGCTGGTCTATGTGTGCTTTTTTCTATAGTGTTCAAACACGACCACAGCTGCTGGATAGCAGGGTGATCGTAACCATAGATACAAGAAGTGTATAATGAAGAAATGAGTCTAGCAATATGGACAATCACAATACATTAGTAAGTGCCTTGTATTAACTTTCTCTACGTGATAAATTCCACTTGCTGAAGTGACACAACCCTTTGAAAACCACTTCCCATCCGGGCCATTTACCCCCTTCCTGACCAGGCCTAATTTTGCAAATCTGACATGTGTCACTTCATGTGGTAATAACTTTGGAACGCTTTTACTTATCCAAGCCATTCATAGATTGTTTTCTTGTGACACATTGTACTTTGTGTTAATGGTAAATTTGAGTCAATATATTTTACCTTTATTTATAAAAAATCCAAAATTTACTGATAATTTTGAAAAAAAATCACAATTTTTTAAATATTAATTTCTCTGCTTTTAAGTTGCATAGGGATATCTAATAAAATTGTTATTAATGAACATTCACCATATGTCCACTTTATGTTGGCATAATTTTGGAAATGTAATTTTATTTTTTGAGGACGTTAGAAGGCTTTGAATTTTAGATGTCATTTTTAAGATTTTCATGAAAATTTCCAATAGTTAATTTTAAAGGACCTTTGCAGTTCTAAAGTGAACATATTTTAGAAACTACAGCCCCCAATGTAATCCAAACTTATTTTTACAAAGATGGTTAACCCTTTAGATTTAGCACAAGAATTAAAACAGAAGGAAGGTGAAATTTAAAAATAAATATATATTTTTTTGCAGATTTTCAATTTTTAATTCATTTTTCCTATAAGATAGCAAGGGTAAACCGCAAATCAAACCTGAATATTTATTTTCCTGATTCTGAAGTTTGCAGAAACACCACATATGTGGTTCTAAACTGCTCTGTGACCGGCAGTAATGAGGGGGAGATGGTACAAGCATTTGTGATGTCTTTGACAGCTTGTCAGAGTGATCAAAAGCCTGGAGGCCAGGAAAAAAGGTCTCAGGTTAAAGCTCCATGTTCTTGGCTGTCAGGAGGCAGCTGAGTCATAGAGCTTCTATGTACAGGTGCTGCACACAGGGGGCAAAGCTCAAGGACGTTTTAAAACGTCCATTCAGAGATAGAGATCCACTACCAGGACGTTTATAGTCAATGGGCAGACTGGAAGTGGTTAAGAAAGTTGAAGATGAAATGGTATCCAAAAGACATATAGTTAAAGATGACACATTCAGTTTCTATTTTAAGCAAAAACTATTTTTTATTTTCACCTTTTACATTTTCAAAATAGCGAAAAAGGAAACGGATCCAAAACAAAACTTTGGGCTCCCTGTATGGCTAGTACCTAGTAGCGTCCCCTTTGGCAAGTATCACAGTTTGTAAACTCTTTTTGTAGCCAGCCAAGAGTCTTTCATTTCATCTTCCTTGCAAAAGTCTTCCAGTTCTGTGAGATACATGCACTGCTCTTTTGAGGTCTATCCACAGATTTTCAATGATGTTCAAATCAAAGGACTGTGAAGGCCAAGGTAAAACCTTCAGCTTCCCCTTTTGAGCTTGTGGATTTTGATGTGTGTTTAGGATCATTATCCATTTGTAGAAGCCATCCTCTTTTCAACTTCAGCTTTTTTAAGTTGATGTGCTGCAGTATGTTATTGCTGACCCTGCCTATGTGTTTTGCCCCACCTTCTGTCAATTTGGACCCTCCTATATCATGGGTGCGACTTTAGGTTCCCATTCTACCCCACATGGGTATTGATATAATCAGATGGCCATAGCCTTTCTAAAATGAAGTCTATGCCTTCTACTGCATATACCCTGAAAGTGTTCAGCACAGATACAGGACAACCATTGCTTCCCTGAACATCCTTAATTTGCAGTTGCACTGATAGATTTCAGCATATGTGCAGTAGAGGAGAGAAGTGCCATTTTGGAAAGGCTATGAATTCTGGTCCTTGTTTACATCTCTACCCATGGGCACTGGAAAGGCAACGGCATGTGGGCTAAGGTAATCCCAGAGACACTTTAGCAGGTTCTTACATCATTACACACTACTTTAGACACATTACTGTGGACAACCCCTTTAATTCTTAGAAGGAAGTGCCCAGTTGGGACCACTACAGTTTTGCCTAGAGCCTTTTTTCCCCCTAACAGATAATGCTGGACGTCAGGTGAGTAATACTGACTACACACGAGATAATCTCATGCTGTTGGATTGGGCAAACAAACATGCACGCTTAGCAGGACAAGATAGCGCTCTCAAGTCTCTGGCCAGATTATGTGTGTAATATCTCATTAAAGGGAACCTGTCATCACCTTTATGCTGCCCATACTAACAGCAGAATAAAGTAGAGACAGGTGAGTTGATTTCAGCGATCTGTCATTTATAAGTTAAAAGTAAGTGGCTGCCGAGAACCAACATCACAAAAATTGCAGATTAGGCCTGGAAAAGAGTCAAATCTTCATGAGAAGAGTCATGGTTATTCATGAATTCCTGCTTTCCCTGCCCACCTGATGATGACTGACAGGCTTCTACCTAGTTTTCTCCCTTTCTCTCTAGGAGAGAACTGCCAGTCATCAGCAGATGGGTGGGGAGAGCAGGAGATTAGGAATAACCATGACTCTTCTCAGGTAGATATGACTCTTTTTAAGGCCTGGGATGCAATGTTTGTGATGTTGGTTCTCAGCAACCACTCACTTTTAGCTCAAGAGACACACACCGCTGAAATCAGCATTTCTGTCACTATTTTATACTGCCCTCAGTACAGTCAGCATAAAGTTGATGACAGGTTCCCTTTAATGAATGAACAAACTGAGATTATATTGGTTTTCATATACTTAACATTATCCGTATTGTGGCTTCTCCTTTTAAGGCTTTTGCAGCAGAGCCTAAAGTATTATTTGACGTTCAAGAGGAAAGTGTAAAAGACAGTACCCCAGAAGTAAATCCCTTGGACAGGTACATGCGGTTGCTCCTCCAGAACCGAAACAATGAACCATCTGACAAGGTAAGTCATCGCTAAGGCTACCTGTGCACAGATGCGGGTTTCAAAACAGAAAATCTGCGTGGATTTCAACCACTCGTGTCAGTTTTTGGTGTGAATTTTTTCGCAGATCCCAGCTTTGCATTAAAAAGGGTGAAATCCACACAAAAAAATTGTACAAAGCACGGATATGCTGGGGATTTAAAAATCCGTCCGCACACACAAAAAAAAAAAGCAAAATGTACATGAGATTTGTGTACTCTGATTCACTTTGCTGGTACTGTATTACTCTGCAGTTTTTTCGCACAAGAATCCAGTTGGAAAAAAAACCCACATAAGCTACAACATGTGCAGGTGGCCTAATTTTTATGATGTTCACTTATAGTAGAGATAGGTTAACATACAGTGACAAAATAAAACTTTTTTTTCTTCTGAGGCAAACCATTAGAAATAATAAGTTACACAACGTCTTTATGGATTTCCATCTGTGCATGACAACAGTGTGTGGTTTTGCTTTGAAATCAGCCATTATCTACCACATGTCCCTTGTGGTTGGATGCGGTATACATCGGATTGCAGGGACTTCCTTTTCCATGCAGATCTGAATTGTGCAACTGAGAAATAATGATACTGGTGATGGTATAGTGGAAATATGACTCGTCCTTTAAATTTTTATATTGTGTTTTTGTTTTTTAGGTTACTAAAGAAAACTTTGAAGACATGTCTGTAGAGGAGAAATTTTCTAATGAAAGGTAATTAATATTGAAACAATAGAGCAATGAAAGAGGTTTACATCTTATCCTATTCCGTATTTCTGGTTTCCTTTATCCTTTCTCCTTGGATGCACTCTCCTTTTTCTCAACAAAAACTAGGAAAGAAACACACTCATAAATATAACCATCGTAGGCCATATTCACATGAGCTTATACAGTCCAGGAAACAAGTTCCTTGTGACCGCAATATTTCCCAGACTGAACACTGCTTCTAGGACCGATCTCAGAGGATCATAACGATTTATGATGCTGTTTGTTCCTGCTTGATTGTGAGTCTTCTGTACTGTATTGACATAATGCCGTGACTACAGCTCAGTAGATCCCCGGTTAGGCAGGAACACACAGCATCATAAATCATTATGATCCTCTGAGTTTGGTCCTAGATGCAGTGTTCAGTCCAGGAAATACAATCACATGGAGCTCGTCTCTGGACTGAATACGGTCATGTGAAATTAACCTTAGCCCTCATGCACATGAACGTGTGCTGGCCGATACCGTGCTGCAGACCGCAAACTGCAATGCAGAGTCACAGACAGAAACCAGACTCCTTGGTGCTTCCGTGCCTCCGTTCTGCACCAACCTTCTGGATTGCAGACCCATTGCTGTTTACGGGCCACAATGCAGCAATGGCTGTGTGCATGAGGCCTTTATTGTAATTCTTCATTATTCCAACTCTGACATGTGCAGGCTACTTCCCAACATAAGACCTGCAATGACAAGCCAGTCACAGAAAATATACAGAAAGTACTGTAGTTTGCTAGAATCACTGATTTTTAACCTCAAAACATGCACTGGTTTCAAAATTATTTTTTTGGTAAAAAAAAAAAAAAAAGACTGATTGGGTTTGTAATATTGTACGAATGTCATTCTTGCTCACTATAAAGTGTTCATGGCCATATTAGCTGTGTCATGTATGTTATGTGAATAATTTTGACTTTTATTGTGTTGATATTTGTATATAAAGGCAGCAGCATGTCATAGAGCAGGAGGAGCTGAGCATCTGTTCATCTTAATTTTTGTTCATTCCAAGTTGAGAAGTCAAGTGGATGGTGACTGACAACTCTCTCTGTACTTAGTCATATGGGGGGGGGCTGTCTGTCACTGTGTAGGACCACCCACTGGACTCCTAAGCCAAGAGTGATCATTGATAAGAGATGAGTGAATTGATTCTATCTAAATTGATTTGTCTTATAAACGGGCATCTTCTCCTGTAAGGGGCTACTGCCAGAGGTGAAGAAGTCCCCATCTGCCACTAGATTGACAGAGCTGGACAGTTAACCTGGCCCTGACAATGTCTTGCCTGCTCCGATTAGCAGAGCAGGAACAGAGGTTCTGTTTCAGAGCAGACATGGCTCACAAAGCTGATCTGATCTTGCCCTGCTAATCGGAGCAGCGGAGCAGTCTAGACATTGTCAGGGCCAGGTTAACTGTCCAGCCCTGTCAATCTAGTGGCAGGTGGGCACTTCTTCACCAGCAGGGATAGCGCCCCTCACAGGTGAAGTCCTGCTGATGGGACAAATCAATTCGCTCATCTCTATCATGGATATAAAAAGAATAAGTACAAGTTATACTGATTCATTTCACAAAACTACTACTACATCCTGCTCAGCTTCTCCTGATGTGAGGGGTTTGCTGTGAATATGCTAGCAGTATTCTAAATATCCATTTTATTTCTATATACAGTGGAACCTCTGTGATAAGACCACCCCTGACCTAGATCTGATTTCCTGTGACTGATTTTCTGTCATGTGCCCTTCTTTACCTTTCTTCTCGATATCCCAAGATGGCATGCGATGACCAACTTAAAAAAAAAAAATTGCAGAACCCAACAAGTCTTTTCTCTTCCTGAAAGCTGATTATTTTATGCATACTGCCCATCTTTTTGGACAGGACTATCCCCCTAGCTGAGCACTTTTCAATGTGTGTAAAACTATCCCTTCAGTGTGACGACTGATCTCCGCCATTCTTTTACCCGTCTGGCCAACTACTATCAACCAATAGATTTTCCAAGCTTTCACTTGGCAAATTATGAAATTCTGTCTAGAACTGTTGTGCACTCCGCCGCCCTGTGTATAAATGACCTAATTGTGAGGCTAACCATGCATCGCTCTGTCTATTAAGATAATTTCTCTTTTTTCAGTATCACAGCTCACTCCACCGGAGAAGCAGACGATGACTTCTGGTAAACAGTCATTTCCTCTCTCCAAGATGAATCCAAGTCCTTTGAATTTTGACACTAATCATTTGTGTGACCAGCACAGCATGTTTTTATTTGATGTGGAAATTTCGTCAAAGGCCAATTCTTATAACTGAATTTGTTGAATATCTGAGTCTTTAACTCTTCTCCCTACGAATGACTTATTAGAATAGGACTCCAGAGAAATCATTTCCTACCATAGAAGGATTTGTTGTATAGATCTTGGGCAATTTTAGGAATGTTGTGAATTATTTATTATCTACCATGTATTAGCATTACAAAGACTGACCTATATACTTTGATCACATTGTTTGGAATGTGTGGACAGAAGCCATCTCAGGGCAGTATATTTTAATAAATTTTCTTTTTTTATGAAGAACAATGTCAGTTTGTTTCATTTTTAACTCAGGTTTTAATGTTTGCCAAGTGGGTTGTACACTTTATATTTAGCTAAAAATAGTGCTAATAATAAATGACTGAAAACAGAATGCCTGCTAGAATACCGAAAACTTTGAGGTTTTTCAGTTTGCTTTAAAAAAAAAAAAAGTATCTTCTGTTCTGGGCTATGATCACATGCCCATGCCGCTCTCTTATTTCCTGTGATATTATGTCCATACAGGGGCAGTGATAGGGGAGTGTCTATGTAACTAGCTGTGTGGGAGGAGCTATAAAACAGCCGGACATTGTTAGGAGCGGTGCTGGAGCTGTGGCAGAGGAAGGAGAAGTGCATCATGGGTTTGGTTGAATACAGCAACAGAAAGTGCTACATACAGGATGGAAACAAACCAGAGTGATTTGTTAACATGATGAAAACGGGTCAGGGGAATACAAACTGAAAGAAATTAACTTGGGATGATGTACATGAGGTAAACTGCATGAGCATATCTGTAATAAACCATAGTAATCTCAGAAAACTCCTTTAAGACATGTTGCACACCAGAGCCATGGGCTCCAGACAACTATTTTTAAAGTGGTTCTCTAGGATTTTTATATTGATGGCCCATACTCAATATAGGCCATCAATATCAGATCCACGGGGGTCCAAAACTCTTCATCCCTACCAATTAGCTGTTCTGGAGTAGATCCTGCACAGTTTAATTCATTCTATATTGGACACAGTGTGTAACTGCAACACTACTTCCACTGAAGTGAATGAGAGCAGCCCTGCAGTAACCAGCTCACTTAGACGCTCACCAATCAGCAGAATAAATGTTGTGGCCCACCAGCCATGACATGATCTCCCCTCGTTGTTCACAAGTGAATGGGGCTGAAGTGTAGTACCAGACACAGCCACTACTGAGCACCGCAACATCTTGGTAGCCTATGACAAGTCCTGGACAACCGCTTCAATGTTTAAAGCAATACATCCGTATACAGAATGCACTACTAGATATCTTGTAAACAAGGATGGCCTCTATTTTACATACTTATTATACACTAAACAAAGAATACAGAACATGTACTGCATATTAAACTTTAACAATATCTGTTTTATCTATAAATGTTACTTATAAGTAATTAGCAGTATGCCCCCTAGGCTTCTGTCAGATTTCCGGATGGAAATCTATGGCATGTTGGTGAAGGTTCTCATACATCCAGGTAACATAGTAACAGTTTGTAAGGGCGAAAAAAGACATCTGTCCATCCAGTTCGGCCTGTTTTCCTACAAGTTGATCCAGAGGAAGGCAAAAAAACCCCCTGTGAGGTAGAAGTCAATCATCTTCACTTTAGGGGTAAAAATTCCTTCCCGACTCCAATCAGGCAATCAGAATTACTCCCTGGATCAACGACCCCTCTCTAGTAACTATAACCTGTAATACCCTCCAGAAATACATCCAGGCCCTTCTTGAACTCTTTTTTTTTTTTTTTTTTTTTTTTTTTTTTTAAATCAGATAAGTTTTTATTGAATTTTATAATAAAGAGAAAAATATACATCAGTACAAATATAGTCTTGTGTCATTATTTGCAAATCAGAAATGTAACAGTACTTTACAAACATATTGCATGAGATATAGTCAACATAAGGCCCCTAATGCCCCCCCATCCCCCTACCCAAAGACCACCCCTAACTAACCCGTACGGCATGACTCCCTCCAACGGCATCTCTTTATTAATCCTAGCAGAGGACCCCTCGCACCGGCATATGATGAAAGTACAGCTCAGACACCGAAATTGTTAACAATCACTATCATCAATACGAAGCCTCACTAGGTTGTGAGACTCAATCCATGCAGACCATTGCTTTTTGTATTTTTTAAGGCTGCCCCTTTTGGTATGTATTCCTTTCTCTAATTTAATTATGTTATTCACCCGCTGTATAAAGGCCCCAAATGTAGGGGGGGTTGGATCTAGCCACAACAATGCGATCAATTTTCTAGCCTCATATAATAGCCGTCTTTACCATATCACTTGCAGGTAAAAGTTCCAAATACCCCAACACACAATTCAATGGCTCCCTGGGCACGGTAGTTTTAAATACCCTATGGATCCTATGGAGGACTCTTTGCCAGAATGTGTCTAATTTGAGGCAATTCCAGAATATGTGCATCAGGCCCGCCGGAGATCTAGAGCATCTAACACACTGGGCGTTCGGTCGTATTCCAATTTTATGTAGGAATTCCGGAGTTCTATATACCCTGTGTAACAAGTACACCTGCGATATCCTATAGGCAGGGCTAATGGATAGCTTCTGTGTATGCATCAGTAGCCAATTCCATACCTCTGTGGAGAAGGGACCTACATCCCTATCCCAAGCTTGTCGACTCACTTCCAGATCCACTGCCTGCTTAAGTAGTAAAGTGCTGTAAAGCATCGAGATTATACCACTAGTGAACCTCACCCCTTTCAAAATATTATATACAGGAAATACTACCGGAAGCACTGGTGCAGTTTTATTTTGGGCTTGTAAGGCATGCCGCACCTGAAGATAAAAATAAAAGGACGTTTTAGGAACCCCATGTTCCTCCACCAGTTGCGAAAAAGACTTAAGTGTATTGTCCTTGTAAATATGTTTAAGTAACAGTATGCCCTTTGCTTGCCAACTAGGGGGAACCTGCAACTTTGCCAACTCCGGCATCCTACTATTGGACCACAGCGGTATACATTCCACATTGCCCTGCAGTTTAAATAGGATCTTTCCTCTGTCCCACACTCTATACATGAGCTGAAAAATGGGAATTTGTCCTCCTGATTGCAGGAAATCCCCTGTTTCCAAAGCCGAAAACAAATTACCTAAACCAGTTTTATATCTGATAAGGTAGAATCTGGAGTCCGGGTTAGTACTATCCTCCCCCCCAACAAAATGCTGTAATTGTGATGCGAGAAAATATAGCCACATGTTCGGTACAGCTAATCCTCCTTTATTCAGCGGTAGTTGTAATTTTTGGAGCTTTATTCTAGGAACTGCTGCCTTCCAAAGCAAAGATCTAAGCATGCGATCTATTTTAGTGAAAACATGCCCAGGAATCCAACACGGAGTGTTGTGCAGTAGGTAAAGCATTTGCGGCATGAGCACCATTTTTACAAGGTTCACCCTACCCACCAGAGACAGTTTCAAGGCATTCCATGCTCATATTTTAGATTGCCATTTATCAAGTAAAGGGGCTATATTCAGAGAGACATATTCTCTACATTTGGTCGACACCACAATGCCCAAATATTTAAATTTAGACACACACTGCAGTTCCCCCACCCTATCTCCCCTCTCCCCAGACCATCTATCCACGGGCATGAGTACTGATTTGTCCCAGTTGATCCGGAGACCAGAGTAATTTCCAAAGGTGCGGATGATGGACATAGTACTAGTTAATGACGTTGCGGCATCAGCCAAAAACAATAACATGTCATCGGCATACATAGCTATACGCTCTTCCCTATCTCCATACCGAAAACCCTGTATGTCAGGGGATGATCTAATTTGCGACGCCAAGGGTTCCAGAGCAATTGCAAAAAGAAGGGGAGACGGGGCATCCCTGCCGCGTACCCCTCCCCAGACTGAAAAGATCTGACATTGAACCGTTAGCTAGTATGCACGCCCTCGGGGAAGTATATAGCAACTGCACCCATTGAATGAAGACAGGGCCAAATCCCATTTTATGCATAACATTCCACAGGTAAGGCCACTCTACACTGTCGAATGCCTTAGCGGCATCTAGGGACAGTACTACCCTATTCCCACAATTTTCTGGAGATAACTGCAAGTTTAAAAACAGTCTACGTAGATTAACCGCTGTGGACTTGTTAGGCATAAAGCCCGTTTGATCTGGATGTATTATAGATGCAATAACCTTAGCTAGTCGCATCGATAACACCTTTGCCAAGACTTTTACATCAGTAGGGAGAAGGGAGATAGGTCTATAGGAATCCGGAACACAAGGGTCCTTTCCCGGTTTCGGAAGAACCACAATAACTGCATCCCTCTGGGACGGTGGGAGTGACCCTTCCTGAAGAGCGGCATCAAATGTGTTCAGTATATGTGGTAGTAATGCAGATCCATACAGTTTGTACACCTCTGTGGGCAGCCCATCCAGGCCAGGTGCTTTTTCATTGGGCATAGCTTTAATGGCGGCCTCGAGTTCTTCCAATTTGAGTGGAGAGTCTAAAAAGGACCGATTCTCCGAACTTGAACTCTTTTAGTGAACTTACCATCACCACCTCCTCAGGCAGAGAGTTCCATAGTCTCACTGCTCTTACCGTAAAGAATCCTCTTCTATGTTTATGTACAAACCTTCTTTCCTCCAGACGCAGGGGATGTCCCCTCGTCACAGTCACAGTCCTCGGGATAAATAGATGATGGGAGAGATCTCTGTACTGACCCCTGATATATTTATACATAGTTATTAGATCTCCCCTCAGTCTTTTTTCTAAAGTGAATAACCCTAATTTTGATAATCTTTCTGGGTACTGTAGTCCACCCATTCCAGTTATTACTTTAGTTGCCCTCCTCTGAACCCTCTCCAGCTCTGCTATGTCTGCCTTGTTCACAGGAGCCCAGAACTGTACACAGTACTGCATGTGTGGTCTGACTAGTGATTTGTAAAGTGGCAGGACTATGTTCTCATCACGGGCATCTATGCCCCTTTTGATGCAACCCATTATCTTATTGGCCTTGGCAGCAGCTGTCTGGCACTGGCTTCTACAGCTTAGTTTGCTGTTCACTAAAATTCCTAGGTCCTTTTCCATGTCAGAGTTACCCAGTGCTTTACCATTTAGTATGTACTGGTGACTTGCATTATTCCTTCCCATATGCATAACCTTACATTTGTCAGTGTTAAACCTCATCTGCCACTTTTCTGACCAAGCCTTCATCATGGTGTATCAGTAGTTAGAGCAACTGGAATTATTGTATTTTTTTCTTGAATACATTTTGCTAGTCATCTGACTACAACTTGTACAAAAAATCTCCAGCTTCAAATACTGGCGACTCATGCTTAAGTCAGCATGATCTGTTTATCATAATCAACACAAGGTCATGGACCTTATGGAGGTAAGATTTTGATTGAAATTTGCATGACTGAAGTTATTAGGTGTTATTAAACTGCCTTGGAAGAGGTGTGAGAAGAGCATTGTGTGTGACAGACAGGAAATCTAGGGGAAATGCAATTAATGCATGTCACTGAGGCAAAGTCACCCATGTTAAGGCTGCTTTCAGATGCACAAGTATGGTCCGTAACACATGCCACATGTTGTCCGCATTTCCGGAAATGACTGCTGCTTGTCTGTGCCAAACTCACTGCATCGTAGTGATCCCAGATCCCGTGAGTTGCAGCCCAACTGCGGGTCTACTGTCCTGTACTCACTGCATTATTTTGAGTACAGGACAGAAGATCTGTGGTCAGGTTGGAACTTACCGCATGATAGAGCATAGCACAGTCTGCTGTGCTATTCCATTCAGAAGAAAAAGAAACCCACGTGGAGACTGTAAAATGGACACCAAAAGAACAGTCTTTTGGCCTCGGTCAGTATAACTTTGGCCTGACTATATGTATTGTGAGCTTTCCCGTTGCATGTGGTAAATGTACACTGCAGACGCTGCACAAAATTAACCTAAGCTTTACAAGATTAGTACCATAAATGCGTTGAAAAATAAAACATTAAATGACAGAACCAGAAGGTTTATCTACAAATATTTATTATAACACTTCGATATAACTACAGGAAGCCCTTGGCACTGATAGAAAATATTGATTCACTGTTAGGTTACAAAAATTTATACATAGCAAAAGGTAAATGCTTTTTTACATAAAAATAATTACACTAAACAGGATCTCGAAAAGAAAACTTGAGTCAACTACACGGAATAGAAAAAAAAAATTAAGACATTGCCTTCGTTATCCATACATTAGGACACTGGCTAGAACAATCACCTGCATTGCAGTAGAATTACGAGTTTTCCATGCATTGGCTTCAACAAAAAGCTAGGCTATTATGGTAATATTTTCTCTAAATACAATATACGCCTCAATTCTGAAATTGTCAAAAACAAAATGTCCTTTCAGGATTGGAACCAAACAAAATACCTGAACACTGTCTGTTAACATTTCAATCAACAATTATTCACCTCTTTAGGTCAAGTAGACCGGACATTATTATCTCTATGTACCGTCTACAATTCACATTTGTATGGATTTTTTTATTTTGTTTCTTTTCACTTTTTTTTGTTTTTTTTTCCATATATTTTGGAAGTGCAACTGTCAAAACAAAAATCACAATCAACTACAGGAATAGGAATGACCTACAACAACAATGTAATACTATATATTCAATGCATCACTGTCATTTTTGTTGATCATCATTACCTAACACTAACACTATTAATTAAGATGTGTTAACTTGGACCCATCATCTAAATACAAAATGCAGGCAGCCATTTCATTAGCTGTGCAGGTTTTCTCTCCACCAGTCCACCATTAAAACTAGGAACCCTACCAAGGTGTTCAGTCTTGTTTACATGACTAAAGGTTCTTGCACACTCTTCTGAAATTTTTTGGCCAATAATGAGTTTGGATCCCAGCCTATTGGGAATCTGTTTTGGCAAACTGTTATGGACGAGAACTTGGACCTACAATCTGGTCAGGTGAATGAGGTAAAACCACGTTTCCACTGAATTGGTTGTCTCATTCTCCAAAGTATTTTCCAGCTCACAAACTGGCTGTCTCTGTGGTGTGTAGATGGCTGGTGCATTATATTTATAAAATGGAAAAAAAGAAAGGGAGAATGGAAATGAAGAGAAGTGTCCCTGATGCCCAGTAGAGGTTTATAACACTTCAGCTCCTTTCTTGAGCATTCTGAAAGGAGTTATATGTACAAATGTTTTTGGGCCACTGATTCATTTCAAAATGGCAACACTTTATAGAAATCTAACATGTACCTGAAAATAATGGAAATGAATGTAATAGATGCAAATACTTGCTATGGAACCAAGTATGAACCTGCTGCTTCTCTACATCGAAGTCCCTCCATTTAGGAAATGAATATTCCACTGGGAGGAGAAAAAAAAAAACACTTGATACTTTATAAAGTGCTTCATTTTAAAATGCCTGAGATCACGAAGTATGGGGGGAGGGGGGCTGAAAGTAAGAACATTACTTGCTGCAGTTGTAAAACTCTATAAAATAACTCCCGGTAGCTCGTTCAGGTTTCTTTTAATGGTACACATCTGCATTAATTGATTAATCTTAAAAGGCTACTGCTTTTCATGCTGTCACGCTTTTATGTGTACGAATTGAGCTGTTCTTTTGACCGTGACTGGATGTCTTGAAGTTCTTGTTCTTCTTTAGCTTTAATGTCTTGGTAGGCCTGCATTTTGCTTGCATCCTTTAAGTAGGCCCAATTAGAAGCCAGAACCATGAGGAAGTGGATCTGCAAGAGAAGGGTGAGCACGATGGCTAGTAAACGTGTCAAGAGGCAAAGCAAGCAGGTTATTAGAGTACTAATAAGTAGTAGTAGTAGTTTAATAATAAATATGAGTTAATAGATTTTTGTAACCCTGTAGTGAACATTAATAACTTTTATATTTAGGCATGCACTTGGTTTACTATGGATGGAAAAACAAAGGGTGAGGAAAGCAACTAAGGAAGTTAGGAAGCTAGGAGTAAAATGAATCTAGAGGAAATAGGTTTTGCCAGTTGGTTAAAGCAACAAACCCTCAAAACAAGTAGGATACAAATAATTTTATTTTGATGGCATATAATAGGGATATTTTATCAGACAGGCATGTACATAAGTGAGGGGGAACCTCAGTACATAGGAGAATAGAAATAATGGAAGGCGCCTGAATTATTCTTAATCAACCTGTGGAGGTAAAAATGTATACACAGAAGCATGCAGGCCACAAATTAGTGTTTATTGCCACTTTATTCAACTACAAAAATAGGTTATAAAAATGAATTTGCTAGTGCTTATATTCTTCTTTCAAACTTCCATGTCATGTATCCAGTGATAATTAGGTCACACATTACTTCCTCCTCTGCACTATTTCCTGCCACACATCACTTCCTTGTGTCGTCCTCGCTCGGCCAGCCAGGCCTCCGTTATGTGCATATCAAATCATTGGTCTTGAATCTAGTGCTCAAGGGCCTATGAGCCTCACTTTTTTTTTTGTCTGAGATCTGGCTAATAAATAATAATCTGTTACTAACATTTATTTCAACTGTACAAATGCATTTTGCGAAATAAAATAAAAAAAAAAGCACCTACAACTGATTTTGGGCAATTAAGGGCGTTATTAGTTAGTAATAGTTTGTACAAAAAAATATATATATTTCTATATATGTAGCTGTGGCAGTAATGAAGCTCCATCTGCCCTGATCATCCAACATCATGTGTATAAATGTACCGCACGTAGGAGAGGTTGGACAAGCAGAGAAGGCACACGTTAGAGACATCATTCAATAGATGTCTAGTGAATGTGCTTTAAAGTAACAGAATTTAGCCAGATCTCATGGTTGTGTTTTACATACAATATATTTTTTAATATTACTCTATGATACTATTGAGTGACACTTGCTATATACAAAATGGAAAAAAAACATAATAAATCATAGAAAATTGTAAATGCTAGACTTGGTTTTAGTCCAGAGTGTCAGTGGTAGTTTAAGCTACAACAACGCAGTCTTTCTAATGCTGTGACTAAAACAGATTAGAATTTAGTGCAGCAATCCTCCCGACTCTTAAACTTCAAAACGGCATAGTTATAAGTGGTTGCCATCATGTAGATCAGCTGGTGGAAAAGAACAAAATAAAAAGGAGTGTAAGATATGGCACTGGAATGCCTCACGCAGCCTTGGAAATCACTCAGCTAAAGTCTCAATTTTAAAAAGATCAGGGAAGATTGTGATTAATGTCTCAATGATAGAGCTGGTGGGATTAGCCAGGATTAAAGACCCACTCCAATATGAATTACTGGACAATATGTGACTGACACGCTGAACTGTGGATTGTTTTTAGGGTTTGGGCTTAATATTCAATAGTTTACATAATTATTCATAGATCGGTGTTATAGATAATGTGCTATGTAAAATCATAGTGTATAGAAATTACAAGACAAGTCCATGACAAAAAGAAAGACAATGGGAAGATTTGATATGGAAAAAGTACAAAAATTCACGTGGTTTGAAAAAATTTTTAGGTTTCATCTTCAGAAAAAAAAGTCACTTTTTTAATGCAGTCAGTCCTAATGTACTGCATTTTACTAGTCATTTTCTACCACAAATGCCATGGCAAATGGTGCCAAACTGGATTTACAAGTGAAATCTATATGAAAGTTAGCGTTTCTGATGTATTAATCTATGTTTTGTCAGTTGACTATGTTATGTGTCTAGGGATGTGATGGCTAACCTCCAGCACTCCAGCTGTGGTAAACCTACAACTCCCAAGATATACATTTGCTTGGCTGTTCTCAGAACTCCATAGAAATGAATGGAGCATGCTAGGAGTTGTAGTTTCACCACAGCTAGAGTGCTGAAGGTTAGCCATCACTGGTACTGTATTCTTATCCATGTTACTATAGGGCAGCATATTGAATCATCATCATCATTCAACCAATTTGAAATTTGTTCTTCAAAGAGTAAACCTGGGTACACGTGAGCCATTGACCTGCACTTGTTTATGGACGTGGAACATATCCACACATCTGAACTGGTCCAAACAAGGCAAAACATAGGAACAATTACTTCCTACCCAGAAACGCATGGCTTGTACGTATCAGTTCTTCAAAACGTAGCTGAGCTACACATCTAGCATGAGTTTTATCGAACAGCAAATGCATTTTTGGGCAGGAAACATTTTTAAGTGGCGCTCAGTTTCCAGTGAATTTGCTCGATATGAACACGACACCGTGAACACTTCTAACACCAACGTATATGTGAGCATAGGAAAGTCTTTAATCCGCAAATAACCAATGACATGTAATTTAGGAGTGCCAAAAACCTGAGCTGTTCATTCATACTCACCAGTGCAATAACAGTAGCACCTGCCCCAGCACACGCCACAATGAAAAGGTGGTAGGACATGTAGAACTAGAAAGAAAAATGAAGAGAATAAGCATACAAAACATATTCTACAGAAAGATAATCTTATATTAAGAAATAATTCAAGTGGAGCTATTTCTTTAAGGCACCAGATTACTATGTGGACATAATAAGCATTACAATCCCATTATATGTTTACTTTAATGGCACTGGCCAATTCATCAAATGGGTTGTCTCAACACAGCCTATTTTTTATTTAATCAGCCAGTCATTATAGGTAAGGGGAGCCTACATGAGTATGCAAATGTTTTCCCCCCAATAACGAAGTTACCAAAAACCTTCTTAGATCACAACTGATCCCCATTCTGCCCTGATATGACTTTTTGTGCAGGCATCCATTCCTGACATTTATTTTTATTGAATGGCACAATTGTGAAAATATTCTAGATTCTACAGCATTGCACCAGTGTGCCCACTCATAGAAACAGACAGGTATCTTTGGACATGGTAGGAAGAAATGTCCTACTTGCACTGGTGGCCAGGCAGAGCACTACTGTATATGCACAGGCAGGGAAGAGAGGCTGGTTGAGGAAGCTTTGTGCATGCATGACCACCACAAAGAGCACTACTGGTAACTGTGTCCATTTTGTAATTTGTGTTGGGGAATATGATGTTTGTAGAATGTTTTAGGTTCTAAACAACCAGAAAAAAAATTCAGTTTAATATATTTCAACTTTTTTTTTTCTGTTCAGCAATGAATTTCAAGATAAATACCTCATTGGTACTGCATATGTTCCCCAATGCTGATCCACAAGCTTTTCCGGGCAAGGCATTCCATGGAATTATTCCTGTATAGAAATAGAATTGTGTGAGGTGACTGCAGAAACTCTTCTCTACTTTTCATCCAGTGACGATTTGTTGTAGCAACATTAGTGACTCCTAAGAATTTTAAAGGGAATCTGTCAGCAGATTTGTACCTATGAAACTTGCTGACCTGTTACATGTGTGCTTGGCAGCTGAAGGCATCTGTGCTGGTCCCATGTTCAAATGTTCCCGCATTACTGAGAAAAATGATGTTTTAATATATGCAAATGACCTTCTAGGAGCAACGGGGGCGTTGTCATTACACCCAGAGGCTCTGTTCTCTTTGCAACTGCTGCATCCTCTAAACTCTGATTGATATGGCCAGACAGGCGTGATGACGTTAACACTGCCTGGCCCTGTCAATTAAAGTGCAGATGTTAAGGCAGTTGCAGAGAGAGTAGAACATTACACCTACTGGCTTTGTAGAGCCTCTAGGTGTAATGGCAATGCCACAATTCTCCTAGTGACTCATTTGCATATATTAAAACTTCATTTCTCGGCAATGTGGGCACCTATGAACATGAGACCAACACAGATGCCTTCAGTTACCAAGTTCACGTGCAACAGGTCAGCCAGTGTCATAGGCAGATGCCCTTTAAAATCAGTTATATCCGTTTTTCCTGGACTGTTCCTGTAATGATATCTTCTTCTCAGTCCTCTCTCTAGATCTCTTACTCTGGCAAGAAAAGATGCACCTTATGAGAGTTCCGAAAAATTACTGTATTCCTGGAATTCCCATAGAAGGAATGGAAAGAGCATGTGCTGCCACTTGTCCATTCACAGCACCGTGAGACAGGTGCAGGTCCATCATCCGTGGAGATGTCATAAATGTCGATATGGGAGTACCCCTTCAAAATGAACCTGTATCTACCAGACATTTATGGCATACCCATTGGATATGCCATAAATGTCAAGATAGAAACCAGCCTTTGACTACAAGGCTGTTACAAGAAGTTTCCCACAGAGCCCAAGGGAAGACTAGAACATAAAATTAAAGCTGACATACCATACTGCCGGATGTCCACACAGATCTGCTCCGCTGTGGTAGTATAATTTACAGGCAGTCCTTTGAGAACTTCGCAAGACGACCAGATGTTGTAAAACATGAAAACAGGAACTGCAGAAAAGCCAAATACTCCAAGCCAGGCCACCCCCAAGATGTAGGTAAGAAATACAAACTAATAAAGGAAAACGATGAGAAAATAAGTGTGACAAAAGATTAACTAGTATTCTGATTAAAACACAGCAACAGTCTATATTCCTATTTCCAAATATTCCTGGCATATAGGACTAATTTAAATGTGACTATAGTCTTTTTGGATAGCTTCTCTTTGGTGCTTTTTACACTATTCTCATGGCTAGCCACAAGTATTCACATTTATATCTTAAAGAGCCATTTACTCCAGGGAGCTGTATATATGAAAAAAACATGTCATAGAAAACAAATTAGTATAGTAAACATCAGCTTAAAGGAATTGTGCATGGGGTAAATATTAATGACCTATCCTCAGGATAGGTCATCAATATCAAATTGCCGATCAGCTGTTTTGAAGCAGTAGCATCACTCCTTTCTAGAGGCAACACAGTGTAATTACAACTGCTTTCCAACTTCACTGGAACGGGGCAGAGCAGTTGTAATTACACCGTGCCACCTGTAGAAAGGAGACGGCAAGCAGGTAATTTTAAAGAGGAAGTGGTCGCACGAGCGCTGCTACCCCTTCAAACAGCTGATCGTAGGGGGTGCCAGGAGTCTGACCCCCACCCCCACCACCGATCGGATAGTGATGACCTATCTTGAGGATAGGCCATGAATATTACACCATGCACAACCCCTTTAAGGAATGACTGGTACAGAGAGGATCCTGGCTGTGAGGGATTACAGTCTACAAGCAAAAGAGAGAGTTGATGAAGGTACAAGCTGCTCAGATGTAAGGGCAGCAGGGTTATAGCAAATTGTAGACTTTCCAGAAGAGGCGAGTTTTTAGATTGATTTTGAAGATTTTGATTGGTTGGGGTAGTGAGTTTGAGGTTATGAGAGATGGATGTGAGGCATTATGGAGACAACTGTAAAGAGCAGATAAGAGGATAGCAGTGAAAGAGGTCTTGTGAGGATAGGAGATTAGGTCAGATGTATGGAGGGGACAGGTTGTAGACAGCCTTGTATATTGTTGTTACTATTCTGAACAGTTTGCTGGGCTATGAGGGTTCTGCTGAGTTTCTGCTATTTTCATGGCTAGACTAACACTGTATGCTAGGCCATTCTATCCACAAAATAATGGAATCTGGGGGGGGGGGGGGCAGTACTGATGTGAACAGAGTCTAAATAACACTATAACAAACAATGAAAAGTGGTCTGTGTCTTTGAATACATAAAAAAAATAGAAATTATTTCAAATGATATAAACACATGAAAACAATGTTGTATTTAAGAGTCGCACATTTTGGCATAAACACTAGTTCACTGCAGTGGCGTCAAAACTGGAGTAACATCCATAGACATATTGTAAAGATGCTCAAAATTTATCAAATTAGTCATCAATAACTATATCGTGTATAACTTAAAAAAAAACAAAAAAAACGCTGCTGCCTAATTGGCATCACTTCCCAGGCAGAATGAAATCATTTAGAGCAGGGAGCAATATTCTCCACGTATGTTCTCACCATTCCACTAATGCACCGGCCACAAGCCGTGGTTTTAAATTCACTGTGCATTTCCTTCACTGCGCTGGTAGTGTAGAAACCTTCTGCCAGCAGAATGATCCCATACAGGAAAAAGAAGGAGGCGATTCCATAGATGACATACTGCATTAACTGGATTCTGTAAAACAAGGCCTTATTTCATTATGCTTCACAATATGTAGGTATAATCATACTTTCTTAAGGTCAGGGCTACATCCCATTTATTTGTGCAGTAGACTGCTGGTTCATGCATGGTGCAATCTCAACTGGGTTAAGTTTGCTGTAGCAGTCTGGTGAAGGACAATTTTAAGAAATCCTAGTGTCTAGGATGGGGCTAGCACAGCAAGGTTACCATCCAACCATAGCGTAAAAGTACCTATACAAATAACAGCAAAGCCTTCCGACTCTGCCAATTTTGACGAGACCCACTTACTCCACCCCTTGACAGATGTTAGGTGAAAGCATATTTATCGACAAGTTGAATTTTAGCCAAGCTACACCTCTCAACCCCCCTCATACACATCCATGTTCGGTCTAGTGTATATGCGTTCTAAATGTGAAGAAGGAAGAAAGCTCATCTCTCCAGAAAGGATTGAACTTTTCTTCCCTGATATCTGTCATCAGGAGAAAGTCTGGACACCCTCATACATCTTAGATGGTTGGCCAGTTTTGAGAAATTGGCAGGCTTGGCCAACATTAAAGGGAACCTGTCACCTTCAAAATGTAATTTAAAAGGGTTTTCCGGGACTTAAATATTGATGACCTGCTTGGTATTGCAGCTCAGCCCTATTCACTATTATGGGGCTCAGTGGTGCCCAGACCATGTAAATGATGAAAGTGTTGTCACTTGGCCTAGAGAAAGCTGAGAGAGTGCTGCAACGCTACTGTGAGCGCCACTGCTTTCTCTAACAGCTGATCGGCAGTGGTCCCCACCAGAGGATAGGTCATCCGTATTTAAGTCTCAGAAAACCCCTTTAAGCTACAGGCAGCATGTAATAGAGCAGGAGGAGCTGAGCAGATATATATCTTTGTGGGAAAAGATTCAGTGAAACTTGTATTTCCTTCATGTAAATCTCTGCTCATTTTGGGCATAGAGAGAAGGCGGTCAATCATCAATTGGACTACCTCCTTGACTTCAAAGCCCAGAATGAACAGGAATTTAAATGAAATACAATTTATACTGAATCTTTTCCGAAAAAACTATATATCAATCTGCTCAGCTCCTCCTGCCCTCAGCTCAAACACTATATTCAGTTTGACAGGTTCCCTTTAATATAATCCAGCTTTACTCGCCTATCACTATTGAAAGTACATCCATGCAAGGCCACACTAAGTGTACATGTGCATGAAAGAGTCAGGAGGAATAGTTTTCAGCTGAATCCTCAGCTACGGACGTTGTATGAGCACGTAAAGAGAAAAACTTTACAGTGCCCAATCAGACAGTAGTCTCAAATTACACTGAATTGTTGAGGTTTTGCAGCAATAGGAGAAAAAAAACTTCTTTCACGTCTCCAATGCTCTAACTATGCAAGTCCATAGATAGTAAGAATGTTCGATAAACTTACATGTGCAAGGTCTGGTGGGGATCACATAGGGATCAATAAACCTGTCTACTATGGCACTGTGTCTATGAACAATGCCTTCTGTAGTGTTCACCAGACAAGGATTGAGATATTGCAGGTACAACACTGGTACAGTTGTGTATCGTCGTCCCGGTTCCCTGGCTTTATATTAAACAGTCCCTTTAACACATCTGTGATATGGACCAGCCACATTCACAGTAAAGATGAAGGGCTCAATTATACTGTCTTCAGGTTATGATTTCTTTGAGGATCGCTCATTCACTCTTCTGTTGTTGACATGTCCCTTACACCTTAGAAAGCATTAGACATCTGAAATTTTATGTACTGTATATTACATATGTATATGCACCCTCTCAGAATGAATTACGACATGTCATACCACACCGTTTATATACAGGAGACCAAAAATATATTCTCATTTTGCTCTATACACAGCTTTGTCGAGAAACAGCAAGCTGTTGCAGATATTTCTGTAACTGAAAATCTGTTCCATACATCTAAATGGGGTTATTTCTACAGCAAGTGCAAGTATTTCAGCAGGCTCCATTTAGTAGAATGAGGCAACAAATCTGCCATGTGTGAATTTACTGGATGACTGAGGATTAGAGGACTTTACTTCTACATTATCTAGTAAAATATGGATTTTATGTCGAGACTGGGTTCAAGTGAACATTTTAAACACAACCAATGTTCTGCAATGTGAAGAGGTGACCTCTATAGCATTTAGGTGTAGGTACTCACACTTCAGTAAGAAGAGCGTGGTCACTGGCATTTGAGGAGAAGTGCTGTTCAAGGATGGAAACTGTGCCAGTGAGGGCCACATGGCCACAGCCGCAGAAGAGAGCCACTCCAGAAAAGCATAGAATGGTCGCCACCAGTGAAGCATATGGAACTCCTCCCAAACACTTAATGCAGCATTCAAAGCAACCTGCACATAGAGAGAGGGAAGAGTCAGTAAAGCTGGTGACCACTTCACACATATGTATGCACAAGCTATTGTTGCAGCTGTCGCTGCAAATAGTCACCCCATTAACAAGAAACTAGGTCATAAATACAAAGGATGCAATGTCGGGAGAAGAGAGATTTAAAAAATAACCACACTGCTAAAGAAAAAACTCTTGAGAAACTTCAACAAGAAGGCCCTGTGTACATGGGACCCATCCCATCAGGTCATCCACATGTTTAAATTGCCTCATTGTGTTTATGGAAAGCAGTTGAAGGCACTTTCATTTCCCACCACATAAATCTAGCAAACAAGCATGCAGGATGTTCACATGGCTTAATCAGCACAAAATAATTCATTATACCAGAGGTGGTAGCAGACAAAGCAAAACTAGGTGGCAGAACACAGTGTGCAGCCTGACATTAATATTCTGCCTGGCGGGCTCAAGAGATGAGCTTCCAGCTCTTGGTATTCTCCTGGGATAGTCACACTGTAAATCTGATGGTTTCAATTGGATTTGTAAGAACAATACATCCTTCTATCCCAATGCAGGTCTGGAAGGAAGTGCAAAGTACCGTGCTATAAAAGAGAAAAGTGACACAACATCTAATGTAAGATGTTACGATGGGGTGATATTCATTTACTGCAGCTTCATCAGCAACAACCATAATATAAGGGGATTTGGAATGGTCTTAGAGATGTGTTACTTCATTTTAAGCTACTTTAGAACAAAGAGAGGAACATTGGTACTGTCTATAGGTCTGCTGAGTAGTGTTGAGCGAACTTATGTTTTCAAGTTCGGCGTACAAGGTTCAGGCAATCTAAGAATTCCATTATGGATTCTGCTACCACGGACCATAACTTATGGTCCTTGGTAGCAGAATCCATAACGGAATTCTTAGATTACCCGAACCTTGTACGCCGAACTTGAAAACAAAAGTTCGCTCATCCCTACTGTTGAGTACAATACTTGGTTATCTCCAGTAGTCCCACAGAAGAAAATGGAGCGGTGGACATGTATACTACTGTTCCATTCAAACAGTGGTCAGTGGAGATCGTGGCAATGGGATCCCCAGTAATCATACATTTACCACCTATCCTGTCGATATCTACTTATCCTTTAAAAAACTATGGAGCTATAGAAGGTCAAGGGTTGATCATACAGAACATGCAACTCTGAGATGGCACCTCCATCTATACACCAGTCTTTTTTTGTTTTGTTTTTTCAGTGACCATCTGATAAGTGGATCAAGAGGGACACGTCTATGATGCCCATTATGCTGTAAACACACACATTGTTTTTCATGAAATGTCCATGAAAATATGACGGCCACCCTGGGATGTACTCTTTAGCAACTCCTAATATGTACTTTCCTGTAGGAATAAAAGCATCCTTAAATCTATGGATTATGGAATAAACACTTCATGCATGGCCTTCCACAATATAAACATACGACTAGAATAAAGCTAAATGTTCTGCACATTTTTGGAATGTTCTGCTTATTATTAGCCAAATAAAAAGACCCAAAATAAAGGAGATAAGAGATGTTGCTCCATTAGAAATAATAAACTGCTAACAAGTAAACCAAAGGATTAGCAAGGTTTATAAACTGATCATAAACTGATGCATAACAAAATAAATCACCCGTCTAACAAATGCTTCACCCTAGAAAATGATTTAGAGAAAGTTCAGCAGCAGCATAGTATTAGGATACAATTAACTGGACTGAGCAGCTGCATACTACCACTCTCAGCCATATTTCCAATACATGTCCGCAGTCTTTCTATAATCAAGG
Organism: Rhinella marina; assembly: GCA_900303285.1. Lineage (NCBI taxonomy): Eukaryota > Metazoa > Chordata > Amphibia > Anura > Bufonidae > Rhinella > Rhinella marina. The sequence goes on along the minus strand of ONZH01005941.1, from coordinate 436,387 downwards.
TTTCCATACATCCAGGACATGATGGGCTGATCCAACTTCAACAGCTGAACAGCGTCTGCCCCTGCATGGGTAAGACGGGTCATGTAAATATCAGTCAGCTAAAGCAAATATTTTACCATGGGAAGCCTTTCATAGCCAATGGCAGCCGAGCTGTCCCCTCCAGTTGTCACAGAGTTCATTCTCATGCGTTCAAAGGAGACTTTACCACTGTCTAAACAATCACATAACATTTCAGTGCTGTTAAAGAGGACCTTTCACCACTCCTGACATGCCTGTTTTAATAGCTTTATGCATTCCCCATGTAATAACAATTCTGGAACAGCTCTTCTTATGTCTCTATGTTGTGCCATTCCTTTATTATTCCTGCTAGAAATGATATGGGAATTGCTATTAGCCTTCAGTAAGGGAACAGAGGGGAGGTAACTGGTTGGGGGTGCGTACATGCACAGTCTGAACATGGCAGCACTGATTGGATAGAGTCAGTCTGTGCAGGGACACACCCCCAACTTGTTACCACCCCTCTGTACCATTAGTAAAGGCTAATAGCAATTCAATTATAACTTCTAGTAGAAATAATACAGGAATGGTACAACATACAGACATAAGAATAGATGTTCCAGAATTGTTATTACATGGGGAATGTAAGAAGCTATTAAAACAGGCATGTCAGGAGAGGTGAAAGGTCCTCTTTAAATACAGAGCATGTGCTGCTGGAGACCCCCGGTTCTACTGTTAGGTGGGAGTTACAGTTGGGAAACAGGAGTTTTTCACCAGCATTACCCAGTTTTTTTTTTTTACAAATATTAAGCTGCTTTCACACATGGTGGGACAGTTACAAATCTATTTACGTGTAAACAGGTCGCACATTTTGTTGCGCATCAAAATTTGCAAAATTTTCTCCTTTACACCATTTTTCCAGAATAGCAAGAAAAGGGGATGTGGCGTGGGAGAGGAAGGGACCTGGCTCATTTATCATTTTCAAAGCCAGTTTTTAGTGTGGAAAATGGCTTAAATCTACACCAGCAAGTGGGCTGGCATAGAGTTAAGTCTGTTGCGCGGCCTGGCGGGCAAGCGCCTCTATATGGCCCACAGACAGAAAAAAAAGCCACAAAAACTGCAGCAATAAAGGAAGGTAGCAAAAAACACTTCTGCTTAATCGCAATTCATGTGTGTAAGGACCCGAACGGATGTTCTCAGGGACTGGATATTCCAGAGGACATAATACATTAAACGGTAAACAATAAAGTTATGAAAAAACTACAAAATTTGACCATGACAGGTTCACTGCCTATACAAAGCATTGTTATGATATGCCTCATCTCCTTATAGGCATAGCTCTGCTGGACTCTATTAAATATAGTCTATTAGAGCACCTGATAGCTGGTACCATCATAGTCACGATGTGTCCCCATTTCGTTGCCAGTTGATTGGAGTCTATTGCAAGGACGTGAATGGAGCAAGCAAACTTTTGTCCCTGTGTGTAAATATGATCTCCAATCAATAAGTAGATCTCCAATACAAGTGGCTAGAGATCAAGCAAATCACGAATGCTGATTATAGAGATGGCCTCTCAGGCAAAACCATGGAGGAAAACATTCAGGAGAGCTCAATTTAGAGTTGGCAGCCAATGCAGAACTGACATACACTGTGCTTAACAGAGAGAGTAGAGGGGATTATGTTCCTGCACAATGCAAGCTGTACTATGACAGATTCCTTTTAGAAGAATATATGTACCTGGCAGCCAAAGGCATCTAGTCAACATCAGAGACAATCAATGAGGTGTCAAACACTGGCAGGAAGCAAGACTTTCCACTAAGGCCTCTTTCACACGAACGTTGTGTTTTGCGGTCCGCAAATTGCGGAGCCGCAAAAACAACGGATGGCATCCGTGTGCATTCCGTAGTTTGCGGAACGGAACAGCTGGCCCCTAATAGAACAGTACTATTCTTGTCCGTAACACGGACAAGAATAGGACATGCTCTATTTTTTTTTGCGGGCCACGGAACGGAGCAACGGATGCGGACAGCACACTGTGTGCTGTCTGCATTTTTTGCGGGCCCATAGAAATGAATGGGTCACATGAAAAATGCGGATCGGAGCCCGCAAAAAATACTGTCGTGTGAAAGGGGCCTAAGGGTCTATTCACACGTCCGTGTGTGCTTTGCGGTCCGCAAATTGCGGATCCGCAAAACACGGACACCGGCCATATGCGTTCCGCATTTGCGGACCGCACATGGCCGTCTCTATTAGGCTTCATTCACACGACCGTATTTTGTTTCCGTGTCCATTCCATTTTTTTGCGGACCGTATGCGGAACCATTCATTTCAACGGGTCCGCAAAAAAAAACGGAAGGTACTCTGTTTCCGTATGTCCGTATTTCCGTTCCGCAAAAAAGATAGAACATGTCCTATTCTTGTCCGTTTTGCTGACAAGGATAGGCATTGCTACAATGGATCCGCAAAAAAAACGGAAACACGGATGCCATACGAAACGTCATCCGTTTTTTTTGCGGATCCGCAATTTGCGGACCGCAAAACACATACGGTCGTGTGAATGAAGCCTTATAGAGATGCCTTTTCTTGTCCGTGGCTCCGGACAAGAATAGGACATGTTCTATATTTTTGCGGGGCCACGGAACGGAAGTGCGGATGCGGACGGCACAATGTGTGCCGTCCACATCTTTTGCGGCCCCATTGAAAATGAATGGGTCCGCACCCGTTCCGCAATATTGCGGAACGGATGCGGACACATTCTGCGGACGTGTGAATGGACCCTTATTCTGAAGCTCCTAATGTACCATGTGTGATAGTGTGGAGAGCTGGATGAACCCAACTGTGGCACTTTATTGATGGGACTTATTAGTGAGCACACAACGAATACATACTAAAGAGGTCCAGTGAAATTACATTTAATTACAATATAAGCTACACTGTATCCAAGCATGATATACAGTACTATGAATCGCTGAGCTGCATTCAGGACTCCTATAATCCATAGATTACCCACCCACAATAGGGGATTAACTGGTATGACTGGAAAGTTAGCGAGATGACAAAGAGACAAAGCAAGCAGCTAAGCTATTGGACGATCTCGAGACAGATGTGGGTCAGCTCAGCTTGTTAAAAGGGAATATCTTCCATATGGTAGTAGGGGAACCTTTTTTATCTATGAATATTGTTTGAATGTGTATATACAGTATATATATCTACACATTGTATTACTATGGTTGGTTGGTAAATAGTTGGTAAATAAACTCCTAGACTATATTCATAAGTGATGGAAAACACTACTGGGTTCTGAGGGTGAAAAACAGAAAAATTTTAAACAGACCATGCATGGATGGTATCAGTGTGCTGATCTTTTTCCTCGTGAACACTTTCACTTGAATGGGCAAGTCTAGTATGAAAATTGGACCAAAGTAGTGCATGCTGCCATTTTCTCTGCAGGTACCAATGCAGAAAGTTAGAAATGTGAATTAATACAGTGGGAGACATTTATAAGACTGGTGTTTTCATCGACTGTCTTGATTCCCCCTTCACACCTGGAGCATGCACCAAAATGCGGAGGCACAGGCCTCCCATAGATTTGGTGCATGCTCCTTCTGGTCATGCAACAGACTAAAATCTACAGCAGCCTCCTAGCTGCAAGAGATGTCTGTCTTAATTCATGCCAGAAAACTGGTGTGAATGCAAATAAGTATGCCAGGCCTGCTAACCTTGCCCTCTCCCCATGCCCCTTTTTTTAACTTCTGAAAAGTACAGTAGCAAAAAGGGGAGAAGTTGCAAATTTTGCCACAAATATGGTGTGTGCCAAAACCTGCAACCTTCTTACGCCACGATAGTAGCATAAATACCATAATAAATGTCCCACTGTGACTATAAAGTGTCAGTGGTCAGTCTATGTGCTATCGGTCCTACACTTGAACAGCATGCGGATGTGGACATCGCTTGTTTTAATAAGCCCTTATTACTGGGGCAGAAAATAGATGAATTGGCTCTGATGTATTAAAACAGGCATCTCAACGGTTAATTATAACATAGGTGTAAAGGGCTTCAAGGTGGATGCAAGTTGTAATATCAGCACAGTTTTACTGTCTAAGAATAAGCATTATTCAAATTTATATCAATCACTACGCAATTTGATTTATGAAATAATTGGTGAGGTTTGGTTTAGAAAATTCTATTTTAACCCTTTCTGCTAATTTCTGATAATTTTCCGGCATCCACATGAACTCGCCCCAGATAGTATTTCCACATCTTCAGAAGCAGACTTGAAAGAACTGTGCTAAAAATGCAAACAGGATTTAACTTTTTTTGAGGGCAGATTGAGACTTTAGTTTTTATTGTGTACCATGGCAAATATGAGTGGTACACGTATATTAACTACACACCGCTTCTTGTACCGGACACAGTGCATTCCAATAAGATTCTGATCAGCTAGTGTAATAGACACAGGGTCACTGTCCATAGAAACCTCACCGATAACTGAGAACAGTAGAACTAAATATTCAGAGCCTCTTAGCATGTACATAAGTATCAATTAAACTACTGTAACAATAACCACTGGACAAACTAGAAACCTCTTGACCAAGACGACCTACTCTGATGGGCTGCCCTTAGACATGGCTTTCCTGATCGAAATGGAAAATCCATCCCTGACTATTAACCCTAGCCATATTCCATCCAGAACTGAAATGTGCACAATTTATTAATACTTAACAATCACCATTATGTAATCACTAACCATAGAGGACATAACAAATTGGGGGTTCCCAGACAGTTGAACAGAGGTCAAAAAGACATTATTTCAATTTCTAAGTATAAAAATTAGTTCGACCAACACCGAGCCTCAAAACAATAGTTCAATATTTTTTTTTGGAGCTAAAGTCCAAAGTCATCCATGTGTGACCAAGCAATAGAGAAGAATACTATGTTATATAGCTAGTGCTCTAATTCAAACAAAGCCTGAATATTCACAAGCCACAAAATACAATTTACGCATCATGGTCAGCATAGCTTGCTCTATAGTCTTCAAAACCCCAGATTACATATTTTGCCATTTGCTGATACCCTAGCCTTTAATACAGCCATCTGGTGTCTAGCAAATGCCATAAAATCTCTTTTCAGGACTGGGGTCTTAAATTGCACTGTTATGCTGAATTATTAATTTTACTGACTTCACGAAATTGCTGAATAGATTTTTTTTCTTTCTTTGTAAAGGGAAATTCCATCTGTCTAATATTTCATATTCTGTAAGTGGGTCACTGGGCCATTCATTACCATTTCATAAAATAATGCAGTCTTTCCACAGTGGATAATACAAGACAATAGCATTGTTTTCTGCCTGTGCACACAATGTTAGGAGTTCATGGCTGGAAACCTCTGACCTAACTGGATGAATAAGTATGGGAGCCACATAATAATAAAAACTTTTATTGATAACGTGGCAATGTATTCACAATGCTAATCATGAGACCGTAAATGTACTAATAAAAAGAAATGAGGCAACTGGAGAGTGGACCCTGTCCATAAGGGCTTACAGTGGGAAGCCACTGGATGTAAGAGGAAAGTTAAAAATACCAAATAAAATCTCATTAGTTAATAGTAGATCTAACTACACACTTACAGTATAATATATAAAATAATAGCCTTATAAATGATGCCATGCTGCACACATTGATCACATCCACACAATTAATAGTCCAGGCAATCAACTTTACTATGGACAGTGTGTATGAGATTTCTATACAAGAATAACAAAATACCTAATTTATGAACACCCGACATTGAGCAGTTAATGCTTTATACATTGACACTCTCGTATGTGCAGGCCCAGCACACAGACATATCATGCCATCCTACTGGCTATTCACCTACCCTTTCTCTGCCTAATCCACTTACTGATCGATTTTATTTGATTCCCTAGATTGCCATCTGCTTTTACTTAGCAGTCACTCTGTATACAATTACTTCAAATCTACTGGAAAAAAAAAATGAAAATAAAAGGGAATCCAGGATTCATAAGTGAAATGATGTTAAAAATCGCACTGTTTAGTCCTTCAATTTAAAAAGTGTCATAAAAAGTTGTTTACCTGAAAAGCATAAGCGATTGTATTTAGAAGAAAAAAAAAGTGTGACTTGAACTTAATTTCACTTCTGGATGCTGGATTCCCTCCCATTTTCTGTTGCACAGCTGGTTTATGGTCCCCACAGAAGACTTTTCTCCATTTGGACAACATCATTGAGGTCAATACCTTTTTAGATCATGAACACTGGGTGAGCTGTGAGTTTTTTCTATTTGTCTAGTATAGGAAAAAAAATTACCTATACTATTATTTTGTTAGACGTCATCAGGAGCGGACTGGGAACTTAAAGTGGCCCCGGAAAAAATACTAAAAGTGGCCCCGTTTTGAAGTCGGGCCCAAATTCATGGAAGAAAGGGCCAGGAATACCATATTGCAGAACATTATACCGCCCCAACAGAGCCAAATACCACAGTCCATCACAAAATACTGCCAGCAGCACAAAAACTTCCACTGGCTAGCTGTGAGGAGGACTCAGGCAGCCCCAGGGCATCGGCCCATCAGGAAATTTCTGTGTAAGGTCTATGGCCAATCCACACCTGAAAGTCATGCAAAGGGAAAAAGCCATCCAAATTTATTGATTACTATATCCATTTATCCCTATTTTAGTGTACATATTCACTGAATTCATGAAGTTTTATACACTTTAATATAAAAAAAAACAAAACACCAAGTTCTATAGAGTGTACAGTAATCAACAGAAATTATAGACAAACACACTAGTGATCATAATGCCGTTACAAGGTGTTGTTTGGTTCCTGAAATATCTATCATTCCAATACTAAATCATCCAAGTTTGATTTCATACTGTACAATATCACACACTGATCATAAGCACATAATATATTATGCTAGGCCTCTCATCAGCCAAAAGTATAATTCAGCATGTTGAATGTATACACAAGGCTAAACGCTCAAAATGTGTCTCGTAGTAAAATGGCAGAAAATCAAAAAGACATCTTTCAAAGAGCCTCCCTATGGGATATGTAATCTTGCATTTCCTTGCTAAAAAGATCTGGTGCGACAGGATGGAATAATAAAAGCCAGGACACAACAGCTGTCCCTGGTGACTAGCACCATCTGCTAACCCCTTTCCAACCCCTCTTAAGTGCACCACTCCGCTTTCCCGTACAGTGGCTTCTCAGCATAGTGCTGCTTAATACCCCTGTTTGTTCCACTTTGGGGAAAAATAATAATGACCCAGTTATATCCATATAAAAAAAAATCACGACAATGCTGATCAAGCGCAAATGCCAATTACACCTACAATGGTAGCACTGTATTCAACAAGTCTTTGATCTGAAACTGAAGTGATATTACACATCCAGAACACACTGGTGGTCAACATTGTACAGTTACTCCATGACTGTCAAATCTGCAAAAATCTGAATCTACAGAACCACTAACCTTTTCTGTTAATCGTTATAGTCTCATAGGCTTGGAGACCTCAATCTGGAAGGTCGATCAAGAATTATTTTTATAAATTTTTATAGAATTTTGTGCAAAAAAAAAAGACATTATCAGCTAGGAAAGTAATACAAAAAGGCATAAACTAATTTGGTTCATACAATCTACACCATACAATTGTATGGCTCTATTATTATGACTAATATGGTCCGCTCTAAAAGCATTGATGACCCAATAACCAGCATGCAAAAACGTCATTGTTTTTTTACTTTTTTTTAATTTAAATATTGCTACAACCCTAAACTTAGCAATAAACCACATACAGTTCATCTCAAGGCCAGTGTCCCAGAAAAGTGGGCAATTTGTGTTCACATTTATTGCAAGAGGCAGATAGTGTGGTTTTGCATTGTGTGCACCCCCGAGAATTTATAGCTGTTAATTGCTTTGTGTGATGTCATTCACAGATGTACATTGCCTTAAAAAAAAAATTGTTGGGAAAAAAAATTGTGAATAAATTAGAAAACAGACTGGCATTATCGGGGTAAGAAATGCAAAATGAGAAAGAAAAATGTAAAAAAAAAAAAATTGCGAGGTTCAGAGGTCGAAAAAAAACCCTGAATATAAACTAAGTAGTACAAACACATCAATGTCTCTTGCTTTCAAAGACCATTTTGTCCACAGCATCACCAGAACTCTTTTGTTCACCACAGCAGAATAAAAACATTTTTGTCCTCAGGCTTGTGAGCGGCCGTCGCCATAGAAACAAGTTAATAACGGCCCAGCGACTCACTCAGCGCTGCCTGTGATCCTGCCTGCAAATGTGACACATTCACAGGAGGGCCGGCTAAAACAAGGGGCAACATTATTCAGAATCAGTGCAATGTAATATATAATAACCAACAGCATCTTTCAGCTATGCGGCCTGTCATGGACAACATGTTCTGTCCAGTAGCCATACTCCATCTTTAAAGGGGTTCTCTAGGAATTTAAAAAATGTAAATACTTAAATATTACTTTATTATAAATATTTTCCCAAATACCTTTCATTAGTTATAATGGCTCGTTTTGTCTGGGGAGAAATCATTAGGAGAAACAAAATGGCCGCCGTCCTATTGGTACACATGGAACCTGTCCTAATCACACAGGAGGACAAGTTACTTCACAACACTGAGGTAAAGAGCTGCCTCATCCTCCTCTCTGCTTGTCAGGGATTATGATCCTGAATACAGATGATAAGATCTTCAGATGAATCTCTGTAGGAATGGAGCTCATGAGGAGACATGAAGTACAGAGAGGACGGACAGGACAGACTGTGGTAATGGAGACTGCATCCCCACCCTCCTGTCTGTACATCATGTGTCCTCATGAACTCCATTCCAACAGAGATTCAGCTGAAGATCATATTAAACTGTATTCAGGATCATAATTCCTGACAAGCAGAGCAGAGGGGAGGATGAGGCAGCTCTTTACTTCAGTGTTGTGAAGTAACTTGTCCTGCTGTGTGATTAGGACAGGTTTTGTGTGAACTAACAGGACGACGGCCATTTTATTTCCCCTGATGATTGCTCCCTAGACAGAACAAACCATTATAACTAATGAAAGGTATTTGGGAATATATTTATAATAAAGAAATATTTAAGTATTTTCTTTTTCTTAATTTCTGGAGAACCCCTTTAAAAGAACTGGCTTCTTAAGTGACCTAATTTAAGAATAAGCATTTGCTGGGCACATGTAGGTTTCCCCTTTCTATTAGGAACCACATTATCGAATCTGTATAGTAATCTCGTTGCCAGGGAACATCCTATGAGGTTTGGCCGAGGTGTAAGATTTAATTGCTTCACTGGGAAAAAGGCCAGCTCTGTCCACACTATGTCAGTGGTCAAACCACAGGACTCTCTAAAAATTCTATCATTCTAAATTTCATTCATTTGGAAAAAAAAAACAAAAAAAAACAAAAACCTCCTGTCAACATATAATTTTCAGCAAGTGTAGTATAGAAGAACATGAAGGGGGATTCTGGGAACCTGTATATACTGTACACTGTGTACCATTAAATGGGGACCTCTTGTGAAAAGTAATATGTTTACATATCAAATAGACATGTCAAAGGATGAAATAATTATAGGCTACTAAGCCTGGACTCAAACCATGGTCAGATGTGAGGAACTGACATTCTCCAAAACAACATTTCATATAAGATCCAATTAAAGAGTCTCCTTATTATAGAATGTCTGTAATTTTTTTTAGTTGTCAGTAACTCATGGGTCAATCATATTTTAGCATTACAAATAGTAAAGGTTACCCGTCCCCCTCCCCTTCATCACTCCTACCCCCTCCCTTAGTTGAACATGTGTCTTTTTTCAACCGTATTAACTATGTAACTATATGTAAGTCCATGGAAATGACAGAAGTTGAATTATACTTCCTATTAACCCTTAATTGGCCACACATGAGGTAAAAGTTGGATGTACTTCAGCCAACCATTGTTTGAATAACTAGTGCAATCGTTCATGATGGCAGACTTGGCCAGGTTGGATAATTTGGGTCAAGGTGAGGTGAAACAACATGTGCACAGCATGACTGGTGAAATTATGTTTCTCAAGGACCAGGGTGTCCCTGCTCAACCAGTTTAATCAGACAAGCAAGTTGTAGATAAGTTTCACCCCACAGATGATTGATCACGCAAGGTGACCCATCACCATCTCATGTGAATGGCCTACTTTACCCCACCTCTGCTACAGTTAGGCAGGGAATATAAAATGGGAATTGGCTAACTATGTCTGAATGTTTCTATGTTCAGCAGTATTAGATCTTTTCTTGCATGAGCTTTTATATATCTGCTTCTTATGTTGATTATTTGACAAAAGACGAGTTCACAGGTTTATAATCTTACATAGACAAGAAAATCAGAGGTATGCACATTAGTCTTTCTGAGCTTTTCTTGGGGGTGGAGTGGGAGACATCTTTCACACTCCCCACTACATGGTTTGTGAGCGTTCTCAAGCACTATTGTCTCCTGAGGTTCTCAGGAAGTGAGACAAGAAGAACTTTTCATATGCAAAGCTGGGAAACTAGTGCACTCCAGAACAGGGATGGAGGGGGGAGCATATTAAGCTGAACCAAAAACAGAGCTATGCCCTCTGGATGTCAAGTAGTGATGAACGTCACCCAGCAAAACAAACAATAGGATGACTGTGATTACACCTAACAGGACATGTCATTGAGTGGTTGCCATTATTCATTGTGACTGGCTCTAGATGAACCTAAAAGTATGATTCCATCAAATACATTCTGTGTTTGTCTTAATCTTTTACTTTGCTAGCTACTATTTAAAATTCTACGCCAAGATCATATCTATATTTCAAGAAGTGGGGTATTCAGAAGCACCATTACTAGGCTGAATAGGTCACATCAGGCTGTGATGCTTTCCAATCATATGACTCTCATATCACAACCTAAGCGGACCTCTGATCCTCATATCCCAACCTGGTTTCAACCAGATGCTGCCTTGATCTATGTAGGCTCTTACTTTGCTCAGATATAGTGACGCATCAAGTCATGATGTAACAGGAACATATTATAGTAATGAACAAATCCTGGTTTTACATGAAGCACTGCTGATTAACAGAAAATAGGAGCAATCATTTATAACCAATACAGAAACGTTCCCACAAGCAGATGATAATGCTTAAATGACATGTACTATGAAGGTTAGCATAGCAAACTGCATCTGATATTATCTGTTTAAGTGCTCATCCAACAACTCTTTCGGTTTTAATGAATATAATGCAAAGCAGAGAAATCAGTCATCTGTAAGAGACAAATGTAGCTTGGAATGGATTCTAGATAGACACAAGTGGAGAGCACTAGCTATTGACTGCTGCACTGCGAGTGAACTCTGAATCTATCCCATCTCTTTATTTACCTCCAGTACCCAAGGGACTCATACTGCCGCTCATTGTTGGCACTTGCTGTGGCCTTGAACTCCCGTACATCCAGTGGTACCTGCCAATTTCCATTTCTTGACTGCTGCTGTTCACTGCCAATTTTAGGTGGTAAAAAGTCAGTGTTCTCCTGCATATTATTTGAAGTCAATTCCACAAATTTATTCTAGCAAAACTATTGAATGGAGGTTAGCCACAGACATCAATGTTCCTTTTGCTAGAAATGAGAATCTACATGGCACAGTGTATTAGAGAGTATGACAAGAAAATCAATTAAGGTTTGATAATGGTTAGGAAATTTGGAAGATAGCAGAGACAAATAAAGTGGCTTTGCAATGATTGCAGTAACATTAGCTACAGGACATACTGTAGTTTTGTAGACATGCTCATGTGAGTCCAATTATAATCATGGAAACATGATGCTGCTGACAATAAAAGGAACTGTGGTCTATCTAGTTAGTTTATGACGAGCGCCTGTTTATCCATAAGACCACAGTGTTTAGGCCAAGAAGGTTCATACTATTCTGTTTGTCTAAAAAGTCAGTAAAGGTCACATGCAAACATTTCTACTACCACCATGTTTACTGTAAATATTCTGAATTTCACTTAAAGGAAGGATCTTTCAGAGTCCCGGAATAGCATATAAATCTCCCATGTGCCGTACATACTCACCTCTCCCCATTCCTGCACTTCCCTCCACTCCCGCGCATCGCCATAGACAATGGCCTGATGCCGGGACCTCGTAGCGGAAACAGTTGAGGTGAGTATCTGATAGTCTGGGCTGAGGTTTTTAAAGGGCTAGTTTGGAGACTGGTGTAGGGTCTGATCTGGAATCTGTATTCAGAGGGCACATAGCATGTGTAATAAGTGAAGGTCTAGCATCTATATAAAGAGCTGGGGTTTGGTCTGGTGTCTGTGTAAAGTGGGGCCTGGTCAGGGGGATCTATATCTATATTTAGCAGGTCCAGATTAGTTTATGGGGTCTGGCGTTTAGTCTGTATTCATTTTAGGGTGTGGTGAAAGGGGCCTTGTCTGCAATTTGTGATTTAAATGCTGTAAATTGCGCATTGGACGCACAGAATATGATAAAAAGTTGTGTGGCATGCTATGCTTGATGTTTTCTGTTCCCATCTTCAGAATCTTCTTGATGTCACTATTAAGTTGCCAAGTAAGATTTAGTCATACTCACACATTGATCTAAGCAGTCAAAACCATTGGTTCCACTGGAACTTGTCTATATAATAAGATAAAGAGAGAAGGCACAATCCACTAAGTCCACCTCATCTTCTTTCCATCTCAGGTTTAATCATCATCATCATATAAAATATGCTGGGCATTGGTGTGTGATTTATGGTATTATCATCATTCATGATGAGATCTGAAGAATTGTTTCAAAAGTTGGATATAAATGTCTCACCAACCACCACCTGGACATTTGTCATAATAATTACCATTGGCTATGGTTTTGCCAGCTGGCCTAGCATGCTGGTTCTACAATGTTTAATACCAGGTTTATTTTATAAAAAAAATGGTATTAGGTTGGTTTCAGACAATGTTTTTGTGGCAGTTTTTTGAGCCAGGCAGTTCCAGCAGAGAATGCCAGGAATCGACTGGACACAAACTGCAGCGTGTGGTAATTCCAGTTGCATCCGGCTATGCCAGATCCAGAGAATTAAGGCAGGCTGTTATCTGCTGGAACAGCCTGCTGGAATCCATGCAGATGTGAAAGTAGCCTTAGGCTGAGTTCACATCAGCGTTCAGCCTTTCCGTTCTTCTGCTCCGTTATAGGAGCAGGAGAACGGAAAGGACGGATACAGCACATAACAGACGAACGGAGCTTATGGACCCCATAGACTATAATGGTTCCGTTAGGTTTCCACTCAGAGGAAGATTTTTGAAGCGGAGACAAAAGTTGTGAGTGCAGTCCTGCATGCAGTAGTTTTTAGGCTTGGTTCACATTGAGTGCAGTCCTGCATGCAGTAGTTTTTAGGCTTGGTTCACATCTGCTTCCTTAATTTGTGCAGTCTGCTCCGTCGGGGCAACAGACTGCCGGAATTCACTGTATCTAGCTTACATGCAGGCCCTCGGCCAGACAAAAAATGCTACATGCAGCATTTTTTGTCTGTCCGAAAGCCGACACATACGCTGGTAAGCAGCCAGATCACTTTCGGATCCTATTACAGTGAATGTATCCATTGGTGACAAAGCAAAATGTGAATCCAGCCTTACTCATCAAAAATAACTGATGTCTGACAGAACTGACACAGACTGATGCAAACCGATCACAAATGATGCTCAAAATAAGGGCTTATGCCCACAAGCGTACTTGCTTGGTGCCATATTGTGGACCGTAAGCAGCTAGTCCACAATATACGGGCACTGTCCGTGTGCACTCTGCGGAGGCATGGATCAGAGGCACTATGAATCTCTTCCATGGGCTTCCGACCCATGACTCTGCACCCCAAAAGGATAGTAAATGTTCTATCTTTGACCATATGTTGCAGATCACGGACCCATTCAAGTCAATGGGTCCGCATCCGTAAGAAGAGTGCACACGGCCGACGCCCGTGCATTGCATACTGCAATTTTTGGTCCAGAGCATGGGTATGAGCCCTAAAACAAATAAGTTATTTTTCATTTTTTGTTCTTCTGAGAGATCAGAAGAACAGAAATCTAAATGCAGATGTGAATGCGCCCTAAGCCCGAGATCTTTTCTTCAAACTTTTGTATGGTCACTATTATAGCAGAGAAATAAAACAGCAAACTATTTTAAACACAGATATCATTCATAGAAATCACACCATGAGATAAAGGACTCATTCTGCCAATTTCCTAATAAAGGCCTGGACAGCATCAAAGCTTTCATTCTGTTTGGATGGTAAAGTCTAAGCAGATCAAAAGATTCTGCTGGAATATTGGGATATAAAGGGAGATTCTTGTTATTTTTGGCATCTACCTTTCCTGGTGACTGGCCCTCGGGAAACAGTACTTCAAATGAATTATAATATGGGGCGACTAGCATTTAGCAGCTAGGTTCCCAACTTCTTTTGAGGAGGGTAAAAATAGATTAAAGGAAACATTAACTAAACATATATCACACAAATTTAGAATTTCATTAGTTATCCCCTAAAAAAAACCCTGCAGTTCCATTACTATATTGGATATATGATGACCCCTTGAAGTGAGTCTGATAAACCAGGTGATTGTCTTGTAGGACTAACTCAGCTGAATGTAATGATACTTTCACTTTGTGATCCATTGCTTTATTCTGGTGAAAAGGTACTTTTAATCCATATAAAAATGAAGAGTTAAGTGCACTAAGGGTGAGCTTAGCCACTCTGTGCACCCTCGGTCCTCCTGCTTCTTTCAGCCCTTCTTTACATTTCCTAAGAGGGCCATGCAAGAGATCTGCGCAGGAACATGGTCCTGTCAATCAAGAGGCACAGTGAGGGGTTGGCAGAGGAAGCAGGAGGAGCAAGGGTGCGGACAGGCTTTGGAACCACCCTCAGTGCACAAAACTGCTCATTTGCATATGGATTAAATTTACTTTTTCTCCAAGAGGAAACAACTGATCACTAAGTGAAAGGTACCATTACATTCAGTTGAGCTAGCTCTAGAAGACATCAGTCCTGGTTTCGAATGAATATTCTGGTGAAAAACTCACTTTAAAGGGAAACAATAGTGAAAAAAGCAATGCACTGCATGTTCAGGTAGTGTCAAGTGATTTTGAGTGGTTGGTTATCAATGGATGGGGGAGACCTTGATGGACCGGTACACTATCAAATCAAGCACCGAATCTGTGCACAATGGAACCGCTCTTGCATTGGATTTGGGAGTATTAGGGTCGGTTTTTTTTCTCTCTCTCTGGAAAGACCTGCTATAAACAGTCACAGTTTAAAATACAATCGGGCACATTCACTGGTGTTCTGGCAAATCTGCCATATAGACCGAGCCACCGAGATAAATTCATAGGAACACTCATTTGTAATAACTGGCTTGTATAATCATGTCCCTGGTCAGTCGGCAAAAGAGGAAACTCTTATTTTTGGCCTGAGTGCACTATATATACTAGGCAACGACCAGTCTAACAGGCCAATGCAACAAGCGCCCATCCAAGTGTTCATCCTAGATTGGCACTCGTCCTGCAGGAAGAACAGGCACTGTAATACAGCCCTAAGTTTACATAAATTAGTGGTTTACTTTGAGCCAAATTTGTAGAACTATTTTGGGGTTATTCTTTTTTTCTTCATTAACCGGACTAAAACTTGATGAAATATTATGAGCCAAATTTTGGTGCATTTTACAACAAGTTCTAGGCCCAATCACATTAGTAAATTTCCTCCACTGAATGTAGTGTAGTTGAAACTTCAAGAATAGTTTTATTTGATTCCATACAACAGATACAATAAAAAAATATATGAAGCAAACAAACACAGCGCACAAGTTGCATGTGCAAAGTTGTGTGGGAGTATGCAACCGATGCAATGTTCTGATTTCACATCTACTGTAAAACCTAAACTGGAGAACTCATGATTTGCAATGGATAGATATCTCTGCATAAGGCCTCATGCACACAACAATATCTGTTTTTGTGTTCAGCAAAATACGGAGACTGGCCATGTGCGTTCTAAATTTTGAGGATCTGCATGTTGTCCCCTTTGTAATTTCTAATGCTTATTCTTTCTGCAAAACAAGAATAGGAAATGTTCTACTTTTTTTTGCAGGGCAGCAGAATGGACACACAGTGTGCTGTCCACATCTTTTGCGGCTCTATTGAAATAAATGAGTCTGCATCTGATCCACAAAAACATGGATTAGATGTGGACAGAAACTACGGTCGTGTGCATGAGGCCTTAGTCTCTGGAGTCATAACAAAAATAGGGTTTAATTTTTTTCGCCCACTGTGGTTTCCATCAATATCATGGCAGGTAGATAGTTGAGTGATGTAATGCCAAGTCAAGCCAAGAATGTACATCCGCCATCCAGCAGGAGTCACACATCACCACCAACTTGCCATGATAATTCTGGATACAAAACCCAGATAGAAAGTAATCTAATCAGAAATGTTATTAAATGTGTCTTCCTTCTTTGTATCAGGGAACGTGTGATTTTTCCAGAGAACTGTCACTTTCTATCTGATAACATTACTAGACAAAATGCCTCCTGCTACAGCAATCTAAGGTTACATCGCACTGACACACAACCTAATAACCTACCACTGGCCACACTTTTATAAGGGTGATTTTAACTTAACTGGTCCAAAATGAATTGTCTTCCATCTCCAGTTCATAATTTTACCTACAACATTTTGGATCTTCTAGCATTCAGTTTTGAAAAATACTACTCAATCCTGCTGAACTATGCTACCACGAAGTGTAGTAATAATGTCAGAGCCTGCTCACTATGCCTAGGACATCTACCAGAATGCACGTAATAAATGGTATCACACACAAGTAAAGAGATCTTGTTGATCAACCCTAACATTACTTATGGTCAACCATTTTGGTGTATTACAGGTCAACTGAGATGTTATACAGTTTGTCAGAATTAGTGAAATGTCAGGTTATGGCAACTAGAATGAAGCTTGCCTTGAGGAAACCATGTTTCCCGAACCATCTTTTCCAGCTTCACACAAGCGTAGACACTCTAGTCTGTAATTTTACCAATTGCATGTGCAAAACATCACGTGTGTGAAAATTTCGCAGTTTAATAAGATATACAAAACTCATGACTATCATACATCCTTTTTAATACATATTATGCTGTTAGTCGCCACTGGTATTGCAACAGTTTTCTTCTGCTTTGAAATTGTTTTTGTCTTCATCATAAGCAATGTACTAAAACATCGGAGAATCGTGGGGTCTTAGAAACCATAAAACTGATGCTAGAACAGATGCCATGCTTCACTTTGCATTTCCTCAAGCTTGCTCTTGCCTCCACCAAACGTGACATGAAGAAAATAATTGCTTGCATACTGACAACATCAAAATCATATCAAAAACTGTAAAGCTCAATACATTAACTGGTTAAACAACATATACCACTAGCTAAGCATATGGAACTAAACTGAATGCTACATGTCATTTGTATCTGAAGCATAGCTGGGGGCAACTACAGATTGCTGATAACATGGCGCTTAGAAGATCAAAGATGTACTCGTTATGATGTATTTCCAACTAATCAGCAGGCATCTAACCATCGTAGTAAAACCATCTACATAGTAGATTAAAATCTGCTCACGCTCTTACATAAAAGATTTATTTCAACTCCAATTCTAGTTTTTGCTTAAAAATAGAAAAAAAAACATTACATAAACAAGACAACCGGTAGTTATATATTTTAATGTATTTTGCCTCACACCACATTGAATTATTGCATGGTCTACCCAGGGTCACAAGTTATAAGATATATTAATTGTGGCACTTGAAAAAGATAAAAACCTAGTTTTTTACTATGACGTAATTTATTTCAATATGGATCAGAAAGACAACACATCCCTCGAGTTGCTAAGAAACCACTTCACTGTTGAGAAGGGGCTGTTACTTGTATGTATGCTTCAACTGAACACAGTATTTAACTGCAATTGACGGTATTCAGAGTAAAGGGTTCAAAACAATGAAGGGGGCAAAAAGATTTATATATATATATATATATATATATATATATATATATCAAACTATGTACAGAAAAATACATATAGAAAAAAAATCTTAAGGAACATGGTTGATTATGTAGTCAAATTACATATATATATTTTTTTTTTACACACACACACTGGTACTACATTACAAATGTGTTTACAAGGCAGTGAAATCTCCTTACTAAGAATGATACCGAGCGATCTGCAATCAAACAATCCACATTATTTGCAGAAGCCATATGGAAAAAAGATTAAGGGAAAACACAGAGACACATAGGATGAGGTAAGCCTACTGAGCTGCTAGTGAAAGACCTAAGACAAGAACTCTCTGGGTACCTTTTCTCTCTTGGCTTTGTTCTGTCGTTTCCTCTGCTGCAGTTTCCATGGCTGGCTTCATCCCATACACCAAAAATGCCTTTTAATTCCCACACCAACAAACAGTTTCTTGTGCCTTCCTGCGCTGTGGATTTGTTCTCCTGCCTCCTATTTACAGCTGTAGTGATTGAGTGCTTCTGTTCTGCACTCCACTAGATCACAGCTTCCTCCAAGATGCAGACTTGTCAGCTCCAATTCTGCTCTCCCTACTGGTCCTCCAAGGCTTCTGCCAGAAAACAGTCATACGTCATGCAGGATCCCTTCCTAGAAAATGGCCATTCTGTTCTTGACTGTACCCAGACTTGCTGAATGCTGAAGCCAGTGTGGAAAACAAATGCCACTCCCCCTCTCTAGTGCTCCACCACTCCGTTCTCCTCTCCTGCAAAGCCCCCCTTGTGCAACACTAATCACCGCTCATCATTTATGGACACACATGACACCACAGGGATGTATGGGAAGCAGTAAAAGAAGTGTTCCCGTGTCACACAGTCCTCTGAAGTTGGACCATTCCCTGCAATTAAGTACTTATCTGATAGTTTTCTGAACTATTATATGGACACATCCTCCAGGGGCCATTTTCTCACATTGCTGTTTGATTCATGCCACAGGCCCTTTATTTCCTCACACTAAGCGTACAGATCTGGCCACAGAGAAACAGGCTTTCTCCATCATCATGTTCTATCTAAATGGATCAGATTGGAAATCTGTGGCTTTTAACCTCGATCAAACAGTCATGATATAACCTGAAGCTTTCTCTATTTTTAACTTTCAATGTCACTTGGCTAGCTGCTATTGCTTACATGCAATTATGAGAGTCATCAAGAGAAGGGGTACCAGTGAGTACCCATTTATCTCTGAAGGGTATGTTAAAAACCAAGGCCATATCTGGTTTGCTAGTCATAAAGAAATCCAGCATAGTGCGGTCACCTGCCATACTGTAGAACATGAGCACACAACATTTCTTTAAAATGTAAGCCATATTTCTTATAAATTGTAGAACACTGCACTGTTGTAGTGTAAATGTATATAAGTGCTGCTTTACATTCTTTTATGCATCATGTATAAATACATACATACACACCTTGCTGATGGGATGCTTCTACAGTTTTGTGCTTTTGGTGACTTTTTCCTTTGACTTCAGTAGAACATATGGTGCAGTTCTGAACTGCACTACAAAAAAACTGTCTGGAATCACACATGCAAAAACACTGGTGAATCAAAAAACAAAAAATAAAGAAAAAGTATCAAGCAAAAACTAAGGCCCCTTTCACATGAGCGTGACGGATTAGGTAAGGATTCGTTCAGGGAAACTCACACCCTTTAGCAAGCAAGTTCAGTCAGTTTTGTCTGCGATTGCGTTTAGCTGTTTCCACGCGGGTGCGTTGCGTTTTGATGCGTTTTTCATGCTCGTGATAAAAAACTGAAGGTTTACAAACAACATCTCTCAGCAACCATCAGTGAAAAATGCACCGCATCCGCACTTGCTTCAGGATGCAATGCGTTTTTCACTGAAGCCCCATTCACTTCTCTGGAGCCAGGGCTGCGTGAAAAACGCAGAATATAGAACATTCTGCGTTTTTCACACAACGCAGAACTGATGCATGAAAAAAAACTTGCTCGTGTGAAAGGGGCTTATTTCTTCTGTTTGGCATCCACGCCTGTGTTTTGGCAAAAAAAAAAGGGGGGGGATTTTAAGGGGTAATTATCAGCCATCCAGTGTAAAGGTCATAAGTATCCGGTGAGAGAAAATCCTGCATGGTTTCACAAACAGCATCTTTCAGAAAAACACTGCATTTGTGGCATTTTTTCACAAACACATTTTTAGCCAAAACCATAATTGTTTTTAAAAGGAATGGGAACTCTGAAGGAAGGGTTTATACAGCTTTTTGGTGGATCTACTTCAAGTTTTGGCTTAAAACCTGCTGTAGCAATTTTCCAAAAAGACAAACCAAAGTTCATGTACTCTATGACCAATAAGCCTCATAGAGAGAGAAGGCTGCTATGAACCCTTCTATGTACCCAGAGTGGAGAACCATCAGAACTTGCTCTGGCAGACTCTGCCTATCTGTGTATTATGTGGTTGGCAATTCATATGAATGTTTGTCAAATGTTACCACATTCAACAGCAATTTTCCTAAGCAAAATAAAGTGAGGACTGTTGCAGCCCTTAAACCACATGCTCTGGTAAACCATATACTTGAACAATTAACCGCCAGTCAAGTAAATATTGCCCGCTATAATGTTTTGTACTGTATCTTTAAAACAGTAGCAGTAGGCCTGTGGCATGAGGTCATCTGTCCCACATGTGAATGCTGTACTGGTGCATAGGTTGCATCCCAGGTGGAGTCAGGTCATAAATAAGAGGAACAATGTGGTCAATCATGTAGGCAGTGTGCTGCTAGGCCAAGGCACCCCTACTAATATTTAATTAGCAGGGAGGAGGATAAGCAGTTGTATTTGGGTCTGCTAAGAGAGAAGGAGACCGTGAGACCTCATGGGGTGGTTACAGACTGCTGCTTAATCCATGGACATTTTCTAGACTGTCTCCATTTGGGCAGGCGTAGTGAGCACTCACTCAGGAAAGAGACCACCTTGTATAACACAAGTGGTCTGGACCAACTTCTGGTCTGTAGTATGTAAAGTGTGTGGGCCTGGACAGAATACTCTGGATTGGGTATTAACTAGAGATTGCAACCAAGTCAGCCCACTAGATCCTGCACCTGCCTGCTTTGTCTGTACTGAGAACTGTGAAGAGCGACCCAGTTAATGTGTACAGTAGGACAGACTGTGGCCTGTGTAAAGAGAGTGGCTAGTTAAGCATCCCATGCGTTTACAGGGGCAAGCACTTGTAAAGTACACAGACTGCTCTTTTACCGTTGGCAACCACCTAGAGATATAATTTAAAAAACTGCAAATAGAGACTGTCCGTGGCAGACTGGCCATAGACCCACCGGGATGATTCCTGCTAGGCCGATGTCCAGTGGGCAGCCCAAGTCCCCTGCATGACCATGGACAGCTAGATAACAGTTTGACGCTCCCAGCACTAATTAACGCTCGGAGCTCCAATAACTTATGTACCTGTCAACTGCATGTCCCGCTCCTGGATTCAAATGAATCACCAATAGTTCCCTGCCCTGCCGTTAGTCACTAGGCCTGAAGACCTATGAGGTAGAAGAATGGCGCAGGCAGTCATGAAGTGATGACATTCGCAACCTCTGCACCAAGTCATAGGCAGTGTGATAACATCATCGAAACTGTCTGCATCCCCATAGTCTGGAAGAGCCTTGCGGCCTGCACCGCGGAAGGCAGCATTTAAGGGGAAAGGTGAATATAAGATTTTCTTTTTATTTACTTTCTAAACACACTAGGGGGCATTACTGGAGCAAAATAGGGGCCACTAGTAAATAGGGGCACAATATACAGTACTACTAACCCAGTATGGCATTTCTGGCTACATGAGCTGACCCCGCCTACTTGCGTAGCCCCAAGTTCTGTAAATTTGGGCCTGTCTGCAACATAGAGCCTCTTTTAGTGTTTTTTGCAAGGGCCACTCTTGTAATTCAGTCTGATGCTGCATTTTTACTAAATCTTTCTGTAAAGTTTTCAGAAAAGTGAAAGGGGTTGGCTCACCTAACTAGGACATGGCAACAATGTCAGATAGGATTGGGTGCCACACAGATCTCCATAACAGGGTCCCTGTGCTGTGAAGAACAGCACATTGCGCAAGTGCAGCCACCCTTCATTCACCGCTATGGGAGTTCTGAGAATAGCCAAGCACTGGCTCAGTAATTTCCGACATTCCCATAGCGGTGAATAGAGAAGTGGCCATGGTGCGCTCTCCATTCACCAGTATGGGTCTTTCTATAATATCCGGCTATTTTCCTAACTCCTATTGTGATGAATGGAGAGCACACGATGCATGCACGATGTGCTCTCCTTCACTTTGGGATCCCCATTCTGGAAATCGGATCGGGTCCCAAAAGTTGGGACCTACACCTATCCAAAATTGATGGTATCCTAGTGCAAGCACATTCAGCTGATTTTTTTAGGTTGGCCACGCTTATGCAGTGTGCTCTCCTTCACTTCGGGAGCTCCTTTTTGGAAATAGGAGTGGTCCCCCAGCAAACCCGCACCTATAGAGCATTAATAGCATATCCAAGCAATATGTCATTTAATGTCTGAGATGAGATGACCCCTTTCATGCGGGATTATGTGCTTTTATTTGCTATGGAGAAATGGCACCAGGAGCACCCATATTACGTGACTGGCAAGCAAAATTGAATGCTATATGTTACTTACTAGTGACATTACCAATAGGATTCAGTGCTCAAAAACTTGCACTGCAGACACATATTCCACCGGCATACCGCATTCATATATCCAGCCAAATTAATAATGACACAACATATAAAAGATGATCTATTAACATACTTCACGTGTGTGGCCTGCTCCTCTGTCTTTAGTTAATTCACATAAAATATTGGAGTCACTTTCCTCCAGTGGACGACCCAGACCCAGGAGTCTCAAGTTATGTAGAAAACAGGAAGGATGTCACCACAATTAAAGCAATAAAAGCAGACACACATAATAGAATACACTTCAGTAGTCTGTTATTAAAATCGCCCACTACATAAAAAATTCATTTGGGGATTCAATTTATTTCATTGTGCACATATGACGAGTGTGATTAAGCAGACTGCTATAGTGCAGTGCAGTGATTGAAAAACAATGCCGCCCTATACATATTATCAGAAGACAGGAATGTATACTGGAAATGGTAATCATGAGGAAAAAAAACTGTTCATATTAGATAGATAGCCAGGGAAATACAATACAAATGATATAATTACATATTTTTATCCTGTCAAGCAAAGAGCCCATTAATAAGCCTCAAGCAATCAAACAGATGGCACAAAGAGCCACAGAGTTTCTGTGGGCGTACAGCAGAGTGCTTGAAAAAGATCTGAGGTTGCTAAAGAACTGCGCGCCAAACAGCCGAACGAAACAGAACAGAAGAAAAATGTA
Source organism: Rhinella marina (assembly GCA_900303285.1). Taxonomy (NCBI): domain Eukaryota; kingdom Metazoa; phylum Chordata; class Amphibia; order Anura; family Bufonidae; genus Rhinella; species Rhinella marina. The sequence goes on along the minus strand of ONZH01005941.1, from coordinate 412,913 downwards.
TAGAAAAGGCAGCATGTAATATATGTAGATGTATACTAATAATCAATATGGTCTTATAAAAAGGCACCCATACACATAAATCTTAAGACTATATTACACAGCCCAATGTGGCAGACAATTGGCGGGAGGGAAGTGTTCCCTCCTTGCAATCGTCTGCTCGCTACCGGAGAAGACCACTGCTATTATATGCAACGATCTCCTCCGCAACTCGGGAAGGAGCGATCACTGTGCCATCACATGTACACATGCTGTATGGTGGTTTGCCGGCGGCAGATCTTGATAAGATGCCATGATCTGCCGCCTGCAAACAATTTTTTAACATGTCAAAAGATATGGATTGCTCGTTCATCAGGCAACTGGCGGCAGTATTACACTGCAAGATGATCGCTAACGAGTGTTCGTACAAGTGCTTGTTAGCGTTCATCTGCTGAAAAATCAGCAGGTGTAATACAGGCTTTAGTCAGTCTGTATTGTTAATGGCTGTGTGGTACATTGGTGCTAATGTTAAGAGAGGGGAGTGACTGGTTTGAATGCCCCTCGTCTCTACAGAGCCCATTCTTTCTGGAAATTAGAGGTTGGTCAAGATCGCAAATTCCACCGAAGTAATCTTCTCATGCACGTCTATCAGATATCATAAGATCCTTTTAACTGGATTTCCCATTGAACAGAGTCCTGAACTATTTATGTTGTATTAAATTATAAAACTTTATAACCAACTAGAATACTTACTATTATGAAGCAGTCCCTAATATCAGATCTCTGTACTTGCTGCTGAAGTAAGGTGTCTCGGGCATTTGTTCACGTTAAAGTTGTGCAACATTTATTATAATGTTATTTCTATGTGTATTGCACCTTTCGTCACATGCACTGCATGTTATAAAATTTTCATGACTGTGTGAGGCACTGTGATGTCAGCTATATAGTATTGGGGGGGGGGGCCATTTTGAATGTGAGGATGTGAAAGCAGTATGTGAAAGGAGTATATAAAATGGGTTGTCTGGTTTCATTGACAGTTAGTTGGTGCACATTCAACCTTCCTTGACAGAGTTTGCATAGTCTGAAGAAAGAGTTGGGAGCGAAAAGGACAGAGTGTGTGCGGTGAGCCGAACTGGGGCATAAGCTGGTGAGGAAGAAAGGCCAGAGGAATGATGGCTGCGGTTCCTGCGGAGGAAACCCAGGAGAGAAAGAGTGCATACAGGTCGGAGACAGGCTATAGAGGAGCTTACAAAACTGTTTAGCTGAGTAGTGAGTAGTGTAATAATCATTACACTTTAAACCAAGAACTGCAGAAAAAAAAAAAAAAAAAAAAAAAAAAACTTTGTTCCTGAAATGCAACCGCCAAACTTTGTACCTGAACCTGAACTGTAACCAGCAAGGATGTGCCTCACTGCTGAGTAAAACTGCTGTTCCTGTAGGCCTGCTTGTGTTCAGAGTTATTCCTTTGATGGGTTGCAAATATCATTCCATGTCCATTCTATGATGCCTGTGGGAGCCCTACTTAAAGAGGACCTGTCACCACAAAATGCAATGCAATCTACAGGCAGTATGTTATAGAGCAGGAGAAGCTGAGTAGATTGATCATTTGATGGGATGGGGGGGGGGGGAAATCAGTAAAACCTGTAATTTATACATGTATACGTCTGCCTTTTCTAACTTAAGACCATCCATGTGAACAGCAATCCGTACACATGAGAGGTGATATCAGTGACTGACAGCTATCTACAGTACACCCCTCACATTTTTGTAAATATATTTTTTTATATCTTTATATGGGACAACACTGAAGATATGATTCTTTGTAAAGTAGTCCATGTACATCTTGTATTACAGTGTAAATATGGTGTGCCCGCAAAATAACTCAACACACAGCCATTAATGTCTAAACCGTTGGCAACAAAAGTGAGTACACCTCTAAGGCCCCTTTCACACGAGCGGGAGACTCGCATGTCTCCCGCAACGCATCTACAGGGCTGGACTCGGCACGGACAGGGATCGCATATAATGCTATGCGATCCCTGTCCGTGCCGAGTCCAGCCCTGTAGATGTGTTGCGGGAGACATGCGAGTCTCCCGCTCGTGTGAAAGGGGCCTAAGTGAAAATTGTCTAAAGTGTCAATATTTTGTGTGGCCACCATTATTTTCAGCACTGCCTTAACTATTTTTGGGCATGGAGTTCACTAGAGCTTCACAGGTTGCCACTTGAAACCTCTTCCAACCCTCCATGATGACATCATGGAACTGGTGGATGATAGAGACCTTGACCTTTCGTTTTGGAAACATGGTTGGCCAGTCCAGCACCTTTACACTCAGTTTCTTTAGCAAGGCAGTGGTCATCTTGAAGGTGTGTTTGGGTCGTTATCATGCTGCACTCATGCAGCCCCAAACCATGACACACCCACCACCATGCTTGACTATAGGCAAAGCCCACTTATCATTGTACACCTCTCCTGGTTGCCGCCTCACACACTTGGCACTATCTGAACCAAATAACTTTATCTTGGTCTCATCAGACCACAGGACATGGTTCCAGTAATCCATGTCCTTAGTTTCCTTAGACTGTTTGCGGGCTTCCTTGTGTATCATCTTTAGAAGAGGCTTCTAAAGGCAATGGTCTGAGCACAGACAGGCTGAACCCCCAACCCTTTAACCTCTGCAGCAATGCTGGTAGGTCTCATACATCTACTTTGAAAAGCATGGATATGACACTGGATATGACACTGAGCACTTGCACTCAACTTCTTTGGTCATGGCGAGGCCTGTTCAAAGTGGAACCCATCTTGTTAAACAATAGTATAATCTTGGCCACCATGCTGTAGCTCAGTTTCAGGGTGGTGGCAATCTTCTTATAGCTTAAGCCAGTGATGGCTAACCTCCGGCACTCCAGTTGTGTTGAAACAACGACTCCCAGCATGCGCCATTCATTTCTGTGGAGTTCTGAGAACAGCCAAGCAAGTGTGCATCTTGGGAGTTGTAGTTTTACCACAGCTGGAGTGCTGGAGGTTAGCCATCACTGGCCTAGGCTATCTTTACGTAGATCAACAATTCTTTTTTTCCTGATCTTCAGAGAGTTCTTTGCCATCCGGTGCCATGCTGAACTTCCTGCTCCCCAATCACACCTGAGACCTTGTAACACTAACGAGTCACATGACACCGGGGAGGAAAAATGGCCAATAGGGCACAATTTGGCCATTTTCACTTAAGGGTGTACTCATTTTTGTTGCCAGAAGTTTAGTGTTGGGTACTCAGTTTTGTGAGATACTGTAGGTATACACACTTACACAGAGAATGCTATCACTGATGACACCTCCCCTGTGCTCTGAGAGCTGTTCACATGGATGGTCTTAAGTTAGAAAAGGCAGACGGCACAAAAATTAACTTTGAGACTTGAATATGAACAATCTACAAACTGCAAACTGTTCTAATGTAGTTTGTAAGGCTCATTTATGAAATATCAGCATCATAGTACAGAACGGCTCAGATGGCATATTATGTAGAGAAAAAGAAAAGGCAGAAACCGTTATGGAAATATGTAACCTTTGTGGTCCTTTGCAATATCTTTCTGAATTATCCACATACAATCTTAAAGCAAACAGGATGTGTGAAATCAAGGAGTCAGCGGGATTTCATGGAAAATGTACGCTAATGTGAGAAGACATGTATTCATGACTACTCACCCAGACAGTCTACAATCAAATTTATCTTTTAAGAAACAGATATACTGGATATAGATGTATGCTGTGCTTTTAAAATGCACATCACTATGTAAAGCAGCTCTGTGAGGTCACATAGGATAGATTTCAGAGTTAATGCGAGTCCTGCTTCCCCTGCTCACACAAGAAGATTGACAGCTTTCTTTGTACACATACTGATCCAGGGAAAGCCGCTGAAGAGAGTGCACCAAGTCATTCTGAGGTTTTCTTCATACATATTTTTGGCACATTTAAAGTAGATCTGTAACCTCCTAAGATTTGTAGGAGGAAAATAAGAAAAAACAATATTTTTCATCAGACCTCAGATCAGACCCCATTCTTCATCAGACCTCAGATCAGACCCCCAATCTCCATCAGCCTCAGATCAGACCCCCAAGCTCCATCAGCCTCAGATCAGACCCCCAAGCTCCATCAGCCTCAGATCAGACCCCCAAGCTCCATCAGCCTCAGATCAGACCCCCAAGCTCCATCAGCCTCAGATCAGACCCCCAAGCTCCATCAGCCTCAGATCAGACCCCATTCTTCATCAGACCCCCAAGCTCCATCAGCCTCAGATCAGACCCCGCTCAGCTTCAGATCAGACCTCACTCAGCCTCAGATCAGACTCCCATCAGCCCTCAGAACAGAGCCTATGAGCCTCTAATCGGACCCCCATCAACCTCAGATCAGATCTACAAATAATAAAATAAACTTACCCAGCTCTGGACAAAGCTGCCACTCATTGCTCCCTGATCTTCTACTACGGCACTGTGACCTGATGTCACACAACATCAGGTCACTGTGTGCACCACGTACTGACTCTGTATGCCGTCAGGACACAGGGCAGAGCAGGGCCTGGAAGACGACCAGGGAGGGTGAGTACTGAGCAGAACTTCCCTCACGGATCCCCATGCCTCCTGCATGCTGATGACCATGCTGATTGAAGCGGTTATTAGCATTCGGACTATAAGATGTACGGCCAGTTTTCCCTCAGTTGAGTAAAAAAGTGCATTTTATAGTCTGAAAAATACGGTACTTGTATCCCCCTTGTAATTACAGTTCTGGAGAATTGTTACAGGAAAATATGGTTCCCAGCCAGAGCTTCAGTCCTAGACCACTCAAATATTATATAGCATAAACTGATATTATTCAGTAAGATTCTCCCATTGAGTGGCCAGAAGCCATTTGGTCATTGTGTCCCTTGTTAGCATATCAAAGGCAGGAAGGGCACAGTGTAAAAGCAGTTGGACAACATTCTCTTGGCCAACAAATTGGGAAGAGATTCCGGGTGTTCATATGGCGGGGTCCATGGAGGGGGCTGGGACACAGGAAGAGATATCCCAGGTGAAACTTGGTCTATTTCTCTCTCTTCCTGCCGGCCCCTTAGACAAACAGCACTTCTGGAGCAAGCTTATGGTATATGTGTGTATGTATATAAATATAATATCCCAGTAGACTTTATATGTGTACATATAGATATTTGTATTCTGTGATTGTATTACCAGTAGATTTATATATATGCTGTTTATGCATGAGTCTCTATATGTACATGTACTAATGGTCAGGTACTGGATGTGAGTTGGGTAGCAGTGTAGATCCAGTAGACGGTATATTGGTGGACTCTGGATATATTTTATATACATACACATTATTATCCACATTGCTTAGCATCCAGGGAGGGCAGGAACAGAGGCAGCTGTGTGTGGTGGTGTCCTCTATGTACTATGTTATTTGTAGTGTCTGTACCTTTATGTAATGCCCATTGCTTTGTCATCTCTGTTATCAGTAAAATATTTTTCTATATAAGTATCTGCAAGGGTTGTATGTTACTTCTGGGGTGTATGAAGGACTAGAGGGGTGTATATAATACACTGGATACACTGGTTATATAAGAAACAAAGACAGCAGCTTAGGAACAGAATAAAAGGGAAAGATTTGGAGATAGATATAAACCACCAATTTCCAATAAGCAAAAATTCCCTTAATCAAGAATCTATTCTTATGACTATTGTACCATGTCTTTATTATACCTACTAAAAGTTATGAATGAATTACTAGCAGTCTGCAACAAAGGTCCAGAAGGGTGTTACCAATTAGGATGTGTGTTCCTGCTCAGTCAGAAACTATCCAATCAGTTCCTCTGGTGTAAGACATGCCTCCAACTGGTAACACCCATGTGAACCTTCATGGTAAACTGCTAGGAACTCATTCATAACTTGTAGCAGGAATAATAAAGAAATGCACAATATAGTCATAAGAATAGATGTTCGGGAATGATTATATGGGGAAAGCAAGTAGTTACTAAAATAGACGTCAGGGGAGGTGACAGGTCCTCTTTAAAATCAAAGGTACTTTAATAAACACGAGTCTTACATCTGATTTTTTTCCCCCCAAAACTGAGGACTCTTATTGGAATAACACCACTGGCCCCATAAAATGCATGAAAGAGAACATGACAAACAAAAAGAAAAAACACTGCTAGTAGTCAATAGAAGTTGAAATTCTATACACAAACAAACATTTGGCGGTATACTTTTACTTATTAGAACAAGCCTAAAAAGATGCCTGTAATACCCCAGGAATATATAACCTAAAAGCTTTGTGGGAACCAGCATTACACAGCTATTGGCTCAGACTTCCCCACCAACCTGTGTCCTTCTACCATACCATATAGATTGTAAGCCCTCACGGGCAGGGCCCTCTCTCTTTGTGAACCAGTTTGAAACTCTTGTTCATGCTTATTGCAAATGTCTGTATTATGTATGTGCACCCCTTTTCATATGTACAGCGCTATGGAATGAATGGCACTTTAATAATAAATAATAATAATAACAACATGCAACTCGGATCTGCTAAGGATGCATGTTCAGTGCAAGGGGATAAGCTGCTGCCAAACACCCAAGGAACGCTTATCCCTGACATCTGCTGCAGAGGAAAAGAATGCAGGTTTCAGATATACAGTATGCTGCCAGAGTGATCTAACAGCATTTTATCCTCTCTCTTATTGCAAAAAAACATGCATGCTCTACCAGTTGGTGTGTGCATGCATATGTGCGAGCCTTTTCTGCTTAGTTTGGTAAGCTCAAGACAGCTACCTATCTACATCTAAGCTCCCTCAGGATATTACGCACATACATAAAACACCTACAAAAACAACTACATCTGGTTAGGACCTTGAACTATGTCCTCTTGGTAAGATTTTACTAACATTGAAGCATCTCCAGTACATTCCACTGCTACACTGTCTGTGGAATGCACACAGAAAACTGGAATATGTGCACAGAAAACTCAGACTGTTCCCATTTCTATGATAAACATGTGGAAATGAACTTCAGATTTCCATCATCATGGGCAGACAAGACAACCATATAAACAGTGTTGTCCCACAGCATCCTATCATTAGAGGAAGTTTTCAGCATCCACCAAAATTCTTACCCAAATGGGCAACTCGAGGGACACAACCAGTGTAAAGAAGAGACAAAATGTGCCGATTAAAATTGATTTTTTGAGGCAATTCACAAATTCTCAGGAGCTTGATCCACACAGCACATCCTAGACATGGAGTTTCAGCTATTTGCTTGGCCATGAACGGGATCTCAAACTCGTGGCCCTCCAGCTGTTACAGAACTACAATTCCCATCATGCCTGGACATTCTTCGGCAGGGCATGCTGGGAGTTGTAGTTTTGCAACATCTGGAGGGCCACGAGTTTGAGATCTCTGGTTTAGATGGTTTATGTGATTTTGGAGAATGCAATAATTTTTGTCAAATATTGTTACATTTTATTATAAAAAATGGGTCCTAAAGCTCACAATCAATCACTCATACCGACATACGTGTGAAAGGCACTATAACGAGAGATTAAGAATGTATTTTTAGATGGAACAATTACATGGCTACATAGGAAATATGCTAATGCAACATGTTAAGCTGCCAGGAAAAAAAAAAAATCTGTTTTCATGGCAACAAGAATCTTTTAAATCTGTATCTGCATCATTATCTAATTCTACTGAAAACGACAAGGATATTTATAAACTAAAGGAAATGTACATGCACAAGGTTATTTTTTTTCAAGTACGGTAATTTTCTTATGACTGTAACTGAAGTGATTATTTAAAACTTCCATCCAAATATTATGTATGTAATCATTTTTTTATTTTATTTTTAACATTCATTTGTGTCATTAAAAACACTGATAATGGAATTCTGAGCCATGATATTTGTGCAAACATTTAAATTGTCTCTGTTGCAGGACATGGGAACTTTCAAATCATTTTCCAAAATGTTATTTTACTCATGGCTCTAGATAGGTCATCAGTATCTGATCGGTGGTGGTCCGACACCTGGGACCCCCGCCGTTCAGCTATTTTGAGAAGGCCGTGGCGTTCCTGTGAGTGATATTACCTTCTCGCAGCTTACCAAGCACAGAGCCATACATAGTATACCTGTTGTGCTTCGTATCGCAGCTGTGCCTAGGCCACATGACACGTGAACCTGAAACTAGGCCTAGGCAAAACACTGAGAAGGCCTTGGGTGCTGCTGCCTTATCAAACAGCTGATTGGTGGGGCTCCTGGGTGTTGATCAGATACTATGTCCTATCCAGAGGATAGGTCATCAGTTAAAAAAAAAATCTCAGAACCCCCATTAAAATGTTTTCCAAGACTTGAATAGTGATACCTTTTTCTCATGAGATGCTATCAATATCTGATCAGTTGGAGTCCAGTATCCAACCAGCAGAATAATCAAGCTGCTCTGGAGTGCAGTATCCCCTTCATTGTTTATCAGGCATGGCTTTATATGTTGTGGCTATGCCTGGTAGTGCAGCACCATGCACAGCCAGAGCTAAACCTGTGGCACTGCACCTGACTATACAATGGATGGTCCCTTCATTCAGCTGATCTGTGGGGATGCCAGGAATCAAGGATAACAATTGCCTATCCTGAGGATGGGCTATCAATCTTAGGCCTCTTTCACATGAGCGATACGGATTGTGTCAGGATTTGTTCAGGAAAAAACTGATAGTTTTGCACACAAGTTCAGTCAGTTTTGTCTGCAATTGCGTTCAGTGTTTCAGGTTTTTCCACGCAGGTGCGGTCAGTTTTGTAATGCGTTTTAACATGCAAGAAAAAAAACTGAAGAATAACAATCTCCATCTCTTAACAACAGTCAGTAAAAACGCATTGCATCCGGATGCCTTCCGTTTGTTGCGCAAACCCCATTCACTTCTATGGAACGAGAGCTGTGTGAAAAATGTAGAATATAGAACAAGCTGCGATTTTTCCTGAACGCAGAAATGATGCAGCCATTTTCACTTAGGGACATTAATAGCTGTGTGTTGAGTTATTTTGAGGGCACACCAAATTGACACTGTTATACAAGCTGTACACTGACTACTTTACATGCATCAGTGTTGTCCCATGAAAAGATATAAAATATTTACAAACATGTAAGAGGTGGACCCACTTTTGTGAGATACTGTATATAGCTATGGGTAAACAGATGGTAGCTGGTGGTAATTTTAAAAGTTTTTTTTTAAATTAGAAAAAAAATGGTCCAGAAATTATTCCTTCTGGGGGGAAATGTCTGCTGGTGTTTATACACACATGGGGGTATCGGATGAAGCAATGGCTGGTTGCTTTTAGCAAATGGTCCAAAAATGATCCCTGTGTTGGGTGGTAGCAACAGGTTTGGTGTTAAAGAAAATATATTTTGTTATGAAAAGTGAAGAAGCAATGGATTTTTACAAAATCCCTAAAAAAACTTTTGTAGGAGCAGCTTCAGCAGTACAGTGTAGAATCGATGGACAAGGCAGCAGAATGGGTAGCTGTGTAGGGGAAGTCGTAATGGCAACAGTGGCACAGTGCGGAACATCATGGACAAATTGGTAGAATATTGTAGAAGATTTCTGTCTGTGATCATACATTATGTGCTGTAGCTTGGACTTTTATATTGTATATTAATAAAAAGATTGAATTCTATACTGCTAAATACTGCTGTGGACGTGGACTGCTTTGGACGTGTAACACTCACTGTAAATGGATGAGTTCAATGACAGACGCGCTACACTGACCCTAACCAAAGCCTCTCTCCATCAGTTAAATACATCTCACTAGTTAGCTAGGACTGTGACTGTGACGAGGGGACATCCTCTGCGTCTGGAGGAAAGAAGGTTTGTACATAAAGATAGAACAGGATTCTTTACGGTAAGAGCAGTGAGACTATGGAACTCTCTGCCTGAGGAGGTGGTGATGGTAAGTTCACTAAGAGAGTTCAAGAAGGGCCTGGATGTATTTCTGGAGGGTATTACAGGTTATAGTTACTAGAGAGGGGTCGTTGATCCAGGGAGTTATTCTGATTGCCTGATTGGAGTCGGGAAGGAATTTTTTCCCCTAAAGTGAGGAAAATTGGCTTCTACCTCACAGGGGTTTTTTTGCCTTCCTCTGGATCAACTTGTAGGAAAACAGGCCGAACTGGATGGACAGATGTCTTTTTTTCAGCCTTACAAACTATGTTACATTCCCTGTCTGACCCTAAACTAAGTGAATTGTGTGTCTTAAGATAAAGTTTTCCTCGCTGTCTCTCTTGACAGACATCTGTTCACATTAATGTACAAGCTACAAATACACATGGATTCTCTGGTTCATATAATATATAACATGACACAGGTCAATATCATCCCTCCTGACTGGCTGAGGCTGACTGCAAGGCATTATGGGTAGGGATGAGCGAATCGACTTCGGATAAAACATCATTTGCAAAGAACTTGTTCTAATACTGTACGGAGCAGGAGCTCTGTTCAGTATTAGAATGTATTGGCTCCGATGAGCTGAAGTTATTAAAAAAAATCATTTTCCGAACCAAAAAAAACATTTTCCGAACTCGGGTTTGGTTCCAAGTGGTACCTTGGAACCGAACCAGAGTTCGGGAAATGTTTTTTTACAGTAAAAATGAATTTATGAAGTTATTACGCAAAGTCTCGCAAGACTTCGAGAAGTAATAACTTCTGCTCATCGGAGCCAATACATTCTAATACTCTACAGAGCTCCTGCTCCGTACAGTATTAGAATGAAGTTTTGTGCGAATCGACTTTGGATATTTCATCCGAAGTTGATTCACTCATCCCTAATAATGGGTAAGTTCACAGGCTACGGCACCAATGGAGGACATGTGACGCTCCATCTTCCCTGTCCTCCTGTGCTGTCTTCTCATCTGTATAATGGCAGATGCCATTTTAAGCGATTCATCTGAATCTAATTGCAAAGTTTTGCTGGGAACTCAAATTATTGGGAAATTCAAGACAAGTTTGATTGCAAAATCAATTCCCTCCTCTCCACACATCAGACTGACTTAGTACACACTTTGAAGACAGGCACCAACATATGAAACTATTTCAGATATATTAACTTTTTACCCAATCAGTCTGCCCTAAACATGGGGGAAATACAATTTAAATGCAAAACATTACTTAACAAACCAAAACACAGTTAATCCCCATATTTTGTAAGGGGGGAAGCTGTTGCCAAGGAGTATATACAGATTTTCATAGATATAGAGTACTTTACGTCTCTAAAGGTTTGTAAACACTCATTTCTTAACGTTGGACTCAAATTAATAGAGCAAATCACAGAACACAGACTTTCTCTTCTGGAAGTAATTAATTTTATCTCTAGTTCTTGGAAATAGACACAGGAAACAAACTTGTCATACTTAAAAATTAACGGCTGGTAAAGGCAAAAAATAATAACTATCTATCTATGGAGAAACCAACTTCACAGACTTCAGCAAAATGCAGCTTACTGAAATACGAAAGACTGTTTTATAAGGGGTTGCACAACGCCCTCATACCCATTTCATTTTCTTGGGATAAAATTCAGAGATTTCTACACAGGCTGGCAGCAGGACATTTGCTATATTAGATGTGAAGGCGACAAACCAAATGAGCCTTAAAGGGGTTATCCGAGACTATAAAAAGCTCCCCCATATGCCGGGCCCCTCACATTGAATATACTTACCTGGGCCCTGCTCCCTGTGCCACTCCTGGTCCCTGCACTGCCAATGCTGCTTCTCCCAGTGCGCAGATGAAAACATCTGTTGTCGGCAGACGGGGACGAGCCTACCAAGCATCGCGTGTGACACTTACCATTGCCTGCTCCCCCTGACACCAGATGTTTTCATCTGTGCACAGGGAGAAGCAGCAGTGGTGGTGTGGGGACCAGGAGTGGCACAGGGAGTGGGGTAAGTATATTTAATGTGAGGGGCCCGGCGTATGGGGGAGCTTTTATAGTCTTGGATAACCCCTTTAAAGACCGCCAGACATGGCTGACCCATGGTGGTGATGATACTCATCTGTTCCCTACCGCTGGATTCGGTTTGTGTGGTTCTGGGACCTACACTTCCACTCCTCTCTGTGCTGCCATCGTCATCTGTTGACGTGTGGGCACCTGCTCCCCTTGCGTCACATATTAGAAAAATTCTCATTTAGAACAGGTTTACGTAAAGTTATTATGAACGTTTAGGTACACTCTAATAATGTGTGTAGGGAGTAAATGCTAGAAGAGAAGAGCTATTGTAGTACAAATGCATTCTGTAAAACTGAATACTGGCTATGTTAGAAAAGTATCAGAATACACTGGACATCATAGCTTGCTGCACACAAGATGACCCTTGTCCACTCCAGAAATCAGCTAGAATGGGCATCAGAATTGGACCATGCAATGGAATAAGGTAGCCTGGTTTGATTAATCACTTTTTTCACGTCCTGTGTGTGTCAATAACCTAGGGAAAAATGGCACCAGGATGCCAGAAATGATGCCCTGGACAACGTTTTGTAGGGAAACCTTGAATTCAAGATTTCATGTGGATGTTGCTCTGACACATAAAGCCACACAAAATAATAGCCAGGCTTAGGTGGTCAAACCATATAGGACCAGTAATACAGTACCTTGACATTTACCACCTACCTAAACATTATTTTAGACCAAGTACACTGTGTCATCGTAGTGGCAGTAGTCCCTAATTGCAATGCTCTTATGGCACATATCCACAGGATATGCCTTAACTGTTGAACAGATTTGGCTTCCACCTCTGGAACTTGCTCCTATCTTGAGAACAGGGTAAGTTCCAAGAATGGAAAGGTTTCTACGTATATGCAGCACTCTTCACACTTCTGCCAGGGTTCTGAAAATAGCTCAAAAAAGTGAATAGGGATTCTGGCATATGCAGCTGTCTCTCCACGGGGAGTGAGGCCTCATTCTCAAAATAGGAGCGCGACCCAAAGCTATTGAACATTTATGGCATGTTCTGTAGATATGACATAAATGCCCCAGATGGGAACAGCTCTTTAATGAAAATCGGTGCTAGTTACACAGTACCTCCATCATGACTCTCCAGATCACTCACTGTTGTACATCAATCTGCTAGTAACGGTAAGCTATAAACTCATTATACCAGTATAACAGACAGTAAGGAGTAGTTAAAGAGGACCTGTCACGACTCCTGATGTGTCTGTTTTAATAGCTTTATACATTCCCAATGTAATTACAATTTTGAAGCATATATCCTTATGTCTCTATGTTGTGTCATTCCTTTATTATTTCTACTAGTAGTTATTAATGAATTACTAGCAGTCTGCAGTAAGGGTACAGAGGGTTGCTAACCAGTTGGGGGGGGGGGTGTACCCGTATAGTTTGAAAGTGGCAGCACTGATTGGATAGAGTGAGCCTATGCAGGTACACCCCCCCAACTGGATACCACCCCTCTGTACCCTTACTGCAGACTGCTAGTTATTCATTCATAACTTCTAGTAGAAATAATAAATGAATGGCACAACATACAGACATAAGAATAGATGTTCCAGAATTATTATTACATGGGGAATGCATGAAACTATTAAAACATGCATGTCAGGAGTGGCAGGTCCTCTTTAAAGTGGTGCTTGGCCCCCTTGAAGCTGCACAGGTTCACCCATGCCTGATGCACTGAAGGTATATCTTCCCCCTGCGCCCTTTCAAAATGTCTGCATGACATCAGTTGTGTTTACTCAGTTGTGTTTAGATCGCCTATGAATATTCATGAGTATTAATGAGATGTAGAAGATGCCAGGTACTGGCAGGAGCCTGTTCACTGTGCTCTGGAGAAGAATCCTGTGACAAGAAACTGCATGAAAGCTTCCAAATTGCAGCACCATCTCTTTAGTGTGATAACTGGTAATTCATGGGTCCAACTGGTGACGCACTGAAAAATGTGGACTTTGCTATACAATTACATGGATATGTATGGCCAAATCTGGAAAACGATCAACATTACCCGATTATCACACACACTGCAAGATTACTACAGTTAACAAATTACTGGACAATCAGCATCTGCATAAGAACACATCCCTGAGCAACTGCACTTTCAAAAAACAGAGACATAAGTGCTGTGACCGGCCAGGCCCTTTTGGTTCAGCAATCATGGGCTCTCATCAATCGGGTCAAAAGTTTTGGGAATGTGCAGTTATTCTTTACCCAAACAACAAGGTTCATTTAGCAAGGCACATAGGATATCAAATTTCTGCCTACTACACCCGGTATAGAAAATCTCCATCCTTCTTTCTAAAATGGGTTACAGAGCTGGTGCAATGTGTGAGATGAAGAATGCCCAATACAGATCTCATATAGAGTTAAACTGTTAAAGGGGTATTCCAGTAGGTACAAGTTATCCCCTATCCACAGGATAGGGTATAACTCTCAAATTGGTGGGGGTCCTACCACCCATTACTGCTCCCCTAAAATGACTGGAGAGGCCGTGCAGATGTGCGACTGGCGCTCTGGTCATTTTAGGAAAGCAGCAAGGGACCAGCAGAGGGTACGGGGCCCCCTTTCTTGTGATTGGTGGGGGTCCCAGTAATATTGGCCCCGTGTTGGACCTTAAATTCGGTTATTGACATATACTAAGATCAGGCCTAGATTACCGAGCAACAAATTGAATTTCTATTTGTGTTTAGTGCTGGAGAATCTGATCACCAGTCCAAAAGTGTCATGACCTGCTGATATTAAAGGGGTTGTCCAAGTTATGGAAAAAAAAAAAATATAGCACTGTAAATCTGATGGGTAGCAATATATAACTAAGTTCAGCAAGTTTTAGGCAAAAAAAAAAAAAAATCTATATTTCCTCATTTCCCTGGTTCTGTTCTGGCCTTTGATTACATGCAGTAATAACAACCTCTGCCCCTCCCCCTTCTCTGCAAAGGCAGTGAATATAAGTGCTGTGAGTACATGTCTGCCTGCTGGGATACTCAACAGCATGTTGTTTGTGTAGGACTACAAGTCCCAGCTGTACAATGACACTGCTGATACACACAGGAAATTCTCCCTACCTGTTCTTGTACAATTCCTCTATAGCTCCTTGCCCAGCATTTGTCTCCTCTCACTGCTGCAGCTACTATTTGTTATAAAGCCTTGAGCCCTCAGTGTGTTCTGGCTGAAGGGGTTAATGTTTTATCTGAAGGAATCCAGGGAGAGAGCAGATAGCAGGAGCCCGGCAAAGAAAGGGGACGTGGCCAGTGACGTCTCGTGTACAGACTGTTATCTGAACTCTGAGGCGTGTACACGAAACATCACAGACCAGGGAGCTAAGGTGACATCACAGGTCATGTGACCCTCAGTCAACTCTGAGAAACCAGCAGCTTTAGAAACACAAATTATATGGGAAAGTTGTTATACCTGACAAGTTAGAAACATATAAAGAACACAAAAATAACTCAAATAACCCCTTTAAGAATTAAAGTGTAACAAGAGAGCTATAATTTAATACCATCTTCTGCATCTTTGCCAGATTCTATGCACTTTGATACCTCATAAACTGTCCAGTCTTAGTAATTTTAGAACCATAACTGCTTTTATTGGTAGACACAAATTAAACCTTAAAGAGGTTATCCAATTCCTATAATGGCCTCCAGTATGAGGGGACCGGGCATTTTGGTCATACTTACCTGTTCCCTAGCACCTGCGTCACTCCTGACGCCGACGCCGCTGCATCTCCCCGTCACGCGGCTCAAAACATCTGGCGACAAGGGGGTCAGCCAATAGCAGGTCGGGACGGGAAGGGAGGCTCGTTCCCATCACAGCCTGCTATTGTCTGCTCTCCGGGTCACTGGATGTTTTGATCCGTGTGACGGGAAGATGCTGAGGCGGCCGTGCAGGGATATGGAAGGACGCAGGTGCTGGGGAGAAGGGTAAGTATGACCAGTATGAAGGGACTGGGCATTTTGGAGGGGCTTTATAGGGGTTGGATATTTTAAGCAAATATTTATATATCTCAGCTTACAAGTATTACTGTATATAATAATGCAGAATGTTGAGGGCTGTGCATTGCAAATTTGAGCAAATATGTGTAGTACTATGTTTTTTTGGTAACACCACTAAGCAGACATCCCAAATCCCAATATGAAAGGCAAGTTACTTTCCTTTGATATTACGCCTAAAAGTAATGAATGCAATGCCTTCAGCTGCATGTCAAACAATAGTCCTATAATAAGCAGACCATGACCAAGTGATGTGTGCACTCTACTCCCAGGAGGGATAATGAGGCTGGTGGGAGGTTCTGCATTATTTACAGGTCTGGTGGGGTTTGCAGTCTAAAGCAAAGCACTATTAGGCACAATTACCATGGGTCTCACTGTGCTTTCTGCTGAGAAAGAACATGTCAGTCAAGCTGTATTTTCAGTGTGTCAAACAACTGACAGAAATGTTAAGGCAATGGCATATGCAAGTCTATGTATAGATACATTTGTGAAAATATGTAAAACCAACTGACTTGATAATAAGACTTACAGACAATACAGGGTTAAAAATGAATCTTCTAAAACCTCAGTGTAACTGCCATAAATGTCTCCTTGCAAGCGAAACCTGGAAGGGGACACTCACCCATTCCCAGTTGTGTATGCAACAATTTTTGTCCAGCCGAAACCTAGCATTTATGCAGGAAATTGGCCGCATCACCACTGGAACTCATTGTAGTTAATGGGTGGCGAAGTGGAGGATCCAGCGACACCGGATCCAGGAGATCCGGCAGGCTGCTCTGTGCTGGAGAAGCCTCCATATCTCCAAAGATGTAAACGGAGCATTACATGCTTGCTGTCAAAATGGTAACTGGTAAATGAACAAACAGAACCATCACCTTCTACGACCTAGTTCCTATTACATTAATGAGAATGTGATATGAGGATGACAGGGGTAGATCTCATTAAAGCTGG
This sequence comes from Rhinella marina, assembly GCA_900303285.1. NCBI lineage: Eukaryota > Metazoa > Chordata > Amphibia > Anura > Bufonidae > Rhinella > Rhinella marina. The sequence continues at coordinate 395,988 of ONZH01005941.1, read as the reverse complement.
CCATAGATATGGGATAGATGTGGGCCAAATATCAGTCGACAGCTATGGACCCCAATTTTCCCATTAAAATGCATGTTGAGTATGACCTTACAAACTTGGTATATAAAGCTGGTGATGCGCATGTCCAAAGGGAAAATACAAATCGGGTAAAGCCTAACTTGCCACTGAGAAAGTGACTGCTAAAACCTACAGACATTAGACTGTTGGATAAGTTCATCAAATCTGTGGAATCTGCATAAACAAACTGAAGGTTAAAGGGGTTGTACAGTGCCATTGATGACCAGGGGTGTAGCTATAGCGGAAGCAGGGGAAGTGGCTGCTATGGGGCCTGAAGGGGCAAGCCTGGGAGGAGGACTGAAAGATTTTATTGTCAGGACCCTTGTTCAAAACTGTCTTTTTTAGACAATTGTCTTTTTTAATTTTAAAGAGTCATTACCTTTTTAAAAAACTTTTGATTTGTCAAACACATATGAAAAGTTTAGATAAGTGGGGGTCTGAGTCCTAAGACCCCGACGATCTCTAGAATGATGGCAGAGAAGCACACATCGCATGTTAAGTGATGTCCCCTTTCTGGTAGGTCAAGTCTTCACCCCAAATATGCCAAGCCTCTTTGTCAGATGATTCTGGAGAAAAAAAAAGGGACTAAAACACTTAACAAATGCGATGCAAAACATGAATACCAGTTACATGCCGCAAATAGCACCAGCATTCTGCTGCATTCGGATTAGGGAAAGTGCCCCATTAAACAGAATAAAAAGACTGTGCAGTAATCTCCTAAACTACTCCCAGGGGTTGCAGGGAGCCAAAACTGCATCATGTTCCTTCATTGTTGTTGCTCTATAGCTACTGAAGGGACACAAGAGACTTGGAGACTCTGTACCAAAAATGGAGCACCAATCCATATAGAAATACACAGTATTATGAAATGAATCAGCACAGCATGTTGGACTTAAATTCTGTGTAAAATTGAGGAAATTCACTTTAAAACATAGACTGCTGTGAGTTGTTAGCCCAGCGGTCCGCGCCAGAGCTGCTGCCCCTACCCGTGGACACGGCCGCCAGGGTCCCGCTTTCTCTCCTGCTGCCATGCGCTGTGCTGATAAGTGTGGGCAGCAGGTAGCTTAACTGTTGCATCTGTGCTCCATGCCAGTTTACTTCCTGCTGGACACCTGTACTGTTTGTTAGGTATTGCATGGGCGTGTCTCTCCTCCTTTGTGGGGCAGCACGTACACGCCCTCGGTCTCCCCAGTCTATAGCTGGATTGGAGGAAGTATTTAATAGCGTTTCCTGCCCCAGGAAGATGCCTGAGCAACTCATGGTCACTAGCTTTTCCAGTTCCTAGTGTGACGGTGTTTTGGAGTTCTGCTTTTGGATTTATCGGATTTTGCTTGTTTGCTGCCTGCCTCTGACCTTGGACTTCATTTAAGGACTTTTGCTTGATCGCTGCCTGCCCTGACTTTGGACTTCCTAACCAAGTACTTCCCCTCGATGCTTGCACCGGTATCTTTGACCCGCTGTTCAGCTGCCACTGACTCAGGGACTGCTCTGAAGTGGCACCTGGCAACTATCCAAACAGCCCAAGCCTATCCTCACCATCAGTGACACTAGTGACGACCAGGTAGTTAGTCATGCCCCTCCAGATTATAGCCAGTCAGTGGCGCAGTGGGTCCACACCAGCTTGCATAACATGAGTATATTGAAACAGTAGACACAGAATAGATATACCCATAAATGGGTCATCCAGTATCTAAATAAAATGTAAAACAGCTGCCAATGTTGTAGGTAAAAAAACAAACAAAAAGAACATACCCCACTCTTTCTTCCCCCTGCAATCCAGCACAGGCACCCAAGGGGCCCTCCAGTCTTGGTTTATAAGTGGCCAACATGTGACCACAGCAGCATTGTGCCATACCTTACGGGCATCACAGCACTGCACTGTGCCATGATGCCAGCAGTACACCACTGACTGGCTGCAGTGGTCACCCGTGAGCTGCTTGTATACAAAGGTTGGGGGGACTGCCAGACTACCAGAGGTGGATCACTGGGAAAGAAGAAGAGGCATGTATCATTTCTTTTATTGTTTTGACATTTGCAGCCATTTTATCCCTCTCTTGTGGTTGGACTGTGAGAGTGCACACAGACACACATGTGCAGAAGCTCCTTTCCTGGGCCACCTCGTATCTGTGCTGCAGCAGTGACCGTAACCCCAGGGCATGGGCGGATTGGCCATAGACCTTACAAGGAAATTTCCCAGTGGGTCGATGCCCAGAGAGGCTGCCTGGGCCCTCCTCACAGCCAGCGGAAGTTTTTGGGGATGTATTTTGTGCTGCGGGCAGTATTTTGTGAAGGACTGTGGTATTTGGCTCTGTTGCGGTGGTATAATGTGCCACAATATGGTATTTTTTACCCCTGTCTTCCATCAATTTGGACCCAACTACAAAACAGGGCCACTTTTAGCATTTTTTCCAGGGCCACTTTAAGTTCCCAGTCCGCCCCTGCCCCAGGGTATGCACAGTGTATAACATGATAGAAAACTAAATCTGTCCAGCAAAGGAGGCAATATGGACAATCACAATATATTAGTAACTGGCTTGTATCTTTAACTTACATGATAAATGCCATTTGCTGAAATGAGACAACCCCTTTAATTGCATCAAATAACTGACAATCTGACCTTTTTTGTATGCAAATTTTTATTTTTTTTGCTTTACATATATTTGGCAGAGGAAATAGATGGTCGTGTGAAAGCAAAGAATGCTATGAGAAACCAACATCCTAAGTGGGTATTGGGACGCGCCATGAAAACAACCATTTTGAAAGACCATCAAACACTTCCTAATTACAAAGGACTAGTTGTTCTGGTGGAGGCTCTCTTTGAACATGAGTTGAATAAACTTCAGCCATTCAATACATCATGTGCCAATAGCTTGAAGTGAGAATCTTAAGTCGGTCGGTAGATTTTTCAAATTTACTCTCAATTACTTTTAAAGGTAAAATTTAAATATGTTACTAGATGATGACATAGTTTGTGTATGAAGGGTGACGACTAGTCATAAATATATGATTAATTCTGTTACCTTTAGCCAGCATTTACTGAATTATTAATTTTGTCAATGTCTCGAGAGATCTCATTGAAACCATGACAGGACTACTTTTACATTTCCATTTCACCTAGACACAGGCTAGTGCAGCAGACAACAGTTAACACGTGGAATGCTCTTTTTTCAAAATCACTTCCATAAGCTGTAAGATCAAAGCCATTCTAATTTCATAAGAAATGTATTCTCCCACACCCATAGATATTAAGCATCTAATTATCTAACATACATGCGCACAAATGTAGTGGAAACTGCCTGAAGTAAAAAATGTGATGTTAATATGAGATTCCAAGATCTTTTCTTGCCAACAAATTTTATAAACTGTAAAATTAAGAACAGTGTTGTATTCATTCTTAATAAAATATGCATGACACACTTTCCCAAGTGGATTTCATAATATATTTGAAGACACTGCAGAAGACCTCCAAGACCGCAGAAAAACCTCTGGCAAACACAGATGATTTATGTAGTGATTGCTTGTAAATACTATTTCACTTACTAAAAATAATTAGGGTTTAGTGCATATACCGTACTAAACCACTATTTTCTACAACGCTGATGGTCAGGGTCAAATCCACTCAATTTTCATACAAGAACTTAAAGGGGTTGTCCTGCTATAAGAACTTATCCCCTAGAATAGTTGATAGGTATCTGATCGATTAATAGTCTCACCTCTGGTACCCCCACCGATCGTAAGAATGATGTGCTGGATTGCACTCTGCCTCTCCTTTCAACTCTTTGGGACTGGTAAAGATCGCAGAGCGCTGTACTAGGCTTCTCTTTGGCAGTCCCTCAGTTGAATGGAGAGGCAGCATCCATACATGACTGACGCTTCATTCTCTGATGGACTCTAGTACCTCATTCTTGTGATCAATTGGGATTTCAGTGGTCGGACCCCCACCAATCAGATACTTATTCCCAATCATGAGGATAGGGAATAAGATCTTTTGGTTGGACAACCCATTTTAACACCTTAGTCTATCAATATTTGCTTAATTGAGATAACATACATGTTAGTTTGTTGCTGTAGAAATCAGTGACTTCCAGTGGTATATCTACCATAGATAGAGAGGAGAGGGCACCTGCTTGTCATGACATTAGCACTGAGGCTACCTGCAGTCACCACTAGGAGGGAACTGAATGCATACAGATTTAAACTCCTAATGAATTCAATTTTAGGATGTGTTCACGTTTTTTTTTAACCCCTAGTGGAAAGTATATGTATATGTATATATATATATATATATATATATATATATATATATATATATATACTTTCCATATGATATATCATATACGTTAAACAGATGCCTCTAATGGATGCCATACAGTGGTATTCGTCACCATAACGTTCCAATGCTAAAATAAAACATATACGTTAATGTATCCTTTTTTTTTTTTTTGCTGGATTCTGTTGGATGGTGAAGCGTAGATGTTTGCTTTTTTTTTTTTTCCCCAACATGGGACAAAAAGGTGATGTGAGCAGCCTCTTAGCTGTAGCAATCCAAACAAGTTAGTGGTAATTCAAAGCAGCCAAAATTAAACCAAGGTCAGAAATAGAGCTCCCCTAAGCATCTATATCATGAAATTAACACCAAATTTTGGATCTAAAAATGAAGAAGTAGTAGGGAAGAACTCAGCAGGGAATGAGACCCCTTCTCAGTTTCAATATAGGGTGCTAAGATTCTGTGTAAACCCTTTGTAATTAACTAGTGAAATTTTATTATATAACTTATTAGTAACATATCAAACCCACTTCACAACGTTCCAAGGCCATAGCATCAATATACAGTAAACTAAATAGATTTTGGACAGTATAACCAACTAAATGAAAACTCAAGATATATTCAATCTAAGCTTAGACAATGATATCCAGCTGGTCGTTAATACTACACTAACAAAAGAATGATACTTAATATTACATGATGACACAAGTGATACGGATGTCTGCGCAGCTGGTCAATATTAGCTAATGCACAGTACAGGACAAATGGGACAACCATCAGTCATAATGCATGATCTACTAGGACATGTGCCGTTCTTGCGTCTAGACCACAGCTGTGCAGTTTTCTTTTTTTTTTCCTTTTTGCTTTTTTTTGTGCCTATGAGGTTTCCTAGATGTTTCCATATATTTTAATAGACAAGATCGTAACAAGATCCAGCTTTTGTTCACCATAAAAACCTTATCATGAGCAGGAACCCTTCCTCTTATCCAAGCTTTTTTTTCCCCAGAAGCTTAACATACTACAAATGTGAGTAATTTTTAAACTGATACAAGGTCTCCATGTTATGCGTTTGTATTTTGAACATTACCTTAAAAAAACCGAACACATGAAAAGTACATTTGGCAAAGAAATTGCCATAAAACTCATGCATATATTGTACTTACAGTGAATCCATCAGGTATTTAGTATAATGGCCCAGATATACTAATCCTAAAGATAGCGTAAACTTAGACCGGAACAGATACTTTTCTCATTCAGGTACAATAGACTGAAGACCGTGCTATGATTACGAACCCGTATGTTGGTTCAAGACACGGAAGTGTCTTTGAATGTACAACTGTTTAAAGAGGACCTTCATGCATTCCCCATGTAATAACAATTCTGGAGCATCTATTCTTATGACTATGTTGTGTCATTATTTCAACTAGATGTTATGAATGAATTGCTAGCAGTCTGCAGTAAGGGTACAGAGGGGAGGTAACCAGTTGGGGGGTGTACCTGCACAGTCTAATGGCAGCACTGATTGGATAGAATCAGTCTGTGCAACTTGTTACCACCCCTTACTGCAAACTGCTAGCAAGTCATTCATAATTTCTAGTAGAAATAACAAAGGAATGGCACAACATAGAGCCATAAGAATAGATGCTCCAGAATGGTTATTACATGGGGGATGCATGAAGCTATTAAAACATGCATGTCAGGAGTGGTGAAAGGTCCTCTTTAAAAGATTTACTTAATTCTTGGTTTTATCTTTCTTACATGAAGTCCTGGATGAAACATACACATCTAGACTTCCAACTACTGACATCAAGTTTCCTTCTCCTTGCACTACCTCCATTTCTCAGGATTGTAAGCTGGATTCCTATTGTGGAGTCAATAGTATCACCTCACAATAAGTTTCATTTCCTTTATAAGTTAAAACATTTATGTGCGAGATGTGATGGTCTTTCAGTCGTTCCAAAAGGCTGCCAGCCAGCATTGAAATATTAACAAATTTGTATTCATGCAATTTACAAAGACCAGTAACAAGGATGACAGAAATACTATGGCCCATGAAGTAGAAGTGTTCACCATGTCCTGCACTCCTCTTCAGGCCAAGTTCTATAATAAAGCTAGAGTTATTATTTTCCAAAGTATAAAATAATCATATATAATATGCATATATTCTTTCCCACTCTGGGTATTGTCTAGGGCGATCTAAGACGTCACACTTAAGTTAAGACTTTATTCCTTAGATCAGTGTTTCTCAACTCCAGTCTTTAGGGTCCACATTCCACTCATGATTTTAGAACATCCCACAGAAGGAATACCTGTGTTAAGTCCTGATGCACTGACGCTAAATATATAACCTGCTCAATATTGAGGAAATCCTGAAAACACGACAGACAGATGGGCTCGGAGGATTGGAGCTGAGGAACACTGCCTTAGAGGATTACATACCCACATGCAATAATGGCAAATTTATGAGGTAAATAATTGATTTCTGATAATTATATTTTCCCCACACACACTGGAAATTGACAGAACATGATTTTCAACAGTCTTTTTTTATTATTATTAATTTTTTTATGCACAAAACTGACTCTAGGACTGGTTGAACTGGCTTCTAAAGCTAAAATACTGTATACTCCTCCCAGATGTAATGGTTTGAACTATGCCAGTACAGTGCTTCTGTAAAATATCCACATTTTTCTGTTAGGGAATACTAAAATCACTGAATATGGGTTATAGCACTGGACAAAACAGGGGACCTTACTTTTGGGTTCTGGGTTCCAGGACAAAAATGGAGTAAAAACTCCAATAAGAGTTGAAAACATGGTCGCCAAGCACCAAGGATCAGGCTTTGAGGCTTTGACTCTTTACTCCAAATACATGTAACACATTTCAAGGATTAACACCTTCTTCATAAAATGGACACGGAAATTACTTAAAAGATTATTCCATAAGCCATCAATATCTGATACATCCCTACAACTCCGCTGATCAGCTGTTCACAAATAGCTGCGTGTAGTAGACAGACTTAGTTACTGCAGAGTTGATCCCACTGAAGTGAATGGGGGCAGCACTGCAATAACCAGCTCCATCCATCTTAAAATCCTGAAATACCCTTTTTGAAGTGCCCATTCAACGTCACAGAGCAAGAAACAAGGTTAGGAACACTACAGCACCCAAACATATTGCAAAGCTTAAGGCCCCTTTCACACGAGCGAGTTTTCCGCGCGGGTTCAATGCGTGACGTGAACCCATAGCACTCGCACTGAATCCTGTCCCATTCATTTCAATGGGTCTGTGTACATGAGCGCTTTTTATCACGCATCAGTTCTGCGTTGCATGAAAAACGCAGCATGCTCTATATTCTGCGTTTTTCACACAGCCCTGGCCCCATAGAAGTAAATGGGACTTCAGAGAAAAACGCAGTGCGTTTTTCACTGATGGTTGCTAAGAGATGTTGTTTGTAAACCTTCAGTTTTTTATCACGCGCGTGAAAAACGCATTAACCCCTTCGCGCCCAGCGCCGTACATGTACGGTGCTGGGGCGATGCGGGCACATGGCGCCTGCTCGCAAGTGCGGCAGGCGTCATGGCCGGCAAGTCTCTGCTGTTTCTAACAGCAGAGACTTGCCGCTACTTACCGCCATCGGCGGAGTCTTCCTGGGAGTTTAGATGCCGTGATCATACGTGATCACGGCATCTAGTTGCGTCTCAACCCGGAAGCATTCGCTTCCGGGTGGTGTACAGACACCCCGTGTGGCCAATCGGGGTGTCTGTACACCATATGAAAACTGTAATCCTCGCTGGTGAGGATTACAGTTTTCAAAGTGCAATTCTTATTCTGGCCACTAGATGGCAGGCCAGGATAAGAAATGAGCAATTCTTGGATTTCTGAGTCTATAAAATCCATGATTGCTCATAAAGAAAAAAAATAAAAGCCACAATATATCAGCCCATATTTGAGCTTTCAAATAGTAAAAAAAAAAATAAAAAAAAATGTTAAAAAATATATAAAAAATAAAAAAAGATATAAAAGTTCAAATCACCCCCCTTTCCGTATAATCAAAAAAGAAATACCTAAATAACAATAAATATAGACATCATGGGTATCACCGTGACCGAAAACGCCCGTACTTTTAAAATATAAAAAAAAAAATTCCAATGCGGCGAATTGTGTGGCGGAAGAAAGCGTCCAAATTGCTGTTTTTTGTCGCTTTTTTTTTCTAAAAATAATTAAATAAAAAGTGATCAAAACGTCATACACACCCCAGAATGGTATCAATAAAAACTTCAGATCGTCCCGCAAAAAATGAGCCCCCATACAACTCTGTACACATAAATACCAAAAAGTTATAGGGGTCAAGATTTGACAAGGAAAAAAAAAAAAAAAAAAAAAAAAAAAAAAGGGCAACTTTCTAATTATTTTATCACTATGAAAACGCAGGAAAAACTATACATATTAGGTATTGCCGGATTCGTACTGACCAGTAGAATGAAAGTAACAGATCAGTTTTAATGCACATCGAACGCTGTAAATAAGAAACCCGTAGAACTGTAGCGGAATAGCGTTTTCTTTGCAATTTCACCCGGTTTGGAATTTTTTTCACGCTTCCCACTACACCGTATGCAATATTAAATGGTGGCGTTGGAAAGTACAACTTGTCCCGCAAAAAACAAGCCCTCATACAGCTATGTGAACAGAAAAATAAAAGAGTTATGACTGTTTGAAGGCAGGGAGCGCAAAACAAAAATGCATAACCGAAAAAACCTCCGGGCGCGAAAGGGTTAAAAGGCTTTGCACCCGCACTGAAAAAACAGAACAGCTGAATGCAATCGCAGACAAAACTGACTGAACTTGCTTGCAAAATGGTGCGAGTTTTCCTGAATACACCCTGAATGCATCCGGACCTAATCCGTCATGCTTGTGTGAAAGGGGCCTAAGGAAACCCAACCACATACACTAGAAAAAAATTGGAATGAAAGTCACATCTACTTCATTCATATAACTGCAAGTACTTGGGAGGGACATTTATTACACCATGGTGGTCATCTACCCCCTGGCAGCCAATGCACCACAATTATTAAGAGGTGCATCTGTGCAGGTCTATGTGCCAAAACAGAAGTCTACAACAGCAAGGAAACTGGTAATGTTTCTGTTATAATCTGTGAAAGTTTCCTGGCCTAGATTATAATAAGTGTGCCAGGCCTGCACCACCTATTTCACGCTCTGTCAACTACGTGGAGAAGTGGCGAGCCCCAAAAAGTTGCAAATTTTTGCACAAGTGTGGAATGCATTAGAATTTGTGACTTTCGAACCCTGTAAAAAACAGGTATAGGGGAACGATAATTGTTTATATATATATATATATTTGTGTATATATATATATATATATATATATATATATATGATATTGTATACTATACAATATCAAATATAGGCATCAGAATTCAGGACTCTTTTTAATAAGAAAATGTAAAGAATGAATTGTGATTTACTCGTGGCACTTTTGCTAGTTCTTATCTGATGAGGAAAAAAAATCAAATCTATTCCTTAAAAAGAAAAAAAATAATATTCTACAATACTACCCTTCGGCCAATTTCGCAACAATGAGTAACAACCCACATCTTTAAGTGTTTACAATTAAGAAGCTTTCCAGTTTGCCAAGATCCTAGTCCAAACATGCAAGTTTAAATGCATTGGACTTTGAGATTTGTAAAGGCACAGGCCAGTTGTCTTCAAAATGCACTATAATCTAGCAAAAAGAATACAAACTTGTTCTATTTTCAAAATGTTCTATTTTCCTTGGTATATTACACATCTTCGGCAGACATTCATTTGCAGAAGATATATGTCCAAAAGTAACACAAGGAAAGATAAAAAAGACAAACTCCAAAGAATATGTGGATAAAAAGACAGAGCAAAATCATGAGGTGGAAGGCTATAGCAGATAATAGGAGAACCCCAGAAGTTTCGATTAGTTGCCTATAAGGTCAATTTATACAGTGGGGCCGAAAGGTCAATTTATATAATGACAGGGTATCAGTATGATGAGGTCCTGTTTGAGAAGGATTTTGGCTACTGTCATTCAAAAGTTTTTTTAGAAAAATCCATTACTTATTAAGACATCACTGCAACCTCCTTCTCCGTTCTACTGCCTCATAGGCTTCAGACCATAGGTTCTTGTTCCCCCTTCATAAAATGCCACCCCCTAAGAGGGAGGTGGCCAATGCCTGAGGAGAGATGCTCATCTCGCCTCAAGGCAGGTGCGGCCCTGATGGGACCCATTTTTTCCAGAAGCATCCACCTCATCAGTCCAGAGATTGTCCAAAAAGTCTTGCGGGTCATATAGATGTTTTCTATAAAGAGAACCTTTTACGGTCAGCAGTGGTTTGCATCCTGCAACTTTCCCATGGGGAGTCACTTACCGTCTTTCGTATTGCGGAATCATGTACTTTGACTTTGAAGTGAGGCCTACAGTTTTTTTGATGTTCATCTGTGTTCTTTTGTGACCTCCCAGATGAGTCATCATAGCGCTCTTGGTAAAATGTTGGTTGGCCAGTCCCTCTTGAGAAGGTTTACCACTGTTAAAAGTTTTCTTCAAATGTGGATAATGAATCTCACTGTGGTTCACTGGCATCCCAGAGCCTTAGCAATGGCTTTGTAACTCTTTCCAGACTGTAGATTTCAATTACTTTGTTTTTATTTTTATTTATTTTACACACTTATATAGAGCTACTATATGCCGTAGTGCTTTACAGACCTTAGCATTAAGCGGTCCCCAATGGGGCATACAATCTAAGTTCCCTATCAGTATGTCTTTGGAGCACATTGGGAAGAAACCGAAGTACCCGGAGGAAACCCACACAAACATGGGGAGAACATACAAACTTCATTCAGATGTTGTCATTGGTCGGATTCGAACCTAGAACGCCAGTGCTGCAAGGCAACAGTGCTAACCACTGAGCCAGTTTTACATGTGTATTTGAATTTTTTTAGAATGCGAGACCTTCTAGCCTCCACATATTCAGACAGGCTCTATTTAGATGATGTTTCAATTCAACAGGTCTAGCAGTAATCATGTCTGGGTGTGGCTGGTAAAATTGAGCCCAACTGTCAATTAAATTTGATTAACTGTTTGATTTAGTAGTGAAAGGGGCAATTACTTTTACACATGGACAGGTACATCGGAACAGCATTTTTCCTTTAACCTTTAATTTATCATTTAAAAACATTTTGTTTACTTGGGTTATCTTTGTCTAATGTTAAAATTAGTTTGATGACTTACAACATTCAAGTTTAATTAATATGCAAAAATGTAAAAACTGGGAAGGGGACACATACCTTTTCAAAGCATTGAATACGGCCACACAATGAGAAACTATGACATCGTTTTAAAATAGTTGATCCTATTTACTACAAAAGCCTACTTTACATTTTTCAGCATTTGTACAGCTGCAAGACATACACTACACTGAGTATATGAAAAAGTAGAGTGGTATTTGCTAATTCTTCCCTGGAGAGGTCACATCCGGAAAAGAAAAATCTTAAGGTCTTGAGAGTGTGTCTTTCAATTTGAATTTAGTCTATGAGCTCATTAACATAAAGCATTATTCCAGTTGACTTTTATATTTGTTGCTGCACATTCTACAGTATTTTTTAGGATTCATTAAAAAAGTTAGAATAGCAATGTAAATGAAAAGACTGGCGGTTGGGACCGACAAATAACACCAACAAGAGTCAAATGCAAAAAACAAAGCAACAATATACTGATTCATGGGCTTGTGGTTTATAAAACGGCCATGTGATTTACTAAAGCTAAATTTTACTGTTTAAATATGCATATTTTGTTCCAAATGTTGGTCACTACATAACATCATACGGTACAGCATGCAAACACTAACAATGTGACATTGATCAGAAGCAGAGGATGTGGACACAAAATTTCCCAGAAGTCCAACATATCCAAGTACATTGTATAACAGAAATAATTAGTCCACTGTTTTATGAAGGAACTCCCTTGATTTATTTTAGTGATGGACACTATTACAATACATACAAATTATATCCTGTTATATAGGGCTAAATATAATAACACTGCATGCCAGGTAAATGACATATGTACAATGTAAATAACAAGCCAACTTTTGCCAAAAATGACATACATAGTATACAACGGAAAAATGCAAAAAAGACTGACAAATTATTGAGTGGAATAAGTTCAGGCCACCTGCAGGTGACACATGCAGATCTTCATGCTCTTGTCAGCATCTGGATGTAGAACATAGAACGGAAGTGCTGAAGTGAGCACAGAGAGGTAACATAGTAACATAGTTTATAAGGCCAAAAAAAAAAAAAAAGACATCTGTCCATCCAGTTCAGCCTGTTATCCTACAAGTTGATCCACAGGAAGGCAAAAAACCCTCTCTAGTAACTATAACCTGTAATATTATTACACTCCAAAAATACATCCAGACCCCTCTTGAACTCTTTTAGTGAACTCATCGTCACCACCTCCTCAGGCAAGGAGTTCCAAAGTCTCACTGCTCTTACCATAAAGAATCCTCTATGTTTGTGTACAAACCTTCTTTCCTCCAGGCGCAGAGGATGTCCCCTCATACGGTATACATACTGTGCAGTTTATAGGTAAATCTGCTGACAATGTACTGTGTGATAATAGCCAAACTAATGGCATTAGTTCACACTTTTTTCCAATGTTTCTGAATACTATATTATTACCTTTGTGCACAGATTTAGTTTTTGTTAAAATGCAGACATTCTATTCAACAACTAAAAACCTCTAAATGGCACTTCAAAAGTAACCATACAAGTGGTCTACAAGAGACAGCAATCTGTGCAAACATTAAGAGGAGCACAGCATAAACTAGGACTCCTTGCCTATTAACTGGTATTAAACCACAGGTTTGTACATTTTTAAACATTACAGTGCCTAAATTTAGGTGCAAATGCCGTTTCTACACCATCCTGCCAATTTCTGGCTATGGTGGCTATTCCTGAATCTTTCTGAGCACATCCACTCAGACTCTTCTCAGGCACTTCCTGTTGTCTCACACACACTTCCTGACATCAAACACCATCCATTTTTGGACTCGTCTCTACCCCTTTTAACTTACATTGCATCAAAATGCTCTGCACCATAAAGGTATGCCACCATTTCAACGTTGGACTCTGCTAGAGCCCCATCTCAAGCACCTCTTCCAAGCTTTCAGGGAATCTAGGTTTCTTGGTGCCTCCTCTTATGGTGGGCCGTTAGCACTCATCCCAGGGACAAAAGGTACGCAAACATGGGGTACAGGTACAACATAACACAGGGTATACAAGGCGTATAACAATTCATGGCAACAATGGACAGTTCTTAAAGTGACACACATTTTTATTTATGGTGGAAATGAGGTTCACATACAGGACTGCACCTAATAACTGCAAGATCATATGCTGAACTACGTGACCAGTTACATCCCGCTGGAGTAGTTCATCCACGTGCAATTCAAGACATGTCAAGATACATTCAACAGTGGCTGGACCACATGACCCCAAAAACCTCCACCACTGCTGCAGATTATAGCAATATAAAAAGAAGTATCATTTTAGGAAGTGTTTTTAGCACACAAGTCATCTCTGTACTCCTGTTAATCTCTTCAGGTATGTGCATGAAGATAGCTGGGAAGTTGTAATCCCTGGAGTGAAGCAGATTACAGGTTATTATTAGCACAATTCTCAGGTGTGGTACACAGTGCTGCAGGGATAATGTATTTAGAAGCCAGTTAACATTACAGATTAGCTCCATCTCAGCTTTAGCCCCCGGGGGAAGTGAATCTGATGAAAATATTCAACAGAAACGATCTTGCTGTAACTTGAAATTTATTAGCAGATTCTGTATTTTCGGTGTCTGATGTTAAGGTTGTAAAAGAAGTAATTGAAGCTCACATTTGACATTCTCCCTATCCAACTTCTACCTTGTGTACACATCGGTGCACACACTTTATCCATTTCAGTTGATGATTGCACCACTGTATCCATGGGACTTTTTACAGTACAACCTTCTGACACTGGGGCGGGGGGAGGGGCTGCCAGCCAATAGCAGGTTGCGACGGGGACAAGCCTCCCTGGCATTGCGGGGAGACATTAGGAAGGCTCGTCCCCGGCATGGCCTGCTATCAGCTGATTCCCTCCCCCACCTGTTTGCCAGATGTTTTGATCCGTGTGAAGGGGAAATGCAGCGGTGGCTGTGTGGGCATCAGGAGCGAGCTGGGTGCTGGGGAAAGTATAACCTATATGAGGTGCCTAGGCATTGGGGGGGGGGGGGGGGAGTCATTTTAGAAGTCACTCCATGAATTCTACTTCCTGTTTTGGCTCTTTACCTTCCTCCTTTGTTTGGAAGCATACAGCCTCGCATGACTCTCAGTCAGGAAATGCACTGCAGCCAGATGGATCTACTTCTAGCCTTGGTATAAAAATGTAATGGTATTTAAAAAGTATGAGTATGAAATCAGACTAATCACTACGGCCACATTTTGAGGTCAAGTTTTTTCTCATTGGCAAAAAATGGAAACAGATCCCATTAAAGACTGACCGTGAGCTTGATATATAAGCTTTTTTGAAAAAATAAAAAATAAGTAAAAACTGGAATAGTGCCACCACCAGGCCCAGAGAGACTCACAAATTTTATTCTTTTTTACAAATTGACAGTCTTTTTAGGCTATAAATATCATTGCACCAGTGAATTCATGCGACACCCAGGTAAGTTGTCAGTAAATATCAAATGGAAAATAAATGTACTCATTAGATCAACAGCTTAAAGGGAATATGTCAGCAGTTCTATGCTGCTAGGTTCTAACCGCACCAGCACATGCCAATAAGTCCCAATATTCATAAGCTTCTAGCTTTCTCCGCCTCCTCCCTCTGATTGACAGTTTTGTTTTCAACTGAATTAGCAGCAGAGGGCAGAGAAAATCAGGACTCATTGGCATACGCTGGAGCTGTTCACTACAAGGTTTTACCAAAACAGCTGGGTCAATTAAAGAAAGTGACCCACCATTTTGCTAAGGGGATGTCACTAGTTTATGTTGCCCTTACTTAGGATACCATAAAACTGCTGACAGATTCCTTTTCATGCAGTATGGATTGCTTTGCTACTGAATGTTCAGCTACAGGAAAAAAAAAAAAAAAAAAAAAAAAAAAAGAGCATAAATCATACAATGTGGAACTTCTAAAAGAGGTCTTAAAAGAATAAATAGTGTATTTTTTAAACTATAAGACGTACTTTTTCCCCCAAGAACTGGGGGAACATGAGAGTTGGTCTTTTAGGGTGAATGCTAATGACTGTTTCCATTATGAAAGCATTCATTAGTATGCAGAGGAACGGGGAGCAGTGAGCGAAGCGCTGCACTGGCTGTACTCACCTTTTCTTGGTCTTTTTATTTTTTATTTTCCACCTCTATATCTTAGGAGTGTCTTATGGTACGGTCTTATAGTAAAAAAAAAATGGTAAGCGATGTTTTACAAAAAAAAAAGCCATGTTTATTTAAAGATAGACAACTTTATAGTTAATAACAGTGCCTGCTTTGGCTAAATGGAGTTGTTATGCCCAATTCATGTTTTATAGAGCTGTGCATACAAATTAGATTAAAGGGGTTTTCCAGGTTATTAATATCCTATCAGAGAGGGTCCAGATAGCTAAATTGTACAATGTGAATGTAAAACATCTGTTAGAAAATAGACACAAGATGAGCAGACTCAGGTGGTCAGATACCACTAGTAAATAACAAACGTCATTATCAGGGCCCAAGTGCCTTACTGTATGAGGTTCTAAATCAAATTGGGACATTAATCAACAGTACTAGCTTACTCATGGACAGGTTAAATTGTGCGCTTACGATTTTGAGACATAACAATGATATTTCTTAAAATAACCATAAAGTCTAGAAATATTAAAAGGAGTTTTCAGAGGGAAAAGAAACTGATGGCATGAGCATCATGAAAAACACCAAACTGTTCAGAATTTTCATGGGTTGGAGGATTCATAAACATGCCTGGCAATGTCACACCCTGATTTGGGGCTCCTCCACGCTTACTTTTTATGTGGTTTAAAACTACTCATTTTCTCCACAATGAGACACCCCCCCCCCCCCCCCCCCCGAGTTCTCCTTGTGGAGAACATTAGTAGTACAAGTCTTTGGCAATGCTCTCCATTATGCAGGTATACAAATCAGCTCTCTACCAGTAGAAAGTAAATCTTTTAAAAAGTCACCTACGTCACCTACATGTCTGACCCTTAAAGGCTATGTAGGAGGCTATTTTTGTTTGTGATTGCATTTTACTCATTTTTGGCTAAAAATCATATTTGCAATTAGCCTTTACTAAAAATATTGAGCAGTTCTGTCACAAAGAGTTAATTGTTTTTCTAGCAGTGTGACTGGTACTTTCACTTTGTGCCGCTCATCTAATAACCCTTATCTCAACTCCTCTAAGAGGTCATAAAGAGAAAATCCAGAGGTGGCTACTAGAGCATCTCAGCTATGTACAGAAAAAAGGGCTCCATGACCAAATGAATAAATGATTTTAGCTCACAATGAGTACAATGCAATAATAAAAATTGCCCCAAAAGATGTAAATAGCCTTTAAAAAATACAACTAGGGATCTTTGCCAAGCCACAATCTCCACCAAAAGGAAGAAACACCCAGCTTTTTCCAGTTCTAGTCCCTTGTCAGTATAGAGTAGGGTCCTGGCTCATGTGTCAAATTATAAAGGTGTTGTTGCTTTTTCATTTTTGCATTTTTTAACCTCTTCCCGATTAGCGCCGTAGTACTATGGCGTGCTGATCGGGTGGGTGCAGGAGGTGCGCCCGACTGATCAGTGGCAGGGGTCCGGCTGTGCCCAGTAGCTGGACCCCTGCTGTATGCACCGGCATCGGTGTGAAAACACCGATGCCGGTGCATTAACCCTTCATGTGCCGCGGTCAGCGCTGACCACGGCACATGCGATGCGGGCGATGGGAAGGGGTGTCCATCAGGTCCCCGCGCTGCTGTGACGGGGACCTGATGGCTTACATAAGTATTGTAATGCATTGTGAAGGGGATCAGACCCCCAAAAGTTAAAAAAGTGTAAAAAAAGAAAGGGAGAAAAAATAAAGTTTTAAAAAAAAGTTTCAAGTTTTAAAAAAAAATAAAAAAATTGCAAAAAAATAGGGAAAAAAAGAAAAATAGACATATTAGGTATTGCCCCGTCCATATCGACCGGCTCTACAAAAATATTACATGATCCACCCCGCCAGGTGAACGCAGTAAAAAAAAAAAACAAAAAAAAAATGCCAAAACAGCCATTTTTGGCTCCCCTTCCCTTACAAGCAGGCGATCAAAAAGGCGTATTTAACCCAAAATGGTACCAGTCAAACAGTCATCTTGTCCCGCAAAAAATGAGACCCTATCTAAGACAATCACCAGAAAAATAAAAGAATAAAAGAAATATGGCTCTCAGAAAATGGCAACACAAAAAAAAGATTTTACTCTGTTCAAAAATTAATCTAATGTGTAAAATTTAACAAAAATAAAAATGGTAGACATATTGGGTATTGCTGTGTCCGTAACAACCTGCTCTATAAAAATATCACATGATATGCCCCCTCAGGTGAATGCTGTAAAAAAAAATAAATTTAAAAACTATGCCAAAACAGCTATTTTTTTCACCTTGACTCACAAAAAGTGTAATACCAAGCGATCAAAAAGTCTTATGTACCCCAAAATGGTACCAATGAAAACGTCACCTCATCCCGCAAAAAATGAGCCCCCACATAAGACAGTAACTCAAAAAAATAAAAATCAATGGCTCCCGCAAACCAATCCATCAAAATCTGTGCTGCAAAATCCATATGGCGCTCCATATGGCAATCCATATAAACTCTATTCACTTGAACAGAGCATAGCCCCGCCCAGGCCAGTGAAACTAGTCGTGATGTCACTGGGCCTGCAGTAAAAAGAGAGAACAGCTGATTGGCCGGGGTCCCGAGTGTCGGACCTCCGCCAATCAGATGCTGATGATCTATCCAGGGGATAGATCACCAGTTTTACAGAACTGCAGAACCCCTTAAGGGTATATTAGATGGGCAGATTTTCTACCTGACAATCACTAACGAGCGTTCGTAGAAACACTTGTTAGTGATCATCTAAATGTCTAATTCTGCCTCAGACTGCCTGATGAACCATTCATTGGGCAAATCAGATCTTTCAGCATGCAGAAAGCTCTGTATTTTCTGGGGGCAGATCGTGGTATCTAATCTCGATCTGCCACCGGCACACTGCTGTCCTGCATGGGAACGAGCGATGGCATAGAGATGGCTCCTCCCCATACATGTAATAGCAGCAGGGTCCTCTGCTACCTATCTGGCGACTGTCGGGAGGGAACGTCTAATACACAATTACAAGGTGCTTGTTGAACTTGTGCTTTACCTGGTTAACAGAGATCGATTTGCAAATCATAATTAAATGAGTGAAGAAATGAGTTGGCCACACTCTAGTTATGTGAAGTAAAGTCCTCACATTTTTAGATAGCCCCAGGAGCATTGTGCTAGCATTGTCCTCTGGTAAATTCTTTCACAAGAAAATGTGGTCATCTAGCTTGTCCCCTATAAAGAGACATATTATTGTATACACACTAAAGTGCAGTAATTCCTTCTTACTCTGCCCCCATACATGTTACACTATTGTTAACCCCTTCCCGACCAACGCCGTACTAGTACAGCGCTGATCGGGTCTTTAAACATGGCGCCCGCTCCTGAGCAGAGCGGGCGTCATGGCTGCGGGTGAACTGCTGATTCATACAGCAGTCATCCGCGGCTCATGTCCGCGACCAGCAGTAATGCCGATCGAGGGCATTTAACCCCTCGGATGCCGCGGTCCATCCTGACCACGGCACCCGAAGGCGGCAAACACCGGAAGCGCGCGATTCGGTGTTGCTACGGCTCCCCCGTGCGGCGATCGGAGGAGCCGGAGCGTGCCTGCAGCAGCTCCTGTCATAGTGAATGACAGGAGGCTGCTGCATAGGCTTTCCTATGGAGCCCGTCTGTGTAATAGGGCTCCATAGGAAAGCATTAAAATCTTCATAGACTCCAATGCTAATGAAAAATTAAAGTTTTTTTAAAAAAAATAAAAAAAAACGTAAAAGTTTAAATCACTCCCCTTTCCCCAAAATAAAAGTATTAAAAAAAATAAAAAAAATACACATCATGGGTATCGCCATGTGCGAAAATACCCATATTATAAAAATTTCTTTCCCATACGGAAAACAGCGAAACAGAAAAAAGCGTCAAAATGGCCGATTTGCCATTTTTTGTCGCTTTTTTTCCTAAAAGAATTAAATAAAAAGCTATCAAAAAGTCATACACACCCCAGAATGATATCAATAAAAAGTTCAGATCGCCCCGCAAAAAATGAGCCCCCATACAGCTCCGTACACATAAATACCAAAAAGTTATAGGGGTCAATATATGACAAAAAAAAAATTCCAACATTATCATTATTTTATCACTATCAAAACGCAAGAAAAACTATACATATTAGATATCACCGGATTTTCCCGCTTGCCACTACATCATATGCAATATTAAATGGTGGTGTTGGAAAGTACAACTTGTTCCGCAAAAAACAAGCCCTCATACAGCTATGTGAACAGAAAAATAAAAAGTTATGGCTGTGTGAAGGCAGGGAGCGCAAAACGAAAACGGAAAAAAAAAACCTCCGGGGCTGAAAGGGTTAAGTAAACTTGCTGTTTTCGGAATGACCCGTCAACAATCTAATGTGTATGGGGACTTCCAGAATTCCCCTGACCAATAATGATAGGAGATAAAAAAAAATGTATTGGGTACTTTGAATTTTAATGCATAATCCTTTTGTTTTCCACGTAGAAAAGTTGCCACCAGAGGGGTCTGATTGCAGTGTTTTCTTCTATTTAGGGTTCATTCAGATGGCTGTATGCTGTCCGCAAAAATACGGATCCGTTTTTTTGCGGACAGTTTAGCATGTCCGCAAAAAATCGAATTGCTTTCCGTATTTTTGCGGACCCATAGACTTTAATGGGGCCATGTCCTGATTTTTACTGACAAGTATAGGACATGTTTCAGTGTTTTTGCGGAGCTGTGGAAGGGAAAAAAGGGCCCCATAGAAGTGAATGTGGCAGCATCTATTCAGCAAAAAAAAACGGATCCGTATTTTTGCGGATAGCATACGGCCGTCTGAATGAGCCCTAACACTGAAAGCATGTACAACCTGAGCGTGTATCTGTATGGGAAGTCAAGAGAAATCTACTGACACCTTTACTTACAACAAGAATAGACACTGTCTACTTTAATAGTCAAGCATTATCCACTTTTGATCCTCTGACCCTTTATTCCAACTTTTATCTAAAAACCTTGAAAACAGAGAAGCACGTGATGTTTATGGTGCATTTATTCTCAAATAGTACCTATGCTGTTACAGTATCAGGCCTTGAATAAAACCTTGGCTGAGCAGACTTCAATTTCAGCTGTTGTCTTGATAAAAGCAGATTTTCATTTATCTGTTGAAAATGTACTATATTACTATATTTTATTACAAAATTGCTTATATTATAGATATTTTCTCCAAGATTGTGATCAGAGGAGGAACATGCAACCAAGAATCTAATGCAAATTCTAGCCATGTTGTATTTATAAACTCTGAAGCCGAGTTCAGTTCCAAGTTTTAAAGTGGGCAAAAAATCAACTATCGAAGTTATTTAACAAAGTCTTGCACGACCGAGAATAACTGACCGGCTCATCGGAGCTTCAAGTTTTGAAAGCAGTGACTTCGGATGTAGCATAAGAAACTCACTTTGCTCATCACTAGTATACATATACAGTGTAAGTAGCATTCAATCACTAAAGCTGGCCACACACACTCAATAGCTGGTAGCCGAACGAGAGATAGTTGTTGATAGCTCACAATATCTCTCACTCAGTTCCTCCATTACCCCACACACATACAGTGCCTTGCGAAAGTATTCGGCCCCCTGGAACTTTTCAACCTTTTGCCACATTTCAGGCTTCAAACAAAAAGATATAACATTTTACATTTTTGGTGAAGAATCAACAACAAGTGGGTCACAATTGTGATGTGGAACGAAATTTATTGGATCATTTAAACTTTTTTTGTAATAATAAAACTGAAAAGTGGGGCGTGCAAAATTATTTGGCCCCCTTGCATTAATACTTTGTTGCGCCACCTTTTGCTGCGATTACAGCTGCAAGTCGCTTGGGGTATGTCTCTATCAGTTTTGAACATCTAGAGACTGAAATTCTTGCCCATTCTTCCTTGCAAAACAGCTGGAGCTCTTTCAGGATGGATGGAGAGCGTTTGTGAACAGCAGTTTTCAGCTCTTTGCACATATTCTCAATTGGATTCAGGTCTGGACTTTGACTTGGCCATTCTAAGACCTGGATACGTTTATTTTTGAACCATTCCATTGTAGATTTTGCTTTATGTTTGGGATCATTGTCTTGTTGGAAGATAAATCTCCGTCCTAGTCTCTGGTCTTTTGCAGACTCCAACAGGTTTTCATCCAGAATGGTCCTGTATTTGGCTCCATCCATCTTCCCATCAATTTTAACCATCTTCCCTGTCCCTGCTGATGAAAAGCAGGCCCAAACCATGATGCTGCCACCACCATGTTTGACGGTGGGGATGGTGTGTTCAGGGTGATGAGCTGTGTTGCTTTTACGCCAAACATATTGTTTTGCATTGTTTCCAAAAAGTTTGATTTTGGTTTCATCTGACCAGAGCACCTTCTTCCACATGTTTGGTGTGTCTCCCAGGTGGCTTGTGGGAAACTGTAAACAAGACTTTTTATGGATATCTTTGAGAAATGGCTTTCTTCTTGCCACTCTTCCATAAAGGCCAGATTTGTGAAGTGTTTGACTGATTGTTGTCCTATGGACAGACTCTCCCACCTCAGCTATAGATCTCTGCAGTTCATCCAGAGTGATCATGGGCCTCTTGGCTGCATCTCTGATCAGTCTTCTCCTTGTTTGAGATGAAAGTTTAGAGGGACGGCCGGGTCTTGGTAGATTTGCAGTGGTCTGATACTCCTTCCATTTCAATATGATCGCTTGCACAGTGCTCCTTGGGATGTTTAAAGCTTGGGAAATCTTTTGGTATCCAAATCTGGCTTTAAACTTCTCCACAACAGTATCACGGATCTGCCTGGTGTGTTCCTTGGTCACACAGAGCAGGTGCATTTATACTGAGGCTTGATTACAAACAGGTGTAGCATATCACTATGCTTAGAGTGGAGCCTGAAAAGTCCCGAAGGACGCACCACACATTTGCAGCTGCCCTCCAATCATTCCAATGAGAGTGGCGAAAATATCCTTCAGCACCACTGAAGTGAATGGAGCGGTGGCCGCACTTGTATGCCTCCCATTAATTTCAATGAGACTTCTGAAAACAGCCAAGGAAGACTCCCATAGGAATGAATGGAGGGCAGCCACAGACACAGTGCGCCCCCCGGGACTTTGCAGGCTCTGGTTTAAGTATAGGGATATGCCCCCAATGTTTGAGATGGGAATAACCCTTTAAGACCATCCATGCCCAGAAGGAAAAGAGGTTTACATCAATAACCTACAAGTTATAATGAACCGATTTCCCTTCATTCTACTCAGCTCCTCCTGCTTTATAACATTCTACTGACAGAATGTAAAACATGTAGAGTGTGACAGGTTCCTCTGAAAGGGGTTTTTATACTGATGACCTATCCTCTGGGTCCAACACACAGGACTCCCACTGATCAGTTCTTTGAGAAGGCAGCGGTGCTCGCAGGAGCCTTCTATCAGCTCACTAAGCACAGCGCTGTATAGTGGCTGTACTTGGTATCGCAGCTCAGCCTCATTCACTTTTATAGGCTGAGGTGTGCCTAGGCCACGTGAACAAAGAACATGATGTCACATGGCCTTGGCTAAACTGCGAGTGCCGGTGCCTTCTCTAACAGCTGATCTGCAGGGGGCCCGCGTGTCGGACCTCCTCCGATCAAATGCTGATGACCTATTCACAGGATAGCTCATCGGATACCCACTTTTAGCACAGTCGTTTGTTGGAGGTACACAATACAAATATTCACATCGAGCTGCTGACTTATGCTGCGAGTGGATTTTATTTGAGTGAAGTTCATTGTACGAGTGGAAAGAACAGTCAACATTCCAGCAGATTTACAGAGGACACTTACACGCCAGGCTCTGCTCTCCAGCTGCTATGTATGCTAGTGCTTTAATAGGAATTTTCTGGTGACTTTCAGTGCAGACAGATGTGCTCCCTCATATCAATGACACAGGAAGAGGGTTCTGGCAGCAGCAGTGAACACATTACAAAGAAGCTTCACATACAACTATACATAAAGCTGAAAAGAGACTTATTTCTAGATGCTAGATTTTGACTCAGTTGTTACAAAAGTGCATCGGTGACATTTAAATGGTATACTTGCGCATTTTACAACCTTACATACGTTCTTCAGTCTTTATCTTATGAAGCGTCCATAGAGAATGGTAAAATCGCTTATATGTTTTTTACTCAAGCAAAATCGGTCTACGATACCAGTGCAACAAACTTTAAATTGACACTCAAAGGGGACGTCCAGAACTTAAATATTGATGAACTACCCTCAGAAAAGGTTATTAATATTGGATTGGTAGGATTCAGACCATTAGTTGCTGGAAAGAGCCATGACTTTCAGACAAGAGCTGTGGCCTCTTCCTATGTTTGTGACATCACATCCATTAGTCACATTTCCCCGCAGCTCAGTACAATTCAAGTGAATGGGAATGAGCTGCAATACCAAGCACAGCCACTATATAATGGATGGTGCTGTGCTTGGTTTACAGCGCCCAGGCACCACAGGCCCTTCATAATACTGATTGGTGGGGGAGGCAGGGGTCAGCCTTCCCACCAATCTGACCTGAGAACAGGTCATCAATATCAGAGTCCAGACAACCCCTCTAACACAACAAAAGCCATTTAAAATCAATTTGAAGTTTTCTTCAATTGTTTAATATGTTATGAGTGTTACTATGTGACATCCGTATCAGGTGAGAATGGAACACAGATAGACAATGGACCTGGTATTTATTAAATCTCCAGGACAATCTTAAAAATGAAGTCCCCAAAGTAATTCATGCAGCGCTATTTACACATCAAAACACATACCATGGTGGAAGCGCTGGTTCCCATTATAGATGAATAGGGTCCACTGAACGCCATGTGTCATGCAAATTGTCTGGAAAGGTATCATGGTTTCTGTTATACAGTAAAACAAAGCTACTACACAGAGGTGGACGAAACCATAATGTTGCCATTCCTAATGCTTTGATAAATGGTCAAATACTTACTGCAAGAGCTACATTTATTTGGGGGGGGGGGGATTGATAATAAAACAGTAACACAAAGCCAGGCTCCTTATCAAGGTTAGGACCTTCTAAAATACTAACATCCAAACCTATAAATGGAGCAAATAAACTTGTTCTCATCTGTGATCTGGGAAGCAAGAAAATTACTAACCAACCATACCTGAAAGATTTCTTTTTAGTTTTTAGATTTACCATTTGACTAGACAGATATTTTTGGTATTTACGGTAACCATAAAAATCACTCACTATAAAAAGTGCCCTCAGATACTCAGAACTGTTAAGAAGCCATGAAATGTAATATTAGATACTAGTGATGAGCGAATCGAAGCGGCAATATTCGTGATTCGTATGAATATTGCCCGCTTCGGCTCGGCATCCCGCGGCAGCGCGGATTCGTGAATATTCGTGCGTCACTGCAAGTTTGAAATGCCCGTTTTTTTCAGCCAATCAGCATCAAAGGGAAGCCTGTGGGAACGCCTGCTGTGATGTAACAGCCCCTATACCTCCCCAGCAGTGATTGTCTGGCAGTGACATGTGACCTAAATTTACATAAGGTAGGGACCTGCACAGTGTCGGACTGGCCCACGAGACGCCGACCTGAGGTCTAATGGGGGCACGAGACGCCGACCTGAGGTCTGATGGGGGCACGAGACGCCGACCTGAGGTCTGATGGGGGCACGAGATGCCGACCTGAGGTCTGATGGGGGCACGAGACGCCGACCTGAGGTCTGATGGGGGCACGAGACGCCGACCTGAGGTCTGATGGGGGCACGAGACGCCGACCTGAGGTCTGATGGGGGCACGAGACGCCGACCTGAGGTCTGATGGGGGCACGAGACGCCGACCTGAGGTCTGATGGGGGCACGAGACGCCGATCCCTGTACTGTGACATCACTGTGTGTATTATCCCTGTACGGTGACATCACTGTGTTTATTATCCCTGTACTGTGACATCACTGTGTTTATTATCTCTGTACTGTGACATCACTGTGTTTATTATCCCTGTACAGTGACATCACTGTGTGTATTATCCCAGTGCAGGAAGAGGTAAGTGGTCTGTGTTTGTTTTCTATTTTTCAGGGTCGTGAATACAGAGGACTACGTCGGATTCGGTGGACTACGTCGGACCAGCTTTTTTTTTTTTTTTTAATAAAATGGTCAAACAGGGGTCTGGGGGAGTGTTTATTTCAATAAAATGTTTTATACTTGTGTGTGTGTATTTTTTTTACAATACTACAGTTTCAGTAATTATGGCTATCTACAGACGGCCCTGATTACTAATACTGGGCTTAGCGCTTGCCGGTATGGCAGGCCAGCACTAACCCCAACATCTATTACCTCGGCACCCACCGCCACCAGGGGTGCCGGGAAGAGCCGGGTACCCGTAGGACTGGACCTTCTAAATTGAGGGTCTGGCTCTGGGGCGGCTGCAGGCTGGTACCATTAGGCTGGGAAGGGCCAATAACCGTGTCCCTTCCCACTGAGGTAGTGCCAGGCTGCCGCTGCTGGTTGTATCTGGCTGGCGAAGGAAAAAAGGGGGGGACCCCACGCCATTTTTTTTAAAATTATTTTTGTAAAAAAATGGCGTGGGGACCCCCCCTTTTATCCTTCGCCAGCCAGATACAACCAGCAGCAGCAGCCTGGCACTACCAGGGTGGGAAGGGACATGGTTATTGGCCATTCCCAGCCTAATGGTACCAGCCTGCAGCCGCCCCAGAGCCAGACCCTCAATTTAGAAGGTCCGGTCCTGCGGGTACCCGGCTCTTCCCGGCACCCCTGGTGGCGGTGGGTGCCGAGGTAATAGATGTTGGGGTTAGTGCTGGCCTGCCATACCGGCAAGCACTAAGCCCAGTATTAGTAATCAGGGCCGCCTGTAGATAGTCCTAATTACTAAAACTGTAGTATTGTAAAAAAAAAAATACACACAAAGTATAAAACATTTTATTGAAATAAACACTCCCCCAGACCCCTGTTTGACCATTTTATTAAAAAAAAAAAAAAAAAAAAGCTGGTCCGACGTAGTCCACCGAATCCGACGTAGTCCTCTGCATTCACGACCCTGAAAAATAGAAAACAAACACACAAACACGGACCACTTACCTCTTCCTGCACTGGGATAATACACACAGCGATGTCACTGTACAGGGATAATAAACACAGTGATGTCACTGTACAGGGATAACAAACACAGTGATGTCACAGTACAGAGATAATACACACAGTGATGTCACTGTACAGGGATAATAAACCTCAGATCAACACATTGTGCCCCCATCAGACCTCAAATCAGCGTCTTGTTCCCCCATCAGACCTAAAGTCAGCGTCTTGTTCCCCCATCAGACCTAAAGTCAGCGTCTTGTTCCCCCATCAGACCTCAGATCAGCGTCTTGTGCCCCCATCAGACCTCAGATCAGCGTCTTGTGCCCCCATCAGACCTCAGATCAGCGTCTTGTGCCCCCATCAGACCTCAGATCAACACAATGTGCCCCCATCAGACCTCAGGTCAGCGTCTTGTGCCCCCATCAGACCTCAGGTCAGCGTCTTGTGCCCCCATCAGACCTCAGGTCAGCGTCTTGTGCCCCCATCAGACCTCAGGTCAGCGTCTTGTGCCCCCATCAGACCTCAGGTCAGCGTCTTGTGCCCCCATCAGACCTCAGGTCAGCGTCTTGTGCCCCCATCAGACTTCAGGTCAGCGTCTTGTGCCCCCATCAGACCTCAGGTCAGCGTCTTGTGCTCCCATCAGACCTCAGATCAGCGTCTTGTGCCCCCATCAGACCTCAGGTCAGCGTCTTGTGCCCCCATCAGACCTCAGATCAGCGTCTTGTGGCCCCCCTCAGACCTCAGATCAACACAATGTGCCCCCATCAGACCTCAGGTCAGCGTCTTGTGCCCCCCTCAGACCAGCGTCTTGTGGCCCGCCTCAGATCAGCCCACCCAGCCACTTTAAAAAAAAACATACTTACCTGTTCTGGCCGCTTCTGTCCTCACGCTGCGTCAGGTCATAGTGCGAGCCGGCAGGGAACACAGTGGAGCGCGGAACCTGAGGACAGCGGCGGCCAGAACAGGTAAGTATGCTTTTTTTAAAGTGGCTGGGTGGGCTGATCTGAGGTGTGAGGGGGGCGCGGGGCCCCCCATGAAATCATTGGAGCGGGGGCCAATTATAATCCGGCCCTGGCAGCGCGGCAGATATTAGAACATGGCAACTGCATTAAAGTGATGCGCACGCCATGTTCTATGTATCGGACGGCAAGAAAACTCGGTATTGAGCTTCGGTACCGCACTAGGTACCGAAACCATACCGAGTTTTCGATATATCGTGCAACACTACTTTCAACTACCTCACCCCCCGACACCTGTGTCTCGCCATTGTCCACCACCTCCTCAGACAACACTGGTAAATCCCTACTGTCAGCACACGGAGACTGCAAAAGGTCTTGCGAATTGGGGCAGAGAATGTTCTGGGGTAGCACATCAGAGAAGGGGTGACTATGGGGTTCCAGGGAGTACGTGACCACATGCAATCTCCATCCAAAAAGTCATACTGAGGCTCACCACCATGCTTTACACTGCAATCTTATTGAAAGACAGACAATCAGGGGTTCACCGCCAGGTTGTCAGGCAGCATTTTTAAGTGGGTCACCATTACCGTGTCCCTGAAAATTGCCTTGGCGTCATCACTAGACTATTGGCCAGATTTAGAAAAAATGGTGCAATTAGGGAGCCTCAGAGGCATCCCTACATGCTGCCCCTGGTGTTTCCTATCCATTTCCAAGGTGTTTCCATCTTTTTCTGAGATTTTCACATGTTGGGGCAAACTTGACTGTGCAGAACCTTTGGCCCCTGCAAAAATATTCGGGTCTCCCATAGACTTTAATGGGATTCGTGATTCAGCTCGAACTCACGAATCCCGCGGAAAATTCGGGCCAAATACCGAATCCCCGAATCTTTTAGGATTCGCTCAGCTCTATTAGATACCTTACAACACCTTAAAAGAAGTTCTCCAGCTTTAACACGTGGTCTCCCCCGGACCCATGTAGTGAAGCATACTGCCCCATGCTGCTCAGGTCTGTCTCATTCAGTCCACCACTGCATTTGCGGCGCTCCAGTCTCTGGCATGGATGGGGATCACGCGCACCATAGCAGTGGACTGAAAGAGCTGGGACCCAGTGGCGGGAGCAGGTAAGCATGCTTGCCTCCACAGTTGTCTCAGGGAGGGGAAATCAAAAAGTGTTGGAGAACCCCTTTATTATATGAACAGAAGACCAGTCATAAGCAAGAATCACAAAAAGACATTGTAGAAGGAGATTATGATAACAGACTCCTAGCAGAAAAAAAACTGTGTATAAGTTAGTGTAGTTCCTTCACGGCATGACAACTTTGGTCCTCTACAAAAATAGTTCTATCAATATGACTGATAAACTGACACAATAAATATCCTGTGGTCTACACGTTCTGCAAAGCATCATCCTAGAGATTTATGATGAAACTGGGGAAAAAAGCAGCATCATAGTAAAATGTTTACCCTCATGTGAACAGGGTTACGCATCACAGAAAGAAACCTGATATTAACCAGACTATACTATGTATTCCTTCACTCCCAGGAAACCATCTTTATTTACTGTAGAGGCAATTGCAGTCTGTTATTCAGAGACATGGTTTGAAGCTCCTGGGCCCCGATACAAAATCTGCACCAGACCATGCAACCATCAATTGGCTTTTGCAGCTCTGAAGTCCTGTGGTATGGCAGAAAGGCTTTTGGACCCCCTCAGGCGTCGGGGTCTGGATGCAATTACAGCATCTGCAGCTACATCACTGCAGATGTTCCATCTAAACAACCATTTCAGAATGGGCAGAGACAGACGTGTATTTTAGGAAATTACTCATAGACATATGGGAGTGTGGCGAGCATGCTCTGTGCGCTATGGAGTACTCACTGGATAAAGAAGGAGCAGCTGAGTATTCTCCAGGACTGTCAATGGTATGACCCTGTGTCACTAACACTGAGCTTTAGAACAAGTGTGAGAAAAGGAAAAAAAGTCATAAAATGATCATAAAAATTTCATTTCACCAATACCACCACCAACAAAAAAGTATATTGTATATTGTACAATATCTGTGTCTAGTCTTTTAGCAAAGCTCAGCCATTTCTACCACAGGCCAAGGTTTTGTTCATCAGCAGCACACGTCACATATTCCAACCCATGTGATGTAAAACGCTACTTTTTCCATCAAAACAGCTTATTAAAATTTGACTGATATCACTATAAGTTATTGGTGTTCAATGGATGTCGGCCATGGTCCGTCAGACGACAGATTAATCAGTGTTGTGGCTTTCATTATAAAGCTCGGATGTAGACATATTCACTTCAATGGGGCCGCAAAAGATGCGGACAGCACTCCATGTGCTGCCTGCATCCATTGCTCCATTCCGTGGACCCGCAAAAAAAAATAAATATATATAGAACATGTCTGCAAAACAGACAAGAATAGGCATTTCGATAATGGGCCGCCCGTTCTGTAAATTGTGGAACGCACACGGGTGGCGTCCATGTTTTGTGGATCTGTAATACATGACGCGGTCGTGTGCATGAGGCCTAACATGAAGTTACTATCATTGTCTGTCATGACTGCAGTCATAGTTCATACAAGCCTTCTACCTGACATTCTATTCTCCACTCCTGCACCCTTACTGTCAGTAAAATGCTGCATTCACACCCCTTTCACACAGCAGAGAGAGACTTGAATAATGATCCTGTTAACCAGCCCAATATTCGGGCAGGACAAGCACCAACTAACTATAAACCTATTGATTGGTGCTCGTTTGCACTGGCCTATTTCACTGACCGATGCAAAATATACAGAGGAAGCATGATTGGTACAGTAATCGTTCTTCCTCCATTCACGGCTACTGATTATCGGCAGCAGATCCATTGTTACACAGGAAGATGTGCTGCCCATAACAAGGCATCTCTTATTCTGCATAAAAGATGGCCAATCATCAGTAAAGAGCTTTCCTTGTTTCTGATTACTGGACCAAAAATCAGGCTGTGTGATCAGCCCTTTAGTGCAGATGCTACAATAACAGGATTTTATTAGGCTAGTTCCACACCTGCAGTAATGCTATCCAGCAGGCTGTTCTGGCAGGGGTACATGCACTGTTTTTTTGTCTGGCCAAAACCCAGCACTCATGCCAGAAACCAGCCGGGTCCCATTATAGTTAATGGGTTCTGGCGGAACACGGCAGTATCTGGCTAGACCAGACACGGAGAACTCCTACAGGCAGCTTCTCGTCAGATAGCGTTATCGCAGGTGTGAAACTAGGTTAAGCTGGCCCTCCTGCCAAAGACACAAAGAGCTTGCAATTTCCTTTTTCGGTAAGATGTTACCAATCACTGTTCAGTCCCCGATTAGAAATTATGACGGAGGCTTATTTCACAGAATTGTGATCAGCCCGGGAAACATGCTTCGTGTGATATGATGCTGTAAGTTCCTGCCTGAACGTGGGTCTACTGTACTGTACTCATACAATTCTGTGAGTACAGTACAATAGACCTGCAGTCAGGCAAGAAATCACAAGCTCATATCATTAATAGTCTATGAGTTTGAGTCAGATGAGAAGTGTTCAATTGGGGAAATGCAGGCATCACATGGCGCAAAGACTGAAAATGCTTGAAGTTCATTCACAGAACACCCCACCCCCTCCATAAAACACTAATCCATGCTTACCTCATGTGTTGGGTCTCCTCTATGCTTATAATGTGCACTGCTCATATCAGCACATGATGTATCTGTTAAAATGCTAAGGACATCTGGAAAAAGTATGAAATACAGGGTCCTGCCATTAGAAAGTTGTCTCATTATTTAGCTCACAGGCTACTTACGAACATCAAGACTATCAATAATCTTATACTGTAGAGGAAATATTATCTACAGGCTTATATAGCGGTCCCTCAAGATACAATATTAATTTGTTCCAGGATGACCATTGTATGTTGAAACCATTGCAAGTTGAGAAATTGGTTCAAAAGCCCCAAAATGTCAAAGATAAGAGAAAATGAAGACTTAAGAAAAATAAGCAGATTACTAAGATAGGTAAAACAAGTCCTGACTCCTTACATATAAGTCAGGAATAGCTGATAACTAGTAACTAAGGGTGGGTTCACATCAGCGTTATGCTTTCCGTTTGTGTTTTCCGTTATAACATGGTTATAATGGAAAATAACGGAAACCATAAGACGGAAGTCAAAACGGAAGCCTTTAGAGGCTTCCGTTTTGATCCGTCATAATAGAAGCCTATGAGAATCATAACGGATCCGTCTGAGTTCCGTTATGCTGAACGGAAAACAAAGTCCTGTCGACAGGACTTTGTTTTCCGTTTTGCATAACGGGAACCAAATGGATCCGTTATGATTCTCATAGGCTTCTATTATGACGGATTAAAACGGAATGCCTCTAAAGGCTTCCGTTTTGACTTCCGTCTTATGGTTTCCGTTATTTTCCGTTATAACCATGTTATAACGGAAAACACAAACGGAAAGCATAACGCTGATGTGAACGAGCCCTAATACAACTATTTTACCAAAGAAGTTACCTTGATTGGTTGGATCTCAGTCTGAGACATTGTATGTTGAGTCTGGTTTCAACTTACAATGGGTCAGAAAAGACCATTTTTTGTTGAAAATATTGTATCCTGAGGCCATTGTATCTTGAGGGACCACTATATTTTTTTTTATTATTTGTAAGGCTGTATTATGCCATTACTTAAAGAGAGTTATTTTAAAGCATTTTCTTTAACTTCTTGAACAATGCAGTCACCAGGAGCCCTTATTATATATTCAGTATCAATAACTGCACGATAGCAACTAGTGCTTGATTCAGTGTTTCTTAAGGAGCTGGTAATTTGGCACAAAGATATTCTATTCACTACACCTCTACTTGTCCTAACTAGTGCACTCATTATCAGACTCTCAAGACTGGAATTTGAAAACACTTTCTTTGCTAGTAAATTTTTATCTGAAGATACGTTTGTAATGATGGACAGACTGGAAAAAAATTGACTTTCTAGGCAACATCTAAGGTTTTGCTGGTTAGTTTACCATTGTGTCAGTCAATGCTTTGGAACAGTGTGCCTTTCGATATATAAATTTGTAGAAGGATAGCCACTTTCAACCTGTACAATTAGCCAACGGCATGTATGCATGCCACTAGCAACCATCAATGGGTTGTAAAGAAAATCATTCCGAGATATCTTATAAACCCTTTAGTATAGCAGTTAAGTTGTAGTTATTGTATAGAAGTTTTCCCACTATGAAAAATTGGGGTCATCTGACCAAGTCAACCCTATTCCATATGTCCTAGAAGGGCTAGGGAAGAGCCACAAAGACCAGTTTTTGTTCTAGCTAATCCAGCTTGTCCATAGATTAGTCTTTATTCACAAATTGATTCTTCCCCACATTTGGCGTATGCCCTGGAAAAACTCATGGTGCATAGGATGAACATGTTCACCAAGGGGCCGCAATGTCACACATGTCCAAAGACTGTCCTATCTGTAGAGAGAAATAGGGTAAAAATGTAGAGTGCACGGTAGAAGTTTAAAAAATGATGATAAACTATTATGATCATTGATGAGTTAATATTCTGGAACGTCTTCATTTCCAGACCCTTCATTGTATTCAGTGCATGACCCCATCTACTAAAATGTACATTGGGGAGAATTTATCATTAGGAGAATATTTGAAGTCAGTTTTGCTTCAGTCTGTGTTGGAGTTCTTTATTCCACATTTATCAAATATCTCAAGTCACTTGATAAATTTGTCTTATCCTTTAATCTAACACTTTTGTCTAGAGAAGCTACTCCAGTTTCCCTACTCCACCCTCCTCCTGGAGCGAGATTTCAACTTTTTTTTAAATGATAACCTCACCCACATTACAAAAAAAGGTATGATAAATCAGGGCCTACATCTTTATATTATGAAGCTCAATGAAAGCAGCTCTGAAACCATTGGAGGGCAATCTTCATAATAAATGTATGGCAAATGTTATTGTTTCTTTCATTTACTCCCAAATTCCCCTTCAGTTAGGAAAGAGCGGACATTCATAGTTGAGTGACTTGACATCTGTAAATGCTTTGGATTAGAAAACAACCTCCAAAGTTGATGTTATCTTTATGGGAAGTTCTACAGCAGCAATCATCTAGTTCTATAGACTCCATGTAAGTTCAATGAAGATGTTCTGTTGGAAAACCTACATATACAAAGATTTCCTGATGATTAAATATTGTAATCCACCAGTATATGGCAACCAATTCTTTTTAAATACAAATGGTCTTCATACATAAAAAGTAAGAGGGACATTTATCATCCCCTCTCCCCCAGAAAATTGGAGGCAAAAAGTCAAACTGTGGTGCAGGTGGCTGCGATTGTACTCACTGCTCATCACTTTTTACTTTTACGTTTTTGCTCTCAGTTGTGGTTTTTATAAGAGACAATTGGGAAGGTTTACTAAGCACAATTGTGCCATGAATATGAAGTACATGCCTTGCATCATATTAATTAGACACTATTTACACTCACCGGCCACTTTATTAGGTACACCTGTCCAACTGCTCGTTAACACTTAATTTCTAATCAGCCAATCACATGGCGGCAACTCAGTGCATTTAGGCATGTAGACATGGTCAAGACAATCTCCTGCAGTTCAAACCAAGCATCAGTATGGGGAAGAAAGGTGATTTGAGTGCCTTTGAACGTGGCATGGTTGTTGGTGCCAGAAGGGCTGGTCTGAGTATTTCAGAAACTGCTGATCTACTGGGATTTTCACGCACAACCATCTCTAGGGTTTACAGAGAATGGTCCGAAAAAGAAAAAACATCCAGTGAGCGGCAGTTCTGTGGGCGGAAATGCCTTGTTGATGCCAGAGGTCAGAGGAGAATGGGCAGACTGGTTCGAGCTGATAGAAAGGCAACAGTGACTCAAATTGCCACCCGTTACAACCAAGGTAGGCAGAAGAGCATCTCTGAACGCACAGTACGTCGAACTTTGAGGCAGATGGGCTACAGCAGCAGAAGACCACACCGGGTGCCACTCCTTTCAGCTAAGAACAGGAAACTGAGGCTACAATTTGCACAAGCTCATCGAAATTGGACAGTAGAAGATTGGAAAAACGTTGCCTGGTCTGATGAGTCTCGATTTCTGCTGCGACATTCGGATGGTAGGGTCAGAATTTGGCGTCAACAACATGAAAGCATGGATCCATCCTGCCTTGTATCAACGGTTCAAGCTGGTGGTGGTGGTGTCATGGTGTGGGGAATATTTTCTTGGCACTCTTTGGGCCCCTTGGTACCAATTGAGCATCGTTGCAACGCCACAGCCTACCTGAGTATTGTTGCTGACCATGTCCATCCCTTTATGACCACAATGTACCCAACATCTGATGGCTACTTTCAGCAGGATAATGCGCCATGTCATAAAGCTGGAATCATCTCAGACTGGTTTCTTGAACATGACAATGAGTTCACTGTACTCAAATGGCCTCCACAGTCACCAGATCTCAATCCAATAGAGCATCTTTGGGATGTGGTGGAACGGGAGATTCGCATCATGGATGTGCAGCCGACAAATCTGCGGCAACTGTGTGATGCCATCATGTCAATATGGACCAAAATCTCTGAGGAATGCTTCCAGCACCTTGTTGAATCTATGCCACGAAGAATTGAGGCAGTTCTGAAGGCAAAAGGGGGTCCAACCCGTTACTAGCATGGTGTACCTAATAAAGTGGCCGGTGAGTGTATACATCACTATAGACAGTTTTGAAAACGGACAGAGAAGGAGACAGGGCTGGGAGGAGATAACCAGATTTTATAAAAGCTTGTGACGTTTTAGTGCAAAATATTGGTGTAAAAATAATTCAAACAAGAAATTGCAAAAGATATGTTACACAATTTCTCTAACAAGATATGCCTAATCTATCACACAGTAAGCAGTGTTGTAAGCTATTTGGCACAATTTTTTCCTGTCTTCTCTAGTTTTATAAATTTTTGAATTTTGGACAAATTTGCCTATTTTTCTTGAACTTTTTCAATGGAAATCCTCATCACTGTAAAGGCCCCTTTGCACGGGCCAACTGACAACGGAATTATCAGGAATGAACTATTAGATCCCAATAATTACCTGATAGTGAGCATTGTATGGGGATGAATGATCATTGCTTCATTGGTTTTGGATAGTAGATTCCTTACACAGTGATATTTGCTGTCCAGATGACAATTCTTGGAGCCGTATCAACAACGCTTTCACAAGATGACAAGGTCGTCCATCAGGTGATCGGTGGCACCTTTACACAGAGCAATTATCGGGAATGAGCATTCATACGAACACTTGTTTCCAATTACTGGCTTAGGTAAATGGGCCTTAAAGGTGTGATCACAACATTGTGTGTATCTTCATTGCATCTGTACAATGGAGACAAGCATATTGACATCTCTATGCTCAGGGGAACAGACTACCTTCTTCTCAGTTTTACACCCAGCCTCACTGATTAAAACATGATGGTGTATGCAACTGATATACTATAAATGTGTGATCTACAATACATTCTCGTATGATCAGGTAGAGAATTGGGTAATAAACAACAGATCCAAGATTCATTAGTCCTCCTAAAAATTTCTTGAGAGCATCAGCTTAGTTAAAGCATCTGAAGCCTACTATTTCCATATTTTCCTTCAGCCTCACAAGTTCCAGACTCACATTTTCCAAGGAGTTCCATGAAACAGAAGAGTTAACAGTATGATTAACAATTAGCCTCCCCCTGTTTTCGATCCAAACAACTACCTCCAGAACAAATAAAATTACCCTGCATTTTATTTCTAGAGCCTGTTTTCCTAATTTGTCACAGAAACAAGAACATTTTTCTGCTAGTTACCAGCAGCTGATGGCTGACGCCCACGCACTCAGAGACTGACAACTGTGAGCAAATCTATAAGCAATCTTCAGGAAGAAAGAAAAGGAACAAACTCTAAACATTATGGAAGGAATGCTGACCTCAACAGCCTAGATTAGTCATTGACCACTCCTGTCAAGTTAATATAGTAAAGACATCGGGAATACATCATTTCTATAAACCAAAATAGAAGGAGGAAAAGTCCAGCTTCCAAAAACGTGAAAGCCTTTATTGAATGTGCTATAAAAAATCCAGTTCCAACACAACGTCATGAGTAAGGATCACCATCACAAGATCTGAAACGCGTAGAAGTTGTGTCAGAACTGGATTTTATATACACATTCAATAAGGATGTCACGTTTTTGGAAGCTGGACTTTTCTTCCTTCTTTTTTGGTATATATTTTGTGCTACGTTCTCAGCACAGTCCATGCCTCCTCTCAAGATGAGCGCAGCGATCTCCCTTTTTTTTTTTAAATAAATTTCTAGATGGTAAGAGGAGCCTGTCTCCCCTACTGAAAGAATCATGTTTACTTGCTCTCTGCCACTCCAGTCCTCCTGGACATATCACTATTAAACTCAGTGGTTGGGTGAAGAGCACCAGGTGAAGGAGGAAGAAAACAAACTGGAAGATGGAGACGTGGGAGCCAATGTGGAGGATTGGAGTGGCGGGGAGCAGCGAAGTATGATCTTTTCAGTAAGGAAGGTAGGCTGCCAGCACCTGTTAGAAATTATGTATTCAAGACAAACTCCTTTTAACAGGTTTTCCAGTAATAATTACTTTTTATCTAATGCTTGCAGCCTGCCTCATGAAAACAGAAAATACTTGCCTGCTCCCGGCTACACTGGTCCTCCTTCCTGCCTTGTGTTTACATTCAAAGCCACATGGGCAGGGTTATATGTTCTGCTACAGCCAATGAAAGGCTTCAGTTGTGATGTGTTGCTTGTGGCCACATCAACTCTGAAGGCAGATATTAGTGTCAGCGAGCGGAGCATATCACCATGCCCATGTAGTGCCAGATGTAAACACTCTGAGGACAGGAACATGGACACAGCGGAGGCAGCACAGAGGACCGAAGCAGAAGAGAGCTGGTAAGTATGAATTTTCTGTTTCAGGAGGCAGGCTGCAATCATGAGATACAAGGTGACCATTACAAAAAAAAAAAAAAAAAAAAAAACACTTTATGGGCTTGTTCACAAGGCCATTGGCTGGCCATGCCCGCAATGCACATGCACCATCTGTGGGCTTCCGCATGCGGATCGCAGACGCATTCACTTCAATGGGGTCCACGATCTGCATCCGACTGTCCATACTCCGTATCACAAAAAATAGAACAAGTTCTATTTTTTGCGGTGCAGAGACACGGACAGGTACATCAGGGAAGCACTCCGTAGTGCTTCCGTGGGGATCCGATCCGTGCCTCCGTTTTGCACCGCATCTCCGGGATTGCGGACCCATTGAAGTGAATGGGTCCGCGATCCGTGATGCACGTGGCCGGTGCCTGTGTATTGCGGACCCGCCGTACGCAGGCCGCAATACGGCCAACGGCCGTGTGAACAGGCCCTAAACCTTTCTGGACCTCTGTCATACATGTACAGTGGAAGTTCTGTCTGTGATGGAGCCCGCTCCCGAGTGCAGAGGATGCCATAACTGCCAGCCAGGTTTCCGCTGTTTTTTACAGCAGCAACCCAGGGGTAATGTCTGCTGTTGGCGGTAAAACCAATTACGGACATTTAACCTCTCAGATGCCATGGTCAAATGTGATTCTCCTGTGACAGGATCGCACAGCATTATAATGCTGTGTAATACTTAGAGTCCTAAAATCTCCTGAATTACGTAATGCTATCAGTGTAATATACTAGATTTCAGGACTCTCATGGTCGCGAAGCATTATGAATCAGTATAATGTTGTGTGATCCTGTCAGAGGAGGGGAGGTTAGAACTGAACCACTCACTGACACGTTACAAGTTTATCGCTCGTGTGTGTCTGGCCTTAAAGGGGTTGTCCCATGAAAAATATTCTACAGTTTTCAAACCAGCACCTAGATCTGAATACTTTTCTAATTGCATGTAATTAAACATTTAGTATAACTACTGAGTTATTTAATAAAATGTATCTGTAGAGCGCCACCCGCTGTTTTCTTATTTCTTTGTCCTGCACGCTGAGATGGCTGCACATGCTCAGTTTCATCCTTCTACTGCTTCCTGAGCTGTGATAGTTAGAGAGCTACAGAAGAAACACGTGCCCCCTCGGAAAGGACACTCCGCTTGAGCTGCCAGCTTGATATAAATCTAGCAGAGAAATTGGAGCAAAAGGTGGAGATCTTTGGATCCTTATGAGGTACTGGTTCTAGCTTTGTTAGAAAGAGACTTTCATGTACTATATGAGGTTTGATAGTCATTTTTTACATTAATCATGGAATATCCCCTTTAAGCTGAGAATGAGATTTAGTTGTATAAAATACAAGTTACATTGGACCTTTTCCCATAAAACTATATATCAAACTGCTCAGCTCCTCCTGCTCTATAACATGCTGCCTGCAGATTGCACTGCATTATCATGGTGACCGATTCTCTTTATGGGAATATAAATCTGACATGTATTTCGACAACAGAAATCTGGACGTGCTGCTGTGTTTGCAGTAGATTCACACAAGGATTAGCCCCACTGTCATTCAACAGGGCTAATCCTCATTGTTTTCTGACTAAAAAATATTAATTATAAAATACTTATTTCCGCACAAAATTGCACGTGGACATTTTTTAATGCATGTGCAGAGACACTCCATTCAATGAATGGAATGCAGATATAGGCACATAAGGAATATGCTCTAAGGGTGAATTCACACACACACAGCATTTAACAGTGTTTTAACTGCAATTTCATTGGCCTTTTTTTGCCCAAAACCTTGCAGACAGATGAACTTTAAAATCTGGAGCTAATTATTGAACAGTCGCAGCATTTTTGCCATTTTTATGGTGTTTTGGTGAATTCACGTTCCTTACAGGTCTACCAATCAAGCTTTTTTTTTTTTTTTTAATGGCTGTACTGCTGTGCCTATTGCTCCACAGATAGAGTGTGAGCTGCTGGAAACAGAAGCCTAAATTCTTTAGATGGGGCCATGGAGGTCATTTGTGGTCACCAAGAAAGTTAAAGAGAACCTGTCATCATGAAAATGTAGTGCAATCTGCAGACAGGGTGTTACAGAGCAGGAGGAGCTGAGCAGATTGATAGTTCTCTAGAGAAAGATTCAGTAATTTACTCATTAAACCTGTGCTCTAAGTTAAGAAGTCATGTGGGCGGTCCTACTCAAAGACTGAGATAAATATGCATAAATATGTATACGCACTATACAACTATATATAAATCTGCTCAGCTCCTCCTGTTCTATAACATGCTGCCTGTAGCTTACATTGCATTTTCATGGTAACAGGTTACTTTTAATATTTCTGATTGAAAAGTTATCAATTAGTAGATTTTCTAATAATGACACTAACTATATAGTAATTTCAGAATATGACTATGCTCTGAATGCTTAAAAGGGGTTGTCCAACTACCAAAAAAATTAAAAAGATTTTGACAGCCAGAAAAGGGTTTAAAAACAAAGAAAAAAAAATCTTTTGATAGTACCTCCATTCCAGGGCAGAGGCTTCCATGTCCACTCTTTCCACTTCACGACAGACCAAAAGTGATGATGTCATTTGACCGCTGCAGCAAAATGCTGAATGTGATGTGTCATAGAACTTACTGTGATACGTCTGCTTTAGGGTTCAGGCACACGACCATTGTTTTTGTCCACATCTGATCCACGTTTTTGTGGGCCGGATGCGGATCCATTCGCTTCTTTTTAGCTGCAAAAGATACGGACAGCACACAGTATCTGTATGTCCATCCCACAGCACCTGCAATAAAATAGAACATGTCCTATTCTTGTCTGTATTACTGACAAGGATAGGACAGTTTTATTGAGGACCAGACATTCCGCTCCACAAAATGCTGAATGCACATGGCCGGTATCCATGTTTCACGGACAGCCAAAACGGCTACGACCATATGCATGAGCCCTTAGAATGCACTATTGGGGACTATAAGTATATGATCAAAGTACTAATAGGCTTTTAATTAGTTTTCAAGTATTACAGTGTTATGCAAGAGGATGTGGCCCCCCTGCGCCACTGACTAGCTATACCCTGTAGGGGCGTGGGACGTAAGTAACTACCTGGTCTTCACTAGAGCCTCTGATGGTGAGGATAGTCTTGAGCCATTATGGTAGTTACCAGATGCCACTCCATAGCAGTCCCCAAGTCAGTGGCAGCTCACCAGGGGTCAGAGATACCAGTGCAAGCACCGAGGGGAAGGACGTGGTCAGAAAGGACGTGGTCAGGGCAGGCAGCCATCAAGCAAAGTCCGTAATCCAAGTCCAAGGTCAGAGGCAGGCGGCAATCAAGCAAAGTCCATTGAATCAAGAAGAAGACTAGCTAGTGACCAAGATTGTTCAGGAGCCTTTAAATACTTTGTGCAACCCAGCCATAGGGTGCAGAGATAGAGGGCGTGTACTTGCTGCCTCACAAGAGAGGAGAGACATGCCCGTGCACGAACGTCCTTCAGGATTCAAGCAAGAAGTAAACTCTGGCATGGTGCACAGATACAACAGTTAAACTACCTGCTGCTCGCGCTTGCCAGTACGGCGCACGGCAGCAGGAGGGAATAAAGGAGCCTGGCATCCCTGCCTGTGTGCAGAACCAGCAGCACAGGCACAGAGCGCTGGACTAACATACAGTCAATTTATAGGAGTTATTCGATATCTAGAATATCACCCCCTCCCCCAATGCCTGGGCCCCTTACATGGATTATATTTACCTGCTCCCCGGCACCCGCATCACTCCTGATCCCATCCAGCGACGGGAAGGGGGGGGGGATATTTTAGATATTGGATAACTCCTTTAATAATACGGATTAAACCTTAAGATCATTTTCTTTTCCACTATTTTTGTTGTTCAGAACAGGGAATCAAGGACAATGAAGGAGAGACTGACCAGATATTTGCATTCAATGCCTCCATTATTCTCTCACAGAAAAGAAACTTGTTTAGAACACAAGTGAATGCAAGAGTTTGATAGAACAAGCAGCACAAAAGAGGTCTATGTATAAAAACTGCTACGTTGCTAAGTGGCAGCATAAAGCCAACGCAGTTCATGTCATACAAATCGTGAAGACATTTTACAAATGTTTTCAAATACACTGGTTCTTTGGCTTTTAAAGAAAAGGAGCTTTACATATTAGTTACCCCCCTTTAAAACTACACAAAAAAGCATTTAAAATAAGGGATGAGCTGAAGACTGTCCCATTAAATTTGTTTGAAATATGAAAAACAGCCCTTTAAAAACTTAAAGGGGTGGTAAGGGATAACTAAGAAAGTCGGACAAGCCCTACCATTGTTAAAAATGAAAATCATGTTACAGTCACCTCTTTTTCCAACATAGTGGTCTGCGAGCTGGTTTTGTCCTCCTTTTTCACAAGCAGAAGTGGGGAAGTGCCGGTATATGGCATGTGCCCGCTGCAGCCAATCACTGTCCTCAGTGGTCTACTGATTTTTAATTTTCTTGGACAATCCCTTTAAGGCTTTTGATGAAAAAGTTATACTACAGCTAGACTGCAGAAAGTAGGTGTAAAAAAGTTCCATAATTGCCCCAACATGTTGACTCTACAAACCAATAAAAACATGTGTGGTTGGATCTGATAATGAGTAAACCATATGCTGGTGACCAAAATAAACAAATGGCTGGGGCTGCTTTTGGCATCAGCCAGCTTACAGCAGTCTAGGTGTCTAGTTAAGTTGAGTTAAAAAGGGAATGTCTCATACACATTTAAAGGGGTTTTCTGGGACCCAGGGGAAACCCACTTTAAATACACACAACCGCCTGTAGGAAAAAGTTTGCAATACACTAGGAACCTGGTAACATGATGCTCCTCTTCTGAAAATCCACCTTCCGTCAATGTGACCTGCTTTACCAGGTTTCCAGCCACGGCTATGGACGGGAACTATTCTTCTCTCTGGTGCAAGCGCAGATGAGGTGGGTTCAGGAGTCACAGTAGAAGTGATGTGTCGTACATTGCCCAGGCATGAAACCTGGTAAAGGATGTGATATCAGAGGAAACTGGATTTTCATAACAGAAGCTTAATGTGAACGGGGTCCCGAGAGGCCAAGTCATACAACTTCAGAATGGTATGTATATGACAAACTTTCTTCAACAAGCGTCTTTCACTCAGTGACAGTGCAGTCACTCACAAGATCATATGAGTGCGGGACAATTGTCCTGCGGGCGGCCCGATGTGCACAGCATCATTGTAATCTATGATGCTGTGAGCTCCCGTGAGCACAATCAATGCCGCTCTGGGACATATGGCCCGCTCACAGACCATATGTCTCGGAGCACATACGGTCGTGTGCAAGGGCCCCAAGGATGTATTAGACTGGCCAATTCTCCGCCAAGTTCCTGAGAACACTCGTTAACCATGATCCGGCCATCGAATATTGCCGCCGATTGCACAATGAACAAGTAAATGACCGTTCATGGGTCAATTGTGATTTTTTTAGCATGCTGAAAAATCATTGTTTGCCGGCAGCAGATTGTGCTATCTAATCATGATGTGCTGCCAGGAAACAAGTAGACAGCACGGGGACAAGCGATGGTATAATGATCTCTCCTCCCCATGCTGTGTAGGAGATTGATGCATCTAATAGCGGCAGTCTCCAC
Organism: Rhinella marina; assembly: GCA_900303285.1. Classification (NCBI taxonomy): domain Eukaryota; kingdom Metazoa; phylum Chordata; class Amphibia; order Anura; family Bufonidae; genus Rhinella; species Rhinella marina. Next base: position 352,557 of record ONZH01005941.1, on the reverse strand, counting down.
CGCTATTAGACAGCCCGATTCTGCAGACAATTGTTCCTCCCTTACAATCGTCTGCAGAATCGGGCTGTCTAATACAGTCTTTACTCCAGTTACCTAGCACCTTTAAAATTGGTTTAATCTCACTTCGCAAACTGAACTGCCAAATTTGCTGCCGTGTTTAAAAAGCATCTGTAGCCGACGGGTGGACCTGCTTTATCTGTATATTAGATTTCAGTCTCTCAATTGAGATTGCATTGAGATTGACCACTTTATGTAGAAGATAGCTATTTTTTTAATTGCTGTGGCAATTTATTTAATGTCATAAAGTATTAGTCTGCAGGAATAGATGAAGTACAGAAGCCTCCTCCAGAAAGTGACAGGGATGCTGCATACTGTGACTTATCTGTGTGTACAGTGTCATCTTGCATTACCTTTTTTCCACTCAAAGTGAACAACGGATAATTACAAAGTAATTTACCAAATGATCACGTAACTGTCTTATACATTCATAAGAAAGGGCAATATACTTGTATGTATCTATTTTTATTAACTAATGTTAGTTAGAGATGAGCAAATCCATTCTAAACTAATTCAACACGTCTTGAGCTTCCCAAAAATTCAAAATCCAGTTGAATGGGATTCTTATGCAGTTTGAGTCAGACTAATCTCTCAAAATGGCAGCCACCATTTTACAGGTCACGAAGACATCTGCTACCAAAAAAAGAGAATTTGTGGACCATATTTTAATTTAACAATAAAATCCATCAGTGCAGCGTGTTATTAAATCGGCTGATCATAACCACCAGCTACCATGCATTTACCCATAGCCACATGTGTCACCGTCACTTTGACATTACTAATTATGTCTTGGCAATAAAGAGCTTGAAAGGGGTTGGATACAGTCCTAGGAGACCTCAAAGTGTCATGCACTGCTTTTCAGGGCAGTCTGAGTACTTTCAATTCAAGAATCAAGTCTGCGGACCAATTTGTTACAATAAGACAAGAAGCAAATTTCAAGAAATTCACTCATCTCTATTAGGTCTCTTTCAGAGTTCCACGCATCTGACTCGCAGCGTAAGTATACGGCAGCTCCTGTCCTGACCTCCCAGCAATGACGGGGTCGCATAGCAGTATATTGATTTATGATACTATGTAACCCTTAGAGCTCTGGAATGAATTGTATAACAGTGACAGCATTATGTCAGTGTTATGGAATACATTCCAGAACTCTAAAGGTTACAGTAAAGGTTACATAAATCAATATAAAGCTATGCGACCCCAGTAGTGCTGGGAGTTCAGGCCAGGGGTCCGATGCGTGGAACTCGCGAGTCTGAATGAGGCCTAAGGCTACTTTCACACTAGCGTTTTAAAATTCCGGTGCTGAGTTCCGTCATAGGGGCTCAATACCGGAATAAAACGCTTCAGTTTTGTCCCCATTCATTGTCAATGGGGACAAAACTGAACTGAAGACAACGGAATGCTCCTGAAAGCATTCCGTTCCGTCTTCAGACCGGAGAACAAACCGCAGCATGCTGCGGTTTGCTCTCCGGTCCAGGCATCCGCACCAAGACGGATCCGGAATGACCCCCAATGCAAGTCAATGGGGGTGGATCCGTCTGGTGTGATCATAATGGTAACCGGATCCGCCCTCCATTGACTTTCAATGGAGTCCATTACGGATCCGGCTACACATAGACACATACAGACACACACATAAACATACACACACATATAGACATACAAACACACATACATACTTACATGCTCCCCGGCAGGTCTTCGGAGCGTCAGGGACAGGAGGGCTCACACAGGTCACGATTCCCCACAGCACCCTCTGCTGGGCGCCAGGTGGAATCGTCATGATTCCACCAGGCGCCCAGCAGAGGGCGCTGTGCGGAATCGTGACCTGTGTGAGCCGTCCTGTCCCTCTGACGCTCCGAAGACCTGCCAGGGAGCATGTAAGTATGTATGTGTGTTTGTATGTCTATATGTGTGTGTATGTTTATGTTTATGTGTATGTATGTACTGTGTGACATGTGTGGGGCCGGAGCGCGGTTCCGGCTCCACACGTCACTGCGGCAGGCCTGATCCGGCAGCACCCTTGACCTGCCGGATCAGGCCTGCCGCCAGTGTGAAAGTAGCCTTAGAGACCTAACTGCCCTAACAAATAGTGAAATGATAACGTCTTTCTTAACTCATTACAGCAATGTGCGAAACTCACTTATTACTGAACTGAAGTAGTGACCACATTAAAAAGTGGCCTTGAATTTAATTAAGTCAATTGTATACTATGTATTCTTAGATATGGATCATTTTAAATGTATAATCAAAGGTTGTTTTGGGGTAAAAGAATTGCAAAGCTTCTGCCCAAAGACCTGCTCACACCCATTTTTCTTAAATGGACAGATGTGCAAGGACCTGTGACCAATCAGTTTCTGAAGTCACTGTAGCTTCACTAGAGCTCTTCCAGGTATATTCTAAAGGGGGCTTCAAGGAAAATATATTGGAGTACCAATAGAATAGGGAATTAACTTGCAAGTGGTCAGGGCCCAACTCCAGAACCCCTATCTCTACATGGCACTATGCTTGGTACCACTAATATAGGTACTGCAAGCACTGAACAAAGGGTGCCAATAAACCAAGACAAATGTGCACATCCTAGAAAACAGTCAGTTTTTTGCGGATCCGTTGTTCCGCAAAAAACTCAGTTTTTCCAGCACATCTGTTCCGTTTTTCCCTAAAAAACGTAAAGGATGTATCCATATGTCATCTGTTTTTGCGGATCCGCAAAAAACGGAAGGAGGAATCAAAACCTTTTTTTTCTACCCTCCTGGAACGGAATCCGCAAATGATGCCTTTCCGCGTGTCTTCCGCATTTACGGACATCCCATAGACTTGTATTAGGCTACGGACCACAATTTTGGGATGAAAGTAGGACATGCTGTTTTTTTTATTGTTGACAATCGGAACGGAAACACGGATGCAGACAGCACACGGAGTGATGTCCGCATTTTTTCGGGAACCATTGAAATGAATGGATCCACATACTATCAGCATTTTATATCCGTTATTGCGGATCGGACGCGGAGCAAAAATCAGGACGTGTGAATGGGGCCTAAGATTAATTATCTTACTTATTTTCTAGTTAGGACACCAAAGTTCCACTGCTTAGGGAACTTTTAGAGCTCGACCAATCCTAGATTTTCCCTTCAACAAAAGGCACCCTGCGGTTTTCCCATCACCACCTAAAGGCCCTTTTAGACGGGCCGATGTGTCTCCCTGCCCGAGCGCCGATCAGAGATCCAATCAGCCGACGAACGAGCGTTTTGCTCGTTCGTCGGCTGATTAGGGCCACTTTTACACGGGCCGATTATCGGCACTAGCGTTCCTAGGAACGATTTTTCGGCCGATAATCGGCCCGTGTAAAAGGACCTTAAGGGTTCATTGATATGCTACACAGCATCTTAAACCAAAAGGTCTTCATGGTGAGCATTAGACAAATGAAAAGCTAACACTGTTACATTCCCATGAAGGAGACCATACTAAAGTGACTGTAAAGCAAAAAAAAATATACAATCTGCAAATTCACTGCAAGTCATACAATAAACTGAAATACAGAACACAAACTGCTTACATATGAGAACACACGGTAGCTCAGTGGTTTGTTGTCTTGCAGCACTTGGGTTGTGGACTTGAATCTGAGCAAGGGCAACATCTGCCTGGAGTTAGCGTGCTCTCTCTGTCTTGTCTGGGATTCCCACACTCCAAACACATGATTAGATTGGGAGTCCCATAGGAGACGTGCACTCATGTGCTTCTAATCTGTGGACAGATTCTGTGAGTCGCAGGATTTCTTGGCGCAATATGAGCAATGGGAAATAAATAAAATAAACATTAATTAATATGGCGTTCACCAGTATAGTATGTATGTAAATATATGTTTATTTGCACTTAGTCTTCATAGAGTTTTAGCATTGTAAAACTAAGATCTGTGTCATGGTAGCAGAATCTAAGATACCTTTGTGTGCGATTTTAGATTCGAATTTGTAAAAAAAAAAAACAAAAAAAAAAACACACCAACACATTCATTTTTACTGACAATAACTCGCTAAGTGCCCCTTTACACACACCAATGTGTTCCGCCGTTTTGTGCTCACTAAAAAATGCAATGTGTGAAGATTTTTTTCCCTTGTAGAGAAAGATGTTAACATGCCAGGGATCCCGAAAAATACCACATAATTAACAAAAACACCAGCAGCAAAAAGAAGCTTGCATGTCCTGCATATCCTATTTTTCTCCATAAACTTTCAGCTAAAATCTGGAGCTGAAATTTTTACCACAAACATACACCCAAAACCACAGGCACTAAAATGCTAGTAAATCCACAAAAGCTTATAGAACACCATTAAAAACCTATGTGAGGACCCACCCTCATAGGGGTCATACTACAAGAACACCAGATGTGCACTTTGTAGACATGTGCTTAGGTTCCAGCTCTTTTTTCAGATACGAGAGAACGCCATGCCATTAAAATTAAAGGAATACTGTCAGACAAATACTTGTTCATCCTTCTCATGATCCCTCCCCCGTCCCATACGCATAGAAACTCAGCTCATGATCAAATGGATCAGTCATGTTGAAACCCAACATGCCAGATACACATTAGATTAATGTCGACCATGCGTATGGCTAGCATAAATTAAGCTAGCCTACTGAAACATTCCACTTCAGATGGCTTTTCATTATAAGCTATCCCAGGTATTATATGACTTGTATACAGTATTCATCACCACCGCCACCACCAGGCGCAGCTCCCCGCTGCGCTCATAGAAATGAATGGGAGCGCAGCGTGCAAGCGCGGCCACCGCTCCCATTAATTTCTATGGAGCCGACGGAAGTAGCCGAGCCAGCGCTCGGCTATTTTCGGCGGCCCCATAGAAATGAATGGAGGGCGGCTGCGCATGCGCAGTGCGCCCTCATTCAGTTCGGGGGCTCCGTTCTGGATATAGGTGCAGGTCCCAGCGGTGGGATCCGCACCTATAAGACAATGGGGGCATATCCTAGCGATATGCCCCCATTGTCTAAAATGAGAATAACCCTTTAAGCTGATGTATATTCTGCTACATTGTGGCAGCGTTAAAGAGCCTGTCAAACTGACAGTTTCCCATGTGAACTATTCCATCCAGGACAATGGCATCATATGACTGGCCGCTGTGAGAGAGTTACACCATGTTGTGAACAAAAGCCAAGAACCCATTCAATCAAACAATTCAGCCAGACAATCAGATTAAAGAGCCGTATCCCCATCAGCCCAGCTACAATGCTGCAGTATGTACAGCTGTGTATTCCAAGATCCGAGATGTGCTAGCCATTTATTCTGACTGGGAAGCGGACCTATTCATATATATGGTGTATTAGAACTAGCCGAGGTGTAAAAACCATTGACCGGAAACACTTCTATCTGACAAACACAACCAAGCAGGGATATAATAGTCTGATATGGGGCGGTTTTGGAATAAAGCAGCATCAGCCTGTGGTTGGTTTTAATGGATGATACTTGAGAATTTTTTTTCTGACACTCAGCAAAAAGTAATAGTTTTCGTTACGGACGTTACAAAAAGGAAGCCACAGAAAAGTGTAGCCAGCATTGGGCAAAATTCCTTGGAAACCTCAAAACATGTAATATACAGAAGACCGCCGTTAGGTTAACACACCCTTAGAATAAATAAGTCAACTATACCGGAATCTGGAAGTGTGTTATGTGGTTATTTTATAAGCGGTGCCATGGAACGAGTGGGCAGATTAAATTCTGAAGAAGTCAGCTGTATTCCACCATACAGGGTCCTATTGCTGTACATAATACTGACTTAAACCTGTGATATGGTTGTCAGGACTGTTATTCCAGCCTTCACGTCACAATCTGCAGCCTTTGCCGTGAAACACTAACTCGTATTTAATGTTAATTCGCTTCTATAAAAGACAGCTGTTGGGTCTGGAAACAATGGAAACAAGCCAAGAGAGGCATTACATGGAGAAGAACAATTGAAGAGCAACTGGTTTGCTTTTTAGGCATCCATCATTTTCATTTGAGGCAATCGAATAATGAATTGCAAAATGATTAATTGTATGAGACCAAGAATTTCACACTTAACAGGGGTAAGCTATATTCTCTTAGGCTACGTTCACATATGCATTTACGCTATCCAGCACACTCTTCCAGAAGATTAGGGCCAGAGCACCGTCACTGAATATAACGGGGGATCCGGCATTAGTGCATTCGTTTTTGTCTGGTTGAATCCTGGCATGTTGGCATGTTCCAGAAAATGTTGTTTCACCGAAGCTCAATCATCCTCCTCCCCACTACTCAGTGTCTGGCTGTAAGACAACTGGCTGGAGCAGCAGCCTCCCTGCTATGCCCTGTCTGCAGTAGGACAAAGGGACTTTTAAGCCCTTTGTTCTGCAATCTTATTCATCCCCTTCAAGCAGCTTATCAGCGAGCGTGCCTGGTGTACAACCCCGTTAAAGAGAGAGAACCAGTCTGGAGATTTTTGCAACTCTAGATGTAGAATATCACAGAGCAGGAGAAGCTGAGCTCAGTCATATATAAAATTTATATGATTTGGAGCAGGATTTCTTAGTAAAAAGCAGAGTAAATCTTGACAGGACTCCTAGGAGTGATAATGACAGTCCTGATTACCCAGCCCAAATGCAATGATTCACATTCTATGTACACACTGATACAGGAAGAGCTGTCAATCATCCAAGGTGGGCAGGGTAATCAGGACTCTCACTGTCTTTCTTAGGAGTCCTGCCAGGATTTACTCTACTTTTTACTCAGACATCCTGCTCCAAACCATATACATATCACAGAGCTCAGCTTCTCTCCCTCTGTCATATCCTGCACTCTGTGTGGCATAAATCACCTAACCTTAAAAAGTGAAACTTATCGCCTATTGACTCAATCTTCATGTGACTGCTGGAATATGGCTGAACACTGTACTCTGCTGTCTTCGGCATTCTCATAGACTTTGAATCAAATCCTTCTGTGCAGAGAGAGAAACTGCAAAGCCTAAAGCAATCATGTATTTGTTTCGGCATACGAGGCACCGCCGCTCGCTTTAATACAATGAGCATATCTATCCCCAGCGCATGAACAGTGAATGTCATTTGGGATAAAACAATCTATCACTTAGATCAGCACATCCTCCTACATGAAGTTAAAATAAGAACATTTGCTCCTATTTTTGACACATAGTATTATTAAGCTTTGTGGCTTAGTCTTTTTTATTCGAGACTTTTTATATACAGATATGGGCATGCTTGATGCATAAGGTATTGGTGGGTATTAGTGGTCACCACTGTACAGTCATGGCCAAAAGTTTTGAGAATGATACAAATATTAATTTTTACAAAGTCTACTGCTTCAGTTTTTATAATGGCAATTTGCATATACTCCAGAATGTTATAAAGAGTGATCAGCTTAACAGCAATTACTTGCAAAGTCAATATTTGCCTTGAAAATGAACTTTATCCCCCAAAACACATTTCAACATCATTGCAGCCCTGCCTTAAAAGGACCAGATAACATCGTTTCAGTGATTGCTCCATTAACACAGGTGTGGGTGTTGATGAGGACAGGGCTGGAGATCAATCTGTCATGATTAAGTAAGAATGACACCACTGGACACTTTAAAAGGAGGCTGGTGCTTGGCATCATTGTTTCTCTTCTGTTAACCATGGTTATCTCTAAAAGAAACACGTGCAGTCATCATTGCACTGCACAAAAATGGCCTAACAGGGAAGAATATCGCAGCTAGAAAGATTGCACCTCAGTCAACAATCTATTGCATCATCAAGAACTTCAAGGAGAGAGGTTCCATTGTTGCCAAAAAGGCTCCAGGGCACCCAAGAAAGACCAGCAAGCGCCAGGACCGTCTCTTAAAAGTGTTTCAGCTGCGGGATCGGGCTACCAGCAGTGCAGAGCTTGCTCAGGAATGGCAGCAGGCAGGTGTGAGTGCATCTGCACGCACTGTGAGGCGGAGACTCTTGGAGCAAGGCCTGGTCTCAAGGAGGGCAGCAAAGAAGCCACTTCTCTCCAGAAAAAACATCAGGGACAGACTGATATTCTGCAAAAGGTACAGGGAGTGGACTGCTGAGGACTGGGGTAAAGTCATTTTCTCTGATGAATCCCCTTTTCAATTGTTTGGGACATCTGGAAAACAGCTTATTCAGAGAAGACGAGGTGAGCGCTACCACCAGTCTTGTCTCATGCCAACTGTAAAGCATCCTGAAACCATTCATGTGTGGGGTTGCTTCTCAGCCAAGGGAATCGGCTCTCTCACAGTCTTGCCTAAAAACACAGCCATGAATAAAGAATGGTACCAGAATGTCCTCCGAGAGCAACTTCTCCCAACCGTCCAAGAGCAGTTTGGCGATCAACAATGCCTTTTCCAGCATGATGGAGCACCTTGCCATAAAGCAAAGGTGATAACTAAATGGCTCAGGGAACAAAACATAGAGATTTTGGGTCCATGGCCTGGAAACTCCCTAGATCTTAATCCCATTGAGAACTTGTGGTCAATCATCAAGAGACGGGTGGACAAACAAAAACCTACAAATTCTGACAAAATGCAAGCATTGATTGTGCAAGAATGGACTGCTATCAGTCAGGATTTGGTCCAGAAGTTGATTGAGAGCATGCCAGGGAGAATTGCAGAGGTCCTGAAGAAGAAGGGTCAACACTGCAAATATTGACTTGCTGCATTAACTCATTCTAACTGTCAATATAAGCTTTTGTTACTCATAATATGATTGCAATTATATTTCTGTATGTGATAAAAACATCTGACAAACACACATAAAAACCAGAGGGCAGCAGATCATGTGAAAATATAATATTTGTGTCATTCTCAAAACTTTTGGCCATGACTGTAGACCCAGGGCACTGGGTTTGAATCCAACCAAGGGTAATCTGTGTGAGTTTTCTTTGGGAGCTCTGGTTTCCTCCCACACTCCAAAAACAAAGCAAAGCCTACCTCATCAGCTGCTCCTGTTGAAATGCTTACCCTGTAGCTTACCGATTTCGACTCCTAGTTTCTCTTGGCACACAGGATTTGACTGTTCAGCCAATCACTGGCTGCTGCGGTGACCTGCCTGAGCCAGTCATTTGCTGTGTGTGTCAAGAAGGATCAGGAAGGACAGAGTGGTGAGTAACTCAGGAAGCCTCAAAATGGAGCATGATGAGGGGATTTATGTGTTCAGTATCGGTTCTTTTAGTCTTTCTTAAAGCGGTTGTCTCACTTCAGCAAATAGCATTTATCATGTAGACAAAGTTATAGCAAAAAATATTCCACATTTTTCAAAAATATATCTGCTGTTTGCTCTTTTTCTTATTTCTTTGTCCTGCTCACTGATAAGGCCGCACATGCTCAGTTTCATCCTTCAGCTGCCTCCTGAGCTGTGATACGGAGAGCATGGACACGCCCCCTTAGATATACCAGAAAAGACTATCTGATTTTCATTTTTTAAATTAACCATGGGAATAACCCCTTTAATACAAGGCACTTACTAATGTATTGATTACCCATATTGCCTCCTTTGCTGGCTTGATTCATTTTTCCCTCAGATACGAGGTGGCCAGGACATTATTTTTTATTTCTTACAGAAGACTTTTCAATCTCATTAAACTCCACTTGCTGTCCTCAACTTTATGCTGCCCTCACTCAGAGCAGCAAAAACGTAGTGACAGACGAGCTGATTTCATAAGTGTGTCACTCATGACCTAAAAGTAAGTGGTTGCCGAGAACCAGCATGCAGCGCAGTCCTTGAAAAGAGTCAAATCTACCTGAGAAGAGTCATGGTTATTCATAATCTCCTGCTCTTCCCGCCCATCTGCTGGGCCCATCCCGCCCAATAATAATTACAACAACTTTAAATGCAGCTCCAACAACGACAAGCAGCAGGGGCCTCCAACATCTCGCAAGCAAGTAGGTTCAGTTCTCCATTCTTTGTGTAGATATGGTTACATTTTAAGACATGTCCGATAGTCATGAAAACTCTTTGAACTAATATATTGCAGTAGACTTACCTGTAACAGTATAGAAAACCCTCGCCACAATATCACATACTCAGCACTACTACATCTTTATTGCACTTGCCAAGTGGCCATGCATACATTAGGTAGTTTTTCAGTCAGAATTTGGTGTTTAGAAAGGAAGAAGTTCTGGCTCGCTATGAAGAGGCTATGTGAGATGCTACATCTGACATGGGGGCAGTTCTTTTTCCATTTCACTTTAAAATCCAGCTGTTTTTTCTCTAATGATAAAAACCAAAGTGTTCAGACAGCTCCACAGATGGAAAACCAATCAGGAGTCTTACTGAGCCCAAAAGATCTCTTCACCTCACTCTGACTTTCTGCATTTCCATAATGATATTCAAAGGAAAAAGATTTTTTTCTTATTTTTAACCAAGAAAGGAAATATTCTATCGAATGTGTCTGATAAGAAGCAAACTTACATTTGGAACTCCAGCTACAGCATAAGCGTTCATGCACACAAACTTTTTTTTTTTTCCGTGTCCATTCCAGTTTTTTTGGAACCATTCACGTTAATGGGGCCACAAAAAACGGAAATGACTCAGTGTGCATTCTGTTTCCATATGTCCGTTCTGCAAAAAAATACATGTCCTATTATTGTCCGCATTATGGATGAGGATAGGACTGTTCTATTAGGGGCCAGCTGTTCTGTTCTGCAAAATATGGAATGCACATTGCCGGTATCCGTGTTTTGTGGATCTGTAATCTGTGGATCGCAAAAAAAAACAACGGTCGAGTGAATGAGCCCTAATTCTATTCTTATAGCCTATGTACTACCAGTAAGCCTACATTAAAGGTGTATTCCGGTAACGTAACTTAATTTTTGAAAAACTGCATTAAGGCTGCAAGCTGTGACCCAACCAGAACCCATACCTATACATATAACCACAGCTTCAGTTTACCTTGCAATCCATTTGTCTAGCTCCTGTGTGAGACTGCAACACACAGAGTGGCATGACTCCTGATCTTCCCTCACAAAACTATAAGCCCCACAATGCCTAGCTTTCCTGCTGTGAGTTTGTGCTTGTTCATGAGTGTTGCTGTTCACTGATTGGCTGCCTGACATTCCAGTCCAGGCACGCCCCCTCTACTCAGTAATCAGCAGCACACTGACATTTAGATAGAGAATTGATAGCAACACACTGAGCATGCCTGACCTGACAAAGGCTCAGAACTACAGGTCGGTGCCATGGTAACTTATGAGGAACACAGTGGGTAGCAGGGGAAGAAAAGTACTTTATAACTACTGAACAATAAATATGTGAAAGACATTATATTAGGTAATGATTGATGATGAATTAGTCTAAAACATAAGTTATATTTATGGTAACCGGAATACCCCTTTAAGTAACAGATTACCAGCTATGGAAAGCGTAGCATAGTTTACCCCTTGCTCCAGGATCACATCCCTAAGACCTTTTTCACACGAGCGAGTTTTCCGCTCAGGTGTGATATGTGTAGTAAATGCATAGCATCATGACTGAATCCTGACCCATTCATTTCAATGGGTCTGTGAACATGCTCGGCCCTTTTCTAGCATTATCTATGTGTTCAGGAGAAAAAAAAAAAAATCAGATCATGTTCTAAATTCTGCGTTTTTCATGCAGATGTGACTCCATAGAAGTGAATGAGGCTTGTGTGAAAAATGCAATGCAATCCGGACGGAAAAATGCACATACTGAAAGCAGTCTCAGAAAAAACTAATAACCATCAGTTTTTCCCTGAGCAGATCCTGACACAATCCGTATCACTCACGTCAATGATTTCAGCCACTGATCAACCACATGGTAGACAGGATGGCCATCTTTACTTCTAGGGAACCTGTCACCATGAGAATGCATCTTAACCTGTCAGCATCATGTTATAGAGCAGGAGGGGCGAGCAGGAAGACAGAAGGGAGACGGCACACTGTGTACGCCTTCTCTTCATACAGCTCCCACACCCGGCACCCCGCCAATCTGAGGATAGGTCATCAATATTAAAAGCTCAGAGAACCCCTTTAATACAATTAAATTCCTGCTCATTCTGGGCTTAGAAATCCAGGAGGCGGTCCTATCAGTGATTGACAGCTGTCTCTGTACACACAGTCATAGAGGGAAGACTGTCACAAACACATATATATATATATATATATATATATATATATATATATATATATATATGAATCTGCTCAGCTCCTCCTGCTCTATAACCTGCTGCCTGCAGATGGTCACAGGTCCTCTTTTAAGAAAACTATTAAACTAGTGAATGACGCATGAACATGATCCAGATTCAGTGAGTTGCATGTAGTCCCAGCCCCCAAAATTTCTAATCCCATTTCCACTTGTCAGCAGGTGGGCTACTCCACAGTCACACATCATCTTTAATTAGGTCCCCCCCCTCCCCCTCCCCATTGTTTAAACCATGGGTCACGTCAGGTCCCGGTGAATGCACTAGGAGCGGGTGGGAAAGCTGCTGTGTAGAGACATTCCATGTGACAGCTTTACATCACTTGTAGGGGACATCCAGAAAGAACCAGAATGACAGGGACGTCTTGTCTGAAGAACGGGACTGTGTACACAGTGTAATTATTGGACGACAGAAATATGAAGATAACTTAATCTCTATATTCCTGTACACCAGACGTCACCATCCAGTCCTGTCTATATGGCGGCACTTGTCTCAACTATCCCAGCACAACACATAAAAAGTTTACATCAGGACATTAACTTTTTCTACTTCAGTCCCAGATGCAGTTTTTTTGAGTCAAACACAGAAGTAGATACAAAAAAAAAGTCTTTTTTATAGTTTTGGATTCAATCCTGACATTGACTATTAAAACTGCATCAAAAACTGTGTGTGATCCCAGCCCTATAGGGGTCAGGATACATGGATACCTCTGGATGGGACTTAGGTAATGCAGCCCCCTTCCCAGAAACAATTTGGGAGTACATTATAAAATATAATATATTACAAAGTTACTTTAGCCATCCCAGAGAGGAAATCAGGACTTTTAGCCCCTATAGTCACTATAGGACCCCCTCCCTACTGATAAACCCTCAGGGCTGCTGCTCATCAAATTAATAGGAAATTAGCAGCTAACACACCTCAGCAATAGTCAGTGCAGGAGGGCGGACTTCACACATAAAGACTATGCCCCCCCAGGACTGGTGCCCCCTCACCTGCCCCGGTGGGAAAGTTTGGAAAGTTCGGAGCAGCCTCAGTAACGGGGGACAGTGCTCCGCAGAGCTCGTCGGCAGGGAAAGGGTTGCAGGGCACAGAGACTTACCCATGACTGCGCCCTGTCCTGTGCCTCCTCGTCTGCCCGGTGTGAGTGACCCGTGTGCCCGCTACGAATGGTACTGAGATGTCGCCGCTTGCTCTCACTTCATTAGAGATGTAGTAGCCAGGACTGCCTGACAAGCTCTGCAGCGCAGGGGGAGGCGGGCCAGTGACGTCATGCAGACCAGCGGAGGGCGGGGCTTTCTGCAGTAAGATCCTATGACGTCACCGTGGAGCTAGCTCCATTTAGATTTTATGTTTCAATTAGGATAAACTTCGCACACGGTAAGTGAGAAGCATACTGCAGAGGTTTTATTCCTTCACTGCTTTATAGCATGTTATGTACCTGTTATAAGAGAATAGTCAGCCTCTGCCCCCTCACTGAATACACAGATTCTCAGAGTCCATATACTCCATTATGGATGTCATAGAGAGGAGGTGACACACTCAGACCCCTCTCTTTTAGAAGGGTAACTATTTAGTACATGGCTGCCCATTCAATGGAATGGGTGATATGTAAAACCATGTCACCTGCAGTGGAAATGTGTCACCACAGGATACTTACATGGGTTACACAGACAAATCAATCAAATCCAGTAAACGCGGCGCGGTCGAGTACTGCACAGCCATAGGAGCCACAGCAGCTCAAATTACCTAATGAGGACCTCACTGTGCAGTCCTGTGCAGAGCTTTTAGCTGGGAGCCGACAGGAGCTCTGCATAGCATATTGACACTCCTGACATTGCCTGGCATAGCATATCAGCTGTACTGTGCCCAGGCTTTAGTATAGGGGGGCTGGCACAGGCAGGGGCAGTGATGTGTGCTTCTACCTGTATATCGCTCACTATGGCCCCACAGTGTAGTCCGTATATCAGTACACTGCTGACACGTCAGTGATGTACAAAGTGCTATAGACACCTGAACTTTTGAACAAAATTTAATTATGACATTTAGAATAGTTTTTAATAACATTGTTTAAAACAGGGATCAGCGACCTTCGGCATTCCAGCTGCTGTGAAACTACAGTTCCCAACATGAAAACATGCTCGGCTGCTCTTCTCAATCCTATAGAAGTGGATGTTAGAAGAGCAGCACAGTGGCTAGCACCAATGCCTTGCAGCGCTGGGGTCCTGGGTTTGAATCTGACCAAGGACAACACCTGCCATGGAGTTTGCGTTGGCTTCCTCCGGGTACTTAGTTTTTTTTTCCAAAGACGTACTGATAGGGAACTTAGATTGTGAGCCCCATTGTGGACAGCTTAATGCTAATTTCTGTAAAGCTCTGTGGAATATAGTAGCGCTATATAAGTGAGTAAAATAAATAAGTGAATGAAGCATTCTGGGAGTTTTAGTTGCTGATCCCTGGTTTAAAAATTCAGGTACATTTTAATTGGAGCCGTTGTGGCTCATGTTCACGTCCCTGACTGATTGCTGGGATCCACTGCCAGATCCACAGTGATCACATGATCATCAGACCAGCTTGCTTTACAGAACGTGTATGCCTCTACTTTTATTTGGTGGTATACTGATTGTTTTATCTGTAAAGTTACTTACATATCCAACTGAAAAAAACGTAGCCTGCGCCATCAGATGCTGTATACAGAGCTTTTCTACTCTAAAGGCTGTACTATAGGGCTGCAATGGATCTAGAAAGGTAAGTAAGGATAGACCAGGATCTCATATGGAGAGAACTTGTGAAGGGCCTGTGCTTATGCATAGTAGCCATATTCAACAAGCTGTGCTGCATTAACCATAGTTAGGCTCCATTAACATGTCCTGTTTTTCTTTGCTGATTCGATCCTGATCTGGATCCATTCATTTCAGTGGGTCCTGAAAAAATCAGGATCAAATCAGAAAAGAAAAACAGGACGTGTGAATGGAGCCTTAAATGGGTTTTATGGGCTCCTGATATTGATGACCTATCCTCAGGATAAGTCATCAATATCTGATCGATGGAGGTACAACACCCCGTACCCCCACAATCATCTGTTTCTTGCGGCCTCTGGTGGAATGGAGTCGGAAGTACAGCTTTGTTTAAAGTGTAGTTACTGCAGCTCAGCTCTCATTCCCTGGAATGTAACCCTGCACGGCCATTACACAGCTTCTGGCTCCATTCACATTGCCAGTTCAAGCACTGGAGGCTGCAGGGAGTAGCTGATCAGTGGGGTGTCAGAACAATACACAGGGCCAGGATGACAGGTAGGTGAGGGTAGGCACCCACCTAGGGCATCACCTCACAACCCATAAGAGGGGTCGTAATTATGGTTGCATTTGAGGCCCTTCAGCCTCATATGAGGCCGTTCAGCCTCTACAAGGGAGTAGAGTGACAAAAGAGGCCACAAATTGGAAGAGGTATGTGGCCTGCTGCACAGACTGCAGGGTAAGTGTTTTTTGCTTTTATTTTTAACTAAGCAGTGGCATATTGGGGACATGAAGGTGCATTAAATGCTGGGGGTGGGGTGAGGGGTGAAGCATTATATACTGGCATTAAGTTGGGAGGAGTATTAAATACTGGCCCTAATGAGGGGAGCATTAAATACTGGCACTAAGGGAGGTGCATTATATACTGGCACTGTGGGGGGAGCATTATGTACAGGCACTAGGGGGAGTATTAAATACTGGCACAGGGGGTCAACATATCATACAGGCACTAAGGGGGTAGCATTGTATAATGGCACTAGGGGGAAGTATTATAGACTGGCACTAAGGGGCAACATTATATACTGACAAGGGGGGGCATTGTACACTGGCACTAAGGGGGAGCATTGTACACTGGCACTAAGGAGGGAGCATTATATACTGGCAAGGGTGGGGCATTATATTGATCTCTCCCCTTACAGTTAGCATTGGCCCATCTAAAAGATCCTTTAATCCTCTAATGCATATTCAGGTATGTGATTGGCATTAAAGGGTTGTATGGAGCGGCCGTGCACAATGAGCATTCTTCGTGCACGCCAGGTGCCGGTTGCATAATATAGCTAACACCAAATGGCAGTGACCATGAATAGTCATTTAACTCCTCAGATGTCGCTGTCATCACTGGCTGTGGCATCTGTGGCGTTAGACAGAGAGAAGGGCCTTCCTCCAATCGGAGATCCAGCAGTGAAATCGCGGGGCTCTGATCAGTTGCTCTGACAGCCTTGGGATTTGTGAAGGCTCCCGACGCTGTCATAATGAGCTGCCTATGAAGCAATGACCGAGGCACAGCCTGCAATAGTATTCTACTGCAGTCTATGATACAAGTGATCAAGAGATTGTATGTACAAGTCCCGTAAGGAGATTAAAAAGTACAATTAAAGTAAAAAAAAAAGTTTTTTTCAAATATATTAAAAATTTAAATCACACCCCCTTTCCCAATTTTACACCTAAAAATAAATAATAAAAAAATAAACATAAAAATATATATCGAGCATAGTGAGCGAGTAACAGAAAAAAAAATAGATAGCGACTTTACTTTACTTAATAAAATGTGATCAAAAAGACATATGTACCAATAAAAACTACAGGTCGCCCTTGAAAAAAATAGCCCTCACACAGCTCTGTAGACGAAAGCATAAAAAGGTTATGACTGTCAGAATATGGTGATGCAAAAAACAACATATATTTCTTTTAAAAAATTGAAACTACAATGCATTTGAAAGTATACAGACCCTTTCACTTTTTTCACATTTGAGAAAGTCAAAACAGAAGTTTAGAAATTTTAGCAAATTTATCAAAATAAATAAAATAAATAAATCTGGGCTTTATGGCCAGTGACCAGAAAGAAGCCTCCCCTTGGTAAAAGACACATGAAAGTCCACCTAGAGTTTGCAAAAAAAAAAAAAACCACCTAATGGACTCTCAGACTGTGAGAAACAAGATTCTCTGGTCTGATGAAACCAAATTGAAGTTTTTGACCTCAATTCTATGCGTTATGTTTGGATGAAACCAGACACAGCCCAATACCATCCCTATAGTGAAGTATGGTGATGACAGCATTATGCCGTGGAGGTGTTTTTCAGTGGCTGTGACAGGGAGACTGGTCAGGATTGAGAGAAGGCTGAATGGAGCAAAGTATAGAGACAGAGGCGTGGCTACCGGGGGGGGGGGGGGGGGGGGCGACGGCTCCGGGCCCAGTGACTCTAGGGGGCCCAGCAGGGAGCGAATACAAGTGAGCGCTTCCATTATGGAAGCGCTCACTTGTATGTAGGGACCCCCATCAGACCTCACATCAGCCCACCCAGCCACATAAGATTAAAATAAAAACCTTTCTTACCTGTCCTGCGCTGTGGCTGCCCTCCGGTCCGGCGCTCCACTCTCTTCCCTGGCACACTATGACCTGACGCTTAACCTTATGTGGCTGGGTGGGCTGATCTGAGGCCTGATAGGGGCACATTCTGCTGATCTGAGGTCTGATGGGGGCACATTCTGCTGATCTGAGGTCTGATGGGGGCACATTCTGCTGATCTGAGGTCTGATGGGGGCACATTCTGCTGATCTGAGGTCTGATGGGGGCACATTCTGCTGATCTGAGGTCTGATGGGGGCACAATACGCTGATCTGAGGTCTGATGGGGGCACATTCTGCTGATCTGAGGTCTGATGGGGCACAATACGCTGATCTGAGGTCTGATGGGGGCACATTCTGCTGATCTGAGGTCTGATGGGGGCACAATACGCTGATCTGAGGTCTGATGGGGGCACATTCTGCTGATCTGAGGTCTGATGGGGCACAATACGCTGATCTGAGGTCTGATGGGGGCACATTCTGCTGATCTGAGGTCTGATGGGGGCACATTCTGCTGATCTGAGGTTTGATGGGGGCACATTCTGCTGATCTGAGGTCTGATGGGGGCACATTCTGCTGATCTGAGGTCTGATGGGGGCACATTCTGCTGATCTGAGGTCTGATGGGGGAACATTCTGATGATCTGAGGTCTGATGGGGGCACAATATGCTGATCTGAGGTCTGCAGCTACCGGGGGGGGCAGGGGGGGGGCGACGGCCGGGCCCAGTGACTCTAGGGGGCCCAGCAGGGAGCGAATACAAGTGAGCGCTTCCATTATGGAAGCGCTCACTTGTATGTAGGGACCCCCATCAGACCTCAGATCAGCCCACCCAGCCACATAAGGTTAAAATAAAAACCTTTCTTACCTGTCCTATAGTATTATATACCCTTCAACTACCAGGGTTAAAGTGATATCGCACATTTATTCTTATTTTTAATGTCGATTCAAGGAAATGTTGTATATTAGTTTCAGTAACGACTTGTTTGCCAGTGTGCAGCCTGGAGAATGCTTTCTTGATACAAATTAGAAGTCAAGGGCAGTTGTGAACTGTATACATGGTCATCATCTATTGTGCGTCTCCACAAACAAAATCATTGTCGTCATACAATAGATTTATTCTGCTGTTTATTTCCTTCACATAATTCATGCTGGGATCACGAGTGTTGTATATTTTTTCAGTACCCAACTACCAGCACTTGAATTCATTACTTTGACATCACTCAATGCATTCTTTACGCTAATGAATTTTCCAGGGATCCCAGTTTCTAGTACAGGCATGCATATTAGAGCACCAACTGGGAGTCTTGTTTCTATACTATGCGACTCTCATAAGGAGCCATTATACAGCCACGGGGGTAAAGCCTCGGCTGCTTTCAGACATAGATTTTTAGTGGGTTTTTTTAACTTTTGCATTTTTTCTGTAAAAATGTCAGCCCCAGATGCTAGCTGAATGAATTCCATGTGAAATATTAAATGCATGACATACAAGTGTGGTTTGTTTTTTGTTTTCTAACAACGTTTTTTGGTGTGGCTTTGACGGGTTTTTGCCACAGATCTCACCCTTCCATTAAAAAACTGCAAACAATTTATGAAGTGTACATGAGATTAGTGTAATCTCATACAGTTTGCTGGTACTGTAACATACAGCAGTTTTTTTGCACATGAATCTGCTCTGAAAAACTGCACGTGTTCCTTAAATCTGCACCACATGCAAGTACTCTAGGGCCACCTGCACACGGCGCAGATTTGTATGCAGAAATTCCACATGAAATCCGCACCACAAACACATTAAAAAAAGCACATACGTTATTTATTGCAGTTTTGGTAGGTTTGTTGTTGCGGATTTTCTGTTTATGTTAACAACTCCATTGAAGTCTATGGGGAAAACAACTCTAAATAAGGTGCAGAATCACACAAATTATTGATATGATGCAGATTTCTAAACCAATGAAAGCTACAAGTCATCCCGCAAAACTCAAGCCCTCATACAGCTCCATGGAAAGAAGCTGACCACCAGTGGTTAGCACTTGTACCTTGAGGCACCGTGGCTCAGTGGTTCGAATCCGACCACATCTGCATGGAGTTTGTATGTTCTCCCAGTGTTTGCGTGGGTTTCTTCCAGGTGCTCCGGTTTCCTCCCATACTCCAAAGACATACTGATAGGGAACTTAGATTGTGAGCCCCATTGTAAAATAAAAATAATAAATAAAAGTATCAAAAAAATATTTTAAAAAAGGGTTTTTATTGCAAAAAAAAAAATTATATGTTTTATATATAATTATATATTATATATTTGGTATTGCTGTAATCTTACTGACCCATAAAGTTACCAAAAATTACAAAAAATAAACGCCGCAAAATTTAGAATGTAATCCCCATCCCGGAAAGAGCTAATAAAAGTTAATCAGTAAGTTATGTATACTTCAAAATGGCGTCATTAAATACTACAACTTGTTCCGCAAAAAACATAGACGGGAAAATAAAAAAGTTAACGTTCTTGGAAGGCGACGAAGAAAAAATGAAAAAGAAAATCACTTGGTCCCAAAACAGGCTGGTCACTAAGGAGTTAAATTACCTTGATCAGTACTGTGATGTCATCAAGCTAATTATTGAAATGTAAAAGAAATCTTTCCAATGTAAAGAAATATTGCCACAACATTGAATCTCCTCATAGAGTATGTCACAGAAGGGTTAATCCTATCATCTCATTAGACTCCTCAGCCTGATCCACAGAACGCTAGATGTGATAATCTCGGATTAACTGTTAAGTAAAGTGAAAAGAATCTGGTATTCCAGAAATGGTCCTTGTTTACTACTGTCATAAAGTTGGCAGTGTTACCATTGTTTTATGGAAGGACATAAATGTCACCTGGCAGAACCACCAACAAAATATATGATATATATCCCATGCCAGGTACCACACGTAAACACATGTCAGTGTTTCAGGTGGGTGAGATGTCTGCACTTCACTATATATATATATATATATATATATATATATATATATATATATATATATAATTTATTTATTTTTTTACACTGTATTTCTGCATGTGATTTTACAGGGGCTCCACGCAGTCAGCTCAAAGCCCCAAACCTCTGCCAAATCTTGATTTATGAGAAAATCTACGGCGCATTCTCAGATCCATACACATTTATGTCCACAGCACACAAATTGGATTTTCAAAATCCCATTCACGTGCATTCTGGTATCTTTGGTGCTGAATCTGGGCCAGATCTGCAGCATGTGAGCTAGGGGTAAGGTGGGGAGAGGAAAGTCTTCTTGGGGCATTTAAGGCCTCATAAAACTACCATGGTTTATGTGCTGTAGCCTATTTGATTTTTCATTCTGTGGAACAGATGCCTTCCGTGTTGTGTCCATGTTTGTTCACGGACCCATAGACTATGGTTTGGTCCGAATCATGGATCAAAGTAGTGCATGTCTCATGTGTGAACAAACACATTAAAATCAATGGGTATGTGTGCTGTCCTCAGAAAATGTGGACAGCAGATGTCACTGAAAAATGAAAATGTGGATGAGGCTGGTTTCCAGCACTTTGCTGAATCCATGCCAGAAGGAATTTCAAGGTTCAGAGGGCAATACTTCATGGTATTAATGTGCCTAATAAAAGTGCCCACTGACTATATGTGAGGAATTCACATGCTAAAAGCATATAGAGATGTTTTCCTGAAGGGAGTCACCACATACCTATATATGCAACCAAATGAACTGCTAGGTGTGCACATTCTGGAGAATTTACAGATTTACAGCTTGGTGCAACAAGGCCATCACCATTGCACTGTAAGCCACGCTTCTTACTCCTGGGTTTCTGCCCCTTAGCCTTGAGTCTCAAGGCCAGGCAGTGATTAGGCACGTGTGCCGTCGCTTCGGTATTCGGCACATATGCAGTACAGCACTGCTGCTTGCCAGGGCTGAAGGCATCTCTACTGCACATGTAAGCGCATGAATGCACTGTAGAGATGACAACCTATGGCAAGCAGCAGGGCTGTACTGCTCATGCATTGAGTACCAAAGTGACGGCACACACGCCGTAACACCAGACCAGACAAGACTTCATCACTGCTTGACCCTGTCACTCAAGACCTGAGGGCGGGGAGCCCAGGAGTGAGGAGTACTATGCTAGGGTGACACCCTTGTTGCACTGAGCTATAACCATGCACATGAGAAATGAATATGCACATGAATTTCAACATAATGCGTTCAGGAATCTGGAGAGGAGAAAGAGCATTTTATTTAGGGGACCATCACACACCTAACAATGCACTAGGTTGGATATCAAGGTATGTGGTGAAAGATTCCCTTTAAACAGAGACTGTTAACAAACTTTGCATAAATCAAAAGAGCAACTGGATATAAGAAACTTTGCAACATTAGACAAAAATGTTTCTTTCTCCTCTTATGAGCCACTTCTCTTTCCCTTTGGCTCCTTAACATCCTCAATTCACAAAACCCATCTTGAGTGAGAGAGAGAGACGCAGGTCACTGAAGAATGCCCATGGAAGTCTATGGACAGGGGAGCTGAGAAGAGGGCTACTGGAGGGTGAAGCAGAGATACTACTGCTGGCTCCAGTTTTCTACCTCACCCTGGTGCTGGGTTTATAGCAACACTGCTCAGTACTGCTATATAATGCTCCTCACGCTACTTGTGAGAGTGTGATGCAACAGAGAGAGGAGAGAATGATCTTGTAGTCACTATGCGAGGACTTTATCATTCTGTTTGTGCCAGAATTCTGGAAGAAAAGTAGCAATTTTTGGTGCACGCTATTTAACCCCTTAAGGCCGAAGCTACTTTTACACGTGCCGAAGCCACATTTTTTAAATCTGCCATGTGTCACTTTATTAATTCATAACTTTGGGATTCTTTCACCGATTCGACTGATTCCAAGATTGTTTTTTCGTGACATATTGTACTCCACGACAGTGGTAAATTTGAGTCAATATAAATCACCTTTATTTATAAAAAAAATCCTAAATTTACAGAAAATTTGGAAAAATGTGTAATTTTCAAACTTTGAATTTCTCTGCTATTAAGGCAGATAGTGATTCCTCACAAAATAGTTATTACTTTACATTTCCCATATGTCTACTTTATGTTGCCATCATTTTGTTGATGTAATTTTATTTTTTGGGGATGTTAGAAGGCTTGGAATTTTAGAAGCAATTCTTAAAATTTTGAAGAAATTTTCCAAAACCATTTTTTTAAGCACCAGTTCAGTTCTGAAGTCACTTTGTGGGGCTAACATAATAGAAACCACCATAAATTACCCCATTTTAGAAACTACACCCCTCAAGGTTTTGAAAACTAATTTTACAAACTTTGTTAACCCTTTATGTATTCCACAAGATTTAAAGGAAAATGGAGATGACATTTCAAAATTTCACTTTTTTTTTGCAGATTTTCCATTTTAATCAATTTTTTCCTGTAACACATCAAGGGTTAATAGCAAAAAAAAACCTCAAAAACTATTACCCTGATTCTGCGATTTACAGAAACACCCCACATGTGATTGTAAACTACTGTATGGGTGCATGGGCAAGTGCAGAAGGAAAGGTGCGCCAGATGGTTTTTGGAGGGCGAATTTTGCTGGACTGGTTTCCAAAAAGTGCCCATATTTTGGAAACTAAGGGATAAGGTGACAGTGTTATTGATACTATTTTGGGGTACATATGATTTTTGATTACACTTTTTGCTAGGCAAGGTAAACAAAAATGGCTGTTCTGGCTCAGTTTTTTTTTTTTTTTACTGTGTTCACCTGAGGGGTTAACTAATGTGATATTTTTGTAGAGCAGGTTGTTACGGACGTGGCAATACCTAACATGTATAGTTTTTTTATTTATTTAAGTTTTACACAATAATATAATTTTTGAAACAACAAAATCGTGTTTTAGTGTCTCTATTGTCTGAGAGCTGTAGCTTTTTTATTTTTTGGGCAATTGTCTCAGGTAGGGCCTCATTTTTTGCGGGAAGAGGTGACGGTTAGATTGGTACTATTTTGAGGGGTATATGCATTTTTGATCGCTTGGTATTACACTTTTTGTGATGTAAAGTGACAAAAAATTGCTTTTATGACCCTGTTTTTATTTTAGTTTTATTACTGTGTTCACCTGAGGGGTTAACTAATGTGATATTTTTGTAGAGCAGGTTGTTACGGACGTGGCGATACCCAACATGTATAGTTTTTTTTATTTATTTAAGTTTTACACAATATCATTTTTGAAACAAAAAAAATCATGTTTTAGTGTCTCCATTGTCTGAGAGCTGTAGTTTTTTTATTTTTTGGGCAATTGTCTCAGGTAGGGGCTCATTTTTTGCGGGAAGAGGTGACGGTTAGATTGGTGCTAGTTTGAGGGGCATACGCCTTTTTGATCACTTTGTATTACACTTTTTGTGATGTAAAGTGAAAAAAATGGCTTTTTTTTTACCCTGTTTTTATTTTTTTTTTTTACGGTGTTCACCTGAGGGGTTGGGTCATGTGATATTTTTATAGAGCGGGTTTTTACGGACGCGGCGATACCTAATATGTTAAGGTATTTTATTTTCTTCATTTTTAATCAATTAACATGTGCTTATATGGGGAAAAATGGGATTTTTTTTTTTTACTTTTTTAATTTTTTTTTTACACTTTTTTTTTTACACTTTTTGACTCAGACCCACTTGGTTTTTGAAGATCCAGTGGGTCTGGTGTTTTACAATACACTGCAGTACACTGTATAGTGTACAGCAGTGTATTTTCATTCATAGTAAGCTTTACCATGGCAAGCCGGACGAAAGTGTCCGGTTGCCATGGTAACCATCGGAAGCATCCGGTTGCCATGGCAACCATCGGGAGCGTCCCCGGTTGCCATGGCAACCATCGGGAGCGTCCCCGGTTGCCATGGCAACCATCGGGACGCTGCCACAGCAGAGCAGCTTCCCGATGGGAGGGAGCTCCCTCCCTCTCTCCTCCCCACACCATCGGTGCGCTGCCAGAGCACCGCAGCGCCCGATGGGAGAGGGAGGGAGCCCTGTTAACCCTTTCCATACTGTGGTCCCTACGGACCGCGGCATGGAAGGGGTTAAACGGCCGACATCGCTGCCAGCAGCGATGTCGGCCGTTTGAAGCAGAGTGTCAGCTGTACGCTGATACTCTTCTTCACCGCTCGGCCATCCTGACATCGAGGAGGGGGGGGGGGAATGTATTAAAAATTTAACAGCCAGGGGACGGGGGGGGGGGGGGTCTGCAAACATTTAATGAGGATCTGACCCCGCAGTCTCGGACTGCGGGGATCAGATCCTTTCAACCAGCACACGCGTAGGCTGTGATTGGCTAGTCTGACCAGACTAGCCAATCACAGCGATCGCTGGCCCGGGACCGCCCCCATTGGTCCCGGGCTGGTTAGCTGAGACCCCTGGCTGTAATTAACAGCCAGGGTCTCAGCGCTGTCACCATGTCATCAGACATGGTGACAGTTTAATGCCATGACGGCTTGTCCCGTCATGGGGCGGCAAGCGGCTCCTGCCCATGACGGGATAAGCCGTCATTCGGCGTTAAGGGGTTAAATTTGTCATTGGTGCGCTGCTGTCTGTACTTTTGAAAAGTGGCTAGTGGAAAAGTGGAAAAACTATGACTTTTTAAAGAATCACATAAAATGCACAATCTTACTCCAGTAGTCAGGTGGCATAAAAAACTGGCATAAGATATCAAAAAAGTGTTACGTTTAAAGATGTGGCAAATTTATCAAACAGTGTGTATGTTTGATGGAATTGGTGCATTTTATGAAAATGCAAAGTAAAGAAAGACTTCAAGAATTCCCTATTGTGCAGTGTATGGGAGACATCATAGCAGCTAATCTCTGCCCACTAGTTTAGGAAAACTGACTACTGGGAAAAAGTAGTGCTACTAAACTTTACACTTTAAATGCATCAGGGGGATTGAAACTGGTAGGCAGATCAGCCCACTAGTCATATAAGGGCTCATTCATTTCAATAGGGCCGCAAAAGAGGCAGACAGCATACCGTGTGTTGTCTGCCTCTGTAGTTCTGTTCCGCGGCCCCACAAAAAAGATAAAACATGTCCTATTCTTTAGGCACTTCTATCATCGTGCCGACAATATGCGGTCTGCAAACAGTCACAAAGAGAGCTGAAAAAAAACCCCAAAACAAGTAACTCCATCAAAACATAAAAAAATCCTAAAATGTTCAGTTTTATGTGAATAAGCTTATGATTGATGCAAATGTTTTCAGGGTTTTCGCTTACCGTTTGTACAGGTTTTTTTTATTGTTCTAAGATTATCGTGGTCAATAAATATAAGAAAGCCTAATATCTGCTTAAAACATACACACTAGAAATTACTGCTATATATTTCCTTCCTCGAATTCTATCTCACACTTACCACAAAAACCACATTCCCGGAGGGTTCCAAGAGCTTGGTTTCCGTATAATAAAAAGAAAAATATTGGCTTATACCGAGACATACAAAAGAAAATCTGACAACAACATTCTTTGTGGTTACTGAACTGTAGACAGTAAATTTTACAAAGGAACAGGACTTCAGGAAAAATCAGTGATCTATGTCTCAGATGAGTAGCATTAAGAAAATGATTGCCTTGAGTTATACATTCATCTGTAGTATTGATCCAAGAGAGACGTACTTGTGAGAAGCAGCACAGGTAGTTTTAGATCCAGCTGGGCATTGTAAGGGTTTAATGTTCTTCCTATTCCTATTTTTGTCAGTCATATAGAAATAAATGGAGGACAGCCGCTCACATGCGGTGGGCCCTACAGCACTTTAGGGGCTCTGTTCTAAGTAAAGGAGCGGGACCCACACCTATCAGACATTGGGAGCATACCCCAGCAATATGCCCCCAATGTCCAAGATGGGAATACCCCTTTAAAGTCACTGAGCTCTTCAGTACAACTTATATTACTGCAAATTGTCTAGGGAGGCTGTATGACTGCTTGAAACACTGAGATACCATATACTCTATGAATCTATTGTGTCTGAATCTCTTCATTCCTTACACTACTCAATACAGGGCGCAAAGCAGGGGCTAAAGGTTCATTTACAGGTAACACTCATTACAATTCAAACTAATTAGGAGTAATCTAAATTATCCAATTTAATGGCCAGAAAAAGATAAAATTGTAATTTATTGTAGATAAAAATTGCTGTTCAAAGATAAATTATCATTAAAGGGAATATGTCAGCTCCGAAACCCCCCCAAACTAGTAGGTGGTGGTATAGTGGATGTGATGCTGATGTCATTTTTATCTTCATGCTTGCATTCCAACGCTGTGCTCTGACAAATCAGCAGTAAAATAATGGAGAGGACTCTTAAAGGGTTATTCTCATTTTAGACAATGGGGGCATATCGCTAGGATATGCCCCCATTGTCTTATAGGTGCGGGTCCCGCTGGGACCCGCACCTAGTTCCAGAACGGAGCCCCCGAACTGAATGAGGGCGCACTGCGCATGCGCAGCCGCCCTCCATTCATTTCTATGGGGCTGCCGAAAATAGCCGAGCGCTGGCTCGGCTACTTTCGTCGGCTCCATAGAAATGAATGGGAGCGCACCGCGCATGCACGGTCCGGCTCCCATTCATTTCTATGAGCGGAGCGGGGACCTGCGCCTGGTGGTGGCCGGACCCCCGGAAACCCGGGGTCCTCCAGGCGCAGCGCTCCCCGCTCCGTTCTGGATATAGGTGCGGGTCCCAGCGGTGGGACCCGCACCTATAAGACAATGGGGGCATATCCTAGCGATATGCCCCCATTGTCTAAGATGAGAATACCCCTTTAAGCTCTCACATATAATGGAGAGGACTCCCGAGCTCACACACATAATGGAGAGGACTCCGAGCTCACACACATAATGGAGAGGACTCCCGAGCTCACACACATAATGGAGAGGACTCCCGAGCTCACACACATAATGGAGAGGACTCCCGAGCTCACACACATAATGGAGAGGACTCCCGAGCTCACACACATAATGGAGAGGACTCCCGAGCTCACACACATAATGGAGAGGACTCCCGAGCTCACACACATAATGGAGAGGACTCCCGAGCTCACACACATAATGGAGAGGACTCCCGAGCTCACACACATAATGGAGAGGACTCCCGAGCTCACACACATAATGGAGAAGACTCCCGAGCTCACACACATAATGGAGAAGACTCCCGAGCTCACACACATAATGGAGAGGACTCCCGAGCTCACACACATAATGGAGAGGACTCCCGAGCTCACACACATAATGGAGAGGACTCCCGAGCTCACACACATAATGGAGAGGACTCCCCAAGGCTCACACACACATAATGGAGAGGACTCCCACATAATGGAGGACTCCAGCCACACATAATGGAGAGGACTCCCAAGCTCACACACATAATGGAGAGGACTCCCGAGCTCACACACATAATGGAGAGGACTCCCGAGCTCACACACATAATGGAGAGGACTCCCAAGCTCACACACATAATGGAGAGGACTCCCAAGCTCACACACATAATGGAGAGGACTCCCAAGCTCACACACATAATGGAGAGGACTCCCAAGCTCACACACATAATGGAGAGGACTCCCGAGCTCACACACATAATGGAGAGGACTCAAAGAGGAGTCCTCACAATGCATGTTACTGCTGGTTTGTGAGAGCACAGCGTCAGAATGCAAGCGAGTATGAAAATAAAAATTATATTACTGGACTCTACACTGCTTACTCTAGTTTGGGGGCATTTTGGAGCTGACTGATTCCCTTTAAAGGGCTATATACAATTAGGGGGTCATTTATCAAACTGGTGTAAAGTAGAACTGGCTTAGTTGTCCATAGCAACCAATCAGAGTCCTCTTTTTGTTTCCCAGGAGCTGTCCAAAATGAAAGGAGGAATCTGATTGGTTGCTATGGGCAACTAGACCAGTTCTACTTTACACCAGATTGATAAACGACCGCCATAATGCTTTGCATACATGTTAGAGGTCTAAATTATTCTAAGTATCTGTTACGCTTGGAGACATGTGAATATCTACTCTATTGTCGTTAGTTGAACATGTTAGTACTTTTAGTTTACTCTTCCTACTTATAAGAAAGTTGTCAGACTTTTAGTTGAACATGTTAATACTTTCAGTTTACTCTTCCTACTTGAAAGTTGTCAGTAAGACTTCAGTTGCTTAAAAACAACTCCAAACTGCAGTAAATGTATCATTGGGGCAAGAAAGGACTGAACCTTATCTCTCAGAAGAGCTGTGACCTCTTATCATTAGGTATTATTCACATAGTGCAGTTGTAATGCTGGTACTTGTAGTTATCCTCTCTACACAAACTATTCCTGCTGTTATCTATAAAACAGAAAGCATGCAACGAAAACTGTATCAGGTTGTATTCTGTCAACTTGGCCCTGTTTGTTGTAGTCTATTGAAGCCGGTGCTACTGCTCCTTTAAAGGGAACCTGTCACCATGAATTGCAGTAAAATCTGTAGGCAGCATGTTACAGCAGAAGTTGCTGAGCAGATTGAAATATAGCTTTATGGGAATAGATTCAGTAAAACGTGTATTTTATACATCTATATTCCTGCTTATTCTGGGCTTTGAAGTAAAGTAGGAGGTCCTATCAGTGATTGTCAGCCTTCTCCCTATGACTGTGCATACAGAGATAGCTGTCAGTCACTGATAGGACGCCTCCTTGACGTCAAAGCCCAGAACGAGGCTACATTCACACCACAGTGGTTTTTGTGGGCTCTGAGCCACATATCTTGCGTTTCCGATCCAGACCCATTCATTTATATGGGGCCACAAAAAATGCGCTGTCCGCATCTGTTGCTCGGTACTATGGCCCCGCAAAAAAATAAATAAAAAAATATAGAACATGTCTTATTCTTGTCCGCAATTGCAATAGGCATTTCTATGATAGCCCCAGCATGTGCGGTCCACAAATTGCGGAATGCACATGGGCCGGTATCAGTGTTTTGCGGATCCGCAAAACACAATGGTTGTGTGACTGTAGCCTGAGCAGGAATTTAAATGTATAAATCTTTTCCCATAAACTATATAACCTCAGGTCCTCTGGCTCCTTGTTCTATGTGACAGGTTCCCTTTAAACTTTTTCCATGTGCAGCAGTGTTCCCAACCGCAGTCTCCATTAAATGTCATGCTTTTCTGTATTGGTAAAAGTCAGTTAACTTGAGCTTGTTAACAGTTAAAATTCTATTTTGTGGGTAAAATTCTAATTCCGGGAGGTTGAAGATATTGGGCAATTTGTTGTTCCTCCAAACAGGAATTTAGGACGTCAGTTCTCTCTATTGCTTTCTCTATAACAAAGTCCCTCCACACTGTCCCTACCAAAGTCATGTTTGACATGCAGAATTTTTCATTGGTGTCCCTAACATGGCAGATTT
This sequence comes from Rhinella marina, assembly GCA_900303285.1. NCBI lineage: Eukaryota > Metazoa > Chordata > Amphibia > Anura > Bufonidae > Rhinella > Rhinella marina. Next base: position 322,556 of record ONZH01005941.1, on the reverse strand, counting down.
GTCAGTACAAATGAGCCTGTGACACTGCTGCTTTACCAGACCCACCTTCCAGTATATAAAGGTGGGAAAGTTCAATTCCCCTCAAGCTTAAAGGGGTTCTCCGGGAATTAAGAGAATGAAAATACCTAAAGGGGTTCTCCGGGAATTATGAGAATGAAAATACTTAAAGGGGTTGGCCCCTTTCTGGTTACTGTTGACCAATGTGTATATAAAATTATTATATGACACTTACTATTATAGCCTATGTTGAAATTCTACACCATTTTCTATATTACATAAGGTACACAGAGTCTTTTGTATTGTCCACACAAAGGTCCTGTCCATAAAATAGCTGCTGATTGAGGGTCATGTGACCAGGCAAATCAACTCCACATGAGGTCTTCTCCATTCAAATACACTGTTCCAAACAGAACAAGTGCAGATAGAAGGTGCAGTGTATCTGAATGGAGGAGACATCACATGGAGGTGATTTGCCTGGTCACATGATCCTTCATCACCAGCCATTTTATGGACAAGACCTCTGTGTGGACAATACAAAAGACTTTGTGTACGTTATGAAATATAGAAAATGGTGCAGAATTTCAACAAAGGATATATTAGTAAGTGTCATATAATCATCTTATATACATGTTGGTCAACAATAACCAGAAAGTGGACAACCCCTTTAAATATTACATTAATATAAATATATTTCCAAATAGCTTTCATTAGTTATAATGGCTCGTTTTGTCTGGGGAGCAATCATTACAAACACTAAAATGGCTGCCATCCTACTAGTACACACATAACCTGTCCTAATCACACAGCAGGACAAGTTACTTCACAGCACTGAGGCAAGGAGCTGCCTCATCCTCCTCTCTGCTCTGCTGGTCAGGGATTATGATCCTGTATAAAGCTAAGATCTGTAGGAATAAAATTCATGAGGAGACATGTTCTGAAGTAACGTGACCTGCTGTGTCACGGTAGGACCGGTTCTGTGTGTACTAACAGGACAGTGGCCATTTTGTTTCTTCTGATGATTGTTCCCTAGACAAAACAAGCCATTATATTTAGAATAAATTAATATTTACCATATTTTTCCCTTTATAACACGCACCCCAGATTTTAGAGTAGGAAAATAAGAAATAATATTTTTCATCAGACATCACATCAGAACCCCATATCAGCACTTCATGTCAGACCCCCATCAGACCTCAGATCAGCCCTTTCCGACCCCATCAGACTAAAATAAAAAACTTCTCGTACCTTTCCTGTGCCTCAGCTCCGCACCGGGTCCAGCGCTCCCCTCTCTTCTCCTGCCGGCGTGCAGCATCAGGTCATAGTGTGCGCACTACGTCCTGACACTGTATGGGGTCAGGACAGTGCTGTACCGGATCTGGAGCGGATCCGCTGCCGGCACCTAATGCATACTAGTGAGCGCTTCCATAATGGAAGCGCTCACTAGTATTCGCTTTATAAGACACACAGCCATTTCCCCCTTACTTTTGGGGCTGCTTCATCCTCCTCTTCTACTTGTCAGGGATTATGATCCTGAATACAGCTAATAAGATCTTCAGCTGAATCTCTGTAGAAATGGAGTTCATGAGGAGACATGAAGACAGATCAGACTGTGGTAATGTGGGGCTGTGGTGATGAAGACTACTGCTCATTACCAGTTCCTCGCCCTCCAAGTATTTTCAGTAATTTTATTTTCTTAATTCCTGGAGAACCCTTTTAAAAAGCTGCTTTTGTCAGCTGTGAGGGCCAAAGGACCACAGAATTAACCCTTTCACTCCCGGAGGTTTTTTTGTTTTTGCGTTTTCATTTTGCGCTCCCTGCCTTCACACAGCCATAACTTTTTTATTTTTCTGTTCACATAGCTGTATGAGGGGTTGTTTTTTTGCGGAACAAGTTGTACTTTCCAACGTCACCATTTAATATTGCATATGATGTAGTGGGAAGCAGGAAAAAAATTCCAAATCGGGTGAAATAAAAAAAAAAAAAACAACCTGCAATTCCGCCACAGCTTTACAGGTTTTTTATTGACGGCATTCGATGTGCATTAAAACTGACCAGCTACCTTCATTCTACAGGTCAGTATAAATCTGGCGATATCTAATATATATAGTTTTTCTTCCGTTTTGATAGTGATAAAATAATAATAAAGTTGGAAATTGTTTTTCGGCGCCATATTTTGACCCCTTTAACTTTTTGGTATTTATGTGTAGGGAGCTGTATGGGGGCTCATTTTTTGCGGGGCGATCTGAACTTTTCAGTTATATCATTCTAGGGTGTGTATGACTTTTTGATCACTTTTTATTTAATTTTTTTTAGAAAATAAAGTGACAAAAAACTGTGAATCAGCCATTTGTACGGCGATATGGCGATACCCATGATGTGTATTTTTTTTACTACTTTTATTTTTATTTTGGGGAAAGGGGGTGATTTTTATGTTTTTAAAAATTTCTTTTTACACTTTTATATAGTTCCCATAGGGAACTATAACAAGCAATCATCTGATTGCTCATATCATAGACCAATGCATCGGCAACTCCAATCGCCACACGGGGGGCCGGAGCAACACCGGAAGCGCGCACTTCCGGCGTTTGACGAGCTCGGATGCCCGTGGTCAGGATTGACCACGGCATCCGAGGGGTTAAATGTCCGCATTACTGTCGATTGCGGACATCAGCCGCGGGTACTCAGGAGTGGGCACCATCTTTAAACACGTGCCCAGCGCCGTATTATTACTGTGCTGGACGCGAAGGGGTTAAAAAAAAGACAAAAGCATATCCATGGTTTTGTAGTGCAATTTATGTGTTACTCAGGGCTACCAAGAGAAGAATGTGATGTTTGAGGCATAACAATCTACTGACCAGTTACAGAGGGTGTGATACCTAGGCTTTAAGAGTTGCTTCCAAAAGAGTTATTTTTTTTAACTCAATACTCATAGGACTAAACTTTTATAAAACTTTCTTTTAAAATGGTCTAAATAAGATAATTTTTGTAATATACTTAATCTTTTTTTTTTTTTTCTACTCAAATAGGCACCCAGGATTTCTCCTGCCTGTGCTCCCCTCAAGCTTGGCTAAATTCTGGCACAGCACATCGGTACCCTGTACAGTTGTGCTGTCCTAGGATTTAGGTGACAGAAGAGGGCTCCTGCCTGAGCCCACTAAGCTCAACGCTCTCTATTGTACATTAGTGCTCCTGTACCTATGTGCTATAGAAAGCCTTGAGCTGTGTGGAGCAGGCTGAGGCAGGAGTCCACTCTTGTTAAAGCAAATGGCATTTATCATGTAGAGAAAGTTAATACAAGGCACTTACTAATGTATTGTGATTGTTAATATTGCTTCCTTTGCTGGCTTCATTCATTTTTCCATCACATTATACACTGCTCGTTTCCAGGGGTTATGACCACTCTGCAATGCAGCAGAAGTGGTCGTGTTTCTGTGCTTATGTCATGTGGCTTGTTTTATCAGCGACAGCTAACTTACATGCAGCTATAAGCATAGTGGACCAGATTAACGCTAAAGATGGTGTGAGTTTAGACAGGCAGTCTAGACCTGCACCAGATTTATGAAACTTGCTAAGGCTGATGATGTGGTGCAGGGAAAGACACGTTTCTCTGACCCTATACCAACTATTGGTTGGCTTACCTTGAGACAGATTTTTACGTCCACCCTGCCACAAAGCTCCACTCCATTCCACGAAGCCCTGCTCCCTTGTCAAACATCTTGGAAGAAAGTGTAGGAACCCTAGATGTGCCAAATTCCGCCAAAGACACATTAGTAAATCTAGACCAGAGAGTTAAAGAGAACGGAGGGTTTGGCCGACACTCTAATGTGTATGGAGAGCTCCCTTTTGTTCTCCTGGGAGATAAACTGCCACCTGAAGTGTCTGGCAGCATTTTCCTCTGGTCTCCCATTAAAAAACGCAGGCAGGCACAACCCAAGTACATTGTGGGTTCTTAAGTGGGTTAGGATCACATGTACAATTTAAATCATGGGAGCTGTGAGGTGCCTGCAACCTAATTAGTCCGGGGAGCGCAGCGCTGGCCCAGTAAGACTTTAATCATCATCAATGCAACAGTTTTAATTCACATCAAGGGGGCAAGATGAAATTAAATAAAAAAATACATCTGGGATAACCCCTCTAAAACCATGAGAAATTCACTGCTGGCAGCCACTGAGTGAGAATAATTTTAACAATGTAAAGTAATACATCATACCTATTTATTAAAGGGGCTGTCCGACTTCACAAGGCAAGAGGTCAACTGTAATAAAGAATAGATGATTAAGTACCTGATATATATTGTGCCACTTCTCCTGGTAGGGTTCTGTTTTCCTGGCTGCCGAAGGTACATCACATAGACAATACACGACTGCTGCAGCGGTGTACTGAAGAAGCCAGCGATTGCCTGCAGCAGTCATGTGTTATTGATGTGACGTCACTGCTGCAGCCAGGAAAGCAGAGCCCAGCTGGGAGAATGGGTGCACCTTTCCGGTAAGTAATCATCTATTCTTTATTACAGGTCGATCCTGAGTTGCCCAGTTTCCTCTTCAAACCGGACAACCCATTTAAGAAGGTTCATCATTTATCTGCGATACATTATTGATACATTTTGCCACTGATGTCTTAAAAAAAAAAAAATGAACCAACACATACCAAAATCCCAGTGGTTTCTCTATGAAATCAATCAGCTGCATTGCACAGAATTGCCAGTTTTAGAGGTGGTCACCTACCTACAACCTCAGTTTGCCTCATAAAACATATAACACCCACATCACTACTCTTAAAGGGGTTTTACCTAGATATTTTAACTAATGAACCATCCATTGGTGGGGGGGCTAACACTCAGGACCCCCGCCAATCAGTGGTTTGAGAAGGCAATGGTGCTCACAGTAGCACCACGTCCTTCTTTCAACCTTGCCTACGCCATGTGATGTCACAATCATTGGTCACGTGGCCTAGGCACAGCTCAGTCCCATTTAAAGGGAACCTGTTATCTCCGAAACAACCCCTGAACTAGAGTAAGCGTTGTGTAGTGTAAGTGATGCTGAATCCGAATATGTAAGTTATCTTCATACTCACTTCCATTCCGACGCTGTGCTCCCACAAACCTGCAGTGAAATGCACTCAATGGACTCCAGTGCTCACTCACATAATGGAGAGGACTCAAAGACGAGTCCTGTCAATGTATCTTACTGCTGGTTTGTAGGAGCACAGCGTCGGAATGGAAGTGAGTATGAAGATAAAACTTACATATTCAGATTCAGCATCACTTACACTATACATCTCTTACTGTAGTTCAGGGGGTGTTTCGGAGATGACAGGTTCCCTTTAAGTGAATGGGGTTCAGCTGCGATACCATGCACAGCCGCTATACAATGTACGGCACTGTGCTTGGTAAGCATGGAGAAGGCTGCGGAGCTCACAGGAGCACCCCTGCCTACTGTCCTGGGTGTCGGACCCCCACTCATCAGATACTGATGACCTATACAGAGGATAGACAACCCCTTTAATACTGTGACTTACTGTACATCTGCAATACCATTACTCAGTTTCGTAATTTCAATCTAATATTTATTTGCATGTTCAAATAAGTTCATACATGAATAGTTTGGTAGACTGTAAGCCATATTTACAGGTGAAATGTCCAGTATAACAAGAGTAACACTGGACATAGCAGCTGTTAGTACAGGATCCATTGCTGAGCCCCAGCAGTATGGTTCATTTTACATCATCGCTACATACAGCAATATGTTCACATGGGAGCCTTATAACTTTAATGGGATGATCGGCCAGTACTTAGGTTGTTTTTTATCACAATGTCTATCAAAGTTGAGTTGCATTGCAGTTTCCATGGCTTGAATTTGAGCCGCATCTTCTCCATAGAGTTTCTTCATCTCTATCCTACGCCTTTCTCCAGGTCTTTCAGAAGGAGGCTGGCTGGATCTTTTAGTGGGGATGTGCAGATCATGGCCGGCATCTACATACTGCTCATGCATTTCCTCCTCAAGTTGTTGCTGTCTCTCTGAAACAGTAGGGTAGATTTTACTTAAAAAAGGGATAATCATGATTTAGCCACAAATCACTATAATCTGCTTATTGTATAAATCAATATAAAGTCATGTTTGGCATGATGGTACAATGTAGAGATGTCTTCTCTCTTTACAATCATTCTGAGAAGCGTCATCTTCTCTGATGCTTCTAGCAATGTTCTTTATGGCACTTGGCACCAGCGATTAATCCTATTAGTTCAAATCAATTGCCTCTTAAAGGGTTATTCCACAAATTTAAAAAAAAATGCACACCATTATTTTAGGAATATCAATGCAAACATGCTGCTCTCTCCAGTGTAATTTTAATCCTTTTTGTCATGTTTACTCATCCAGCTCATCTCTTCAGTGGGGGCGGACAGCAGCTCGTCAACTACCTGCATTTCCCAGGAGTGCACTGCAGTCAGCTCTTATTAAAAGGAACCTGCTAAACCAGGCACAATGGTCCAGGTCTAGTTCACGTAAGGCTAGTTTCATATCTGCGGCAGCTATTTCTCTGCCAGAATTCTCTGGATCAGACACTGCCAGAAGCAACTGGAATGCTTGCTGGCCCCACAACAACTTGGCTGGAGCGAATCGAACTTCGGATCATAGATCCGAAGTTGATTCGTTGAATTACTTTGATTTTAATGCTGTTTCTGTACAGCATTAAAATGTATTGGCTTTGTGGGGGCAAAGTTCTTCTTGCCCGAAGTCGCGTAAGACTTTGTGAATTCCTACTGTATTCATGTCTACGTATTGAAATACAATGTAAAATAGCAATCAGAACTTGGCTTTGGTACCAAGGTACCATCCAGTGCCAAAGCCCAGTTCGGATTATTATTTTAAATATGCAAATATAAATACAGTAGGAATTCAAGAAAGTCTCACGCGGCTTCGATTGAAACAAACTTTGGCTCCACTGAGCCAATACATTTTACTGCCTTACAGAAACAGCATTACAATCTATGATCCAAAGGTCGATTCGCTCAAGCCCAACAACAACCTATATATGACAATTCTATGTAATTTGATTTTCTTATAAAAAGTGAGTAGACTGATTTCTGTATAGAATTTTTGAAGTCATACCATATATTCTCCTTCCTACCCTGGATCTTTAATTTCCTCTTTGGACAGATAGTCTCACTAAACACTCTCAGTCTGGCCATCAACTGTGGCCAGAGAGGGAAGACGGTGAGTGACACAATTAGAGCATCACACATTACACTAATCAATGCAATGCTCTTCTGTAGGCATCTTTATTTAAGCAATTTTACATCTACTATTATCAGGAGGATTACTTTGCAGATACCAATTTCCCCTCATAGCAACTGTTACTGGATTATGAATTACCTGACGTGACCATCTACTGTGTTTGGTGACCTCAGGGTTATAATCTTAAAGGAGTCTGGAAGTAGCTTTCTCCCCTTGCATTAAATATGTATGCTCGGCCAAGCATGCATATGCCTGGGAGGATCGGGAAAGATAGCTGTCAGCCGAATAATATGAATGGCCAGATTTATATTCACCTGTTAAAGTTTGCTTAAAGTACAGTGACCAATTAATGCTCTGGTATATTTACACTCTACCAATGCAAAAATTACTCCTTCGACAGTTATTAATTACTCACATATAGTATGAATACACATATTATTGCTCTGTGGAGAAGCTCTAGACATTTTGGGCCTTATAACAACTAGTGGAGAAATGCCTCACATAAACCAATTAGGTCACTTCATTACACTGTATTGGATTGGCCAGGGGTCGGCCAGTTCATTGTTAATGATAAACACTCATTAGCAATGATCTGGCGGTGTAATACTGCCACCGATTACCAGCTGAACAAGCAAATGGTCGTTCATTCGGTAACTGGAATCTTTTAACAGGTTTAAAAATTGTTTGCCGGCGGAAGATCATGCTGTCTAATCACAATCTGCTGCCGGCAAACAGTGATTTGTGATGGCATTAGTGATCGCTCCTCCCTATACAGTGGAGGAGATTACTGCATGTAATAAGCAGCGGTCTCCTCCACTACAGAACAGGCGATTGTCATCAAGGAATGCTTCTCTCCCGACAATCATCTACAGGATCGTTGAATACAGCATTTACATTTTGGACTATAAAACCAGATGTTACCATACACATGGCGGAGTCTACATTGGTAGGAGCACAGCACATACCGTGTGTATGGAGGTCAGAAGGAGTTTGGTCTTATGCGTTCCTCAGCATAAGAGGTGAATTCAGAGGACCCATAAAAAACCTTAGCACACAACAAATCCTGGCATGAGTCATAATTTCCCTAGTAAATGGCAGCAGATGCACAGTTAAAGCATACAAAAGGGTGATGAGGGGGAAGTGGGAGGTGGGATGTGGGAATGTACAAAATCTCTTGCATCGCAAGTGCCAGGTTGGAAAAAGGAAAGCATCAAGTGGAAAAAATGAAGTGGCTCTGCCAAGCCTTGAGCCAATTCCTGACAACCCAATTTCTTACAGCGAGAATATTTGGTTTTAATTTTTTAAACATGTTTCTATCACAATAAATGTCTGTCTCTCAGTTTTTCCGTATTTATTACTGTCTTAGCTGTCAGACAAGTGTGTGTGCAGATCAGCCAAGGAACGTGTTAAAGGGGTTTAATGCTATCATTGTATTACACACTAAAATGGAAACAGTTTACTCACACTATGCACTAAATCAGTCCACGAGCCGAGATCCATCTTGAGGACACAAATGAATGTTAATCTGTCAGGATGGTTTTTTATGTATTTTCTAATGTTGAGTAATACAATACATTTTTTTACCTCTCAAGTGGATCAAAATGTAAAAAATTAGATCATTTTTGCTTTTCAAATTCAGCTCCATTCCAGTGCTCCGGATAACTGGGGTTACATTATAGTTAGGGTACATCCAAACAGGATGTAATTTATGAAGAAATCCGCCACAAAATCACATCCAATTCCAGAGTATGTCACATGTGAAATAAACATAAGGCCCTTTTATTATGTGCCGATGGTAATGAACCATTCGTTTCCAATAATTGCCTAAATCATTGAGCAGAGGTGAGAGAGTAATTATCCCCTCTGTATGGAGACAAGTGATCGCTACTGCAATGGTTTGTCCTCCTACAGATTTATTGTCCGCCAGCAGCACATCTCTGTTTACACAGGGCTGCCAAAAAACAATGATTTTATGTGCCACACGAACGAGACGATCGCCTGTGAAATTCGTCTTTACACGGGGCAATTATGAGGACAGGGGTTCCTACGAATGCTTATTTCCAATAATTGACTCGATCCTTGGCCCATGTAAAAGGTCCTTAAAGGGGTATTCCCATTTCACAAATGTAGTGTATATAGTTAGATATGGCCATACCAGTATTATCACTAATTGAATGTATTTATATAAAATGTACCGTTTAGAAGATTTGCCCATTTGTATATCCATTGTCCCACACACATCACTCAGGCCGTTGCCCCTAGTTACGGCCACCGGGGCCATGTAGTAGTGGTGGTCGGCTTACTGTTGTTCATACTCGCTCTGAGGTAACTGCTGTATTGTGAATGCACATTGCATGAGCATGCGGAGACACATCTTAGGATTGTAGCATTTTTGTCTGCGCTTCCAAAATGCAGAGAAACGGATCCTGTTCCAAGAACAATTCATCTCTATGGAGCAGGATCCGTTTATAAAGTCTGCATTTTGGACGGATCCTAACCAGATGTGAAAGTACCCTAAGATGTGTCTCTGCATGATCATGCTATGTGCGTTCACAATACAGCAGTTACCTCAGAGCAGGTTTGAACAACAGAAAGCCGGCCACTACTACTACAAGGCCGTGGTGGCCGTAACCAGGGGCAACGGCCTGACTGATGTGTGTGGGACAATGGAAATACAAATAGGTAAATCTACTAAATGGTACATTTTATATAAATACATTCTATTAGTAATAATACTGGTATGGCTATATCTAACTATACAGACCACATTTGTGAGATAGGAATACCCCTTTAACTGTCCTCATCACAGCAGGATGACATGCCATACAATGCAACTGCAGCAGCCTACCATTGGCCACAGCAGGGTTCATTTAAACCGGTATAGTGTATGTGACGTGTACCGTTCCAAATCATTTTCTGTAAAGATGCTCAATAAAAAAAACTTTTGCCAAAACCAACCTGTCCTGACACTGAATTTGTGAAAATTCATCATCAGAGCACCTGCACAAAACAAGCCACAGTAACTGACCCACACCACCATCAGAAGACAACCAAAATGTACACATGTAGCCCAACACATTAAATACACAGTCATGAAGTTTGTCATACACATTATGTAAAGGTTGGCTGAACCTGCTGAGTTTGGCAGGACCGGCAGACCACTTAATTTATATTGGCGCCTACCAACTATTTTCTGATGACAGATGTTTGGGAGATAAGGATAGGGCATTTTTAGTTTTTTTTTTTTTATGAAAAGAATGATATTTTTTACATTTACTCTTATATGGGCCATATTTCCACTTGGGCCCATATAAGAGTATGTTCAGATGCAGCATGGGTTACAGACAGATTTTTCAGTAACCTACTAATGAAAACCGTGTCAGGTCAAACAATGCTTAGAACTCGAGTCTTCTGGTTACTTCTCACCACACTTGGACTGACAAGCCATATATACAAATAGAGAGAAACCTGTCAATCAGCAGAGCCAAGCGGGGAGAAGTTGGAAGAGAGCTGCTTAGATGACTCTTAACCCCACACTTGGCTCATTTTAAACCTCTGTCCACATAAATCTCATGGCAGGTTGACTTTAAATTGTGTGCAGCATTATTCTACATGCGAATGTGGTTTTGTACAGTAGCGCTATCCTCAACAAACCTGCAACCCTAAAGGGGTTGGCCACTTTCTGGCTACTGTTGACCAATGTGTATGTAAGATGACTACATCTAACTTAATATAGCCTTTGTTGATATTCTGTGCAGTTAGCAATATTTTATAAGCCGTGCCCCTTTGTTTGGCAAATCTTCTGAGCAGCCCACATAGAGGTCCTGTCCATGACCAATGGAGGGCCATCTAACCAGACATATCACTCAGCCTCCTCCATTCACACACACTACGACTGCACTAAACTAAACTCCCAACAGTGCAAGTGTAGATGACAAGGGCAGTGTATTTGAATGGAGGCGGCTGAGCGATATGTCTGGTCACATGATCCCCCATCAGCAGCCATTTTATGGACAGCACAAAAGACTTGGCCAAAAAGTGGGTATATCTTATGAAATATAGAAAATGGCACAGAATATCAAAAAAGGCTATACCGGTAGGTACCATATAATCATGACATGATAAAAGTAGATAAAGGTTGTGCCCGGGTCACCAGTAAGGCCCTACTGTTGTAACGCACACAAAGGCCCATAGACAACTACATGAATGATCTAGAAGAGAAAATGTTGAATGACTAAAAAAGTAGTACTGGGTCTTCACTGGGCACTACAATACCGCAACTAGCATGTTCATAAAGATGAAATAAAAAGGAAGCATTTAAGCTAAAACGGGTGTAAATTACAGCTTACCACATATTTCCTCTGAGAAGGGGGGGGGGGCTTTCTGAGAAAATTCAACTACAGCCTGGTCAATATTAAAAGTATACATAAGCTCAGCAGGAGGTCCATGGGAACAGCTTTGTCTTAAACATGGGACTAAAGAAACATGAAAATATCATGTGGATACCAGCACAAGAAGTGTGGTTATTAGGAATTTATAGATCCCCACAGAAGAATAACAGCAGTGACAAATACAGATAGCATAGAGAAAAAACTGAATTTTATACAGTTACATAAGTGTTGATGTTATTTTATTGTAATAAAACATCTAAGCCTTATATGAAGCCATCAACAGTTCTAGCAGTGACCACCTCCGGAGATAGACGATTCCACAGATTCACAGTTCTTATATAGAAGGAGCCTTGTCACCTCTGGAGACTGAACTTTTTTCTTCTCCAGACAGACCCCCCCCCCCCCTTGTTTTCTAAATGTTTTTCACACAGAACAGCTTTTCACCATATTTGTGATATAAAAGCTAATAAAATGCATATGGATCCATCAAATGTAGGCACATCCCTCAATAGGTGCACAAACCTTATATTTTACCAATCCTGCTTTTTTGCCCAGATTAGCAGAGTATAAATATGTATTCCCCTCACAAAGTATTGGCAGCGTGGACAAGCCAGGCAACTGCTCTAACTACCATCAATCCCCAACATATTCTATACAATAATATACTGCCAACAAAAGTGTGTGTGTGTGTATGTGAGGGGGGGTGGCAGTACTTCTTATAACACAGCACTCACTAGTATGCAGGATTAGCGAGTAGTGATGTGCTTCAAGCTGCCTGCACTTGCCCCTCCTTGGTGTTCTCCGAGCCTATCCTGCAGTGTCCTGACTACGCCAGGTCACCGTCCAGAGAGGGCCCAAAGAAGACCAGACTGCAGGAAAGACCGCCAGACATGCAGAGTAGCGGCAGAGCGGGACAGATAAGTTTATTTATTTATTTTAGCTCCCTATGGGGGTCTGATCTGACATCTGATATGGGGGTCTGGAAGTCTAAAGGGGGTCTAATCTGAGGTCTGATATGGGGGGGGTCTAACATGGAGGTCTGACAGGGTCAGATCTGAAGTTTGGTAGGTTAAAGGTCTGATGTATGATCGAGGCTCTCATAATCTGATATGGGGGTCTGATCTGAGGATCTGATTTGAGGTCTAATGGGGTTCTGATCTGAGGATCTGATATGGAGGGGTCTAACATGGAGGTCTGACAGGGTCAGATCTGAAGTTTGGTTCGGGGGTCAGGTTAAAGGTCTGATGTATGATCGAGGCTCTCATAATCTGATATGGGGGTCTGATCTCAGGATCCGATATGGTGGTCTGATAGTGTTCTGGTCTGAGAATCTGACATGGGGGTCTGATCTGAGGATCTGATTTGAGGTCTAATGGGGTTCTGATCTGAGGATCTGATATGGGGGTCTGATTTGAGGCCTGATATGGGGGGGTCTGACAAGAAGGTCTGATGGGGGTCTCATCTGAGGTTAGATATGTGGGTCTGATTAAAGGTCTGATGGGAGTCTGATCTGAAAACCTGATATGTGAGTCTGAGCAAAGGATCTGACATTGGGAGGGGGGCTGATCTGAGGTCTAATTAAACTTTTTTTTCTTATAAAGTGAAAAATATGGTGTATATAATTGGAGCTTTTAAGATAGCACATGCAGGTTTTATGGCAACTGTATGAACACCATTTTTTTTTCTAGCTTTTTATTCCCTGTACAGGAGATGTTAAAAACAACAGAGACACAAAAAAAAACAAAACACCTAAATAAAAAAAAAAAAAACATTTGTTTAAAAAAAATGTGCTCCCCCCACTCAACAGTACCTATGAAGAAAGCTAAGCTTACCTGCTTCCCATCACTGGGTTCTACCTGTCACCTTCCTGCACAGATGGGGTCACATGCGCTGCTGTAGTCAATGACAGGCCTCAGTAGGGACATGTCTTCAAGCTGCACATCACTGCTGGGTCATACCGCCTGAAGATACGTCACCACTGAGGCCACTCATTGGCTGTAGTGGTGCAGTTTCCATCAGACTTGCATCTAATCTCAGATTTAAAAATAGCATGATCACTGGTTCAAAACCCAGTAAAACAAACAAAAAAAAAAAAATCAATGATACTGAAACCGGTCATTTAACGCCTCAGATGCCGCATTCCAACACTGATCGTGGCATCTGTGAGGTTAGGCAGAGGGATGTGGCTCCCACTGCCTTCCGATCGGAGACCCCCCATATCAGGCCCACCATGACAGTCTGGGCGCTGCAGAAGCTTCCCAGGCCTGTACGAGGCACAGCTCAGCAGGGAGCGCGTCAGATCCCAAGTTCTAGCTCCCTAAGAAGGGTAAAAGTTATTGTTAAAAAATTAAAAAACACAAAAAAAAACTGAAAAATATTAGTTAAGTTTAAGTCCCCACCCTTTCACAATTTTACATAAATATCTAAACAATAAAATAATAGACATAACAGGTATCGATGTGTCCGAAAATGTCTCAACTATTAAAATATAAAAATATATTTTTCCTGCGCGGTGTACACCGTAAAATGAAAAAAAATTAACAAAAACATGTGATTTGTCATTTTTTAGTCATCTTAACCCCTACTCCTAAAATTGAATAACAATGATCAAAAATTTGTATGCAACCCTACAGTTCGACCTACAAAACACAAGAACACAAGCCTTCATACAGCTCTGTGGACAGAAATATAAAAAAAATTATGGCTGTTGGAAAATGGAGACCTAAAGAAAATTTAGATTTTTTTCAAAGGTAGTAAAAAACAAAAAAAAGTAATACAAGTACACAGTGAACGCCCTAGTATCAAAACCCAAAAACCCTTGTCGGGATTGTGGGTTTTTATCAATTTAACCCCACAAAGAATTTTTTTCCGCCACAAAACACGGTAAATTAAATGGTGCCATTAAAAAATACAACTTATTCCGGAAAAATAAGCCCTCATACGTCTATATGAAAGGAAAATGTAAAAAGTTATGGCTATTGGACGGGGGGGGCGGAAAAAACTAAAATGCAAAAACAAAAATGGGCCTGGTACTTAAATTGGTTATCCAGGAAAAGATATTTATGACTTATTCTCAGGATAGGTTATCAGCTTCAGATCTGCAGGGTTGCGACACACGGGACCCTCACCGACCAGCTGTTAGAAGAGGCCAGTGACATCACTGTACATTGGTCACATGGTCTAGTTGTAATTCAGCCCCATTCAAGTCAACGGCGCTGAGCTGCAATACCAAGCACTGCCACTATACGATGTATGACGTTGTCCTTTGAAAACTGCTGAGAACCTGCATCGCTCACCTGAGCGTCAGTGAGTGCAGCGGCTCCCTGAAACAACAGGACTTGGACCCTCTGCTGATGATAATGATGGCCTACCCTGAGGATAAGTCATCATTACGTTTTTCCCTTTAAGGGTTTAATATTCAATTCAGCTTTGTGCAGGAACTGAAAGTAACTACTAAGGAGAATATATATAATCTATAAAGAAGCATACAGGCAGTATTTATTTCGAGAGACGTGGCTCCATTTTGCCATGTTTGTCTCCTCTTTGTTTCCTCAGAGCTTCCACTTCTTTCCTACTTGAAGAGGCCCTATTGAGTCCTGTCAATGGAGCCTTTCTAAGCTCTCGGTACCGTTGTTATAGAAACTTGAAAGTGTGGGATTGCAATGTTTTACAGGAAGCTGAACATGACCATGTCTTGGAAGAAATATCAGTGATACCATAAAGCTCAAGCTGTATCCCCACTCACAGCAATGTGCTTTAGACTTAGAAGAACATGGCATCACAGACAATGTGTGATTGCCACACAGTATTTCACATTAAAATAGAAAATTAGCATGGTCAAGGAACAGGGCAAGGAATACAAATTCTATCACCTTCCAAGAAGCAGACAGTAGGCAGATCCTATACAAGGAGAGAAGCACGTGAAAAAAAAATCAGACACAAATAACAACATAAAGTAAGCTGTCTAGTAAGAGACTATTGGGGTCATTTATCAAACTGGCTTAGTTGCTCATAGCAACCAATTAGATTCCACCTTTCATTTTCCAAAGGAGCTGTGAAAAATGAAAGGTGGAATCTGATTGGTTGCTATGGGCAACTAGGCCAGTTCTACTTTACACCATTTTGATAAATGACCCCATATCTGTACAGGGCACAATAACCAGTACCACGGGAAAGTGAATTTCTACACTCGACTACATTTATTTTCTTCACAAGCCACACTACTCCATTCACAATCACTCTTTTTGCTTGATGTTTGCAATGTTATTGTGAAACATCTAAATCAGGGATAGCTGGCCTTGAATGGCTTTCCTCACAGGCAGCCCCGTTAATATTGCCTACTAGAACACATGGACAACATAGATGGGAGGTCCATCCCTCAGGGCCCCCCTCTTTGTGCAAGAGCACAGAGCTCTTGGTTCACTTGAGCCGTCCATTTATTACATCTGAACGGGCATCTGAATGGCTGCCTTGTGCTACTTCATTTGCCCTGGAAATGTCTAGTTGACCACAGCTTCCTTCTGCCATATCAGCTGTCTGACAAGAGTGCCAGGAGCGAGACTTACCACATCTGCTTCCAGTAAGAAAGGCATTGTCCTTGATGGAAGAACCCGTTAGAGGTTGAGATCTTCTGTTATATTACTGAGAGTACTTAAAGGGGTTGTGCAGTGACATAATATTAATGATCAATCCTCAGGATCGGTTATCAATACCAGATTGGCAGTGGTGAGACTCCCGACGAAACACCCAACAATCATCTGTTTGAAGGGGTAGCGGCACTCCTGAGAGTGCTGCTTCCTCTTTAAGATGTGGTGGCGCAGTATAATTATAACTGCTTGTCCCATCCAAGTGAATGGAAAGAGCAGCTGTAATTACTCTAAACCGCCAAAACGAGTAAGATGATGCACAGTGTAATCTTAAAGAGGAGGCATCTACCCACTGCACCACCCCTTCAAGTGCACAATATTCTACTATAAACTGGATGAATATCTGCTTTTACTCCTGGGGAATTCCACATTATATTGCAGTTCTGTGCTGGATTATAAATTGTACCGAGTTACCGCATGGCGGAATAAAATGACCAAATGATTTATTGTATATAATATAACCAGTAACACGTG
The DNA here is from genome assembly GCA_900303285.1 of Rhinella marina. Taxonomy (NCBI): domain Eukaryota; kingdom Metazoa; phylum Chordata; class Amphibia; order Anura; family Bufonidae; genus Rhinella; species Rhinella marina. The sequence continues at coordinate 305,810 of ONZH01005941.1, read as the reverse complement.
TGCAGTGAACCCAGACCTATGAAAGGAAATATATTGACCTACAGAACAGATGACAGATACTTTCTTAGCTCTTCTTGATACTTACTTCGCTCTTCTCGATGTCTCTCTGTCTCCGCAAAGTATTGGCGCAGCTCCTCTGTGATCTCCATGTTGCTCATGTCGCATTCTATTCCTTCCTCATCAGAATCAGTGGACACGTCTTCTTCTTGATCCATTTCAGATACCTCATCTTTAGAAGATGATACTTTTAAACAGGGGCGATCCCTGCGTGGCTGCACAGCTTGTTTCGGTGGCCTGGCATAGAAGGATTGATAAGAGGACTCCCCCCCTTCCCATTCCACATAACGAGAATTCTGAAAGGCTTCGGCCAGGTACCATGGGGGATAACACATAGACGCCACCGCCACTCTGTATGCTCTCTTATGCCTGTACAGCCAGTGCATTGCTTGACTGTAATGCTTCCAGTACCTGGAATACACCCGTCCAGCATACCAAGGCTCAGATACTGGAAGATGGATGTTTGCCTATAAAAAAAGTGAGAATAATTATAGAAAAGCATAATGCTTGTGGTCCTGTGCATCACACCAGTGTAAGACTAACAACCCCTGTCACACCAGTGTAAGACTAACAACCCCTGTCACACCAGTGTAAGACTAACAACCCCTGTCACACCAGTGTAAGACTAACAACCCCTGTCACGCCAGTGTAAGACTAACAACCCCTGTCACGCCAGTGTAAGACTAACAACCCCTGTCACGCCAGTGTAAGACTAACAACCCCTGTCACGCCAGTGTAAGACTAACAACCCTTGTCACGCCAGTGTAAGACTAACAACCCCTGTCACAACAGTGTAAGACTAACAACCCCTGTCACGCCAGTGTAAGACTAACAACCCCTGTCACGCCAGTGTAAGACTAACAACCCCTGTCACAACAGTGTAAGACTAACAACCCCTGTCACAACAGTGTAAGACTAACAACCCCTGTCACAACAGTGTAAGACTAACAACCCCTGTCACAACAGTGTAAGACTAACAACCCCTGTCACAACAGTGTAAGACTAACAACCCCTGTCACAACAGTGTAAGACTAACAACCCCTGTCACAACAGTGTAAGACTAACAACCCCTGTCACAACAGTGTAAGACTAACAACCCCTGGAAATCTTGTGGTATCAGAGATCTGCAAATAATTCTTTCCATCAATGACAGAGTATATTTCATTATGTCCCAAAGTCTTAGCGAGTTCACATTACCGTTTCGCTTTCTGTTCTTCTGATCCATCAGAAGAACAGAAAAAAAAAACTGATCCATTATTTTGAGCATCAATTATGACGGATCAGAAGAACGGAAAGCTAAACGGTAATGTGAACTCACACTAAGACAGCATAGCCCAGTGGGGTCTCAACTTGCTTCAAGGTTGGTCGAGGTCTTCACATTGGCAACCACTGATGAGCGTCAGCTGTTCCCTTCCCCTCCAACCCAGTGGTACCTATGAAGAAAGATATACTTACCTGCTCCCCGCCACTGGGATCCACCTGTCAACTTCCTGCATGAATAGGGTGACGTCGCCGCTGCAGCCAATGACAGGACTAGAGGTTCCATGAAGACAGCTTGGGAGCCGGAATCGAGCTTTGGGGAGCAGGTAAGTATAGCTTTTTTCACAGATACCGCTAAGTGTGGGAAGGGGAGTTAAAAGAAAAATCCTGTACAAACCCTTTAAAGTGGTTTCTCCTCAAAGACATTTGTGGAATATCCTAGAAATATGCCACCATGATATCTGATGAGACAACATCTTTAACAATTGGGCCACATACAGTAATTGTTGAGTAGCAGTCCACAGGAGTACATGTAGCTACACAGTTGCATGTACATAGAGGTTTCATACAACAGTCATTAAAATCTAAAAAAAGACAAATGTGAAAAAAATACTAACAAAGCTTATTATACAGCAAAAATGAGACTGATGGCACAATTGCAGAAATCTGTATAACAAATCTACCACGTGGGAGCAAACTGTAAAAGTGCTCTAGCAACATTTCATTTTAAAAGGGAATCACCAGCTACCTCCCTACATAACTGTTATAGACACATAGCTGTGGTTCACCTGATTAAAATGCTGTTTTTCTTTTGTTGATCCGAGGACATGGGCCTGGTCTTGTTTGACAGGTGGAGTTCCAGGCTTTCATACAAGACCAAAATGACAGCATTGGCTCTACAGAAGCAGGAGATTAGAAATCAAGTCGGGAATAAATGCAGAAAAAACTGCTTTTACTTTCACTCTCAGCTGCATTCACCGCATCCCGATTTCTAACAGTGATGTGTTCCCATATAGTGAAGATAATGCTGTCATTCTGGTTGTTTGAAAGCTTGTCTCTAGCTGCTACCAATCCAGAGATATAAGCAGCTAAAGCAGCCTCCCCTCCTCTTCAGTCTGGAGGAGGAGTGAGGGCAGTTGGGGAGCTGAATGTAGCATCATCATCATTGTACTGATCCACAAAATAAAGTTATGTTATTTACACCACACAGTGAACGCCATAATTAAAGGGGGAAAATGTTACTGGTCCTTAAAGGGGTTGTCCGAGTTATTTTTTTGTCCTTTGTATGTTTCTAACTAGTCAAATACAACAGCTTTTCCATACACTTTCTGCTTCTAAAGCTGCTTGTTTGTCAGGTTTCAATGAGGGTCACATGACCTGTGATGTCAGCTTGCCTCCCTGCTAATCTTTCATTCGTGCACCAGCAGATTAGAGCCTGTACACTAAACATCACTGTGCTGGCCATGCCCCCTGCTTTGCCGGGCTGCTATCTGCTCTCTCCCTGGATTCTTTCAGATAAAACATTAACCCCTTCAGCCAGAACACACTGAAGGCTTTACAACAGCAGCTACAGATGTAAAGAGACACAGGATCTGCCCTCCTCACCCTACAGACACAGAGCTGATCTGGAGGAGATGCAAACTACAAGTACAGGTAGGGGGAAGATCCTGTGTGTATCAGCAGTGTCATTGTACAGCTGGGACTTGTAGTCCTACACATACAACATGCTGCTGAGTGTTCCAGCAGACAGACATGTCACTCAGGCCAGCTCTTGTATTCACTGCCTTTGCATAGCAGGAAGGGGGAGGGGCAGAGATTGTTATTACTGCAGGTAAACAATGGCCAGAAGAGAACCAGGGAAATGTGGAAATATAGATTTTTTGCCTAAAACTTGCTTAACTTAGTTATATATTGCTGCCCATCAAATTTACAGTACTATACATTTTTTTTCATAACTCGGACAACCCCTTTAAGGCTAACATTATGTGTTGTGCGCCAACAAGATTTACTTCAGACACATATTAAAAATCTACAATAATAAAAGTGACATTTTTGGGAGGGTTTTTCCAATTTTAATATGACTGTTAAGAGGTTAATCAGGTGAACCCCAGCTATGTGTCTACACAAACAGCTGGATAGGGACAGATTGCCTTTAAATAAGCACATCTTTGGCAAATTATATTCTACAGATGTATGAAGTCTCAAGTGCCATGAACATTGTCAGTTTCCTTAAATCAGCAGATGCTAAACACTATCTTCTGCATAACACGTCAGGGTTGTACACACAAGACATTTTCAGAAATAGCAAAGTATAATGTTAACTTCCCATACATTCACGCAAACCAAAAAGCCAAAGCAAACATCCTACATAACACTTGGGACTAAATCACATCTGCTTCAGCAGCTGTCCAGCAGTGCTGCACATACATGAAGACCCCTATACAAAACTGATTAATATTATATAGAGATGGAAGAGATATAGACGTAGCTGATGTTCACATGGGAGGATGGAGAGACGTGACGACACTGTGGGAAAACTGTCCTCCACTTCCTGCTGTACAAACTTCCACACCCAGTGTTTAATGGCGGCAGCTCTGGACGGCTTGTGAAAATTGCCTTATGGGTAGGAAGCTAAAATATGATATGTGATACAAACACAACAATCACATCCATATGTACTGGTAGAAATAAGTGCTATGGGAAACACAATCTTTTGCCTATACCGACAGCTGGGCTGGGACCACATCCTGCTCTCACAGCACAGGGGCTCCATGTTTGTTGTTTTAATTGCATTTAACTATTAAAGGGAAATTCCATTTTTATTATATTTTTTATTTGTTTATAGAATAGGAAATCACACAATTTTCTAATGTATATACATTTAAAATTCTGCATACATGCCTTTCAGGCAGTTGACCTCTATAGACAGTAGTATTATATAGCCCATGTATCAGTCCTGTGTAATGTAACCTGCCATCAGTCATGTCACACTCTTCACATCATATGATCCCTGATATTCAGTAAGCAGCAGTGTTACATGACATGTGCTGGGTCACGACACAATTACGGTATGTAATAAGTAAAAAGGACCATTAGAGGAATAATGATATTTTTGTGACTATTACCATTCAAATGGCTGCTTGTCTTTAGGTGCGGAGGCTTCCGCCCGGCAGTGAGTTCGGTGACGTCACCGGCTGTAATGGGCCGGCTTTAGCGCCGTTTTACTGGCTAGGGCAGCGCTAAAGCCTGCCCATCAGCACCAGTGACGTCACCGGGCTCACTGCGGGGCAGAAGCCTCCGCCTGGCAGAGCCCGGTACGTCACCGGAACTGGGCTAAATGCCTTTGCCCTGCGCTAATTAGCATGAGATGCTCCGATGCCCTGTTCAGGCGGGCTGCCTGGGTGAATTTAAAGGTATGTCCGGGTTCAGCTCTGAACCCGGACAACCCCTTTAACTAGGGTTCCTTGGGCCCATCAGAGAAAATTATTCTCTGGCCCAACCCTCATGTCATCAATAAGGTCTAATAGGTTTTAATTCAAATAAAAAGATCACAGTGGCAATTTATTGTCTTCAAAAGCAGCCCCAAATGTTATTTTCTTTAGACCTTTGGAGCCCACTTTGGAATAAGCCTGGACACACCGGAGGATGTTAGATATGACATAGGTACAAGATGACATCACAGCATTCTGTTACATCACAATGATGGAGAATATGTATGGAAGATCTCCAGCTCCCTTTATGCTAAGGGGACAAGACAAACTGGAGGATTCATTATTGGGGATAGATAGACAGTGAGATAGACAGACAGACAGATAAAATATGCATGGACATAAGCATTTAGACCCTTTGATATGACACTTGGAATTTTGCTCTGGGGCATTTCTCTTAAGATGTTGATTGGAGACCATCTGTGGTAAACTCAGTTGATTGGACATGATTTGGAAAGACATTCCCCTGTCTATATATAAGGCCTCACAGCGGACAATGCATAACAGAGCATAAACCAAGCCACGAGGAAGAAAGAACTGCCTGTAGAGCTCAGAGACAGGATTGTGTGGATGCACAATCTATGTATCTATCTCATATCTATCTAACTATATTAGAGATCAGCAACCTCCAGCATGCGTCATCAATATAGGAAAAACAAAGAACCCCATTTATAACTCCTACCTCCAGTTCTATAAATGTCGCTGACAACTACAGCAAGCTATCCGTACTTCTCCCAAATGTAGCCAAGCGAAGCCCATACACTAAAGAGGCATGACACTCTGCAGAGCACCACTTTATTCTAGCCACTGGTGAATGTGAAAACATATACAGCAACCCTCCACCCCATTACGCTTGAGAATTTCTGACCAGTCTCAGCGAGAGGTCTTGAGATGTCAAAGACAAATCTATGAATCTCCATGGCTGGAGCATTTTAAAATGCTGTTACCCAATAAGTTCTCCACTGAACTGTGGCAGTCAGGAATCAAAGGGGTCACTCGCTCCTGTTCTCCTGAACAACAGGTAGGACCCATACCTATGACATATAATAAATATATTCAATGCTTAACCCCTTAACGACTACACGCGATCTTTTGACGGCGGTCAGTGCAGAGCCTCAGCTAAAAGACATTGCTGTAGTTGAGGGGGGTTAATTGCTGCTTGTGCGTTAAGAACCGGTTGCTACTAAAAGACTTATAGGGGTATTTCTAGTTAGTAAACGACCCTCTATTAGGTGTATTTCTGGTGCAGACTGTGGTCCTTTACACTGCGATCTGCGACTTTTCCTAGCTCATGCCAGGTCTAAAAAAGTGGCTGTGGCTTGTGAGGAAGGGGACGAGTCGGTAGGCCCGTGTCATTTACCATTTTCTACACCTGGTTTAGGCGTAGAAAATGGTCTAAATGTAAGACAGCAAAGAACATTTAGAAGCGGCCATGGATACAATGAAGTTATGGAGAGGCTTGAGACTGTACATAACTCCGGCAGATCCACCAACAGCTATAGGGGATATTAAGACCGGAGCCTAAAATGACAGTTGATAAAGGACCCCCTTAATTCTTGGTGCAGGCACCTGCTTCACAGCAGGGTTTGGAGGAAGCTCCGATCCCAGCTGTTAACCTTTGATTGCCATGGTCCATATCAAGGCCTGGTCAGAGGGGAGTTTCCCCCTGCCCCCCTGTAACCAGGTCTCCTGTGGGGGTAGGCAAGGGATAACTTCTAACAACCAGAATACCCCTTTATGGTCTTTTCAGGTCTGGTTATTAAGGAGTTAAAGGGACACTACCATCAACATTTTTAATCACATATTAAACCCTTTATTTGAATAATAGATGATAATAATTCTGATGCCACTTTTTGAATAATCCATGTATAACAAATATACATACTTATAATTATAGTAGTTTTTTATTAACAAAAAAACTACTAAAAGGCTTTCAGTATAATTTTTTTTAAAAATCACTCCATATATTCTAGTCCCTATCTTGGCTTTTTAACCTCCTTTTTTTTTTTAAAGAAGAACTCCCGCAAAAAAATTTTATTCTCTGACCTGTTAGAAAGGTGCATGATATAATCTGTAGTGATTGTCATTTTCTTTATCAGTGACCGTTTCTGTGAGTAAAAACCTCTCTTCTTATTGTAGCTGGGTCATGTGACCAACTCCCTGACCTCCAACTGACCCAGGACAAAAAGACAGTAACTGCTCTATTCATTCCTATGGGAGCCTCACTTTCAGTCTCATAGGAATACATAGACATAGACTTCCTGTCCACACATAAGTCTATGTATGAGTTGGTGGGTCTAATTGCTGGTCACATGACACAGATAAAAAACTTCAGGATGATATAAGTCAAAAATTCAGACACTGGTAAGAAAATGACATTCACTACAGATTATATCATTTTTTTTTTCATTAATTTTTATTAAATTTCAAATAGTGCAATAATACAAAAACAGAAAGAGGACATTTCGAGCAATGAATTCTTATATAATGGAACATACATGCACAGAAGAAAGGATTATAGACCAACCATAGGCCCCATAGGCAGCATGCATTGAAACTTCATCTGGCACCCCCCGGTGGATGTTTCGAATGAATGAGCATCAGGGTGAGATAACAGAGACACTTTAAAGGGAGTCTGTCACCACGATTTTGACTATTAAGTTATTTATAGCACTGGATTCAGCTGACTATAAGCATCTCCAAAACGTTATTGTTATAGGGCATAAATGAAGATCTGATGTTAAAAATACCTTTTTTATCAACTGTCAATCTCTTACTTAAGGAACCCAAGGGGATGTGCCAGCGATGTTGGAGCCCGGCCACGGCGATTCAGTTGGAGCCCAGGACCACCCACCTCATTAATATTCACTTCACTGCTTCAAGCAGTGAAGCTCCGGCACGGCTGTAATCCCGCGCAGGCGCAGTACATCCTGTGAAGCTGTAGCCCGCAGACCGCACGGCGCAGACCACTTAATGTACTGCGCCTGCGCGGGATTACAGCCGTGCCGGAGCTTCACTGCTTGAAGCAGTGAAGTGAATATTAATGAGGTGGGCGGTCCTGGGCTCCAACTGAATCGCCGTGGCCGGGCTCCAACATCGCTGGCACATCCCCTTGGGCTCCTTAAGTAAGAGATTGACAGTTGATAAAAAAGGTATTTTTAACATCAGATCTTCATTTATGCCCTATAACAATAACGTTTTGGAGATGCTTATAGTCAGCTGAATCCAGTGCTATAAATAACTTAATAGTCAAAATCGTGGTGACAGAATCCCTTTAATAGCTTTTGCCCATACTCATCACAATATGCCCTCGGTGATTTGAATTACTGGAGATCCACACCATCCAATTATTTAGTACTTTAACCCTTGCTTTCAAATCATGAGCAAAGACCAACTCATATTGTAAGTAAGTATTAACAAGCTGGAGTACTTCCTTTCTAGGGGGGGGGGGAATAGCTAACTTCCATCTTCTAGCTATCACTTTGCGTGTAGCGGTGAGAATGTGTGCCACCACCCAACGAGAGGTGCTAGGGATATCTGCTAGTCCTACCCCCAAGATGCATAATTCAGGGGTAAGAACTACCTGCATATCAGTAACTTCGGTAATGATGTTGTTTACCGCTTTCCAAAGCGGAGACACAGTACGGCAAAACCACCACATGTGAGAAGGAGTACCCAGTGCCCCACATCCTCTCCAACATTCAGGTGAGTAAGAGGGCACCATATGCGCTATCCTATTGGGGGTTAGGTACCATCTCAGCTGCAGCTTCCTACTCTGTTCAGCATGATTTAGGCTCTTTGAACACTTTAGAGACCAATAAAAAGCGTTTCTCCACTTTTCTTTAGGAAATTCCTTTCCCAACTCCTCCTCCCATTTCCTCATATACGGAAACTTGTCTCCAATTTCTTTATCTACTAGCGCTAGGTACCAGCATGAGATGGTGGACCTTGTTGTTCTCACACTTTTGAAGAGGCCTGATAGGGAGGAAGCTACAGCCGAGGGAGAACCATCCAATTTTCTCATCAGGAGATGTCGTATTTGTAGGTACTGATAAAACAGCACGTTAGGGAGGTGGAATTTGGTATGTCAGGTTTCAAAGTCCGCCAATACCCCATTTTCATACAAGCAGCCCAGAGTGGTAATGCCACAATCAAACCATTTGGAGAGAGAAAGTGTGGGTATAAGCAGCTCTATCACTGAAAGCGGGATGCAATCATGCTCCATAGCTACTGGAACTCGCAAGCTCAGAAATCTGTTCCAGGGGGACACTGCTAATTGCATGGTGTCCAGAGGTAGGGTGGGGGTGTAATTTCCCCATTTGCATGCCGCCACCAACGCTTTCAGAGAACCCCTCCTAGTGTGATGCTCCTCTATCTGCAAGCATCTTTGAGGCGATGAGGGGGACCACCATTCTGTCAATTGGTCCAAAACGTTGGCCATATAATAGTTATGCAAATCTGGGACTACAGATTATATCATGTACATTTCTAGCAGGACATGGAATAAAATTTTTGTCAGGAGTTCTTCTTTAAGCTTATATACTTTCTCACTCAGACAATTCAGTGCGACCAGTGCGGGAAAGGGGATGAATGACTCAATTAGAGCATCACACATTACACTAAGTGCAATGTTCTTCTGTGAACATCTTCCTATCAAGAGAACAATGGAGCCGTCAAACTGTCATCCTAATTCTACACCTACTGTTATACTAACAGATAACATCTATCCCTTACAACAGCAGTAAAATAACAAAGTGTCCAATATCTATACAAGGGTTTATCTCTCTGTGATCAGTGCCACAGGACATTCTGTAGTTCCTTTTTAATTGTATAGTACTGCCCAAATGAAAAAGAGAAACAGCCAAAAATTCTCAAAACAAATGTTTTCTATGAATATTGAGCTGAAAAAACTACCCTATTCTGACATATCCCTTTAAGATGAGAATACCTAAGAATGCATATTTGTTATAAAGATACTCACCATTTTTAATGAATTCTTTAATCAGCTGTCAGGAACCTAGAGAAAGAAAAAATATATAAGGTAAAGCATTCCTACATTTTATAAAATGTTAGTAACTCTGAAATCTGCGAATTTGACTTTATTGTTTCCAGTTTCATGTTAACAGCTTACAATCTAAACACGATACACCAGGAACTGAAGGTTCAGTACACCGTGTAACCTCCTTCTATTATTCCTTCATGTCAACAGTTTCCCTGCCCTGCCAGAGGTACAACACTTCACACAGCAGACGTCATCTCTATCGGGGCTCTTCACATGAACGTAAGGGCTCCGTGCCCCTGCTGCGGATCTGCAGTGCACAGGCACCAGCCGTGTGCACTCCGTGGTGTGGACCCATTGACTTAAAGGCAAAGACCCACTGACGTAAAGAAAAGGCAAAAGATAGGACATGTCCTATCTTTTGCGCTGTAGAAGCAAGGACCTACAAGCCCACAGAAGCACTTTGGACATGTCCTATCTTTTGCGGTGTAGAAGCAAGGACCTACAAGCCCACAGAAGCACTTTGGACATGTCCTATCTTTTGCGCTGTAGAAGCAAGGACCTACAAGCCCACAGAAGCACTTTGGACATGTCCTATCTTTTGCGGTGTAGAAGCAAGGACCTACAAGCCCACAGAAGCACTTTGGACATGTCCTATCTTTTGCGGTGTAGAAGCAAGGACCTACAAGCCCACAGAAGCACTTTGGACATGTCCTATCTTTTGCGGTGTAGAAGCAAGGACCTACAAGCCCATAGAAGCACTTTGCACATGTCCTATCTTTTGCGGTGTAGAAGCAAGGACCTACAAGCCCACAGAAGCACTTTGGACATGTCCTATCTTTTGCGCTGTAGAAGCAAGGACCTACAAGCCCACAGAAGCACTTTGGACATGTCCTATCTTTTGCGGTGTAGAAGCAAGGACCTACAAGCCCACAGAAGCACTTTGGACATGTCCTATCTTTTGCGGTGTAGAAGCAAGGACCTACAAGCCCACAGAAGCACTTTGGACATGTCCTATCTTTTGCGGTGTAGAAGCAAGGACCTACAAGCCCACAGAAGCACTTTGCACATGTCCTATCTTTTGCCATATCTTGCAGACAAGTCCTATCTTTTGCAGATCGCTGACCCATTTAAGTCAATGGGTCCACAACCTCACCACGGAGTGGAGAGGAATGGTGCCTGTGCACTACAGACCACTACTTGCGGTCCACAGAAAATAGCTGTACTGATACCCCAAACACGCCTATAACCTATCCATCAAAATTGCCCATAGGTAATGTATGTCACTCAACGCCTCGGCTGGAAGTGTGACTAGACCTTTTGATATTGTATGCATGAAAATAAATACTGCCATCTTAGCTATATCATACACAGTGATCCCTCAAGATACAGTGGCCTCAGGATACAATATTTTTGAAAAAAATATGCACCATCAAAGGGAGAGATTTATCAAGCTGGTGTAAAATAGTACTGGTTTAGTTGCCCATAGCAACCATTTCATTTCCCAAAGGAGATGTGAAAAAAAGAAAGGTGGAATCTGATTGGTTGCTATGGGCAACTAGGCCAGTTCTACTTTACATCAGTTTGATAAATGACCCCGCAATGTCTCTGACTCAGATCCAATCAATGAAAGCCACTTCTCTGGTAAAATAGCTGTATTAGTTGCTAGTTAGCAGCTATTCCTGACTGTTATATGTAAGGACTTGTTTTATCTGTCTTAGTTATCTGCTTATTTTTCTTGGATGACATTTTGGGCCTTTGGAACGACTACTCAAGTTACAAATGGTTTCAACATATAATGGTCGTCCTAGGAACAAATTCATATTGTAACTTGAAGGACCACTGTATACACACTTATCCTGAACAATCTTTCATAAAAAGGGACAGAAAACAAATCCAACTGGATGCAGTGAGATAGGGCTGAAACGATTCATCGATGTACTCGATGAATTCGACACAGAAAAATCCTCGATGCAAATTTTCTGCATCGAGGATTCGTTTGTGTCACGTGACCACAGAGCAGGAGTAAAATTACTTCCGCTCTGTGGTCTCCGCCGGCTGCAGCAGTTAACAGGTTATACTTACATGAACTGTAGAAGCGCCTTCGTACACGCCCCGGCTCTTCCATGGTCCCGCGCTGCACTTTGACCCGACGTCACACTGCGTCAGGACGCAGTGTGTACGTCAGGAACAATGTGCCGTGTGGGACCATGGAAGAGCCGGGGCGTGTACGGAGGTGCTTCTACAGGACATGTAAGTATTACATCTTAACTGCTGCAGGGGAGAACGGATGGTGGGGGAGGACTGAATCTTGAGGCACTGAGGGGGGGGGGGGGGGGGGGGGGCAAGCTGGTGGCACTGAGGGGGGGCAAGCTGGTGGCACTGAGGGGGGGGGCAAGCTGGTGGCACTGAGGGGGGGGCAAGCTGGAGGCACTGAGGGGGGGCAAGCTGGAGGCACTGAGGGGGGGGCAAGCTGGAGGGCACCTGGTGGCACTGGGGGGCAGGCTGGAGATACTGGGGGCAAGCTGGAGGCCCTGGGAGGCAAATTGGAAGCACCTGGTGGCACTGGGGGCGCAAGCTGGAGGCACTGGGAGGCGCACTGGGGGCATACTGCGGAGCAAGCTGGAGGCCCTGGGGGGCAAACTGGAGGCACCTGGTGGCCCTGGGAGGCAAGATGGTGGAACTGTGGGGCACTTGATGGTACTGGAGGGCAAGCTGATGGCACTGGGGAGCAAGCTGGTGGCATGTTATGGCAATGTTGGGGGGGGCACATGAAGGCACTTGGGGGCAAGCTGGAGGCACTGGGAGGCAAGCAGGAGGCACCTGGTGGCACTGGGGGGCAAACTGGAGGCACCTGGTGGCACTGGGGGGGCAAACTGGAGGCCCCTGGTGGCACTGGGGGGGCAAACTGGAGGCACAGGGGCCTGATGGCACAGGGGAGCTGATGGCATTGGGGGTAACTAATGACATATAGGACTGATGGCACGGGGGGGGGGGGGGGGGAGGTCTGCTGACTTAGAAAGGTAAACGTTCTTTTAATTAGCTATTTCTTATTAGAGTACTCGATTAATCGTTGGATTAATCGGTAGATTACTTGATTACTAAAATAATCGTTTACTGCAGCCCTACAGTGAGAATCCTACAGTGCGGAGATATAAAGCGGGCCGACTCACAGATGCAAAGCAACTTGTCAAGAACACAATACAACTCAATGCGGCAATTGTGTCCACCTCTGAATGGCACAGACACTGAATTCATTAGACATTGTAACTCATCCCAGAAGAGATGACGGCTTTTGTGCATCAAGATCAAGGTCTTGTGTAGCACAGGGTACGCTTTATCATGTGTGCCCAGAAACATCACTGCACAAAGAGCCAAATCTCAGATATGCAATGGCATGCTGCAAACAACTGGAAAAAATTAAAGGCTGATTCTGCAGTCCATTATGACAGCAGCCATTAGGTATCATGGTGGAAAACGCACAATGACGCCTGCAATATGAAGGTGAATATATGCATATATGCGTTATGCTTCGGTCTACTCCATCACAGGCCTTGGCGTCTTTCCTAATTCCGCATCCAGATCTATTTCTTGGCAGGGTTTCTTTGGCCGTCTGCCCTCAGTTCTGACCACTGGATCTTGTAAGTTGCTTCACTATCTTTATGCACATATTTTGGCCTTGCCTTCCTTGCTGATATCACTAAAGGAGGAATACACATATATATTCAGGTACTGGCCACTGCCATTAAAAATGGTTCATTTCCCAACCAATCTCAAAGAGGTATTCCGATTACATTAAAGGGGTTGTCCGGGTTCAGCTCCCATTCTTCCCCCACTCAGCCCCTCTAACATGATGCTCTCCCTTGCCCTGTGCTGGATTGCGCAGGCAAGGGCTTTTTTGTTTACATTTTTACACTGCTAGGCAGAGGTGGTGACATCCCTGGTACTCATGGGCGGGCTTTAGCGCTTTTTCACAGGCTAGGCCAGCCCTAAAGCCTTCCCATTAGTGCCAGTGACATCACTGGGCTCACTGCTAGGCGGAAGCCTCTGCCTAGCTTTCCCATTGAGAGTGTCACTGGATCTCCAGAAAAAGTCCTTGCCCTATGCGATACAGTGCAGGGCAAGGGAGAGCATTGGAGCTCATGTCAGAGGGGCTGAGTTGGGGAAGAAGGGGATATGCCCGGGTTCAGCTATGAACCTGGACAACCCCTTTAAGTAATCCGCTATCCACAGGATAGGGGATAACTATTAGATCCCCTGTGTGATATCAGTCATACACAGATAATACAAGATTCACCATTCACAATTGGTGATGAACACAGGTTACCTCCTCCTCCTCCCTGCACAATGACCTCTGTACAGGTCATAGATCATGCCTAGAAAACTCTCCCATAAAAGTCAATGAACATATCATGTCCACTGCATCTATAGTCAAGGTGCTGTCCCATAATCATGTACAGAAAATAGAATTAAAAAAAACTACCACAAGAAAATAAAAACAGACTAAAAATAAATATACGTTTCAGGGTAGTTGATCCTTTCCTTCCTATGATACTTATCAGCCGAATTCCCTCCCTGTGAGACTGGCAGGTCTGAACTCTGTAATGATCTGTAGCAAGCAGCGTCTGATCCACTGCCAGGGGTGACAATTTAGACCTCTGGGCAGTCTGATTTGAGGGGTCTAGGCATTCAGTAAAAGGATATGTTTCTATAGTGTCATACAAAATGTTATAAAATGAATGAAAGGAGAAGACAGCATAAATATAGCTTCAGCCATCTGTACGAATTACCCAGGAAACATGTAGTAAGTGCTGCAACATTACAAATCTCAGGCTCACATCATGCAGCGTGTCCAGCAGAGGTGAGGTCAGCTTATGTGGGCCCCTCTCTGCAGAAATAAAGGGCTTATCCAGCCCCTATAATGCCCTGGCCCATCACACAGGTTGTACTTACCTTGCTCCCTGGCACCCATGATGCTTCTGATGCCCACATGGCTGGTGCTGCATCTCCCCATTGTGCAGATTAAAACATCCGGTGACGGGGGTGGGGGTGTTGGTGGCAGCCAACAGAAGGTCACGACGGGGACGAGTCTCCATAGCATTGCAGGTGACGCTAGGGAGGCTCTTCCCTGTCCCGGCCTGCTATAGGCTGAACACCAACCCCCCTCATCGGATTTTTTTTTATCCTCGCAACAGGGAGATGCACGCCGTGTGCTGGGGAGCAAGGTAAGTATAACCTGTGTGAGGGGCCCAGGCATTAGAGGGGTTGGATAACCCCTTTAAAGGGAATGTTCAATATTAGAAAACTAATGATGCTTTATTCCAAAAACAGACCCAAACCTGTCCATGGGTTGTGTCTGGTAGTGCAGCGAGATTGGTGGGTAAGTCTAAAGTGTATGGGGCGCTCCCGACTCTCCCCCTGACATAGGATGTCCGAGGAGAGAAGAATGGGGCAAAGTAAGTATTTTCGTCAGAAGTCTTCCAGCAGCTTTCTTCTCACTCCCCTTTGAATACACATACTCGCTCAGGCTAATCTGAACGTGCATGCTGGAGCCAGGAGCGATAGCTGTCGGACAAGCAATGCTACAGAATGTGTACGGATGGGTTTACACTAAAAAGCGGTTTATCTAATACAAATCCATTCATTACAACATGTAGCCAGCTCCACAGTTTCTCTAAAAAGTCTTGGCTAGAAGGCAACTATTGCACAAGGTCAGTGTAGATCAAATTTCAGCTAAAACGCTGTCCGCAGCCATTAGAAGTGTTACAGCGGGATTTTACAATATCAATGGAGGTTTACAATGAGAAAAAAAATCAAATTATGGGCGGATTATACTGGGTGTGGGCCATTCTGCTTCTTCACGTCTGTTCTTTAGCACCATCTAGTGGAATAAGACAGCATTACCAAATGGCTCTGGGTCTGGCACTAGACGGCTTGGTTCTATGAAAAAGATGACCTGAAATCTGAACCTGAGAAGGCTGGCAGCAGAAAAGGTGTCCAGAATCACCCACTTATATTCCATTTATACAGGCGTACGGGACAGAGCTGACACAGGGGTAAAGGAAATTTACAGGGGGCTGGAAACGTGTATGCACAAAGCAGTGACACATTACTGGGTAGGTGGAGATTTTGGAATCTTTTAAAGGGCACTAAACAGCACAGATGTTAAATGTCTGACAGCTAGGGGGCGTACCACTGTGATCCCCAGCCCCATTCCTTCTCACTGGACAAGTAGCAGTAAGCAGACATTTAAATGGAGAAGCGATTGAACATGTACGCCCCCCCTCCCTTTCCATTCATGTGATCGCTGCAGCCAATCCGTGGCCTCAGTGGTTACATGTGCTATAATAGTACATGACACAGCGGTGTTGTTTGTGCACACGTCACTGCTCAGGACAATGACTGGCTGCAGCGGTCAAGTGACCACAGACAGGACGTCGTCACTTTTTGTCCATCAGGCCTAGAGTGGGACTTTCAAAATACCATTCATTTTTTATTTGAAGAAGAACTCCCGCAGAAATTTTTATTCTCTGACCTGTTAGAAAGGTGCATGATATAATCTGTAGTGATTGTCATTTTCTTATCAGTGACTGTTTCTGTGAGTAAAAACCTCTCTTCTTATTGTAGCTGGGTCATGTGACCAACTCCCTGACCTCCAACTGACCCAGGACAGAAAGCCAGTAACTGCTCTATTCATTCCTATGGGAGCCTCACTTTCAGTCTCATAGGAATACATAGAGAATTAGACTTCCTGTCCACACATAAGTCTCTGTGTGAGTTGGTGGGTCTAATTGCTGGTCACATGACACAGATAAGAAACTTCAGGATGATAGAAGTAAAAAATTCAGACACTGGTAAGAAAATGACATTCACTACAGATTATTACATCATGTACATTTCTAGCAGGACATGGAATAAAATTTTTGTCGGGAGTTCTTCTTTAAGTCAATTTACCCCTTCAACCCCTTGAAGACAGGGCAGTTTTCTGTTTTTTCGTTATTTACTCCCTGCCTTCCAGGAGCCATACCTTTTTTTTTCTGTCCACTGTTTTTTGTGGGATAAGTTGTACTTTCTAATGACACCATTTTATATTGCATACGATGCATTGTGAAGCTAGAAAAAAAAAATGCAACAGTTTTATGGGTTTCGTTGTTTTCAGTGTTCCATATGTGGTACAACTGACCTGTTACCTTAATTCCATGGGTCAGTATGATTATAACATTTATATTGTTTTTCGTCTTTTAGTAAAAAAAAAAAAAATTCTTTTCATCACCATATTCTGTCCCCCATAACTTTTTTTTATTTTTTATAGTTATGTCTATAGAGTTCTGTGAGGGTTTGATTTTTTGCAGGGCAATCTGTAGTTTTTATTGATACCATTTTGGTGTGTGTAAGACTTTTTTTCATTTTTATTACATTTTTTTGAGAGGTGAAAAAATGGCAAATCAGCCATTTAGATTTTTTCCCATTATGCCCTTCACTACACAGAATAAATACATTTATATTTTAACAGTACATGCATCTTGGGATGCGGTGGTGCTAATGATGTTTATTTTTGGGAAAGGGAGGTGATTTTTAAATTATTTTTTTTTAAAGTCAAATTTCATTTTACACATATTTTACACTTATATTAAAGGGGTAAACATGGTACCCTGTAACCATGTACTATGCCAAGATTAGCTGAGCGGACTCCTGCTTCTGACTACTAAGCTAGGCTTAGAGAACTGCATGTCAGCTCTTAGCGTAGTAGTCAGAAGCAGGAGCCGCTCAGCTAATCCTGTCATAGTACATGGTTACAGGGTACTTATCTGCTATGCCAGGAGTTAGTAATCCTCTGGGAGGGCACGGGCAGGAGCAGCAATATGCGCTCCTGCCCGTACTCCCTGCTTATATACGACCCCAAACATAAATTTTACAGCCCTTACTCCATACACTGCTTAATTAATAAAATATATTACAAAAAGTTTTATTAGGGACATCTTATTAAAATTTCATACAAAGGTTTAGTTACTCTTTAAGGCCTCATGCACACGAATGTGTGCCGGCCGGGCCCGTGCTGCGGATTGCAAATTGCGGTCCACACTGCACAGGCACCGACTGTGGGGCCGTCACATGTGGATCGCGGACCCATTCACTGCAATGGGATCCACATCCAACAGTCCGCACCGCAAAAAAGTAGTACGTGCCTCCATTCCGCACTGCGCCTCATCTTCCCCGATTGCGGACCCATTCAAGTAAATAGGTCCGCATCCGACATGCGGGGTGCACATGGCTGGTACCCCTGTATTGTGGACCCGCTGTTTGTGGGCCGCAATACGGCCACGACTGGCCAACGGCCGTGTGCATGAGGCCTAATACTGATGACCTATGCTCTGGATAGGTCATCAGTATCTGATCGTGGGGGGGTCTAACATCTGGGATCCCCGTCAATCAGCTGTTCACAGGAACGACGCTGACTTCTCAGACAGCTGATTGGCGGGGATCCCAGATGTTAGACCCCCAACAATCAGATACTGATGACATATCCATCTTAAAAAAGCAGGAACTCCTTGAAACCTCCACTGCATTCTTAGAGGTTACTAAGGGGCGGTGTTCTCTTCCACTGCTGTGCTTCACTATAGAACAGGGATAAAGAAACTACAACTCCCAGAATGCTTCATTCACTTCTATGGGAGTAAGAAGAAAAGCCGAGCAGGCGGCCCTGAGACGGGGAAGGGGAGGAATCAAAGTACTATGTGCATGTGGTGTTTTTTTTGTGTTAAAAAAAACTAATGCGGAATCCACATCTTTTTGGATGTTTTTTTTCCTGTCACATTTTTAATGCGCTTTTTGGTGTGGATTTACATTGCTGCCCATTTTCTATGTGAATTCTGGATGCGGAATGTCAACAATGGACAGGTCACCTTTTTTCCCCACATTGCAGTTTTAAAAAAATGCAACCAGAAAAGAAAACGGAGTCAAAATTAACATGACATCACTGGAGAATATCTGCATGCATTTCTGGTACAGAATCCGCTCCAAAAATCCCTCAGGAAAGCACTGCATACTCAGGGGTTGCCAAACTTTTTTAAGGATTCTTTGTGGCATCTTTTGTTAGGTTTGGGGGTGGACATGGGTCCTGGGGATCAACTACAGGGCTTCATTCTCCTAGGAGCCCATATATTCTAGTCACAGCCAGATAGGGGGATATACTGAAGCCCTCCGTCAGATGTATACATTGGGAGCTTTTTATGGCATATACATCAAATAGAGGGTAACAGTAAGATGTGAACAGCACCTTACAGCTCTATAATATAAGCACCCTACCTCAGCAGCCGTGCACCACAGAGATGCAAACTGTACCCACAGACGCCTCCATGCCCGGTGGATGGTAACTGCTGGTGGCTAAAGGACCTTTCATGATGTCATGACCATGTGATCAGTCACATGTATGGGAGGAGTCAGAATCTAAACTCTGCTGCTTCAGCCAGCTCAAGCCTCGTTCATACGTCAGTGTTTCACGGACGTCTGCTATATGTGTTCTCCATGGACAGCACACGTATCCATTCATTTTATTGATGACACAATAAAATGAATGGAGCTTAGCCGCACCCAGGCCAGTGATAGTAGTCGTGACGTCACTGGCCTGCGGTAAACACAGCTCCTGCAGCGCCGCTGCCTTCTCAAACAGCTGATCGGCAGGGGTCCCGGGTGTTGGACCCCCGCCGATCAGATGCTGATGATCTATCCAGAGGATAGATCATCAGTTTGAAAAAACTACAGAACCCCTTTAAATACTGTCCGGTGGCATGAAGGGGGAATAATAGCTATGTGGGGGCATTAAGGGGACTGGGTGGGATTATATGTATAGTTAAGTTGTGGGTGGAGTTAGAGGAGTGGCCTAGTGCAGAAAAAATTTGCCCCTCTTTGGCGCTTTGCAAAGTTGGGAGGTATGGGCTCCTACGACCAGTGTTGAAGAAAGACAGGGACACAACAAAGTTACTTAAATATGGTTTATTAATTGTTCCAGCCAATTTACAGTTCAGTAAAACCGGATCGCAGCCGTGTCAGGTAGTCAGTCCATAACAACGAAATAGGTAATGCAGGCTCGGGTCTCCTTTAGAACCGCCCTCAGGCCAGTGTTGCTCCACACGTGTTTTGCACTTGATCTGTAGCCTCTCACTCTAGCACAGGGATCAGTAACCTTCGGCACTGTAGCTGCTGTGAAACTGCAACTCCCAGCATGCAAACATGCTTGGTTGTTCTTCTAACTCCCACAGAAGTGAGTGAAGCATTCAGGGAGTTGTAGTTTCTGAACAGCTGGAGTGCCGGAGGTTGCTGATCCCTGCTTTAGCAGACACACCCTGATTTTTTCCTGGTCTTTCCCATGCAACATCTTTAAAGTGAATCTACTTTGTCATCACTGCCTACTGACCATAATCCCAGTTCTCTCCTCTCCAGGTATGCCTTCACTAAACCTATTTGCTGCACCCAACTTTCCCAGAATCTGATATTTTCCACACATCTCATCTTTCCTTCTCATTCCCTGGTATGTCTTCATTGAACCTAACTGCTGCACCCAACTTTCCCAGAATCTGATATTATCCACACATCTCATCTTTCCCTCCCGTCCCCTGGTATGTCTTCATTGAACCTAACTGCTGCACCCAACTTTCCCAGAATCTGATATTATTTACACATCTCATCTTTCCTTCTCATCCCCTGGTATGTCTTCATTGAACCTAACTGCTGCACCCAACTTTCCCAGAATCTGATATTATTTACACATCTCATCTTTCCTTCTCATCCCCTGGTATGTCTTCATTGAACTTTAACCCCTTCATGACATGGCCATTTTTCACCTTAAGGACCAGGCCAAATTTTGGAAATCTGACGTGTCACTTTATGTGGTAATAGCTTTGAAACACTTTTACTTATCCAAGCCGTTCTGAGATTGTTTTCTCGTGACACATTGTGCTTCATGACAGTGGTAAATCTGAGTCAATATAAATCACTTTATAAAAAAAAAATCCTAAATTTACAGAAAATTTGGAAAAAAATTGTAATTTTCAAACTTTGAATTTCTCTGCTTTTAAGGCAGATAGTGATCCCTCACAAAATAGTAATTACTTTACATTTCCCATATGACTACTTTATGTTGCCATCATTTTGTAGATATAAATTTTATTTTTTGGGGACGTTAGAAGGCTTAGAATTTTAGAAGTAATTCTTAAAATTTTTAAGAAATTTTCCAAAACCATTTTTTTTAAGGACCAGTTCAGTTCTGAAGTCACTTTGTGGGGCTAACATAATAGAAACAACCCATAAATGACCCCATTTTAGAAACTACACCCCTCAAGGTTTTCAAAACTAATTTTACAAACTTTGTTAACCCTTTATGTATTCCACAAGATTTAAAGGAAAATGGAGATTACATTTCTAAATTTCACTTTTTTGGCACATTTTCCATTTTAATCCATTTTTTCCTGTAACACATCAAGGGTTAATAGCCAAACAAAACTCAAAAACTATTATCCTGATTCTGTGATTTACAGAAACACCCCACATGTGGTCGTAAACTACTATATGGGTGCACAGCAGGGCGCAAAAGGAAAGGTGTGCCAGATGGTTTTTGGAGGGCAAATTTTGCTAGACTGGTTTTCAGACACCATGTCCCTTTTGAAGCCCCCCTGATGCACCCCTACAGTAGAAACAACCAAAAAGTGCCCATATTTTGGAAACTAAGGGATAAGGTGACAGTGTTATTGATACTATTTTGGGGTACATATGATTTTTTTGATCGCTTTATATTACGCTTTTTGTTAGGCAAGGTAACCAAAAATAGCTTTTCTGGCTCAGTTTTTTTTTTTTTTTGAACAGTGTTCATCTGACAGGTTAGATCATGTGCTATTTTTATAGAGCAGATTGTTACGGACATGGCGATACCTAACATGTATAGTTTTTTTAATTTATTTAAGTTTTACACAATAATATTATTTGAAACAAAAAAATCATGTTTTAGTGTCTCCATTGTCTGAGAGCTGTAGTTTTTTTATTTTTTGGGCAATTAACTCAGGTAGGGGCTCATTTTTTGCGGGAAGAGGTGACGGTTAGATTGGTACTATTTTGAGGGGCATACGCCTTTTTGATCGCTTTCTATTACACTTTTTGTGATGTAAAGTGACAAAAATGGCTTTTTTGACCCTGTTTTTATTTTTATTTTTTTACGGTGTTCACCTGAGGGGTCGGGACATGTGATATTTTTGTAGAGCAGGTTGTTACGAACGTGGCGATATCTAACATGATTGGGGTATTTTTTTTCTTTTTTTACTAATTTCAAATTTGAGTTTTGGGGGGAAAATGGGATTTTTTTTTTACTTTTTTTATTTTTTACACTTTTTTTTTACACTTTTTTAGATTCAGACCCACTTGGTTCTTGAAGAACCAGTGGATCTGATTGTTCTATAATACACTACAGTACACTGTATAGGAGGGGGAGGGAGCTCCCTCCCTGTTAACCCCTTCCATCCAGCGGTCCCTACAGACCGCGGCATGGAAGGGGTTAAACTGCTGACATCGGCGCCAGCACCGATGTCAGCAGTTAGAACCGCTCGGCCATCCTGAAATATCATTGTGGCTGCAATGCCCGCCCGCTGCATACCGCACACCCCCCCACCCCCCCATGCCATCTAAAAAAAAGTGAAAAATAGCGATCTGGGGTGGGGGGGATAATAAATAAATAAATCGATCCACATTTATATATATTCTATTTATTTAACTATACAAAGCATTATCATCGCTGTGATTGGCTAGTCTGAACAGACTAGCCAATCACAGCGATCGCTAGCCTGGGACCGCCCCCATTGGTCCCGGGCTGTTAAGCTGAGACCCCTGGCTGTATGTAACAGCCGGGGTCTCAGCGCTGTCACCATGTCAGAAGACATGGTGACAGTTTAATGTAATGACGAGTATACTCGTCATGGAGCGCTAAATAGCAGTGCTCCATGACAGTTTAATGTAATGACGAGTATACTCGTCATATAGCGTGAAGGGGTTAATATATCTTTCCCTGCTGGATTTCTTGAGTATTTGTTTACATTAACTATTTCACCCCTGTATCTGGTCCTCCTTTGATTAGGCCAAATGTAGCCCCCTCCCCTCTTGGTCACATCTGATTGAACACTGAGTGGTATAAATATAAGTGCTTAGGTCTTTTCCATGCAACATCTTCTTTTAAGTGCAACTCCTTAAATGCTTATACAGAATTATAAGAAAACTGTTTGAGCAGGTGGCTCACCCCCTTGTGACTGGATATTATAGGTGCTCTGTCCAAAATGACTCACCACGTCATCAACCAAAAGTAACTTATATATATATATATTAGACAGGCACTCAAGACTGGAGTTATATAGATATATATTTAATCATACATTTAATAGTACATATCATAGTCAAAATAAGAACAAAAATGAGATAAAACTTAATAAAAGATTGATAAAACATTTTTTTTTAAATTTTTTTGTGTACTTCATCCAACAGATTGTTTTGGAGATAATAGTTCATTTGTCTGTAGGGTCAATAGATGCAGGCTAGAGTTCATATATCTCCAGATTATATACTCATATACATCTATGGATAAGGGGCAATATCTTCTTCTATGCCACAAGAAACATTAATTACTGTCCCGTAGATCTTGTTTCAAATATGAGATGTTAGTTATAAATAATAGTAATTAGTAGTGGTTAGTAATATTCTTAATCTTCTTTATAGTAGTGGGTAAGTCATACCAAGCAAGATAGTCAATGTTCACTTCATCAGTGGCGTCCCACCTGACGTAAGTGAGCAGGTACACACTTACCCCTACCAGCATACACAGGGATTTTCAACGTAGTCTTATTATACCACTTCCACCTTCAATATTCGGTGCAGACCGGAATGACTGTCTTAGTTCCGGAATATCTCTAGGAGTATACGCCGTCTGGAGTCTCTCTGCGTCCTTGTTGGGCGTCCCACATGAATGAAGTATCACTGTTCAGACTGCCTTGTCACGTGACTCACCAGTAGCCGGCTTCACTTAGCTTCACTTTGGCCACTGATGAAGAAGTCTAATCTTCGAAACGCGTTTGGAATTCTGACTACCGAAAAACTACCCACTAACAGTTTTATGGATGGTAGATTATCGCTATTTCATCTGATGAATTTAAAGTAAATCACATCCCGTAAGTGAAGCCGGCTTCTGGTGAGTCACGTGACACGGCAGTCTGAACAGTGATACTTCATCCATGTGGGACGCCCAACAAGGACGCAGAGAGACTCCAGACGGCGTATACTCCTAGAGATATTCCGGAACTAAGACAGTCATTCCGGTCTGCACCTAATATTGAAGGTGGAAGGGGTATAATAAGACTACGCTGAAAATCCCTGTGTATGCTGGTAGGGGTAAGTGTGTACCTGCTCACTTACGTCAGGTGGGACGCCACTGATGAAGTGAACATTGACTATCTTGCTTGGTATGACTTACCCACTACTATAAAGAAGATTAAGAATATTACTAACCACTACTAATTACTATTATTTATAACTAACATCTCATATTTGAAACAAGATCTACGGGACAGTAATTAATGTTTCTTGTGGCATAGAAGAAGATATTGCCCCTTATCCATAGATGTATATGAGTATATAATCTGGAGATATATGAACTCTAGCCTGCATCTATTGACCCTACAGACAAATGAACTATTATCTCCAAAACAATCTGTTGGATGAAGTACACAAAAAAAATTTTAATTTTTTTTTTTTATCAATCTTTTTTTTTTTAATTAAGTTTTATCTCATTTTTGTTCTTATTTTGACTATGATATGTACTATTAAATGTATGATTAAATATATATCTATATAACTCCAGTCTTGAGTGCCTGTCTAATATATATATAATATACAGAATTATACCAGAATGTAACCAGAAAGGGACCAAAGGTAACTACTGCAATAGTTCATGCAAACAATCATTCAAATTTTCATCCTGCTTTTCCCACTTTTCCTAAAACTCCTGAAATATCCTGACATCTAATCACTCAGCAATGAACTCTCCCTCCATCTTACCTACTCATCTGACCACTTGCGCAAACCTGTTTGGCAACATAAAACACTTCCTTCCCAAACACACACTGCCTCCTCATGACCTCTCCTTTCCACTTTCTCTGCTTCTTCTTATTGCTGGCGATATCTCTTCAAATTCAGGCCCCCCTCAGCAAATTCCCACTATTACCTTTACTTCTCACTACAAATCTCGTTCTAAAAATTTCTGCAACCCCATAAACCTGAAAAACATTCCTCTGTCCCCTGCTCCCTCTTGCAGGAGCATTATGGAATGCACGCTCTGTCTGTAACAAACTATCCTATATCCATGACCTCTTCATCTTCCAAAAACTTTCCTTTCTGGGTCTCACAGAAACATGGCTGTCACCCTTTGACACTTCCTCCCCTGCTGCGCTCTCTTATAGCGGATTTATTTCACCCACAACCCCCGCCCCGGCTGCAAACTTGGTGGAGGAGTTGGTCTGCTTCTATCAGACAACTGCTCCTACAGTCCAACACCACTGCCACCCTCCATAATTCTCACTTCATTTGAAGTACACTCTGTTCGCAGATACTCTCCCTCCAACCTCCAAGTAGCTGTCATTTACCGCCCCCCAGGCCCATCCACCATCTTTCTTGACCACTTTAACATCTGGCTCCTACACTTTCTTTCTGCTGACATCCTCACTATCATCATGGGTTACTTCAACATTCCCATTGACACTTGCCATTCGACCGCCTCCAAATTTCTGCCACTCTCTTCCTCCTTCGGCCTCTTGCAGTGGTCTTCCGCTCCCACCTACAGAGATGGTTACACTCTCGATCTTATCTTTACCCGCCTCTGCTCCCTATCTAACCTTTGTAATTCGCCTCTCCCCCTATCTGACCACAACCTACTCACCTTCTCTTCACTGGTCTCTTCTGCTACTCCCCTGGTCCACACACTAGCACACCCCCGCAGGAACCTTAAGATCTTGACTTTTGCTTGCTTTATGACTCTCTTCTGCCACTCTCTATCATTTGTTCCCTCCAAGACCCTGATGATGCCACTACTCTGTATAACACCAAAATAACTACAGCTCTGGACTCTGTTCCCCCTCACACACAACACAACCTGAAAAATCTACAGACAACCCTGGCACACCAACCTGACCAAGAAACACAGACAAACTTGCAGAGCTGCTGAGCGACGATGGAAAAAAATCCCATTCTAAGGATCACTTCACCACATACAAAAAATCCCTCCTCATTTTCAAATCCTCACTCGCTGATGTAAACCAGGCCTACTTCTCATGTCTAATATCTTCCCTGTCCCACAACCCCAAACATCTTTTTACAACTTTTAACTCTCTCCATCCCCCAGCGCCCCCACCCTCACTTCTCATCTCAGCTGAGGACTTTGCCACATACTTCAAACAAAAGATTGTCAACATCAGAGAAGGCTTAGGCGCACAGTCCCCACAGCCCCTCTACACAACTACTCAGTCCTCTTCTCCCAAAACCTGCTTCTCCACCGTTACAGAAGAAAAACTTTCCACTCTACTCTCCACATCACATCTCACCACCTGCGCACATGACCCAATCCCATCCCACCTCATTCCTAACCTCCCCACAGTGTTTACTACAGCCCTAACTCATCTCTTCAACCTATCCCTAACCTCTGGTGTCTTCCCCTCTGGTTTTAAACACGCTGCCATTAAACCCGTCCTTAAAAAGTCTTCACTTGACCCATCTTCTTTGTCCAGCTGTCACACCATATCACTTCTTCCATATGCCTCAAACCTACTTGAGCAACATGTCCATTCTGAAATGTCCTCTCACCTCTCCTCCTGCTCACTCTTTGACCAGCTACAATCTGGCTTCCGTCCCCACCACTCGACTGAAACTGCCCTTACCAAAGTCACCAACGACATGCTAACAGCCAAAACAAAAAAAACATTACTCTGTCGTCCTCTTCTACCTGTCCTCTGCCTTTGACACTGTCGACCATTCCCTTCTGTTACAAACTCTCTCATCTCTTGGCATCACCGACCTGGCCCTCTCATGGATCGCATCATACCTCACAGACTGAACACTTAGCGTCTCCCACTCTCACACCACCTCCTCTTCTCATTCCCTCTCTCTATTGGTGTCCCGCAAGGCTGTGTCCTAGAACCCCTGCTCTACTCTATCTACACCCTCGGCCTGGGAAAGCTCATAGAGTCCCATGGCTTTCAGTATCACTTTTATGCTGACGACACACAAATCTACCTCTCTGGCCCAGACGCCACCACCTTATTATCCAGAATCCCGCAATGCCTATTTTCAATGTCCTCTTTCTTCTCCTCTCGCTTTCTAAAACTTAACATGGATAAAACAGAATTTATCATCTTTCCCCCATCTTGCACAACACCCCCCTCCCCCAACAGACCTATCTATCACGATCAATGGCTACACACTCTACCTGGTCAAACAAGTCCGCTGCCTTGGAGTGACCTTGGATTCTGCCCTCTCCTTCTGACCACACATCCAAGCCCTTTCCACCACCTGCTGCCTCCAACTCAAAAATATCTTCCGCAGCTGTGCGTTCCTCTAGTACTAGTACATGCTCTCATCATCTCCCGCCTAGACTACTGCCACATTCTCCTCTGTGGCTTTCCATCTAGCACTCTCGTCCACCTCCAATCTATCCTCAACTCTGTGGCCGGATAATCCACCTCTCACCCTGTTACTCCTCTGACTCTCCCCTCTGCCGATCCCTTCACTGGCTCTCCATTGCCCAGAGAATTCAGTTCAAAATACTAACAAATACATACAAGGCGTCCACAACCTGTCCCCTCCCTAAATCTCAGAGCTACTTTCCCGATACATCCCCACATGTAATCTCCAATCCTCACAAGACCTTCATCTCTCCTCCCCTCTTCCCACAATTGCCTCCAAGATTTCTCGCGTGCATCCCCCATAATCTGGAACTCGCTACCCCAACATATCAGACTCACCTACAGTGGAAGCCTTCAAAAGAAACCTGAAAACCCACCTCTTCAGACAAGCCTACAGTGACCCTGCTGCCGCCATTACCAGCTCTACCCTCTCCTACTGTGTCCTTCTTCCATACCATATAGATTGTAAGCCCTCGTGGGCAGGGCCCTCTCTCCTTGTGTACCAGTTTGTAATTCGTCTTGCTTCATGTTTAGTGCAATTGTCTGTATTATGTATGTAAACCCCTTTTAATATGTACAGCGCTATGGAATGAATGGCGCTTTAATAATAAATAATATTAATAATTCATGCTACTGACTTTTTAAAAACATCTGTAGACATGAGCCACGTTTAAAACCCGGAATGGATCGTGGGGAATAAGCACCCAACCAGCACTTTGCTTATTCCCAGTAAAAGCCAGGCCTGGATTAGGTGATACCAGCTATACTAGTAGCAACAGTGTCCACTATCTATCTTAGTGGACACTCTAGTTACTGGCTTCCACTCCACCAAAGCTGGGTAGCTTGGTGGCACGTCTCATGTGCACCACAGCAAACTACGATATGCATCTCCTTAAAGGGGTTGTACGGGTTCAGAGCCCGGACATACCTTTAAATTCACCCAGGCAGCCCGCCTGAACAGGGCATCGGAGCATCCTATGCTCCGATGCCCTCCTTTGCCCTGCGCTAATTAGCGCAGGGCAAAGGCATTTCGCCCGGGCTCTTTATGTAAATAAAAGAGCCCTTGCCCTGCGCGATCCAGCGCAGGGCAAGGGAGGGCATCGGAGCATGAGATGCTTCGATGCAGGAGCGTAGCTAATGGCTCATGGGCCCTGGTGCAAGAGTTCAGCTTGGGCCCCCCTTCCCTCAGTTCTTTGTGTATTTCTTATGCGGCACAAGGGTCTTTGGGCCCCCTCAGGCTCCTGGGCCCGGTAGCGACTGCTACCTCTGCACCCCCTATAGCTACGCCCCTGCTTCGATGCCCTGTTCAGACGGGCTGCCTGGGTGAATATAAGGGTATGTCCTACTGTGTCCTTCTTCCATACCATATAGATTCAGAGCTGAACCCGGACAACCCCTTTAATAGGTTTCCTGCATCATTCTATACCTATATATTCTATATATTCACATACCTTCCTTCATATATGAGGCCTGTCACTGCCTCACAATATATACAGTACAGACCAAAAGTTTGGACACACCTTCTCATTCAAAGTGTTTTCTGTATTTTCATGACTATGAAAATTGTACATTCACACTAAAGGCATCAAAACTATGAATTAACACATGTGGAATTATATACTTAACAAAAAAGTGTGAAACAACTGAAAATATGTCTTATATTCTAGGTTCTTTAAAGTAGCCACCTTTTGCTTTGATTACTGCTTTGCACACTCTCGGCATTCTCTTGATGAGCTTCAAGAGGTAGTCACCTGAAATGGTTTTCACTTCACAGGTGTGCCCTGTCAGGTTTAATAAGTGGGATTTCTTGCCTTATAAATGGGGTTGGGACCATGAGTTGTGTTGGGCAGAAGTCAAGTGGATACACAGCTGATAGTCCTACTGAATGGACTGTTAGATTTTATATTATGGCAAGAAAAAAGCAGCTAAGTAAAGAAAAACGAGTGGCCATCATTACTTTGAGAAATGAAGGTCAGTCAGTCCGAAAAATTGGGAAAACTTTGAAAGTGTCCCCAAGTGCAGTCGCAAAAACCATCAAGTGTTACAAAGAAACTGTCTCACATGAGGACCGCAACATGGATGTGCAACACGGATAAGTTATATATCGCTCTTCTGAAAAGGGCCTCATGCACAAGTCCGTTGCCCATATTGCAGCCCGCAAGTGCTTCCATGGTGTTTCTGCAAATTGCGGTCCCCAATGCATGGAACGGCCGCACAACAACCGTGTGCAGGAGACCTAAGGCTACATTCACATGATATTGAAAAAAATTGCCGTTAAGAACGGATAAACTGTCAGAATCTATAATAGCCCTCAGTATCTATAATAGCCCCCATTTGTGAACCCAGTATCTATATTAGCCCCTATTTGAACCCCCAGTATCTATATTAGCCCCTATTTGAACCCCCAGTATCTATATTAGCCCCTATTTGAGCCCCCAGTATAGCTGGTACCAACAAATTAAAAAAAAAAAAAAAAAAACGACTCACCACAGGCATTCGGGGGCAGTGTGTGAGGTCACAATTCGGGGAGCGGCAGTAAGGTGCTGCTGCCTCCAGTGCAGAGCCATGTGTGCCATAGTTAAGGTACTCATGTACCCATTTTTAACAGTTATAGGGGCACTTCTGTCTTAACAGCTGTTAAAAACTGGCCCATTCATTTCAATGGGTTCTGTCATGTCCTATTTTATAATGGCTGCTATTCACTGCCTTCTAAAAAAAATGGCCATGTGAATAGCTCCATAGAAAGCAATGGTTCTGAAAACAGTTGTGTAATTGCCATTAAAGGGGTTATCCAACCCCTATAATGACCCCCCTAATACCCGTGCCCCACATACAGGTTATACTTACCCCAAGTCGCTCCTGATGCCCACATGGCTACCGCTGCACCTCCACGCAAAATGCTAGGAAGGTTAGTCCACATCGTGGCCTGCTATTGGTTGCTCCCCCGTCCCTGGATGTTTTGATCCACGCAATGGGGAGATGCAGCAGTTGTCATGTGGGGATCAGGAGTGACCGGGGTAAGTATAACCTATATGAGGGACCCGGACATTAGGAGGGTCATTATAGGGGTTGGCTAAGCCCTTTAAAGAAACTGTTTTCCACTGTGAATGTACCCTACACCTTAATGTGTCCAGTGCTGGTGAGACATAGTTGCGTCTAGTGCAATGATTCTTATTGGCTGGTCTGCATCGATCACGAGAACCCCATTCCCCATGCAGTCCCCTGAAAGGAATAGAGCGGCCGGTCGCACATGCTCTGTACTCAGCTATCTCCGGAACGCCCATAGAAATGAATGGAGTGGCTTAGCACAAGTGAGACCAGATGCTCTGTTCTTTTCAGGGGGCTGCAGGAGGTACGGGGCCTCCTTTCTCGTGATCGATGAGGGTCGCAGTGGTAGGACCCCCACGATCTGTTATCACTTATCCTGTGGCTAGGTGATATCTTGTAATAACTGGAATACCCCTTTAGGCAGCCCTATAGGTGATGTGTGAATAATGTGTCATTTGTGCACTGCTCCAGACAAACTCATGCCCACTGCAGTTGCTTGGCTAAACCTCACAATCAGTATTTCAACCAGCAGTTATTAAGATTACATCAGCAGTATGTTATTTACCTCTGATGAATCACGGTGCATTAGTTCAGCAGTTATCTCAGTGTCTGACATCCTGGTTACACGTGGAATACTTCTACAACCATTGTCATTTCCACTGACCTCGTTTTACCCGCAGTTTCTCAGGGTCACCGGTTCTGTAATATATACTAAGCTGAATGCACGTTGTTATACTGCTTGAAACTTCATTGAAGGAATTATTTCCATCACAACCTTCATGGGAAGCCTAAATAATATGGCATAATGGGTGCAGGTCCCACCTCTGGGGTGCACTCCTATCTCAGGAATGGGGCCTGCCTCACGGACGCTGTGAATGGTGAGGTGGATGCGCACACACAAGTCTCTCCATTCACTTCAATGGGAGTTTCAAAAATAGTTGCTTCCTCTTATATTGGAGTAAAGGTCCTTTTACACACACCAAAATACCAGGCAATTATCAAGAAGGAATTAAATGTTCCCGATAACTGCCTGATTGTCAGAGGAGAGGAGAGCTGTATTCACTTGTGGCAATCACCTCCACTGTATGGGGACAGGGGATCCATACAGCAATCAATTTTCCCCATAGAAAATCATTGTTCCGGGGAAGAAGATCGCTCTTTAGACAGTGGGATCTGCTGCACAGACACTATGGGGGAGATTTATCAAACTGATGTAAAGTAGAACTGACTTAGTTGCCCATAGCAACCAATCCGATTGAGCCTTTCATTTTCTAAAGGGCACGTGAAAAATGAAAAGTGGAATCTGATTAGTTGCTATGGGCAACTAAGCCAGTTTTCCCCTTAGTTTAAATCAGTCTGGGTTGCACATGCTCAGTAGTGAAGCACCTCCTTTGAAGACCACAGGAGGAAGTTCACCACTAGGTGTGGCTGCCGTCATCTCAGAACTTCTAGAGAACCGGTATTACTCCCTCCCCCTCCATATACATGCATGCTTGATGAAGCATGCATGTGTTCTCAGTGGGAGAAGGGTATAAGGTATTCTTAGGCTGGTATTACACCAGCAGATGAGACAAACGATTGTCGGGAAGCGTTCCTTCCTGACCATCAACTGCTTGTCTGTGGAGGAGACCGCTGCTATTAAATGCAGCGATCTCCTCCACAGTATGGGGAGAAGTGATCACTAATTCCATCGATTGTCCCCATACAGAATCATTATTTGCCGGCAGCAGACCTCGATTAGAAAGCACGATCTGCCGCCAGCAAACAATGATTTTTATGGCTTGCTTAAAAACTGTGCGTTTGCTCATTCATCGAGTAACCTGTGGCAGTATTGCACTGCCAGATCATCGCTAATGAGTGTTCCTACAACCGCTTGTTAGTGATGATTCGCCAGACTTCGCTTCGCTTTGTGTAATACAGCCCTTAGACATTTCTCCATTAAAAATAAAAAGCATTTTACAATCTGTCTTACCACTGTTAGGCCTAGTTCACACATCAGTATTTGGTCAGTGATTTCCATCAGTGATTGTGAGCCAAAACCAGGATTGGAGCCTCCACCAACATAAAGTATAAGGGAAAGATCTGCTCCTGTTCTTTGTTTAGAGCCGCACCTGGTGTTGGCCTAGGATCACTGATGGAAATCACTGACCAAACACTGACACGTGAATGAGGCATTATTGCGAGCATCAGGACACCACCATATTATTAACAATGGTGTTTCTTACTTCATTCTTAATAAAAAAAATATTCTGGTGTACGATGCACCAAAATTAGGCACAGGCCTCTTCGGCTAGGGCTACACGGCGACACTGGTCACGATCAGGATCGCTGAGTAGCGGGGATCCCATAGAAATGAATGGGATCGCCATGGCAGTCACAAGAAATACAACATGGCTGGATTTCATGTGACTGCCGCAGCGATGCCATTCATTTCTACGGGATCCCCGCTACTCAGCGATCCTGGCCGCGACCAGTGTCGCCGTGTAGCCCTAGCCTTAATCATTTTGACACATCTTCAGTAGGTCTGTATGCCAGAAATCTACATCAGCAAGAAAGTAGCACAGATTTCTGGTGTAATGTGTGGACATCTTTACACTTTTTACAAAAGTGGCAAGATTGCCTGGAAAGGGAGAAAAGTCTCAAATGTTGGCACAAAGCTGTACTTGTGCCAAAGTTTGCAACTTTTCCATGAAAACTGGCACAGAAGTTGAATAAATTCCCCTACTGAGCATATTTGTCTGTTCCCACCAAAATAGTTGGGTTCATCCAACATTAATCTAATGTGTTTGATCACCTGAAAGGGGTTGTTCATAATTGACTTATTTTTTAAGTCCCACCCCCTCACCTTTGGACCTGTGAAGCATCGCATACTTACCTCCTTCCAGCTACTCGGTTCTGAGTCCATGGGTCCTGGACTGCCTTCTTTACATGGAAACTTCTGGCAAGGACAGGGTCACGTCCGCCACTGCAGCCAATGACTGTCCTGTTTCCCTGAGTGACATGTCACTGCTGGGGGGGGGGGAGGGGTCACCTACAACTTAGAGACTCGCTATTGGCTGCAGCAGTGCACATGACCAGGAACCCATCCATACTGGAAACTTACATATGGGGATCAAAGCACAGTGAAGACAGCCATGTAGTCAGAACCAAGCTGTGAGAAGCAGGTAAGTGTGCTTCCAGTCACAGGTCCTGTGGGGATAGGGTGGAATTTATCAAACTGGTGTAAAGTAGAACAGCTTTAGTTGCCTATAGCAACCAATCAGATTCCACCTTTCATTTTCCAAAGAGCTGTCAAAAAGGAAAGGTGGAATCTGATTAGCAACTAAGCCAGTTCTACTTTACACCAGTTTGATAAATGACCCCAAAGGTCTTTCATGGACAACCCCTTTAAGACTGGACGACCACCAACTTGACTTGGCCACCACAAACTATGATTTCAGAAGCAAGCCTATATCCTGGATACATATTTTATATTAAGCAGCATAGGTAAATAATTCCGGATAAGGTTCACTGAGTATGTGCCCTTTCACCTGCTAATTTCATGTGGCGCCTTTATAACTGACCTTTCTTCAGGGAGCACAATGCAAGTACACAAGGCAGAAGCTGAGCTTGAAAAAAGCCAGCTAATGCCCCTTTTGTGAAATAATTTTGTTTAAATAAAGTTGTGTGAAGAAAAAAAATGACGTTGTTTTCCAGAGCGCTTGCGCAGCGTGCCGGCGTCCATGCCACGTACAGAATACGCGTTGGAGCCGTCACCTGTGGGGGTGATCCTGGTATCTGATTGGTTGGTTGTGTCAGAAGGGTGACGCTGCTAGACAGACAGCGGACGTAGGGCAGGAGCCGTTCAAGTGTTCCAGTCATTGTCCTCGTCCGCTTCCTCGCCGGCCACACCGGAGGGCTCGTCGCGGCCCTTGTTTCTTCCACCTGAGGAGCGCGAGCAGCTGCGTTAGGTAAGTGTGGATGTGCGGGACGGGAGCGGGGTGTGTCACCAGGGGCCAGTCCTGGCCGGTATTGCTGCTGTCAGTGGTCCCATTACGTAAAGCCAGACTTCCACCCCTCCCCCTGCTTGTTACTTAGTGACAGACAGTGGACTAGATGTCCCATCATTTCCTATGAGGCCTACCGCCGCTTTCCTGTGTAGCCTGTATATAGGTGGTAGGCTGTGATTACATGGATACACTGTCACCTTCCCTGTAAGGCAGCTTAAGGCTGGGCTCACATTATGGTTTTTCCATTCTTTTAATACACACAAAAAAACATGTATGTTAAATAGAAGCCGTTCACCATAGCGTTTCATTGTAAAAAATAAAGTATACCTTTTTTTTTTTTTTTTTTTTTACCGGACTGTGCAGAATACAAGAACGTGGTGTGCTGCGTTCATATACGTCAAACTGAGGCATAAAACGTGATGTGAACCCAGCCTTATCCTTCCATGTGCATGGTATCCTTATCGTGGACACTGCATTAGAGACCTGCCCTAGTCTGGCATCCTGCGGTGTAAGATTCCTTTCAGGACTGTCCATTGATCAGCGGCACCAGCCTATTGGCTCCTATAGGAGTTAATAACTCTACCAACCCTTGTATTACTGGGTATGTGAGAGAATAAAACCGCCATGCCTGTTCAGTGTCTGCTCTCTCCTCTATACATGTGTATTTAGTGGGGAGTGAATAAAAGCTGTCCGGCACCTCTGGTAGCGGCCTGTGTCCTGGGAGATCAAAAGGATTGGACGAAAAAATGAATTTCACCTAATGTCTATCCCCCAACATCACCTGTTGGGGAGGGGGCAGAGCTCTCCATATAGATTAGGTTGTTGAACCTGTTGTTCAGCAGACGGTATACCTGCATATCAGGTATTCATTGGTGGGGTGTGAGTGCTGAGACCGCCACTGATCACTAGAAGGAGGAGAGAGAAGTGCTCACATAGCACGCTCTCTCTCCACTGCAGGATAATAGACTGTCTAATGAGTCTGTCTCTGTTAGTGTTCCTCTCCTCGTTCTACGTTGCACTCGTACCCCCACTGATCACAATTCTTGATATGTCACTTACGCTATAAATAGGTTCTACCAGATCCTAAAAAATGTCAGTTAATAGCTTTCTAGTCTTCACTTCAGTCTCCATGCTCCCACTGTGCTCCATTATTTACAACCTGTAGATGGGCTGCAGCCTCAACACTTCGCGTAATGCTGTGTGCTGTGTGCCTACTACACTCTTTCCTGGGCTGAAAACTCCACCCACTACACCCTCCATCATCCCTTTGCGGTTTCCTCCCACACAGCTTTGATATGGCAAGCAGTGGACTCTACCTACGCTGCTTATGGATTGGGAGCGCTGACCACAGCCCATTCCAAGATCACCATGACCATTTGGGCAGGGATTCTGATGGAGGGCAACGTTGGAGGCCTGGTCGTGATGTCAGAGGAAATCCAGTCCCCGCAGAGGGCGCGGTCACGTGACTACTCTCCCGATCTCCGGAGTGAGACAGAAAAAGTAGTGCAAGCGCATCAGAAAGTTGCAGGGGAAGCACAGGGAAAAATGTATAACCCCACAGCTTGGATGGGGCAAATAACTACCAAATTACAAGCTATTCTACCTTTGTGAGAGATCTGGTAAGAGGAGCACACCTTCTGTGGGAGGATCCTAGACTTCTGTAATCTGTAAGGAGGACTGG
Organism: Rhinella marina; assembly: GCA_900303285.1. Lineage (NCBI taxonomy): Eukaryota > Metazoa > Chordata > Amphibia > Anura > Bufonidae > Rhinella > Rhinella marina. The sequence continues at coordinate 269,589 of ONZH01005941.1, read as the reverse complement.
TCACCTCTTATGTTTTAGTAACTCCTTGTATTCCGACTATAATAACAATTCTGGATTTTATATATGGAGTTTCACGGCCCACAGACCTCCCCTCTGCTCTGAGTGACGGCTGAAGCATCCAGCCAGGAGACCACCAGAGCGCTCACTCACATAAGGGTGGAGGGCCTGTGAAGCAACTGAATGCAGGGAACACTGTGGAGCTCTGCCTCGAGCACAGGGGAAGAATCTGGCAGAATAAAACTTCACATTCACACTGCTCCTGATAATAGAAGCTCCACCATAGGTATACTGGTCCGCTCGCCTCAGCCTCTGTATACTGCTTTCAGAAGGTTTGATCATGCTAAAGTGTAATCTTCAAATCTGAATGTTCATGGCCCTCTACGTTATAACTAATTGTCCTCTTCATTGCCCTCTTTTTGCTGCACTGAAAACTTGAACTTGAAGGCGTAATTATTAGAGATGAGCGAACGTGCTCGTAACGAGCACTGTAGCGCTCGGCTCCCCTGTGCTCACATGGCCGCAGGCAGCTGCTTCCGTCAGGTGAGGAGGACGGATCCGGATGGCTGCGCCCATGCGAGCGCAGGGGAGCCAAGCGCTACAGTGCTCGTTACGAGCACGTTCGCTCATCTCTAGTAATTGTACCAGTCTTGTAGGTAGGTGGACGAACCAGTCCTTTCATGTCACTGGCCGAGTACAGTGTACACAGGAAGATGGCGGCACTGGATCAGCAATGGTCCAAACATAACATTCGCTATCAAAGTAGCTCTCCCTACAGCTCCATATGCTATATTTTCTCAGCTACTTCCAGACATACAGGTGTCGGCCCAATTGAGAAAGGGGCTTGATATGCTCCAGTGAGGCTCAAATATAAGCAAATGTTTCATGGTAAAGACAATGTGTCACCAGGCACATTGCTATATAGGTCTAGCTCATCTGAATGTAATGATCCATTGCTTCATTCTGGAGAGAAACTACTTTTAATCTATATGGAAATGAGATGTTAAGTGCACAGAGGGTGGGTCTACGCTGCTTCCTCTGCCAGCCCCTCCCTTTGTTTCTTGATTGACAGGTCCAGACGAGGTGACTGTGCAGGAACCTAGGAGATATTGTGCCTGGTTGAGCAGTGAATTTCCCGGTGGCAGACTCCAGTTCTCCAGTGCTCCTAGAACGTAGACCGCGCTTTGTAGTAGCGCTCCTGAAAGGAAGCTTTGTGGCTAAAGGTTGCCGGTACACCATCGAGGAGCATGATGGGATACGTCAAACCAGTCCTCAATTACTGCTAACCTGCAGACACTTCAGGAGGGTTTCGGCTATCGGCACACGGGTGCAGGCTATCTTGCAGAAATTCCGCCCAAACTCCCATGCGAAGTCCGCCCCAAAAACGGCACCTGTTACTTGTGGGTTTTGGTGCAGATTTGATGGGGTTTTACCGCAGATCTCATCCCTGCATTGAAAAGAGTGAAATCCGCACAAAGAATTTACATGAAGTAGATTTCAAATTCCGCATTTTATGCCCAGGAAACTAAAAAGTATAGAAATAATTCTTTTTATTATTTTTCATTTTTTTTAAAAAAAAAAGCAGAACAAAGAGTCAACTAGAATATTTTCATAAATGATGTCCCCTTTCCAATTCTGTCATTTTGATCCAGCGGATATATGGGTTCCAGACTCCATGGGTGGGGCTGGAAGCTGCGGTGCATGCTAGTAGAATTTCTATTATTATACTCCATAAGTTGACATAAGATCTTTGGAGAGCATTAGAACGTTGTATTTTTTTTCTTACTGCTGATTTCTCCTGTAACTGGTGGATTAGTCCCAGTTACAGGTGGAAGGTTATGCAGGGCTCTTCAGCCTCACTGCGGGGGATGTGTGTGTGTATACGTGATGAGGTGAGTACGTGACAGTCTTTATCTGACCTCAGGGTGACTGTCGTGTACTCTCCTCATCATGTGTACATACCCCCGATCAGATAGAGACTGGCTGTATGATAATGTATGATATAACCAGTCTTTATCTGACCTCAGGGTGACTGTCGTGTACTCTCCTCATCATGTATACATACCCCCGATCAGATAGAGACTGGCTGTATGATAATGTATGATATAACCAGTCTTTATCTGACCTCAGGGTGACTGTCGTGTACTCTCCTCATCATGTATACATACCCCCGATCAGATAGAGACTGGCTGTATGATAATGTATGATATAACCAGTCTTTATCTGACCGCAGGGTGACTGTCGTGTACTCTCCTCATCATGTGTACATACCCCCGATCAGATAGAGACTGGCTGTATGATAATGTATGATATAACCAGTCTTTATCTGACCTCAGGGTGACTGTCGTGTACTCTCCTCATCATGTATACATACCCCCGATCAGATAGAGACTGGCTGTATGATATAACCAGTCTTTATCTGACCTCAGGGTGACTGTCGTGTACTCTCCTCATCATGTATACATACCCCCGATCAGATAGAGACTGGCTGTATGATATAACCAGTCTTTATCTTACCTCAGGGTGACTGTCGAATACTCTCCTCATCATGTATACATACCCCCGATCAGATAGAGACTGGCTGTATGATATAACCAGTCTTTATCTGACCTCACGGTGACTGTCGTGTACTCTCCTCATCATGTATACATACCCCCGATCAGATAGAGACTGGCTGTATGATATAACCAGTCTTTATCTTACCTCAGGGTGACTGTCGAATACTCTCCTCATCATGTATACATACCCCCGATCAGATAGAGACTGGCTGTATGATATAACCAGTCTTTATCTTACCTCAGGGTGACTGTCGAATACTCTCCTCATCATGTATACATACCCCCGATCAGATAGAGACTGGCTGTATGATAATGTATGATATAAACCAGTCTTTATCTGACCTCAGGGTGACTGTCGTGTACTCTCCTCATCATGTATACATACCCCCGATCAGATAGAGACTGGCTGTATGATATAACCAGTCTTTATCTGACCTCAGGGTGACTGTCGTGTACTCTCCTCATCATGTATACATACCCCCGATCAGATAGAGACTGGATGTATGATGGTAATGTATGATATAACCAGTCTTTATCTGACCTCAGGGTGACTGTCGTGTACTCTCCTCATCATGTATACATACCCCCGATCAGATAGAGACTGGCTGTATGATATAACCAGTCTTTATCTGACCTCACGGTGACTGTCGTGTACTCTCCTCATCATGTATACATACCCCCGATCAGATAGAGACTGGCTGTATGATATAACCAGTCTTTATCTGACCGCAGGGTGACTGTCGTGTACTCTCCTCATCATGTATACATACCCCCGATCAGATAGAGACTGGCTGTATGATAATGTATGATATAACCAGTCTTTATCTGACCGCAGGGTGACTGTCGTGTACTCTCCTCATCATGTATACATACCCCCGATCAGATAGAGACTGGCTGTATGATATAACCAGTCTTTATCTGACCGCAGGGTGACTGTCGTGTACTCTCCTCATCATGTGTACATACCCCCGATCAGATAGAGACTGGCTGTATGATAATGTATGATATAACCAGTCTTTATCTGACCGCAGGGTGACTGTCGTGTACTCTCCTCATCATGTATACATACCCCCGATCAGATAGAGACTGGCTGTATGATATAACCAGTCTTTATCTGACCGCAGGGTGACTGTCGTGTACTCTCCTCATCATGTGTACATACCCCCGATCAGATAGAGACTGGCTGTATGATGTAATGTATGATATAACCAGTCTTTATCTGACCTCAGGGTGACTGTCGTGTACTCTCCTCATCATGTATACATACCCCCGATCAGATAGAGACTGGCTGTATGATATAACCAGTCTTTATCTTACCTCAGGGTGACTGTCGAATACTCTCCTCATCATGTATACATACCCCCGATCAGATAGAGACTGGCTGTATGATAATGTATGATATAACCAGTCTTTATCTGACCTCAGGGTGACTGTCGTGTACTCTCCTCATCATGTATACATACCCCCGATCAGATAGAGACTGGCTGTATGATATAACCAGTCTTTATCTGACCTCAGGGTGACTGTCGTGTACTCTCCTCATCATGTATACATACCCCCGATCAGATAGAGACTGGCTGTATGATATAACCAGTCTTTATCTGACCGCAGGGTGACTGTCGTGTACTCTCCTCATCATGTATACATACCCCCGATCAGATAGAGACTGGCTGTATGATATAACCAGTCTTTATCTGACCTCACGGTGACTGTCGTGTACTCTCCTCATCATGTATACATACCCCCGATCAGATAGAGACTGGCTGTATGATATAACCAGTCTTTATCTGACCTCAGGGTGACTGTCGTGTACTCTCCTCATCATGTGTACATACCCCCGATCAGATAGAGACTGGCTGTATGATAATGTATGATATAACCAGTCTTTATCTGACCTCAGGGTGACTGTCGTGTACTCTCCTCATCATGTATACATACCCCCGATCAGATAGAGACTGGATGTATGATGGTAATGTATGATATAACCAGTCTTTATCTGACCGCAGGGTGACTGTCGTGTACTCTCCTCATCATGTATACATAACCCCGATCAGATAGAGACTGGCTGTATGATATAACCAGTCTTTATCTGACCTCACGGTGACTGTCGTGTACTCTCCTCATCATGTATACATACCCCCGATCAGATAGAGACTGGCTGTATGATATAACCAGTCTTTATCTTACCTCAGGGTGACTGTCGAATACTCTCCTCATCATGTATACATACCCCCGATCAGATAGAGACTGGCTGTATGATATAACCAGTCTTTATCTGACCTCACGGTGACTGTCGTGTACTCTCCTCATCATGTATACATACCCCCGATCAGATAGAGACTGGCTGTATGATATAACCAGTCTTTATCTTACCTCAGGGTGACTGTCGAATACTCTCCTCATCATGTATACATACCCCCGATCAGATAGAGACTGGCTGTATGATAATGTATGATATAACCAGTCTTTATCTGACCGCAGGGTGACTGTCGTGTACTCTCCTCATCATGTATACATACCCCCGATCAGATAGAGACTGGCTGTATGATAATGTATGATATAACCAGTCTTTATCTGACCTCAGGGTGACTGTCGTGTACTCTCCTCATCATGTATACATACCCCCGATCAGATAGAGACTGGCTGTATGATATAACCAGTCTTTATCTGACCTCAGGGTGACTGTCGTGTACTCTCCTCATCATGTATACATACCCCCGATCAGATAGAGACTGGATGTATGATGGTAATGTATGATATAACCAGTCTTTATCTGACCTCAGGGTGACTGTCGTGTACTCTCCTCATCATGTATACATACCCCCGATCAGATAGAGACTGGCTGTATGATATAACCAGTCTTTATCTGACCTCACGGTGACTGTCGTGTACTCTCCTCATCATGTATACATACCCCCGATCAGATAGAGACTGGCTGTATGATGTAATGTATGATATAACCAGTCTTTATCTGACCTCACGGTGACTGTCGTGTACTCTCCTCATCATGTATACATACCCCCGATCAGATAGAGACTGGCTGTATGATATAACCAGTCTTTATCTGACCGCAGGGTGACTGTCGTGTACTCTCCTCATCATGTATACATACCCCCGATCAGATAGAGACTGGCTGTATGATATAACCAGTCTTTATCTGACCGCAGGGTGACTGTCGTGTACTCTCCTCATCATGTATACATACCCCCGATCAGATAGAGACTGGCTGTATGATATAACCAGTCTTTATCTGACCGCAGGGTGACTGTCGTGTACTCTCCTCATCATGTGTACATACCCCCGATCAGATAGAGACTGGCTGTATGATGTAATGTATGATATAACCAGTCTTTATCTGACCGCAGGGTGACTGTCGTGTACTCTCCTCATCATGTATACATACCCCCGATCAGATAGAGACTGGCTGTATGATATAACCAGTCTTTATCTGACCTCACGGTGACTGTCGTGTACTCTCCTCATCATGTATACATACCCCCGATCAGATAGAGACTGGCTGTATGATATAACCAGTCTTTATCTGACCTCAGGGTGACTGTCGTGTACTCTCCTCATCATGTATACATACCCCCGATCAGATAGAGACTGGCTGTATGATATAACCAGTCTTTATCTGACCGCAGGGTGACTGTCGTGTACTCTCCTCATCATGTGTACATACCCCCGATCAGATAGAGACTGGCTGTATGATAATGTATGATATAACCAGTCTTTATCTGACCTCAGGGTGACTGTCGTGTACTCTCCTCATCATGTATACATACCCCCGATCAGATAGAGACTGGCTGTATGATATAACCAGTCTTTATCTGACCGCAGGGTGACTGTCGTGTACTCTCCTCATCATGTATACATACCCCCGATCAGATAGAGACTGGCTGTATGATGTAATGTATGATATAACCAGTCTTTATCTGACCTCAGGGTGACTGTCGTGTACTCTCCTCATCATGTATACATACCCCCGATCAGATAGAGACTGGCTGTATGATATAACCAGTCTTTATCTGACCGCAGGGTGACTGTCGTGTACTCTCCTCATCATGTATACATACCCCCGATCAGATAGAGACTGGCTGTATGATATAACCAGTCTTTATCTGACCTCACGGTGACTGTCGTGTACTCTCCTCATCATGTATACATACCCCCGATCAGATAGAGACTGGCTGTATGATATAACCAGTCTTTATCTGACCTCAGGGTGACTGTCGTGTACTCTCCTCATCATGTATACATACCCCCGATCAGATAGACTGGCTGTATGATGTAATGTATGATATAACCAGTCTTTATCTGACCGCAGGGTGACTGTCGTGTACTCTCCTCATCATGTATACATACCCCCGATCAGATAGACTGGCTGTATGATGTAATGTATGATATAACCAGTCTTTATCTGACCGCAGGGTGACTGTCGTGTGCTCTCCTCATCATGTATACATACCCCCGATCAGATAGAGACTGGCTGTATGATATAACCAGTCTTTATCTGACCGCAGGGTGACTGTCGTGTACTCTCCTCATCATGTGTACATACCCCCGATCAGATAGAGACTGGCTGTATGATGTAATGTATGATATAACCAGTCTTTATCTGACCGCAGGGTGACTGTCGTGTACTCTCCTCATCATGTATACATACCCCCGATCAGATAGAGACTGGCTGTATGATATAACCAGTCTTTATCTGACCTCACGGTGACTGTCGTGTACTCTCCTCATCATGTATACATACCCCCGATCAGATAGAGACTGGCTGTATGATATAACCAGTCTTTATCTGACCTCACGGTGACTGTCGTGTACTCTCCTCATCATGTATACATACCCCCGATCAGATAGAGACTGGCTGTATGATATAACCAGTCTTTATCTGACCGCAGGGTGACTGTCGTGTACTCTCCTCATCATGTGTACATACCCCCGATCAGATAGAGACTGGCTGTATGATAATGTATGATATAACCAGTCTTTATCTGACCGCAGGGTGACTGTCGTGTACTCTCCTCATCATGTATACATACCCCCGATCAGATAGAGACTGGCTGTATGATATAACCAGTCTTTATCTGACCGCAGGGTGACTGTCGTGTACTCTCCTCATCATGTATACATACCCCCGATCAGATAGAGACTGGATGTGTCATAAATTGCTGTGATACTCAGTTCGGATCAGGAGAGTGCGGTCAGCCTCGGAGATGAGGCCTGCACATGGACCATGTTGTGCATTTGCTAAATCAGCATACTGTCCAGGTGCAACCCGCATTTTTTTTACTGAGCCTTTGACTTCCATGGGTTTGAGGTCTGCATTTTAAGCACTAGAATAGGATGAATTTTTTTTTTTTTTTTTTTTTTGCAGGACTGACGTACAGCTGTGGAAAGCACACACTGATGATGTAAATGTGCTTTCCACATCCATATGTCAGTTCCACAAAGATAGAACATGTTCTGTTCTGGACCTCAAACCCATAGAAGTTAATGGCTCAGCAAAATAACGCGGGTCGCACACGGACAGTATCCTGATTTAGCGGAACAGCCTGCCGGATCTGCTTAAGAAAGATGTGAAACAAGCCTCAGTTCTGGCACAGATTTTTTTTTTTCCTGAAGCCTGTGGATGAGATTTATTAAAATCTAATACACAGTGGATTTTGCACTTCCAAAATCAGAGCAGAAAATCTGCAGCCTATCTGCCCATAGGAACTGTCCCTTGGGACTCGTGTTTGCTGCCAAAACAATCTCTGAATTGAGCTGCTTGTCGTTTGCAGAACTTGATGCTACATATTTGGCGTCTGTAGGGAGGGGTAGGTGTAATTGCTGCACAGGAGGGCTTTTTATACTAATCTTTCTACACGTTTTATGCAGCCATCCACCATACATGTAACATATGACATACTCGGCTCCGCTGTGCGCTGATCATACACATGTAGGGGCAGGATAGCCTCGTCTGTTATGTGATCTGAATTTAAAGGGACCCTGTCATCTCCGAAACACCCCCTGAACTAGAGTAAGCGTTGTATAGTGTAAGTGATGCTGAATCCGAATATGTAAGTTTTATCTTCATACTCACTTCCATTCTGACGCTGTGCTACCACAAACCGGCAGTAAAATGCACTCACTGGACTCTTCTTTGAGTCCTCTCCATTATGTGAGTGAGAACTGGAGTCCAGTGAGTATTTTACTGCAGGTTTGTGGGAGCACAACATCAGAGAATGGAAGTGAGTATGAAGATAAAACTTACATATTCGGATTCAGCATCACTTACACTATACAACGCTTACTCTAGTTCAGGGGGTATTTCGGAGATGACAGGTTCCCTTTAAGGACTTCTACAGAGCCTATTTTTCTTTGCAACCCATTAGAAATTTTATTAGAATTTAGAAAATGTCTAATTTTGTTTTCCACCTCTCCTCTTATTCCATGTAGCTGCCTCAGCCATCACGGAGTCCACAATGAACGGACAGCTGGACCTGAGTGGCAAGCTGATCATAAAGGCCCAGCTTGGGGAAGACATCCGGAGAATTCCCATCCACAATGAGGACATCACTTATGATGAACTGGTCTTGATGATGCAGAGGGTTTTTCGAGGGAAGCTCTTAACTAATGATGAAGTTACCATTAAGTATAAAGATGAAGGTACGTTTCATGCTTTATTAAAGGGAGTTGGTCACCCCCCAAAATCCATTTCAGAGTAAGCATACCGCCATATAGGTTAGAAGCCCTGAAATATAACCATATCTGTTTAGTGAAAATCCAGTCTTCTTATCTTGAGAAATAGTTCTTTTTATGCAAAAAAGGTTTTTGGTGCACCACGGGTTGAGCTGCTCCACCCAGTGCAACATCTCTCCTCCAGTAACACTGCTCAGCACCCACCTCTGAGATTTTACTGCTGGCAGCGATGACACAGGAAGCCACGATGACACGTTTGGCATTTCTTCATAGAATTCCGTTATATTCCGTGATAACTGAATTCCACCAGAAGCCGAACCCGAAAACCTCAGGTTCGCTCATCCCTAGCTATAACTGTTAAATTTCTGTGCAGAGAATGGTAGAGAGTTGTCTGATCGGCAGGGGCCGTTCGATGATCACTAGAACAGGAGCAGTGTTCCTCCACTTGACTGGAGCACCAGCGCTGCATGTGTGTCCACCACACCATTCAACTCTATGGGGCTGCTGGCGATAGCAGAGTACGAGTGCTCGGCCAGGGGGAGGATGTGTGCAGTCATGCGGTTCCTGTACTAGTCCCCGTCTCCTGCAGTCCCAGACGCGGCCCACGTGTTAGCAGAGAGCGGTGCTCCCCATCTGCTCCGCCCGTCACGGGCTCCTTCCCAGCTCCCTCATCAGCCTATTCTACAGCGCCGTCCACTCTCACAGGAAGCCAATTAACCTTGTGCAAGTTAATAAAAGGGTTAATTTCACGTTCCCTGGTGGCAATCAACTGTGTCTTGTTTTTTCTTATTTATTTTTTTTTTGCCCATATTGCCCAGCTCTAATTGAAACTAGCTGGAGTGGAGGGAGCAAGATAAAAAGTCTGAGAGGTTTACTGAGAAGCTGCAGAAATTTTCACAGTGCCTGGCAGTCTGTTAACGTGAATGGAGTGTTAAAGGGGTTTTCCCATCTTGGACAATGGGGGCATATCACTATGATCGGAGCCAGTGCTCGGCTATTTTTCGGCGGCCCCATAGAAATGAATGGAGGGCGGCTGCGCATGCGCAGTGCGCCTTCCTTCTCTTTTGGGGCCACGTTCTCAATATAGGTGCGGGTCCCAGTGCTGGGACCCGCACCTATAAGACAATGGGGGCATATCCTAGCGATATGCCCCCATTGTCCAAGATGGGAAAACCCCTTTAAGCCCTGCCCCCTGGCTAATCTTCCTGTCTGCCTGTGAGCTCGGCCCCTTCAGAGTCTGTCTCCAGCAAGTAGTGGAGATGAGAGAAGAGAGACCCTTCACTGACTGCAGGATATCTAATGCTACTTTCATATTTTTGCTGGATCCGTCATAGGTTCAGCAAAAACGCATCTGGTATAAAATACAACCGTCTGCATCTGCGTCCGGATCTGGTTGTATTATATCCCGAATAAACAAGATGGATCAGTCACCAAATCCATTGCAAGTCAATGGGCACCAGATCAGTTTTTTTTTGTGTGAAAAACTCATCAGTCGCCATTGACTTACATTGTGTTTCATGACGGATCCTTCTTGATCAGTATTCCATCACGCCCCCCCAAACGCTGCTTGCTACCCTTTTGTGTGTCATGGGAACAGAAAGCATTCTGGTGCACTCCGATCCGTTCAGTTTTGTCTCCATTGACAATGAATGGGACAAAACTGAAGCGTTTTCCTCCGCTTTTGAGATTCTCTGATGGATCTCAATAGCGACAGGGAAAACGCGGATGTGAAAGTAGCTTAACCGTATTTAACAGCTTTCTACTGCATCTTTCAGACGTCCATGAAGAAAGTTCTACAGATAAACTTTCCAGAGCAGGTTAGGCTTCTTTTTCTTGTTTTTCAGGGCTAAGGCTACGTTCACATTACTGTTGTGAATCTAGTAGCTTGATCTGACAGGCTGTTCCAGTATATAGGCCAGCATGCAGCGGTATTTGTCCTGAATAGCAGCCAGATCACCGCCGGCTCCCATTATAGCCAGTGGGGATCGTTGCTGTATACGTATTTGGTAGCCTGTTCTTCAGCCGGATCAGGATACTGGATTCCAAACACAACTGTAAACGGGGCCATAGGTGGCCCTTTATAAACCTCCCGCACACCTGACTGCGCTGACTGCTTCAGAAGCGCTCCCAAGAATGTTATATTGAGGACGTTTCAAGCCCCTGGCAATGCTGGAATACAGAGAGCCTGCAGGGGCCTAGTGTGAAACTAGATCCATGAGTGGATTTTATTCAAGGCCTGGCTATAAATCTCCTGGATAGGCCTATCTGACAGAGAGCCCATCCCTTTATACTGTATTAGTATTTGATCCGGTTATTTACATTCAGGATTTAGTTGCTGGGGCATTGCTTAGTGACTTCCTTCCTTCATGCCTGGGATAGATTGCTTCAGTCCTAATGTACTTTTAATTATTGTGAGCAAATACCCTGCACATGCCACATCATCATCCAGCGTGGAAATGTAAACTAACCAGTATTCCCACAAGGTGGAGCCAGCAGGATGTGCAGTTGGCATGTTATAAATGGGTTTTATTGGGGGAGGGGTGATCCTTGTCTGACCTCTGAGGGACAGTAGTCCACAATGGATTGCAGGAGTGTAATAATGGGCTGGGGTAAGTAGGAATGTAGTAAGTGGGGTGCAGCTTTGAGAATCCAGAGATGAGCTCCTATTAGGTACATTTCAGGTAGAGAAGCTGGGAGGTAAGTATTGGTTCTCAGTCAGACCTGACTGTCCTGGAGGTGCTAATGTTACGTCTTATTCAGATCTAGGACGTTCAGCCATGGGTACAATTTGCTTTTAAAATCTAACCAATGTTGCCACTTGTTAATATTATGTGGATATGCTGTCTGTTAATAATCGGTGTATTGTTTTTTGTCTACAGATGGAGACCTTATAACCATTTTTGACAGCTCCGATTTATCGTTTGCCATACAATGCAGTAGGATTTTGAAGCTGACTCTATTTGGTAGGTGGTGGCTTACTGCAGCATTTCTAATTTAGACTTTAACGACTCCCTTAAGCCTTATATGACATACCTGCATTACTATTACTTTCATACGACGCCACTGCGTATCCTCAATCCCCGTCCTCTGTACTGTGACCCCAGGTATTGTGTGCTTTACCTACATATACAGAGCCGTCATTACACTGCTGGAAGAAAAGAGAGATCAGCCCCATAGTAGTTAGGGCTCATGCACACGAACGTATTTTCTTTCAGTGTCCGTTTTTTTTTTTTTTTTTTTTTGTGGAGCGTATACAGAACCATTCATTTCAGTGGATAAGCAAAAACAAGTTACTCAGTGAGCATTCTGTGTCCGTATTTCCATTCTGCAAAAAAAAAGAACTTGTCCTATTATTGTCCGCATTAGCTGTTCCGTTCCACAAAAATCCGGAATGCACACAGACGTCATCTGTATTTTTTGCGGACCACAAAATACATACGGCAGTGTGCATGAGCCCTCCAGGAGATGAGAGGAAAAGCACATGCTGCAGAGAATTATACTACAGCTTTACACTCATCTTATAGGCATCAGTTTATGATTCTTGGGGCTCAGACCTTTGGGAATGGAAGAGACCCAGCATCAAGTGAATGGGGTGGTGGCACCGTTGTGTAGGAAAGCCCAGGGTCACACACTTCATTCCCAGCTTCAGTAGCTGATCTTATTACAAAAGGGAAATACCCATTTAAGGTTACATCATTTACTTAGTGGCACTGGCCTTCATATTTATTGAATGATAATTTGCTTAAAAAATTCTAGTTAATAGGTATATGGGTAGTACGGGTATCGTTTCTATAGATTCTAATGATATCAGCTGCCCACTAGAGGTCCAGGGGCCAGGCCTAGGGCGATCATCTGATCACTGGGCAGCCAATTTAAACTGGTTATCCAATAATAGTGTGAAAAAAGAATATATTACTCAACAGTCACTTTCAAAACGGAGGGAACCAGCCCTGTACTTCACATGGATCCAGTGATCTCCCCGTTATTTGCAACAATTGCTCTGCTAGATCTTCTTCAGACTGCAGTTCAAGGGGTGTGTCACTTTTCAGGAGGCGTGTCCTTTCCACAGCCGCTCTATCTTTGTCACTACAGAGGCGGATCATTCTATGTAGGATAACAAAGCAGCCACTGAGGAAGTTAATTCCCAATTGTTGCCTGCTTGTTAGCAGTGATGGGTAATATATGGTAATAAATGATCATTGCGATGATTGTTCATCCCCATACTGCTTTCTTGTTTGTTGGCAGGGCACCCACATTACACAGGGCTATATGCAGCTGACAAACTAGGAGCTTTGGTGTCTCATGAAAGATGCAAACGCCCAACAGATGAGCTTATTTGTCCGATGATCCGCGCCACCTTTACACGGGACAATTATTGGGAATGTTATAATTGTCCTGATCCTCAGCCCATGTAAAAACAGCCCTGCCACTGTCTTGACCATATCCCTAGAAGCAGCTTAACAAATGTCACATAGTCCGTGACCACCTCTAGATGACTGAAGAAGAGTGAGGAGGGCTGGATGCAAGCTGAGCTGTCTGCTTGGGTTCTCCTGTATGTGATTCCATCCATTACTTTGTGAGATCCTTACACAGTACAAGCCGTCCTCTCTCTAGTGGAGGCATTTTCTGTTGTCTGTCAAGAACCTCATTCAGCCCTTTCAAATGAAGATCCGGCTGGTGGTGGCACTTGGAGGTGACCATACTTATTCAGCTCAGCAGGAGGACGTGCAGATAATTATACAGACTAAACACCAGAGGGTGCTGTTATAATAAAGTAAGGGAGTCTCACTGTTGGAGCAGTTTTAATTTTCAATGGCATGGTACTGCCAAAATGAAAATAAAAAAATTCCAAAAATGTTTTCTATGAATATTGAGTAAAAAATCCCTTTGCGTGTCTAGCGGAGCACTACTGGTCTGTCTTCCCTGCAGCTGTTATCATGAGAGCCTGTTTCATTAGTGCCCTTCATGAACAGAAATGAACACTTTTTACTATATTTAGTTGCCTTTGCCATATTATCTGCTGCTGCAACCAGTGAACACATTCTTCTACCAGTTGCACGGTTTATCATTTTAGACACCCCCATAGTTGATGAAGACGTCCCATCTCCATATGCCCTATTAGGTCAAGTAGATAGAAAAAGATCTGTCGCATAATATTTTGGGGAGTGGGAGATTGTCCAGGGATTCCCAGTAAACACATTTGTATGGATAAGGACTGATGGTCTGGTTCATACTCAGTTCTGCCAGTAGGTGGCGGAAAATCCACGTTATCCACAATCTGTAGCCGTATATCCTGCTCTGATATACATGTGAGCATTGTATATAATGTCCTTCTACAGTCGCCCCTCTTTATGGATCTTTTTAGTGTACTGTACAATAATACACAATATACTGTATATGTCAATGTTCATTTTAATCTAATTAGATGCATCCATTTAGCCTTCAGGCTCTTACAGTTGCATGTATTTGACAATTGAAAAAGAAAATACGTTGGCAGTGAGGAAAAGTAAGACCTGCTCGAATTTAAAGGGCCATTTTGATGATGTATGATATTGGAATCAGTATCAATAGGAACTGTGACAGAACTGTGCCTTCCCCTGACAGAACCAGATGATAAAATGCAGAATTACATGCCAGCCTTTTACATAAATGGCCGCCCATGTAATACATTCATAGTTGGCGGCTCTGGCTCCTGGAGGTAGGACCCCTCTCTGCTGCTACGTGCTGTATGTGTTGTCTTGCAGACAGTTCTGTCGGACACGTTTATGTTGCTCGTATGTTGTGGATCTTCTTGCTGCACATTTTTTTCTGATTGCCTCAATGCTTTCTGCAGCGTATCACAATTGTTCTTTCTTGGCATCAAGTTTTCTAATTATATCAACCAGATGCCTGTGCAGAGAAACCCGTACATACCCTGAACTCAGAAGACGCCTTTTTTTTTTTTTCTTGTTTGCTTTTTGCTGAAGGATATAAACCAGTTCACTTACTTTTAAGTGACTTGGTATACGATCATTAATGCAGTGTAAGTGCCTCTGTCATCTGTAAGGTGTCTGCACAATTCTGTGGTCCAGTGAAAGGCGTTGTCCAGCAGGTATAACTTTTGAGTAAAGTGTCAGAAGGGGTTAAATAAAAGCATTGCTCTCATCCACCTTATCAAGAGCAGTGGAGACTCTCAGAGCGGACGTTTCTTGCCGTTTCCTGTGTGTCGACCAGTGGGGTTCTCCGAGTTTTATTTATTGATGACCTATCCTCAGGATAGGTCATCAATATCAGATCGGCGGGGGTCCGACACCCGGCATCTCCGCTGATCAGCTGTTTGAAGAGGAGGCGCGCCGTGCCAGCGCTGCCTCCTCTTCATTGTTTACCTGCTCGCCGTAACATCCGCAGCGGTGAGTAGGTGTAACTATACTCTAGCCGCCCCATTCATTTCAGGGGGACGACTCCTTCCTATACAAGTGTATGGGAACTAGCTGTCCCATTGAAATGAATGGGGCGGTTAGGTGTAATTACACCTGCTCACCGCTATGTATGTTACGGCGACTAGGTAAACAATGAAGAGGAGGCAGCACCGGCACGGCGCACGCCTCCTCTTCAAACAGCTGATCGGCGGGGGTACCGGGTATCAGACCCCCCGCCGATCTGATATTGATGACCTATCCTGAGGATAGGTCATCAATAAATATAATTTGGAGAACCCCTCTAAGCATTTGAACTGATCTGGTGGAAGGTTGGTGAGGTGAATAATGTTGCTTTTATATTTATATTTTTTATTCCATTGTGTCCCTTGTCTAAAAACCACACAACCCATTTAAAAGCTATGGACATCGTTCGGGGAAGACATTTTTTTTTTAAATTACGTTCTGCTTTTTGGGGCTAAAAAGCATTTCTACTGACTGCAGACTGCTGGTCACAAAAATTAAAAAATTTGGATTGAACTGATAAAAATATAGCTTAAAGGGGTTGTCCGGTTCCCCATATTGATGACCTGTTTTTTGGTCACTTCTTGAAAAATGTTCACAAGTGAACAAAAAGGTCAGAATGATCCAATGAAATCTACAGATCACTCTGCAAACAAAAAGAGCTGCCACACAGCTCTCTAGGCAGAAATATAAAAAGTTCTGGGTGTTGGAAAATACATTTTTTTTTTTTTAGTTTAAAACAACAAAACTATATAAATTTGTAAGCTGTAAATATGAAACCAGAAAAACAATGGTCATGTTTTTTTTTCCCCAATTCCACCCTATTTAATTTTTTTTTTGCTTCACCATACATTGTATGAAATATTAAATGGAGCCATAAGAAAAGTACAACTTTCCCAAGAAAAAAAAACAAGCGCTTATACACCTATGTGTATGGAAATGTTAAAATGAAACAGTTGTTAAGCTGTAATGGACAATGCTTATTTTGGCCGTTCTCCCAAGCCACATCACTTCTGCACCCCTCATGTAAATACATGTTTTTTCCCATAATCAATTCTTTGGGATATTATGGTGATTTCCAGTGTCATGGTTTTCTCCAGTAAAGGGATAAAGGGAGTCTGTCCAGTAAATTATGACTACAAAGCGCTTGTAGGAAACTTAAAAAAAAGTGGACTTTTTTTTTTTTTTTTTAAATAACTTTTTGATTGCACAGGAAAAAAAAGAAATTTAATCTGCTATGCAAATCATGTCGCAAGTGCCCGAGATTAGTGAGTGCTCCTGGTCTTGCCTTCCCTTTGGCCTTGAATGAACGGGCTCCTCTCCTCTGGCAATGTCACTGTTAGCTGCACGAACAGGCCAGATAGAATGGCGCATGCGCAGGATCTCAGCTAACTCTTTGTCACCAAAGGCTGGAACCCTTAGGCAGAGTCAAGGGGAGAAGCTGTTTGGTTTAAGGATAAACTTTACACATTATGCAGTGGGAAGATGCTGTAGCTAATGGTAGTTGCCAAGGAGGACAGGGAAATCTCACCGCTGATGCTCAGTGCTTGTATTTTCCTGTATGAACACATTTCCTTAAGAATATTTATTGTCTTACTGCTTATCCTGACACGTGCCTGTTCAGAACTGTCCACTCCTGCCATTAATGTGGATTATTCTCTTGTCTTTAGTTAATGGACAGCCTCGACCTCTAGAGTCCAGTCAAGTGAAGTATCTCCGGCGGGAGTTGATAGAGTTACGTAACAAAGTCAATCGTCTGTTGGACTGTTTAGAGCCACCCGCCGAGCCTGGGATCCCAAGTAGCATACCGGACACAGGTATTACTGGTGCACTATGGTGTCTGCCACATGACAAATCATTCCTTGATGCTCAGGTTCTTTTGTTGCTTTAATGAAACAGAAACTGTAGATGGCCGAGAAGAGAAACCTGCTGCCCATGACTCTTCAGTCAAGCCTTCTACCCAAGTTATGGCTGCCAGTATGTCTGCCTTTGATCCACTGAAGAATCCAGAGGAAATCAACAAAAATGTCATGTCGGCCTTTGGACTCACAGAGGACCATGTTTCTGGTGAGTTTGGGTAGTAGAATGCTGTGAATGTCATTGATATATATACATTTATATACATTTTTAGCAATTTAGATATGCTTTATTTCTAGTTAGTACAATGTGGGTTTATCTCACTTGACCTTAGGAGAAATAAAAACGCTGTAGGTATAAGCAGTGTGTCCCATGCGGCCCTCTAGGTTCCTGACAGGTCACACCTTGAAGGCGTTGTCCCACACAGTGACTATCAAGGAGTTGGCACTTCACAGTGGCTTGGGGTTGTGGCCGCCCCATGGAATAGCAGCCTGTGGATAATATTACAAGTGTGATTGAATTTATTTCACTGTATTATGTGTTGCACGTGTAATTTTCTCTGTGGAAAATCCCCAGCACAAGTTTGTAGATTAGGAATCATTTTTAGGCTGCCTTCACACAGTGTTTGATCAGTGAATTTCATCAGAGATTTTGAGCCCAAACCAGGTTCTACTGTATGCATTTTTAAGCTCTGCTTCTGGCTTTGGTTCAGAATCAGTGATGGAAATCACTGTGTGAAAGCAGCCTAATTTGCTTTTGAAAGATAATAGTCGGTGATGGAAATACCTTTTCATACTGCTCATGCATCGGCCTCTGTACTCATAGCTGCCCATATGTATTAAGGTTTTAGTAGAGGAGTTACTGGACAGTTATGTCATTCTGAAAAAATGTTAAAAGCAGGATGAAGAAGTTACAAGAACATCTTGGTGCTTGAGTGATTTTATCTATCTACATGCTAACTTGTCCCTTGTGCCTAGGCCCACCCAGTGCTCCTGTAGAGGAACGTTCCAGTACACCCGATAGTATTGCCTCTTCCTCCTCTGCTCATCCACCAGGAGTCCAGCAGCAGCAGCAGCCATACCAAGGAGCTCAGCAGCCAGGTCAGATTGAAGGTCAGCTTATAGATTTAACATGTACCTTTCTCGTTAAAGGCTGTGGGCATTGAATAGATGTATTTTGGACTAAGGTTTATGTTCTAGGAGTTTATTGAAACCTTTGGATGGTTTGGCTTCTGCGTCATCTTTGTTTTACAGCCCACCTCTGACTTGCTCTTTTAAGCAGATTTCTGACCACATCAAAGTTCAGTGGATTTCACTTTGAACAGCATTCTGCAGCTGTTGTGTACTGTGAAACATAGAAGCTTAATAAAAAACCTATTACATAAACAGTTTTTTAGCCCAAAATAAGTAAATAAATGCTCAAGGGTGGCCATAACTTTTAATACGTCTATGCACTGTTTTATGTCTTTATATTCTGTAGTAAAAAGTGCTAAAACGAGATGTCAGATTTAAATTAAAACGTAAATGGTCTAAAATGAGAAGAATCCATACTCGGCCGTTTTCTCCCCTGCTGCATTCAGGCTGTGGCAGTGATGTTCCGTGTCTAAGTCACCGTCCAGCCAGTCACTGGCCTCGGGAGTACACGGGACGTCACTCCTGAAGCCAGTGATTGGCTGCAGCGGAGACTTGTGTGCATAGAACATCACTACCACAGCCCAGAATACAAACAGCAGCACGAAGGACTGGAGCACAGTGTAGGAATAGTCAGGTGAGGAAAAGGAGGAATATCATTTGTTTTGTTGTTTTAGACCAGAGATCTCAAACTCGTGGCCCTCCAGCTGTTGTAAAACTACAACTTCCATCATGCCAGGAGAGCCTACAGCTATTGGGGCATCCTGGGAGTTGTAGTTTTGTAACAGCTGGAGGGCCACGAGTTTGAGATCCCTGTTTTAGATCATATTCAGGGAATGCCCAAGTTTTTATTTAACTCTGACAGCCTTTTAAGTGCTCATTGTCAAAAATCTAGAGCATATAAAGGCATTTTGTAATGTGCTGCATGGACGTTTTAGAAAAATGTGTTTGCTCTTTTTCCCCCTATTAAGTGGACCCTATAAGTAATACCTGTACAGTGAAGAGTGGTCGTAATGACATCTCCTGTGGCCATTTCTGACATCAGGCTATGCTGTCCTAATGGCTCAGAGATTAGATTTATTAACTCTACTAGTTGTTTGCAGAGTCTATTTGCATGAATATTGGTGTTGGCATTCATTTTGATCCAGCGCTTTCAAAGCCAAAAAAGAACTGATAGCCTAACAATCTCTGCGGAGAAAGTTCCTGGTAAATCTGTATTTCTCTGCCTTTAGAACATGTTTTTCATGCACAGCACATTATATTTGTGCTTTGTAATAGGAACACGCCTGTCTGCATGTCTCCAGAGAGGCTGATTATGTAAGAAGAAGGACATTTTTTAGTGCTGATCTACCACATTAAAACAGGACTAAAGACCAGGGCTCTGACATTGCAGTTCTGTTCTAGAGCATGTCTTGGGGACTGCTTCATGGACCTGTGTATTTCCACTCATCCATACATTGAAGTCAATGGCAGTGCTGCAGTATGGATAGGTATACCCTACCGCACGATCCTGTGTGGTCCCACATGTTGATGAGAAAGATTCAGCATGTTATGTCCTGACATATGTCTGCAGTTTTAAAATCACAGCTGTCCCTTTTAAAAGAAGAGGTCAGGGCTTCCGTTCGTAATGTCTGGGAAATGTTTGTGCGCTAACGTTACAGATAATACCACCATGTGCCGTTCAGTAGAGACAGGATAACACCTCGTTCTCAGCAGCAGTACTGTGACTGATCTTTCGTGTCGCCAGTCTGTATTTATGTGGGTAGGATGCCATCGGATTCTGTTCTCGTTTGGAACGCTTTACACTAAATCTGTAATCCGATATTAGCCCATGGGTGTCTTCAGGAGGCTGCACGAAAGTATGGTAAACCTTATTTCACACATTAGATCTTTCCCATTGCCCCCAGCAAAGCATGTGCTTTTCTCATCTCTATCCTCTTTATGATTTGTCACTCCTTCCCAGAGAGCTAAAACAATGGATTATGACATTTCCCATAAATGTTAAAACTGGAGGATACATATTTTTGTTGTTTATTCAGAAACTTGATTCTTTGCTTGAAAGGCAGCTTTACAATAGTCATGTTAACAACCATTTGTTTTTGTAGGGCAAATCTATCAGCAGTATCCACAACAGCCTGGGTATCCGACAGCTCAGGGTCAACCTCAGGCTCAGCCCCAGCAGCAGTATGGCATGCAGTATCCCGGTAAGACATATATGGGGACAGTCACACTGGCAGCAGTGTAAGAGCAATGAAATCAAGTATATTGAGTGCTAACCATAAACTACATCAACGCTCTGTATTGTAGTGTATGGTGTTCTACAGCAAAACATTAAAGGTGGCAAGCCATGAAATGTATTCTAATTTTTTTTTTTAAATCGGCGCCTGGATCTGAATGATTTTGTAAATGCATGTAATTTTAAAAAAAGTAGTATAGCTATTGAGTTATTCAGTGAAATCTAGCAGTATACTGCCACCTGCTGTTTGTTCTTTTCCTTATTTGTCTGTCCACTTTGCTGAGGTGGACGCACATGCTCAGTTCCATCCTTCAACTGCAACAAGCCCTATCTTTTTGAGCTGCTAGGTTGAAATAAATCTAGAGGAGTAACTGGAGCAATTAATAGGAGAGATCTGATCCACGTAAGGTACAGGGCTGGCTGTAGCTCTGTTAGAAAGAGATTGTCATGCATGATATGTCTGATCAATGTAAAATGAAAATCATGGGATAACCCCTTTAATATGTGCTAATATGTTTCAGGTTACAATCAGCAAACATCCCAAGCGGCTCAGCAGTTCCCTGGTTACAGTCAGCAAGCTGCTCAGGCTCCTGCTCCTGGCTTTCAAGGCCAGCCTCAGCAACTACCAGCGCAGGCCCCTCAACAGTATCCAGCTGGCTCCTACCCACCACAGACCTACACTACACAGGCGTCCCAACCTGCCAGCTATAATGTCCCTCCTGCCTCTCAGCCTGGAATGGCACCAAGCCAACCAGGGAGCTATCAGCCTAGGCCAGGATTTACCCCTCCACCTGGTAGTACTGTCACTCCTCCTCCAAGTGGGCCTAACCCATATTCTCGTAGCCGTGCCCCATTTGGTCAGGGGTACGCCCAACCAGGACCTGGATACCGATAAATTCACTACCATTACCAAGGCAAAGGCTGCTAGATCTCTTTCCATCCCAACAGACTTCAATATTAAGCTTACAATTGTAATCATGCTTCAGACAGCAGAAGAAAAGCATTTTGTGCTTTTCAGTCTTGTATGTCTTTAGTGGAGGAGAAGACCAAAATCATTATCTCTTGCTTTTGATTGTATCTGCTCTCTAGTTGAAATTTAAATTGAAAAAAATCTAAAAAAACAAGTGTTTGACAAACTAGTCAGCCTTGTCAGACCCCTGAAAATATGCTAATGAAACCCTCACTTTTTTGGCTTGTTTTTAATGATCTGATGTGTCCATATAGAGCTCTTCTGAGTTATAAACTAGGTATTATGTACACATTCTAACACACTGAAACCTAATAAAACGTTCAGCTCATTTAATCTATGGTTGCCTCTGAATAAATGGTGTCCTTACTGAAAGTTGTGCTTCTGTTATTGGAGCCTCAGGCTCATTAAAATGGGGACAAAATCTGCACTTCACCAAGTTCATAACAATTGTGGAAGGTTTAGTAGTATGTAAATTCTTCCAGTGGAGGCTCCATACAGTACATGTGGATTTGGTATTTCAGCTCCGCCCCTTTCACTACCGTGGGACTGAGATGCAGCTAGACCATGTGACCAATGTACTGTGACTTTATGGAGTGGATCCTGAGGATAGTTCATCAATATAAATTACCAGATAACCCCTTTAAGTTACAGCATGATTACTTGTGCAATTGCTCATCTTCTTACCAGTTTAATCGGAGAAAAAAGGCTTGGAATTGGGATTAATGATATGAAGATTCACTTGTCACACCCTTGAGGTCACTGGAAGACTCTACAAGGAGAGAGATGTTCTAACATACAGCTCTCCTCCACTACACATGAAGTAAAGTGTTTTATTATCCCCCCGCCCTTCCTGAATATTGCAGCTAGGGTTTTAAATGGGTTCAGTCATTAAGGGACTGATTTGTTGCAATTTCTGCAACTGAAAATCCATTCAATACATTTCACTGGGGTTTATCCTGCAGCATTGCACGTGGTTCTGCAAAAAATCAGCTGTCTGTGAACTTAAAGGGGTTGTCTCACTTCAGCAGTGTATAATGTGGTAGCAAAATGAATGAAGTCAGCAATATGGACAATCGCAGTACTTTAGTGAGTGCCTTCTATTAACTGCATCTACATGATAAATGCCATTTTCTGAAGTGAGACAACCCCTTTAAGATGGCTATGATATTAGATGTATTTTTGTCAAACCTGTGGATTGTATGAGGATCGGACAACCATCTAAATTGTATGGGGGCCTCCTGACCCACAGGCGAGAAAGGATCAGTCACGTTGGATTTCAGAATACACAATTAGAGTTGAGTGAACGTGCTCGTAACGAGCACTGTACTGCTCGGATTCCCTGCGCTCGCATGGGCACAGGCATCCGGATCAGTCGGGTGAGGAGGACGGATCCGGATGGCTGCGCCCATGCGAGCGCAGGGAATCCGAGCAGTACAGTGCTCGTTACGAGCACGTTCGCTCAACTCTATACACAATAGAGATAAGAGGTGTTTGGTAGCGACTTTTCCCGCTCTCTCATTCACTACACATGCGTTCTCTGCGAAGTATATAGGTCTATGGCGGGACAGATAGCAGTTTGAATGTTATCTCGTGTATGCTGTTAGACACCAGTACAGTACAGCTGAATAGAATTACAGTACAGGGAGACAGCAGAACAGTATATGTAGTACATCTGAAAATAATTACAGTAAGTACAGTACAGGGAGACAGCAGAACAGTACATGTAGCACAGGTTGATGGCAGTACAGTATGTGTAGTACATCTGGATAGAATTGCAGCATGCATGGTACACTGTTATGGTAGAACAGTACCTGTAGCACAGGCTGATGGCAGTACAGTATGTCTAGTACATCCAAATAGAATTACAGCATGCATAGTACAGGGAGACAACAGAACATTACGTGTAGCACATGCTGATGGCAGTACAATCTGTGCTACACGTACTGATTACAGTACAGGGAGAGAGCAGAACAGTTCATGTAGCACAAGTTGATGGCAGTACAGTGTGTAGTACGTCTGTACATACAGTATGTACAGTACAGGGAGACAGCAGAAGAGTATATGTTGCACAGGCAGATGGCAGTATATTACTGGTAATATTATTCTGTAAGTTACAGCAGGACTTCCACACAGCCAGCCAGTGCAGATCAGTCAATACACTTCAGTAAGGCCTCTTTCCCACGGGCGTCACGGATGCATTCCGGAAAATCTGCACTAATCCTCACGCAAAACTGACTGCGATTGCGTACGGTCGTTTTGTTTTTTTCCGCGCGGGTGTGAAGACTTTTAATGCGTTTTTCACGCGCGTGATAAAAAACTGAATGTTTACAAACAACATCTCTTAGCAACCTTCAGTGAATCACTTGCGTGCGGATACAATGCCTGATTCACGCAGACCCATTCACTTCAATGGGGCCAGGGCTGCGTGAAAAACGCAGAATATAGAACATGCTGTGATTTTCACACAACGGCGAACTGATGCGTGAAAAACATCGCCCATGTGAAAAGCCCCATTGAAATGAATGGGTCAGGATTCAGTGCGGGTGCAATGCGTTCGCATCACGCATTGCACCCGTGCGGAAATCTCGCCCGTGTGGAACGGGCCTAATACAGCGCCGTTGAATGGATCTACTTGCCCCTATGTGATGCAGTGAATCACAGGCATCGGTGCTTGTACAATGAGAAGTGGATTGGAGTTGCGATGGGCCCAAGAAAGACCACTGCATGTTGAATATATAGTAACCTACAGCCGTTGTAATATGAGGGACAACTATATACAGGAAGAAAGTGAAGTCTGAGCCCCCGCCCTAGGGGAGCAAGCCTGGAGGTTTCATTGAATTCATGCATGTGACGCCGTCATGAAAGTATAAAGAGAGTCCTAAAAATTGCTTGCCATTTACGCTCCGATACTATTATTATAGTCGTTGAAAATGGATCTGAGTTTTGTGGTAAAATTTGATACGGATCCGAGGAACCCCTTTGGCAATGGAGCGCACAATATCCCATTTGGGAGTAACACAAAGTACAAGAGCAGAGTTTAAAAAAGAAAGATCAATATCTTTATTGTAGCGTTCATATATCATATTGCTCTCTTCAGATACAAAACCAGGTTGCATTTGGAAATAAAGCTATATTGGATATACTGTACATTCTGTAAAAAGTTAATTACAAATCTATTTATAAATCACATGCTTATGTTAATCTTAAAATATTTGCAGCCATGAAACGAAAATGTAATCTTGCACTAAAGACTGAACCTATGTAAGTACCTGCCTTGTTTGTATCTTCCATCTATCCATCTAATGTCACCACGCTGTGACAGAACCAGGAGGAGATGCCTAAGGGCGATGGGATTTCTGTGAGGGCACCAGAGATGCTTGTTACAGTGTGATGTCTAGATGTGGGCAGTTTCACATACCAAGGTCTTAAATGCTTAAAGAGGTCGTAGACACTGACATGAAAGACACTTGATGAAATAAATAAAAAATAAGGTGGGCGTTAATGACACTAGATGAAGATTATAATGGAGAGAAACATTAAAACCTTGCTCGTTAGAGAATGTAGTTGGATAAAACTCTGCTTCAAAATATTTCTTACAACATTGTGATAAATAACATAGACACTGCTCTTCTTAAAATACTAGAAACAGGGAGCCAGCTTCCCGAGGTTTTTCTCCTATGAAGACAATATCCTTATCTGTAGACTGATAAATATGGAAGCAGTCTGTTAACTCTGTAACATTAATACATATCTTACATTAGTAGAACCAAGTAGAGTAGATTGAAGCTAGCGCATTGTCTATAGATCAGATGGTGGTTGATGATGCAGGCGAGTCCATGAATTCATTGTGTAATCACCATTCTTCTTACCACTTCCCGGGTATAGATATTCCACATTCATACCAGTGGACATAGCTGATGTGCGTCTGGCCTCCGATATCCCCAAATTCAACTGGCTGCTGGCGAACGGATCTGTAAAATCCTGTGTAAATGTGATAACACAAGGTAAATTTCAAAAGAAAATACATTTCTGAACGTTATTTGCAGCTTGCACAGGGGTCAGTATTGGGCCCTATTCTCTTTAATATATTTATTAATCATCTTGTAGAAAGCTTGCACAGTAATATAACAATTTTTGCAGATGACTCTAAACTGTGTAAAGTAATTAACACAGAAGAGGACAGTACACTGCTACAGGTGCATCTGGATAGACTGGAGGATTGGGCAGAGAAGTGGCAGATGAGGTTTAACACTGACAAATGTAAGGTTATGCATATGGGAAGGAATAATGCAAGTCACCAGTACATACTAAATGGTAAAACGTTGGGTAACTCTGACATGGAAAAGGACCTAGGAATTTTAGTGAACAGCAAACTAAGCTGTAGAAACCAGTGTCAGACAGCTGCTGCCAAGGCCAATAAGATAATGGGTTGCATCAAAAGGGGCATAGATGCCTGTGATGAGGACATAGTCCTGCCACTTTACAAATCACTAGTCAGACCACACATGGAGTACTGTGTACAGTTCTGGGCTCCTGTGAACAAGGCAGACATAGCAGAGCTGGAGAGGGTTCAGAGGAGGGCAACTAAAGTAATAACTGGAATGGGTGGACTACAGTACCCAGAAAGATTATCAAAATTAGGGTTATTTACTCTAGAAAAAAGATGACTGAGGGGAGATTTAATAACTATGTATAAATATATCAGGGGTCAGTACAGGGATCTCTCCCATGATCTATTTATCCCCAGGACTGTGACTGTGATGAGGGGACATCCTCTGCGTCTGGAGGAAAGAAGGTTTGTACACAAACATAGAAGAGGATTCTTTACAGTAAGAGCAGTGAGACTATGGAACTCTCTGCCTGAGGAGGTGGTGATGGTAAGTTCACTAAAAGGGTTCAAGAGGGGCCTGGATGTATTTCTGGAGGGTAATAATATTACAGGTTATAGTTACTAGAGAGGGGTCGTTGATCCAGGGAGTAATTCTGATTGCCTGATTGGAGTCGGGAAGGAATTTTTTTCCCTAAAGTGGGGAAAATTCGCTTCTACCTCACAGGGTTTTTTTTGCCTTCCTCTGGATCAACTTGTAGGAAAACAGGCCGAACTGGATGGACAGATGTCTTTTTTCGGCCTTATAACCTATGTTACTATGTTCTGATTTCACCATGCAGATTATCTAAATTAGTATGCCATCAATCAATATAAAACAAAAAAACATATTTCCCTAGCCCCTAATTAATCTCCGCCAGATCCGACGCTCCTTCTAAGGAGTAGCAGATCTTCTCAACTTTACTAGCATTTGCGTCGATTTTGTGTCGAAATTTAGCACTATTTTTATTTTTTGAGGTTTATTTTTTCTATGTTCAGTCCTCTGCTCCAGCTTGTGCTCTCCAGCTTGCTCAGCAACGTCAGAGTCCCACACTGCGTCCCACGTGGCACATACACCTTACACTGCAAAACGTTGAGGTTAAATTGTACTAAAGAGAAATCTGGAACAGAAGCAAATGTTCTCTTTTAGATTTCCCTCTAGTACAATTAAGTTAATATGTTATAAAAGGTATAAAAGGTACATGTTGGACTGCGTGTCGAACCCACATATCCACATCTCCCCAGTTCAGAATTAATGTACAAGTTACAATTTTCTTTCTATAAAAGTATATATCAACCTTCTAAACTATTATGGTCAAAGATTCAGTGTAACTTAGTGTAATTTCATAAATTCAGTGTAATGTTTTGACTTAAATCTCTACATTATGATCATTATGAGCCTATGAGTCCACTGGGTTCCCCTATTAACTGAGGGACAACTATGAATGTATGAACATTTACACTGGGAAGGTGAGAAGACTTTGTCATTGCACACACTGAACCCTTAAATAGACGCTCTCACATTTTTCTGTGTAATTTGCTTCAGTCTAGTTCAGTTGTATCCACACAATTTGAGCCCTTTCACTGTGGCCAGCTTGGTGATCCCTAGTCTGATCCAGAGCTTACTCTCCTGTGTAGATAGGAGATCATTATCCACTGTGTAGTTGACTTTCTGTGACCTACAGAATTACATCATCACCTATCAAATCCCTCCTGGCACCTCTCAGACACATCTCCTCCCCAACAAACCCCATCCTCCATATTCCTCTGATGGTACTGTGTAAGGGCTGTATTAGAAAGCCTGATTCTGCAGACAATTGTTGGGAAGGAAGCGTCCAGGATGAACGATTCCTGAATAGAGAGGCAAGGGGAAGATGAAAGAAGGTGTAATCCTACCCAGTACTAAAAAGTGCTGGAAAAAGCATGGGATATACTCCCCACTCTCCAGAGCACTCAGTTCAGTGCACAGATGTACTACTGACCACACAGGACATCCAGACAATCTATCCCAGGGATGCTCAACCAGCAGCCCTCCCTCCAGCTGTTTTAAAACTAGAACTCCTAGCATGTCCTAATAGCTGTAGGCTGTCCAGGCATGCTGGGGGTTGTAGTTTTCCAACACCAAGATGGCTGCAGGTTGGTTCCAATATACCTGATGATAATCTCATTCCCTTGCTCACTTGTTGACATTTCTTTAGAATCTCAATTTCTTGTCTGAATTATTGTCAGAACTAATTATTTATAAAAAAAAACACTACATAGCTACCACTAGACAAAATTACTGTATATCTACACTACTCACAAAAAGTTAGGGATATTTGGCTTGTGGGTGAAATCTCAGGATGAACCTAAAATGCACTCTAACCTTTATAGGTGATTTTAATGTGCCCTCTAAACTTTTGAATGCATGTCCAACTGTTCAATGTTTCATAATTAGGGAACGGCTGCTGGAGACTGGGGTACCTCAAATGGAGTGGCCTGCACATTGTCCAGGCCTGAATCCCATTGAAAACCTATGGGATCAGCTGAGTCGTTGTGTAGAGGCTTGTAACTCTGTATCCCAGAACCTCAATGACCTGAGGGCCGCCCTTCAAGAAGAGTGGGATACCATGCCTCAGCAAACAATAAGTCGACTTGAGAACAGCATTAGACATTGTTGTCGAGTTGTTATTGATGCTCAAGGCCACATGACAAGTTATTGAGACATTTTTGTGGGGGTATACCCATCAATGTTTTTGGCTTTTGTTTCAATTGCTTGAGATGAGGAAATCACCACTGCATGCTTCTACATAAATGCCTTACTTTCATGATGTAATATCAATGTAGCGTGAACTTTTTATGTTTTCCATAAATTTCACCCAAAAGCCAAATAGCCCTAACTTTTTGTAAGTAGTGTATGTTATCCTTTAGGCCTTATTCTCACAGTGCAGTTCTCGTTTTAATTTTTTGCTCAAAACCAGGATTGGATTTAACAAGTTGGGAGGTATAAACAAAGGCATATCTAGGTCTTTTTTCACAGTCCTTTCCTGGCTTTAGCTAAAAAAAACTTCACCAAACCACATTGTGTGATCCAGGATTTACATGAGTTGATAATAAATCTCATTAAAGTATTTTGTAATCTTTGCTGTAACATAACATGATATTCAGTGCTGGAATCCTATTATTGAACGTCCATGTGTATGAACGCATTTTGGAAGAACTGATCTGTCGTGCACTGTAAAGAAAATCTCATATTTTTAAAACGCTTTGATGACTAACAATAACTTACATGTTTGTATAATCTGATATTCCCATGGGTTTGTGAAGTATGCTTCTAATTAACCCCCTTATTACAGGACATTATTTCCTGGAACCAAGACCAAGCCTGCCCCCTGTCTGAACTAATATAATGGACAGATCTGTCTGCCTCATGTTTTCATTAAATTTTCACGTGATTAAATGACACCATATATTTTACTAAGTAGGGCTTACCATATTAATTATATCAGTGTGGATGGATAGTTTGGGATAACATACACCATATTTTCATAGTACAGCTACTTTCTATAGTCCATATTATATTTACCTTACCGTTGACATGAAACTTAAAGACAGTGGAGTAAAATGAATGTAAAATAGGAATTATTTTCTTTATTTCCGGAATTCCAGTATATGATTAGAGCATACAAACCACAGATGGAAAATGATTACATCCTTTTTACATGTATCATTTTTAGTGTACAGTAGGGAACATGATTTTAATGTCAAAATGTCATAAAACTAATACTTTGGCCCCAGGGATGCACCTAGCCTTTCTGCTGCCTGAGGCGAAAACTTAAACGGCCCCTTCCCCCCAAATGCCAATTTCTTAACCTAAACCCTTTGTCACAATGAAAGCACTCATTGCCCATGGCCCTTCTGCTGCCCCCCTCTTACCCCTTCCTGGTGCTGCCTGAGGCGATCGCCTCATTGGTGGTGCACCCCTGTTTGTCCCAATACTACTGGTAAGTATCAGCTGAACAACAGCTTGACTTATACATTTCCCTTCTTTATTCAAGATCCAATCCTTCTTCAGATTTAAAAAAGAAAGATGTAATGGACAGCGTATCTCCTGGATGTGATCTGCAAAGTGTCTAATTTACCATTCTAATAACCATACTGAGTGAAAAACAGGAGTAGTAGTTTAAGCAGGCATAGGATTCAGCCAGTTTCTACCAGTTCTCCAGATGTGGCTGTTAAAATTACTGGATCAGAGAACCGTGTTACCGGCTATGTCCCGATCCGGTGCTCTGGCGGCGGCAGGGCAGCTGGAGATGTTCGCTTCAATTGCTTCACGCTCTGCTGATAGTTTAGCTCCTTAGTTGGGTGGTATGTGTGTGTAGTGTATATATGGTATATGCATATGTAAACATGTGTTGTGACACCACATGTCCGGCATTGAGTGGGGAACCTGTTGTTAAAAATTTGAATACCTTTTTTGGGAATCAGCTCATTGGGCTGTAGCTGCTCTCCTGTCCTCCCTTCAAGGAATGAGTCCACAAACTGGCAGTGATCTTCCCCAAATCCTGACTGATCACCTATGTTATAAAATGTGCCTGAAAAAAAAGGCAAAAATAAATATCAGAGTGGTAACATTTAGTTTTAGTTTTAAAAGTATCAAAAACATGTAGGTGGGGATTTACCATGGGGATAATATTTGAAGTCAGCTCATGCTGACCTGCACACTACAGAAACCCAGAAAGAGGGCTCCCTTGCTGAAAACATCCGGTATGACGATTGGCTGCAGACGTCGTTATATGTCATGACAAATGGCACATGACGCAAAGGGATCTGGTCACCACCATGGCCAGCAAACCAAATGTTTTCAGTGAGGGAGCCCAGCGGATCATCACAGGCCTGGAGGAGAAGGAGCAGGGAGCCAGTGCCAGAAGCAGATAAGTAAGCTGCCCTTTATACGTCTGGCAAAGTGGTGTGTTTGCCAACCCCCACCATGACTCTTGCACAACCCCTTTAAGTACTAACATGTTTATAAGATTCATTTACAGTATATTACAGACTGATCAGATGAGATCACAATATAACAGTGACCTTTCCATGTGCAGCAATATAAAGAGTATTGTATAAACAAAATTACCTGCGAGAGTATCGCTGAGGTAAATCTTATATCTGAGAGAGTTACAGAGCTGAATGCCAACAAACTTCTTATACCAGGTTCTTTTGACAAATTGTTTTCCTTTGCAATCTGAATAGGAATCTGCTTTGAATTTAATTTCTGTCCATATAGCATCCTTTCCTCCTATACAAAAAAACAGAGCTTCAGTAACAGCATAGAAATCCAAATTTTACTTACTATGAATGATAATGGATCTTAGAAAAGAATTACATTATATTAAATATATAATAGTTATAACACTACCTGAAAATGAAAAAATGTACAATATGGCAATGCTGGAGGGCGTTACATGTGGTGATCAAAGTTCCAAGATGGTTACTTTATATACAGATGGTCCACAGGCTTTTTTGTCTGGCATCACTGTTGTTCTCTCTTACAGGACTATAAGACGAAGGCATGTACCATTTGTGCAATTAAAAGGCCTTGAAAAGGGACGGACAGTGGGATTCTGAGAAGCTGGATGGTCTATCCATGAAATTTCAGAAAGAGTTAGATGAGAAGTTCCAGGAGTGCATCAGTGGAGTTGACCTTGGTCAGAGGAGGGCATTCACACGCATAGTAAGGGCTCTGGATGGTCAAGACATGAACAACACAATGGCCAATAAAGAAGAGTTGCAGTGTCTCAAAGGACAGCCACAGCATCACAAATTGGTTCTGCAGTGGCACCCAATGACCACCTGATCCATTAGCTGGACTTCATTCACACCCTCCACTAGCTCATTAGCCATTGACGTCTCATTGTCACCAAGAGTGCCTGCAGCGGTACCATGAGACAGCCCATTGAAGGCATGAATGGCAAACGATAGTGTTATGTATATGAAAAAAGTAGATGAAGTCTTTAGATTATGGAGTGCCTGAGAATATAATAAGGATTCTGCTAATGGACTTGCATATTTAGTCTTATGTACCTCAAAATGGCAAATGAATTCTCTCACACAAGCCATCATACAGGTTTGTTGGTGGAAAAATAAAACAGGGCTATCTGAATGCGGTGATAGATTGGCTTTATAGCTTTTGTTTTACTGATGTGTACAAATTTGTAGAAATTTCAAGTTCTGTTGTGAAAACCTGGTAATTAGAGGCGGTTTTATGCTGCTACATAGGCACTGTTCATGTCTTCCTGAAGGTTCCTTCTCTTGTCCTGTCTGCACCCGTGTGGCTGTTCCGCAAATTACAGGTCCTATTCTTGTCCATTTTGCCACAAGACTAGGCATTTCAACTGATGGTAGTGAGAAAATGACAGCATGCAAAAGAACGGTATACCTATTTTGTGGATTCGCAGTTTGCAAAATTGATACGGCCATGTGCATGAGGCCTTAATCAGGTATTGACCAGATTATTTTGCTGCTGTAAAGCCCCGGTTATATCAGCAGAGTGGTTGCCAACTGACAATACAACAGAAAGGAATGAAGAAGACAGGTAGCTGGGTCAGAACAAGGAAAGCACCAAACGGGAAAATAGAAGCAAATGCAATAAATAGTCCAGGAGTCAAGTAGAAAATAACAAATTGTAATAAAGAAACATCGGTGTATAAAAGTAAGGACACGTTCGTGTGAACGGGTCTGCATCTATTCCGCAATTTTGCGGAATAGATGCAGCCCTGTTCACTTTAATTGCCGGCACAGGATCTTGCCGAGCCACGGCTCTGCAAGAAAAAATAGAACATGTCCTATTCTTGTCCGCAATAGCGGACAAGAATAGGCATTTAGAGTGGGGTGCCGTGTGTTCTGTAAGTTGTGGAACACACGCTGGTCAGCATCCGTGGTATTGTGGATCCGCATTTTGGTTTTTCTGTCCGCAATGTGGTGCGGAGCTAGACGGATCTGTCATGTCTCACAATGTAAGTCAATGGGGACAGATGTTTTCTCTGACGCAATAGAAAACGGATCCGTCCCGGCTATGTAAAAGATAATACAACCGGATCTGTTCATAATGTATCCAGAGGGTTGTATTATCAGAATGGCAGCGTTTTTGCTGATCCATGACGGATCCAGCAAAAATCCTAGTGTGAAAGTAGCCTAAGGCTATATTACACCAGCAGATAATTGTGCAGATCATTGCTAACAAGCAAAATTTTTAAGAATGCTTAAAAGTGTAACTGCAGTTTTATTTTTGTAATGTGTAGGGACAGTGATGCTGACCATTGTTGTAATATACTTTAATTACTGAAATCATACATTAGAAAAATAACTCTAAAGTGGCCCATTTTGAGCCTTAGCAATGATCCTCTGTCTTCTGTTTATATAACAAGGTCAGTGTTAGCAAGTTTCCACTATTATGTAAACAGAAGACGGAGTGTTGCTAAGGCTCAAAATGGGCCACTTTAGAGCTATTTTTCTAATAGAAATGTACGATTTCAGTAATTAAAGTATATTGCAAAAATGGTCAGTATCACTGCCCCTATACATTACACAAATAAAAATAAAACAGCAGTTACACTTTAAAAATCATTGTTTGCCGGTGGCAGATCGTGGTGTCTTATCAACCTCTGCTGTTGGCAAATAATGGTTTTGTATGGGGACAAGCAATGGCATTATTGATCGCTCCTCTCCATACTGTGAAGGAGATCGCTGCATGTAGTCACAGCCGTCTCTTCTGCAGTCCTCCTTCTACAGTACAAAATATACTACTGTGAATGAGAAGGAATGCGGTATTGATCAGAAGAACATTACAACCTTAATCACTGTCTGAATGTGGGTTGACTGTTCATAAAATGAATACTATGTAGATGAGTGTGGGGGAAAAGGGTACAACAAATGAACATCTACAGAGAAAACTGTAACAAAATGAACTAAACTTAGTCTATTACAACAGTGCGCTAATTATTGTTATATTGATGTGTATGGAACAAACCTTTATCTTCTACAAAATAAAGATCCTTCACATTTAAAACTTGCCATTCTTGAAGAAGTCCCTGTACAGCTTGGAGCAGCAGCTAGAACAGCATTGTCCAGCGCCTGGTGTGTCTTTTCTCTCTTTTTATTCATACAGATCACTCAATCACTGTTATAATTTACAGTGCACATTTATGCCATATATTATTATATTATATAACACATTTAACAATTGTACTTTATTTACATGGTATTAAAGTTGATATCATGAACCGTACATTAGTGCTATAGCAGCAGCCCTCCTCCATTCTGCCAGATTTCTGGATCGGATCTACTCTTCCTTTCCAGCTGGTCCGGCCGCTGGAGTAGCCCGCAGGTTCTTCATGGAGGCTGCGGCCTTCTTCTTGTCAGCACTGACTCTCGCTGCCCGTAGGGGGTAAGGCCCTATTCACACGGCCGCTCGGAACACACGCCGGACAGCCCCATTCAAAATGCCTATACTTGTCCGTGCATGCGGACAAGTATAGGACATGCTTCATATTTTTCAGTGGAGCGGCGGCTCCCCGCTCCATAGAGGTGAATGGGGCAGCATCTATTCCACAATACTGCGGAATAGATATGGCCCCATTCACACGGTCGTGTGAATGGGGCCTAAGTGTGTGCATTCTCTGGCTCTTAAAGGGCCTTTGTGTTCACGCCTTAATCTTTCCCACCCAATGGCTAGTTACTTAAGGCATCTTTCCTTGTGGAAGGGTGCCTGAGCAGAAGGTTCCAGTTTGCTAGTTCCTGCAAAGGTGTGTTGTTTTGTATTAGTTTGCCCATGTACTGACTACTGCCTGTTTCTTGAATTTTGACCCTTTGCTGCCTGACCTGACTTCTGTCTGATCTCTGTACTAATCCTAAGCTGCCTGACCTGACCTTGGACTGCATACTGGATTTCACGAACCATGCCTACCCAGAACTTGGCTTGTCCCCGACTACAGTATTTCCTGATCTTTGGTGTTCCATACTGGTATTTCTTAACACTCATGGGTCGGCAGTCACTTGAACAGAGACTAATCAGAAAGGTAGTGGCCTGGTAATTCCCCTGCAGCAGAGTCCAGATCCCTGCATAGGGGTTAAAGGGTGAAAACCGGGGAGGTCACTTAGATAATACCCTTGGAAGCAGCCTCAAGCCAAATCTGTTCAAGTGACACAGTGGATCCGCATCCGTTGCGTAACATTTATTAATACATATTTGACATGATATAAAGCATATTGGAGGCCAAAGCCAGAATATGTAGTGGTTTTAGTATACAGACACAGGCTTAAGCTAATAAAATCCCTCTTTTCCACACATGCAGTGCAGAATTTCATTTAACAGACCACATGTCTGTAACAAAACTGATGTAATTCTGGAATGTACCTCCTTTGTTCTGTCATGTCTGTAAATCTTATTTATTTTCTCTCAGCTCCATGGCTGCAATTTGAAATATCATGGGGACATTTACAATGCATTTGGAAAGTCTTCAGACCCTTTGACTTTTTTTTTCACATTTTGTTAGGTTGCGGCCTTGTGCTAAAATTGAAAAAAATCACGTTTTCCCCCATCATTCTGTACTCAATACCTCATAATGACAAAGTGAAAATAGAATGTCAGGAATCATTGGTACAGTGCCTTGCGAAAGTATTCGTCCCCCTGGAACTTTTCAACCTTTTGCCACATTTCAGGCTTCAAACAAAAAGATATAACACTTTAAATTTTTGGTGGGTCACAAGCACAGCACAGGTACCGAGCTACTAGTCATTGTAAGCTTAGCGCACAGGTGTCCTCTCTGTGGCTGTGTGGACCCCTTGACGCGTGGAGGAGAGAGCACAGGGCTTTATGTAGTAGGCTGGAGTGGCCAAGCACATGTGACGTGTCCTGTGCGTGCCACTCTGCGGGGTTACCTCTTGGGTTGTTTACAGGGCATTGGAGAGATGGTTTCTGTTTTAACCTGTCAGTTCCTGTTTAGATGGTTTACAGTATAGAGACCCACCACAAAACTACACTGGAAAACTATGAGACCGACCTAAAATTGGTTGGAATTTCAATGCGTTTATCACCCCAAATATGTCAGTGCATGTCTAATGGTCATTTATATGGGCTGATCAGTGCAGAAGGCAGGTGTTGACAAGGACCTGGGATGATGTCACCATCAGGTGACCAATGCAGGAGAGGAGGGCCCTCAGCAAGGATAGTATTTGGGGGTATTGGGGAGCACAGCGAGCAGCAAAAGAACACTGTGGGGACTCCAGGTTGGGGAATGATGATAGAAATGTGAGTAAGTGAAGATGTCTGTGTGTCACACTCTGCAGAGACGAGGCTGAGAGCAGATGTCCAGACCGAATGGAGAAGATGATGACAGAGAAGATCTACATCAGAGGAGACGTCACCTGAAGGCCTTGGATGTTACAGGTATGTGCTGATGTGTAGGAAATACAGTACATGGTAGTGTGCGACGGGAGGGTCGACTTAGAGACTTGGGCCATATTAACTGGGGCTTGGGCCCCGGATCTTTTGAGACCCTAGCAACGCCCCTGGTCTCAGGGTTCTGTTTAAAGCACAGAGAGCATCATGAAGACCAAGGAACACACCAGGCAGGTCCGTGATACTGTTGTGGAGAAGTTTAAAGCCGGATTTGGATACCAAAAGATTTCCCAAGCTTTAAACATCCCAAGGAGCACAGTGCAAGCGATCATATTGAAATGGAAGGAGTATCAGACCACTGCAAATCTACCAAGACCCGGCCATCCCTCTAAACTTTCATCACAAACAAGGATAAGACTGATCAGAGATGCAGCCAAGAGGCCCATGATCCCTCTGGATGAACTGCAGAGATCTACAGCTGAGGTGGGAGAGTCTGTCCATAGGACAACAATCAGTCGAACACTTCACAAATCTGGCCTTTATGGAAGAGTGGCAAGAAGAAAGCCA
Organism: Rhinella marina; assembly: GCA_900303285.1. NCBI lineage: Eukaryota > Metazoa > Chordata > Amphibia > Anura > Bufonidae > Rhinella > Rhinella marina. Next base: position 232,424 of record ONZH01005941.1, on the reverse strand, counting down.
TTTCTCAAAGATATCCATAAAAAGTCTCAGTTTGCCGCAAGCCACCTGGGAGACACACCAAACATGTGGAAGAAAGTGCTCTGGTCAGATGAAACCAAAATCCAACTTTTTGGAAACAATGCAAAACGATATGTTTGGCGTAAAAGCAACACAGCTCATCACCCTGAACACACCATCCCCACTGTCAAACATGGTGGTGGCAGCATCATGGTTTGGGCCTGCTTTTCATCAGCAGGGACAGGAAAGATGGTTAAAATTGATGGGAAGATGGATGGAGCCAAATACAGGACCATTCTGGATGAAAACCTGTTGGAGTCTGCAAAAGACCTGAGAATAGGACGGAGATTTATCTTCCAACAAGACAATGATCCCAAACATAAAGCAAAATCTACAATGGAATGGTTCAAAAATAAACGTATCCAGGTCTTAGAATGGCCAAGTCAAAGTCCAGACCTGAATCCAATTGAGAATATGTGCAAAGAGCTGAAAACTGCTGTTCACAAACGCTCTCCATCCAACCTCAAAGAGCTCCAGCTGTTTTGCAAGGAAGAATGGGCAAGAATTTCAGTCTCTAGATGTGCAAAACTGATAGAGACATACCCCAAGCGACTTGCAGCTGTAATCGCAGGAAAAGGTGGTGCAACAAAGTATTAATGCAAGGGGGCCGAATAATTTTGCACGCACCACTTTTCAGTTTTATTATTACAAAAAAAGTTTAATTGATCCAATAAATTTTGTTCCACTTCACAATTGTGGCCCACTTGTTGTTGATTCTTCACCAAAAATTTAAAATGTTATATCTTTTTGTTTGAAGCCTGAAATGTGGCAAAAGGTTGAAAAGTTCCAGGGGGCCGAATACTTTCGCAAGGCACTGTAATTTATTGAAATGGAAAAACTAAAATATTACATTGACATAGAAACACAAACCATTTACTCTGTACTTAGTTGAAGCACCTTTGCCAATGGGTTTCCACACCTGTATTTGGGGATTTTCTGCCATTTTTCTCTGCAGATCAAGGACATTCACAGAGTTGCCCCTAAGCCACTCTTGTGTTGTCTTGGGGTCATTGGCTGTGTGCTTAGGGTCATTGTCATGTTGGAAGGTGAACATTTGGTCCAGTCTGAGGTCCAGAGCACTCTGGACAACATTTTCATTAGCAATATGTCTGTACTTTACTCCATTCAGCTTTCCCTTAACCCTGACCATTCTCCCTGTCCCAGCCACTGAAAAACACCCCCACCACCATACTTCACTGTAAGTATGTAGGTATGGAACTGGGCTGGTGATGACTCAGTACCTGGCTTCCTCTGGACGTAATACTTAGAATTGAAGCCAGAATTTTAATCTTGGTTTCATCAGTCCAAATAATCTTTTCTGAGAGTCCTTTAGGTGCTTTTTTTTCGTTCATGTGTCTTTTACTGAGGAGAAGCTTCTTTCTGGTCACTCTGTCATAACGTGCAGATTGTTGGAGTGATGGTTGATCTTCTGGAAGTTCTGGAAGTTCATGGTCACGACTCTTAACAAGGCCCTTCTCCCCCACTTACTTAGTTTGGTGGGCTGCCAGCTCTAGACAGAGTCCTAGTTGTTCCAAACTTCTTTCACTGTCACAGTGCTCTTGAGAACTTTCAGTTCAGCAGAATTTTTTTGTACTCTTCTCCAGATCTGTGCCTCCACACAATCCTGTCTCTGAGCTCTACAGGCAGTTCTCTCCTCCTCATGGCTTTGTTTTTTCTATATTATTGTCAGTTGTGAGATCTTATTTAGACAGGTTTCCAAATCATGCATAATCAACTGAATTTACCACAGGTGGACTCCAATCAAGTTGTAGAGTCATCTCAAAGATGATCAAAGGGCCCCGAGAGCTAAATTTCAAGGGTCTGAATACTTTGGAAAAAGTCTCTAAAATTTTCTTTTCACTTTCTCGTTATGGGGTATTGACAGAACAATTTTTTCCGCCATGTATAACGGAACCAAACAAAATCGCTATTTGGCCCCATAGACATGTATTAGGACGAGGCAAAATGGGAATGCCTCTTAAAAGCTTCCATTTTGCTTTCTGTTCTAAAATTCCATTATATTCTTTTAAAACTCTGTTATAACGGAATTACCTAACTCAATGCGAACCTGCCTTAAGCCGGATTCAAGGCATCGCACCCAGTCAGAATAATACTCCGTACTGATGGGGGCAAAAGCACCCTGACAGAGCTGTCTACGAATCTAGTTTGGCTATATTCCCTTGTCAAATCCCAAGGCTTAGAGAGTCAGATTTTGACTCATAGGGAGACACTTCCAAGAGGTAGCACTTTTTTTAAACTATTTTTAAACTTTTTTAAGCCCCTTTATTGGACGTGGACATGCAGTCTTTAGATCACTTCTTCCATACACTACTGTGATTTAATAGAGTAGCGCATGGGAAATTCAGTAAATCAGCAGGATCCAGCTTATCACATCAATGAATATCTTCCCCAAACTCATCTCGGGCAAGCCAGTCGGACCCTGGGAGTGCAGATCTCCCGGAAAAAGCTGGCTCAGATGCCACGTTCACAATTGGCCACAGCATCTGAGGGTTTAAATGTCTGAGATCGGCATCATCGCCGCAACAGCTATGGTGCCCACTCCACTCTGGAGCGGGTACCTTTCTTAAAGTGCTGACATCCGCTGTACAGATGTGAAGGGTTTCAAACACTTTCCCTCTGAATCTTATTTATGCCTTTAACATATTTAAATGTTTCAATCATGTCCCCCCTTTCCCCTTCTTTCCTCAAGGCTATACATATTACGTTCTTTAAAGGGAACCTGTCATCTCCAAAACACCCCCTGAACTAGAGTAAGCGGTGTATAGTGTAAGTGATGCTGAATGCAAATATGTAATTTTTATCTTCATACTCACTTCCATTCTGACGCTGTGCTCCCACAAAACTGCAGTAAAATGCATTGAGAGGACTCTTCTTTGAGTCCTCTCCATTATGTGAGTAAACACTGGAGTCCAGTGAGTGCATTTTACTGCAGGTTTGTGGGAGCACAGCGTCAGAATGGAAGTGAGTATGAAGATAAAACTTACATATTCGGATTCAGCATCACTTACACTATACAACGCTTACTCTAGTTCAGGGGGTGTTTCGGAGATGACAGGTTCCCTTTAAGCTTCTCCTGATATGTTTTATGCGTCAGATCTTTTTGTGACCTGTCTTTGCACCCATTGCATTTTATCTTTATCTTTTTGTAGGTGAGGTCTCTTGAACTTGATACAGTATTCCAGATGTGATCTTACTAGTGCTCTATACCGCAGGATCATATCTCTCTCTTCTTACTGGTTATACCTCTAACTGTACTTATCCACAAACTGCACTCATTTTGATATTTAGATTCTTCTCTTCTAAAGTCCTGGACAACAAAGAACTGCCAATATAAAAGAGGGTTCTTTCACTAACCCCTCTAAAAATATCAACCCTTTTACATACTTTTGTGTCATCGGCAAACTGGCAAACCATACCTACCAAACCTTCTCCTGTGAGACAATAACTGTTTTTTGTATGGCTGCTACTATATTACAATACCTAGTGTAGTGGGCACTTTTGCTTGATTTAAAGGGAGTCTTTCACCTGTTTTTCACCTATATAACTAAGAACACTGCCCCACAGAAGATTGCAGACACATCCGAGACATACCTGTGTGTACTTTTTGTCTGTATTACATTTCCAGAAAAAGCATTATATCCAGTATATCAGATAAGATATCGCTGTTAGAAATCGAGTCCGGAGAGAAAGCTGTTTTTAGTTTCACTTTCAGCTGGGCACTTAGGAGCTGTTTTCCAGCAGAATAAAAGTGCTTTTTCTGAACATGTAATACAGACACACAGTGCACACAGGTATGTCTGGAATGTGTCTGCAATCTTTTGTGGGGCACTGCTGTTATATAGGTGAAAAACAGGTGAAAGACTCCCTTTAATGATTTGAACGATAGTGTAGAAGGCCCTTTATGCTATAAATATAAATTGGTCATGAAGAAAACTATACTATTACTATATTCTTGGCCACGTTTATGACCTTTCTTACCTGTAACTGGTTCACTTACTCTTGGGTCAGCTGCAGAAAGAAGAACATTTGTTACTTGCTGTATATGCACATAAGATATAATATTCCATTTCTCTATTACTTATGTAGAGATGAAGGAAGGAGCTATTGACCTAGTGCTTTACATTGGGTCTTAAAACCCTATGACACAAGGGAAAGACTATACACACATGAACATAATTCCCTCATATTTCTCAGCACAGAAAGATTGTGACCAGATGTGTAGTCAGCTGGAGATGTTGCTCTGGAGCACAAACCTCTCCAGGATTCCCATGGTGCCTAATATTTTTAAATTAGAACGTCAGATTTTCAGCTGTCTTTGGAAACATGATAACCTAAAATCAAGAGATTTTTTTAAATGAACGTGTTTTACGTCACATCATCTTTCTGCATGAAATATGTTCAGCTGTTTATTTATCTCAGCCTTATGTGTGATCTGACTGGAGGTAAACTGTTTGTTTTCCTCATCTCAAACATGACGCAGTTCATACTATTGTGAAAAGTTTCATTTGGAGCCTCCGGCGGCAGCTCTGTCACATTGGATAGAGCAAAGAGTGCAGCATACAGCTGTGCGTTACACCCCGGCCCCGCTCTGAATGGGTGTACACCCGTTTCAATGCAAATCAGCATGAATTTCACCCATTCTGAGGTCTGCAAAAAAAAGAGTACTGTATATTACTGAATAAACCGTTAAGATAAGGCAGATGGAACTATGATGGGACTATTTTTAAACTGGTCAAAGCCTAAAGATCCCTTTAATAGGTTCTTTCAGATTTCTTTGAATTTTTTCCTTCTATTGGATATAATAGCAAAAAATCTATTCTGTTCATAAAGTTTAGTGGAAACCTAATGGAACTGAGACATCAGTGACATCAATTAATAAATCCCATTGAAATCAATGATTTTGAATTCTGTACTGTTCAGTAAGCTCTTCTGTTTATTGAAATCAATTGGGCATGTTAAAAGGGTTTTCTGAGTTATTTTTTTGTGTGGATTAACTGCAAGGACATTAAAATAATAAAGCAATCTTGAACTCACTTTTCCGAGACCCCTCCATTCAAGCACTGCCACTTGGTCCCCTCTGTCAGGCTGCAGCAGTGATGTATTGTTTTGGCTTCAGTGGTGACATCTTGCCTATCTCTGCAGCCAATGACTGCCCTCAGCAGTGTATGGCACAAGACCAGTAATTGGCTGCAAAGGTATATGAGAAGTCACCACAGCAGCCAAAACAATACTCCCCTGCTGCAACCTGGTGGAGGAGACTTAATGGCGGTGCTGGATTGTAGGGGGCTTTTTTTTAATTTTCAACTCAGAAAACTCCTTTAATGGAAAAGTTCCACATTTTTCTACAAGTTAATGCAATAGAAAAACCCCAAACCTTTGATTTGAATATATGTATAGCCCCCTGAACATGCTTTAGACACTGGCCAACAGCAACAAAAGTACATATTTACCTGATTCTGTATTAAATTCCACTGTTGTACTGCTTGGTCCTTCACCAAGAGGATTTTTTGGTATCACTTGGAATTCATAACTATAAAATAAAGACAGTAATCAGTTAGTGGTTTTCTACAGCTGGTCTCATGCATAGGGCTCTGTGCCATCGGTATGTGAGGCCGGCACCATGCCTGCATGTTTGGTTAACCTGCTAATTACAGAGAAGTGTCCAGAGTTGTGTCATGGTTTTAATTACTGGAAATATCTTTACACTTCCTTGTAGGAAAAATAAAGTGAGATCACAATAAACTGGAATGCTGGAAGCCTTTCCATAAGCAAAACTTTCTACATATTAACTACTGTATTGTGAAATTATTATGAAGGGCAGTGGTGGGGAGTCGGGGACCTCAAATGTGGCCCTAGACTCACACACACACACAAACACAACTTGCTCATGCAGCTGTTCTTATAATCTAAGTTTTTTTCCAGAAACCTTAGGCCAGAGAATAGGCATGAGCCTAGCAGTGGAAAAGCACAAAACCTTTGCAAAACCTATCATCTGAGATTTGTCCTTGTTTTCACCAGAATATATTTGTTGGGGATGTAGGATGCAAATACATCCATATAAACATTCAATTATATACAATCATAACTTCTGAAGATGGGAAAGATCCTACAGAACTGATAGACGCTGAGAGACAGAAGACAGTGTAGGATGGAGGCCTGTTTCCTGATCCTTAAACAAAGTGGTACGCCCTGAATGCACAGGAGCTAATGAGGGTCACATGTGCCCCCTGGACCAGCTTGCTGGGCATACTTGCTGCAGGGTTATATGCAAGCCTGAAGAAGGATCTATGATAAAATATAACATGCTGAGAGGCGGCGGGAATAAAATTATGACTTATCGTAGTAGGCTGGCGCTAGTGTTAAAGTAGCCTAACACAAATATAATGAAATTATTTGTTCTAGCTGTTGTGTTAGACACACTGATAAGTGATACCATTACTGATACATGTATAAAAATATCACATGATCTATCCCATCAGGTGAAAGCCGTAAAAAAAAAAACCATTACGCCAAAACAGCTTTTTTAGTTACATCACCTCCCAAAAAACATCAATCGATCAAAAAATCATATGTAACCCAAAATGGTAGCAATAAAAATGTCACCTCATCCCGCAGAAAATGAGCCCTCACAAAAGACCATAAAATAGACATATTTGGTATAGCTGTGTCCGTAACAACTGGCTGTACAAAAATATCACATGATCTACCCCATCAAGTGAATGTCATAAAAAAAAGAAGCCAAAACAGCTTTTTTTTAGTTACCTCACCTCTCGAAAAACATAATATCAATCAATCAAAAAGTCAGATTTAAGGCTACTTTCACACTAGCATTTTTGCTGGTTCAGGCAGGGTTCAGCAAAAAAAACGCTTCCGTTACTGATAATACAACCATCTGCATCCGTTATGAACGGATCCGGTTGTATTATTTTTACCATATCCAAGTCGGATCCGTCATGAACTCTACTGAAAGTCAATGGAAGACGGATCCATTTTCTATTGTGCCAGTGTCAGAAAACGGATTGACTTGCATTGTCTGTCATGACGGATTCGCCTTGCTCCACATCACAGGACGGAAAGCAAACTGCAGCATGCTGTGGTTTGCTCTCCGGTATGAGAACAGAATGCATTTTGGAGAATTCCGTTCTGTTCAGTTAAGTTTTGTCCCTATTGACAATGAGTGGGGACAAAACAGAAGCGTTTTTTTTCCAGTATTGAGACCCTATGACAGATCTTAATACTGGAAAATATTAACGCTAGTGTGAAAGTAGCCTAACCCCAAAATGGTAGCAATAAAAATGTCATCTCATCCTGCAAAGACCATAGCCAGAAAAATTTAAAAAATATAACTCTAAAAAAATGGCAACACAAAAGCATGATTTTTTTTCTAAAAATGTTCTTATTGTGTAAAACGTAAAACTAAAAAAGTAAAAAAACAGACGTATTTGAAATGGTTGCATCCATTAAATCCGGATCTATAAAAATATCACCTGATCTAACCCATCAACTGAACAGTGTAAAAAAAAATACTACTACTGTTACTACTACTACCACAGCTCAGTACTACAGCTCACTGCTATTACAGCAGCTCTCTACTATTACTATTACAGCTTACTACTACTACTACAGCTCTCTACCATTACTACTGCTACTACTACTACTACTACTAGAGCTGTCCCATACTACGACTACAGCTTACTAATATTACTACTTCTACTACTAATACTACACACAGCTCGCTACTACTACTACTACAGCTCTCTACTATTACTACTACTACTACTACTACGGTACTAGCTGTCTATTACTACTGCTACAACTACAGCTTACTACTACTACTACTACTACAACTCTCTACCATTACTACTGCTACTACTACTAAAGCTGTCTACTACTAGGACTACAGCTCACTACTACTAGTACCACAGTTCACTACTACTACTACTACTACTACAGCTCACTGCTACAACTACTATAGCTCTCTATTAGAGCTGTCTACTACTATGACTACAGCTCACTACTACTACTACCACAGCTCACTACTACTAGTACTACTACAGCCCTCTACTATTACTACTGCTACTACTAGAGCTGTCTACTACTATTACTACAGCTCTCTACTATTACTACTACTAGAGTTCACTGCTACAACTACTATAGATCTCTACTAAAGCTGTCTACTACTACGACTACAGCTCACTACTACTACTACTACTACTACTACCACAACTCCTCACTACTACCACTACTACAGCTCTCTACTATTACTACTGCTACTACTAGAGCTGTCTACTACTATTACTACAGCTCTCTACTATTACTACTTCTACAGCTGTCTACTACTACTATGACTACAGCTCACTACTACTACTCAGGGGTGCAGCTAAAGGCTCATGGGCCCTGGTGCAACCAGTTCAGCTTGGCCCCCCCCCCCTCACTCATCGCTGGTGCACCTAGCTTTTCTGCTGCTCGAGACAAATATTAAAATGCACCCCCCCCATGCCAAATTCTCAACCTAACCCCTTCCCTCCAGTCCTACTGTTAAAGGGGTTGTCCTCTTTTTACTACTGATGACCTATTCTCCGGCACCCCCGACGATCAGCTGTTTGAAGAGAGAGCATTGCTCATATGAGAGCTGCTTTGCTCGCCATAGCATTTGCAGTGATGAGCAGTAAACAGAGCAGAGAAGGCAGCGCTCATACAAAAAATTAAAAAAAAGGACAACCCCTTTAACGACATACTTGGAAAACATTACATACAGCGCTACAGAACATACAGGGTCATACATTCCCACATATGTACCTCTTACATCCAGTGACTTCTCTTCTCTGATGTAGACGTTCTGTTTCCTCCTCTTCTCCTGTCAGACTAGACCGCCATGGTGACTTCTTTTAGCTGCGCCTCGTCTCTGCAGAGTTTAAGAAACAGACAATCTTACTTTCCTACTTTTCTATCATCCTCTCACCTTCTCCGCAACACCCCATTCTGCCCCCCCAATGCTATACTGCAGAAACAGTCCCCCTGAAAATACTGGTACCACACAGAAAAACAATACCCTTACCTTTCAGATCAAATCCCCATATCAAACCCCAGATGAGACCACCCCCATCTCCAGACCCCCATATAAGACCCCTATTAGACCTCAAAAACTCCCATATCTGACCCCCATTAGACCTTTTAACCCCCCAATCAGACCCTCATTAGAACCCCAGACCCCCAATCAGACCCCATTAGACCTCCAGACCACCATTAGACCTCTCTAGACCCCCAGTCAGACCCCCTTTCAGACTCTTAAAGCCCCTAATCAGACCCCCTTCTGGCCCCCATATCAGACCACCCCCTCCTGGCCCCTATATCAGAACCCCCCCTTCTGGCCCCCATATCAGACCCCCCACCTTCTGGCCCCCATTTCAGACCCCCCACCTTCTGGCCCCATATTAGACCCCCCTTCTGGCCCCCATATCAGACCCCTCCTTCTAGCCCCAATATCAGACCCCCCCCCTTCTGGCCCGCATATCAGACCCCCTCCTTCTGGCCCCCAATATCAGACCCCCTCTTCTGGCCTCCAATATCAGACCCCCCTTTAGGCCCCCAATATCAGACCCCCCTTTAGGCCCCCAATATCAGACCTCAGATCAGACAATAAAACAAATACATAAACTTACCTCTCCTGTGTCACTCTCCTCTCCCTGTCCTGGCTGTCTCCCCGCTCTCACCTCTTCCCGGGCCCACGTTGCAGTCACCTGACCTCCTGCAGCATCAGGTCAGAGTGCGCTTTGTACGTCCTGACGCTGCAGGCAGCCAGGAGACAGCAGCATGGGCCTCAGGAAGAGAGAGCAGGAGGAGGGGTAAGTACAGTACAGTGCTACCAGTGCTTCACTCCCCCTCCTCCTGCATTATGGAAGCGCTCATTAGTATCCTCCATTATGGAAGCGCTCACTAGTATTCCCTTTATAAGATGCACTGCATCTTATAATGGAAACAGTAGAGCACCATTGGCATGGGGGTCCTCTGGGCCCCCCTGGCTTAGGGGCCCGGTCGCAACTGAGACCACTGCGACCCCTGTAGTTACGCCAGTGCTACTACTACTACTCAGGGGTGCACCTAGCCTTTCTGCTGCCTGAGGTGAAAACTGAGGCAGCCCCCCCCTCTACTACTCCTGGTCTTTACAATATAGTCCATGTAGTAAATCATACCATATATAATTTAATTCAAGGATTTAATGGCATTTGTAAACAATTATACAGATTGATCTATTCAGTTTATTTTAGCATTCAATTGTATTGTCTGCCAAACAATCCATGATCAGCATCTGATTTCCAAAGCAAAAAATCTCCATTCTTTAGCCAGCTGCACACAACATTTCCGTACTCTCCAGCTGCATATTGCTTAATCAAACTATTTAAACAAATTGATCTCTTTGACAGTTTTATGTGCTCTTTGTGGGACTCTGTGAAGACAATGGGGAAGATTTATCATCGCTTGAAAAGTGGCAATAAAAAGTAAAGTCACAGGAGTGACTTTTTAAAAGATTGTTGCATCTCCCCTTTTTCGCGGTCCTTGCCACTTTTCTCCGTTCTTGCCACTTTTCCTTGTCAGGGGTGGGGATAGGGGCTTGGCCTGCCACAGCAACAAATTTATCTTACTTTGCATCACTTCTCTAACGTAAATTAAGCCAGAAATCAACGGCAGCTCTGAGCTGGACTGAGCATGGACTGCAGGAGGATGCATATGCCTTGTCACAAATTAGGCACATCCTCCGACAGTGCAGTGGAGATCAAGACAGGTGCAGAAAGACCCAGTCTTGACAAATCTCCCTCACAGACAGTTAAGGATGGTTTTACACGATGAGCTGTTAGTGCACATTAAATGAAGACTTGAGGGGTCCAGCTACCATACATTATGCCACTCCCACCATCCTGGGAGTTCTACGAATGTGACGTTCCCTTGTGAAAACCTCTTTGTGACATTGGCCACATACTTTTCAGAACAATCTTCCGCTATCATTGCTCGTGAGACAAAAAAGGGACTCATCGCTGAAGGGGATAGACCTCCATTGCAGTCTTGCTGGACACTATGATAACCTTTGACAGAAGAGCCATGGAACATCTGTAGCTGAACGTCTGACTCATAGCCCATTGTCATTCAAATGCCTTCTGATGATCTGTGTAGACACTGTTTGCCGCACTAGGCTTGGAATGTGATGTACAGTACAGAGTGAATTACTATGCATCATTCTTCTAATCAGACGTTTGATTCTGTAACCTTCTTGCGGTTATTTCAGTTAATTGTTGGTGAGTGGGAAACGCTGAATGTTGAACAGTACTGACTTCTCGGGATAGGTGCGCAGCAATCTACCAGTCATAAATCAAGGTCTCTCAGTTCATGGATTCTGTCACTCTCAGTTTGCAACAACTGGAGTTAACTGGCATCTTGATGAAAATGAGGCATCACACAATCACCCCAAATGACTTGAACCGATTTTTGAGGTCTCATGGTTAAAAACTTTGCTCTCAATCTGTGTTTTATGCCCCTCCCACATGCCACAGATTGTAGATAGGTGCTTGAAAATCTGCAGTGTCCCACATATAATGTGTGCAAAGGGACACAGCAAACTATTTGTATTTCTGAATATTTTTTATAGCCATGTCAATTCCATTTATTGTACTTGTCATATTGTCTATTTCATAGCTACAAGAAATCCTTAAAGTCTGGTACACTACATTTATATTTCTCACCACTAGGTGGTGCTAGTACTTAACTTATATATTGCCTGACTGGTTAGAACCAGTTCAGGGGGAGTAGTAACAGTCAGTAACTGAAGTAACATCATGGAGTAAAGAAGTCAGGTAGCTCAGCAGGAGCTCAGCAACTTCCAAGCAACTTAAGCAAAGGGCAGGAGAGAGACAGTCATCCTTCAGGCTGCCATTTATGCTTAACTCTGGCCAAGTTAAGTTACAGGTTGGCATTTACCAATTCTAAGCCACTAGCAACTGGCACAAGACCTGGATAACTCAAGCCTGGCAAAGGTAATTGCTGTGCTTATCAGCATCAAGGACTTTGTTAGCACCCATAGTGACTAGGAAATAGCTCCACAGCGCCTAGACACTTAGTCTACAGCTCAGATGAAGTTGTGATTTGCACCTACTGTTATCCCTCAGGGCAGTCAGATCACCATATATATATATACTCTAAGCTTTCCGGTGCCGAAGTACTAATTCCTGCCGTGCAGTGGGTTCAACCGCCCCTGAAGGACTGCTATCTAAGACTAATTGCTACTAAAATATTATCCAGAGCCAAGACTAGTCTATAAACGGATGGACTGAAAGGAGATAAGAGTAACAGGATTCAAAGTAACAGCATAACTTAAAGTGCACAATACCCAAGTAACAGCCTTAAAGGCCGTTCTTGCAGCATCACCTACTGCCTATTGAAGACATCTGTAACTTATGTTACCTCATCTCAAGGCAAAAGTAAACGTTTTCAACTGTTTAACAAAGCTGCCTCCTCTTTATTGCAACTACAAACTTTGCGTTCCACGGACGCTGGCGTCACAACATTCCAGGACCCTGCCGACAAACACCCTAAAATACCCAAAACCATCAAAGGCCTCACCACCTGGCAGTGTTCCTGTGGACCAGAGGTGCCCCGGAGGAAACGGTGTCCTTCCTCCCACGTAACTGCACACTGGCCCAGGGAGTCACCAAATCGTGAGTAGTATTACCACCGGCACCATTAGACACTGCGTCATATCCCCAACGCTTACGCATAAGTCCGGCTCGCTGCAGATCTTAGAATCAGTATTTTAATTAGATCATTTTTGCCAAGTTACCATAATTTCCTAAAACAGTAAACTAACCCAGATTTACTAATGTGACTGTGCCAAATATCTGTCTAAAAAAGTGTCGCAAAATGGTCCAAATTGGCACATCTAGGGTTTCAACACTTTTTTCCACAATGTTTGATAAGAGGGTGGGGGGCTAGCAGAAAGTGGGCAGAGCTCCATGGGAAAGGGTGCAGGGTCTAAGATGTGCAATTTTGCACCAAAATTTCAGTGCAATTCTGGCATAAAAATCTGTCTCAAAGTAAGCACCAATAGTTGGTAAAGAGTCAAAGAAGTTAATCACATTAATCATCCAGCCTTAGCCCCTGTGATAAATCGGGTGCAGGTCTAGGCAACCAGTCTATGCTTATGCCATCTTTGCAATTCTTCGAAAGGGAAATGGCAAAACTAAACATTTTATCTGCTTTGTAATTACCTTCTTACTATTCTATAAAAAAAGAATGAGATTGTAATATTATTTTGTAATCAAGGAGATTTGTATATTATAGTTAGTTACATAGTTAATACAGTTGAAAAAAGACAAAAGTCCATCAAGTTCAACCAAGGGATGGGAGGGGACACGAATTTTAGAAATAGGGGAATGAGACTCAGATTTCTACACATTTGCAAAAGCATTAATGTTGTTTACTTTTAAGAATTCATCTAAACCCTTTTTAAAACTGTCCACTGTTTTGCTATGACCACGTCCCGAGGTAGTCTATTCCACAGATTCACAGCTCTTACAGTAAAGAATCCTTGACGTCTCTGGAGACTGATTTTTTTCTTTTCCAGTCGGAGGCAGTGCCCCCTTTTACTTTGCACAACATTCATATTTTTGTATGGCCCATTTACATATTTGTATAAGTTAATCCTGTCCTTACTTAGACTCCTCTCCTCAAGACTATGTAAATTAAATTTTTTAAGTCTTTCATACTTTTACTTGTCCATCTTCGCATCACTATTTTTTTGAATTTCATGTGTATTTTCTGAGCAAACATTTTTATAGGTTTTTGTTTTCTATAGAGAAGTTTATGTCTGAATACCTATTAAAAATGTGTGTTTGCAAGAAATACAAAAATAAAACTAAAAGTAAAAAAGTGAAAAGAATGCCACAAAAAATGCACTGTTTGTAATGTGTTTCTTAATTCCCTATTGGCATTTAGCAAACGTGGGCATGCTGAAAAAAATAAAAAGCTGCAACAAATGCAGACGAAAAAAAAAAGACACAAAAACGCAGTGTTTTTCTGAAATCCAAAAAGCCAGTGGCGTAGCTATAGGGGTCGCAGCGGTCGCAGTTGCCACTTGCAGGGCCGCACCGCCAATTAGGCAAAGTGTGGCGCGGCCCTGCGCATAGTTGGGGGCGGCGGCGGGGCAAAGGGAGATGAGCGCTTTCTATTGTGGAAGCGCTTATCTCCATAGTCATCTGTATCGCCGTTCTCAGGACGGCGATACAGATGCCTGTACTGCGTGGCAGGGGAGGGAGAGGCGTCTCCCCTGCCCGTTCCTCTGATAGGCTGCAGGCACTAGGCCTGCAGCCTATCAGAGGCCGGCTCATGCGTTGCGATGACGTCATTGCGCCGCCTGAGCCGTACAGCGCGGGACACAGGCCGGAAGAGGCCTGCATCACATCGCTGCCAGCTCCATGGAGGTAAGTATTAGTGTTTATTTTTTTTTTTATTGTTGCAATCACAGACCGGAGCATTATTGGGGGAACTGGGGGTATTTTTACTGGCACTGGGGGCATTTGTTACTGGCACATGGGGGCACTGGGGGCATTTGTTACTGGCACATGGGGGCACTGGGGGCATTTGTTACTGGCACATGGGGGCACTGGGGGCATTTGTTACTGGCACATGGGGGCACTGGGGGGCATTTCTTACTGGCACTTGGGGGCATTTCTTAATGGTACGGGAGCACTGGGGGCATTTTTAATGGCACTGGGGGGCATTTTTACTGGCACAAGGGCATTTGTTACTGGCACATGGGGGCACTGAGGGCATTTGTTACGGGCACATGGGGGCACTGGGGGCATTTGTTACTGGCACATGGGGGCACTGGGGGACATTTCTTACTGGCACTGGGGCATTTCTTACTGGCACTTGGGGGCATTTCTTAATGGTACGGGAGCACTGGGGGCATTTTTACTGGCACTGGGGGCATTTTTACTGGCACTGGGGGCATTTCTTACTGGCACATGGGGCACTTGGGGCATTTTTACTGGCACATGGGGGCACTGGGGGCATTTTTACTGGCACTGGGGGCATTTCTTAAAGGCACATATTTTGGGGGGCATTTCTTACTGGCACATAATTTGGGGGGCATCTATGGGTGGGGAGCACTTCTTACTGGCACATTATTGGGGTGAAATTTTGGGGGCACTTCTGGCACATTATTGGGGCACTTCGTACTGGCACATTATTGGGGGGAAATATGGGGGCACTTCTTACTGGCACATTATTGGGGCACTTCTTACTGGCACATTGGAAGCATTATTACTTCTGGGGCACAGTGGGGACATTAGTACTGTTGGGGGCACTATTACTGTGGGGGGCACCCTGGCACAGTATCAGCATAGCGCAGTTATTTCTGGGGGATGTTATGTTTACACTATTACTGTCAGGGACACTATTTGCTGGGCGCAGTTATTTTAGGACACTGTGTGCCAATAATTATTGAAGGGCACTATCTGTGTGGTACTAGTGGCACAGTACTGGGGGTGGTAGGATGATTTGTCCAGAAGACGGGAGGATGATGGAAAAGTAGTAAACTAAGATTTTTTTCTGTCAAACTGCAGAGATGAGAAATGGCTGAAAAATGTCGTCTGGTCTGAAAGGAGAAGATGAGGAAAGAGAAGATCTACATCAGAGGAGTCACTGGATGTACGAGGTATGGGCGCTGTATTAGGCTACATTCACACGAAGATTGTGTTTTGCAGTCTGCAAATCGCGGATCCGCAAAAAAAGGATGATGTTCCGTATGGCATCCGTTTTTTTGCAGATCCACTGTAACAATCTACTATAACAAAACGGACAAAAATAGGAATAGACATACAGATGCGGACAGCACATAGTGTTCTTTAAGTGAATGGGTCCGCATCTGAGCCGCAAAATATGCAGATCAGACGCTGCAAAAACAACTGTTGTGTGAATGTAGCCTTACCCTGTATGTTCTGTAGTGATACACGTAATGGGAAAAGGTTAGGGTGAGAATTTGGCATCGGAGGGGGGATTCAATTTTTGACTTGGCTGGCAGAAAATCAAGGTGCACCAGCGCTGAGGGAAGAGGGGGGGGGGCCCAAGCTGAACTCTTGCACCAGGGCCCATGAGCCTTTAGCTATGCCCCTGCAAAAAGCCTTAAGGTGTGCTTGACTTTCCACATATCCTCATATCAATATAAAATAACTGATTTGTGAATTGAAAGGTCAGAAAAAAAACATTTTGGCATATAATGAGAAAAGTAACCTTCACATTATATAGAGGAGCATTCAAAAATAACAATACTAAAATGAAGTAGGTGAAAACCTTTTCCTATGCCAGCTGTACTAAATAGACCACTTGTTTTGGAGGGACAATCCATCATTGTTAAAGCTGTATTATTAAAGAGTGCATAGTCCAAAATTCCATTTGCATCTGTTGCATATTTGACACCAAAGTCATCACTATGATTCATTTTACTGTGGTATATTAATACCACTGAACAAAGGTCAGCAAAGCTAATATTGTTCTATGGTAAAATTGCATCTCTGTGGATCCACTTAGTAAGCTAAACTAACCAGAGAAGGTAAATTAAGGACAAAATGGAATGTTACTCGCGTGACTGTTCTATATACAAGTGCAATGGAGATTTTATAGGTTAAAAAATAGCCCACTATCAACTGGATGTAAGGAAAGCGGACAAAATGCTTGATATTTACAAGTCTAAAGCTACCATATATTTCAGTACAGTGAATATTATAGTTAATACACAGTGGAGTCACATTATTATGGCACCTTCTACTTTTGACATCAGCATCACATAGCTCATGGAGGAATTCATGTGTCGTGAGCTGGCGTGGTGGGTATATAAGGGTTGTAATAGGTTGTCTGCACACATATCCCTTGTTGCTGTCATGTGTGAAATGGGCGATGGATCACAGTTGTAAAAAGGGATGATTATTAGCAGTATTTCTGAAACTGTGTAGTTTGTAAACTGTTCATGTTTCGATGTGCTGATAGTGTAACGTGACTGAACAAATGGCTTCATTGTGAATAAGCAACATGAAAACTATGGAGCACCACGTGCTAGTTATGTGAGAAGTCAATGTTGGCTACAAAGGTGAGCGAGGACGGACCAACATGCTACAGTAGAGCTCACCACCAAAATAAACCAGAGGGCTGCCAGACTTGTCTCTGAATCAACAGTTTAGCGAACTCTACTGTGTATGGGGTTCAGAAGCAGACGGATGGTCACCACACCTCTGCTAACAAATTAGTATCAACAGAAAAGTGCATTGTCACTCATCCAAGTGGAAGGCACTCTCAACTAATTTGGGTATGAATCCATCCTTGCAGATCACATAAACCTATACATGCTGATTGTCTTCTGTGAGTGGATGGGATCTTCCAGCAAGACAATGTGACATATCAGATGTCTAGAAATGTCTGACATTGGTTGGAAGATCATGACCAAGACTTTCAAGTACTATCCTGGCCCTCTAATTCCCCAGACTTGAACCCAATTGAGCATGGGACCTCTTGATTATCATGGTCACTCTATGGATCCCCCCAACACACCCACCATCAGCATGGTTCTAGATACCTTATTGAGTCATTCCCAGCCTGTCTAGCTGCTGTCACATGGCGATTACTCTGGATATTAGCTGGTGGTTAAAATGATGTGACTCGACTGTGTATAAAACAGATAGTATACACAGTGCAGGATATGTATGACACTTGAAAATCTAGACCTTGTATGGGATAAAATAATTAAATGCCAGATACAATAAGTCAATGACCACTAGACAAACCCTCCAGTACTAAATGGTCTCTGGTTTCTGTGCTTCCCCTCATGTTGTAATACTTAGAATTATAACATGGATTTTGTAGTTCAAGTTTAATGGTATTACTTCAGAATTTGGCACTCCTTTTTGCAGATAGTGGAGTCAATGGGTGGAACATTAAACATGAATTATGTTTATCAGGGAAAATATAAAAATTCCTGTCATGTTCTGCAAATAGCATCCTGAGTCAGCCTCCATAATGCAAACCATTGAATCCTGAGGAGCAACTTGGTATTCCAGTTTATTACTACAGGATTTTTGGAGAGAGAAGGTAACATCCAGTGATTCCAGATGGTGTATGAGTGGAAGACAGGAACAGGACAGCATATCCTACCAAGTGCCTGACTAGCTAAACATTTGAGCACATGTAATATGAAATGATATTGTCAGACTGTGTTTAACATGCTGTCAGTAGACCAATCAATGTTTTTTTCACCTCAGTTCAGTATCAAAGCCCTGAAAAGTTGAGAGGGAACCATATTCTCCCTGAGCCTCTCATTTTGTTATAGATGACAGCTACAATTTAGGTTTTTGGAAAATTATGAGGGGTTAGTTGCAAAACTCTGTAGACTGTGAACTTACACGTTTAGATTTTTTTCACATCTCCTTTGGAGGCTTTGTTAGGGGCCACCATCACAGACTGCATCAAAAACAATAGACAAAACAGCCCAGCATGCTATGCTATTTTGTCCAGAAAGACAGAACACCATGTTGGAAACTTGCCAATGGGAAAAAGTCAATGGGGTCTGTCAGGTCATGTGATTTAGCACTTTCACTATTATTTTCATTTCTCTCCACCTCTAATGGAGCAGAATAATGGAAGTAACCAAACCAGATGTGATAAGAGCCTTATGTGATCTTATGTGACTGGAAGTAGCAGATAAGTGCATCATAAGCCTGGGGCTGTCTAACCAACTTGGGTCACCTCCCTCCATTTTCCCCTGACTTTTGTGTGTGGCTGTAGCACTCCGTGAATAGTTATGCCTCTTCTTAGGCCAGTGACATCACATTCATTACCATCACATTTAAAAGCAATGAGGTAAGCTTTACTCCAGTTAGGGAAGGCATGCCCCCATGGCTAAACACCAGCAGGATCAGCTTTGCTCCTCAGTACTCTATATTCACAGTCACTTCCAGATGAGATGCTGCTCTGCCAAACCAGGTAACTGTATCTTATAGATAGTACTTCCTCTTATGGCACACCCTAAGAAACCATCAACAAAACTGTGATAAAATAATGTGGTTATAACCAGTGGCTATATGATGCCAGTCTATTGAACCTGTATATATTTTTCCATGACATATCAACGTCTTCTAAACAGAATGCTATTCTATTTGTCATGGAGCCCAATCAGTGGCTCAGGGACCACTCACTTTCCAAGTACAAGTGTCAAACACTAATGCTAAGTGCAACACCCCAGATGTCTGATAAAAATATGTTTATTAAGCAGAAGAAATTTTATTTAAATACAAATTGTCACCCTTTGTCTGAGGGGCCGTTCAGGTGGCCGTGGTATTGTGGATCTGCAATACCACGGATGCCGACCGGCACGTGTTCCGCAAACTGCGGAACACACGGCCGGGCACCCCGTTCTAAATGCCTATTCTTGTCTGCTACTGCTGCAGCTGCCCGCGACCATTGAAGTGAATGGGGCTGCACCTATTCCGCAATTTTGAGGAATAGGTGCGGACCTGTTCACACGGTCGTGTGAACGGGCACTAAACCTACTTTTTTATGTTGAAAGCTCTTTAGAACTATGGCACTCATTCTGAACAGTATATTTCTGTCACGAGTGGTCTTGCGTCTGGAATCAGACGTTCTGCGCGGCTTTCTAAGTGACAGGTTTGACAGGCTATTCCCTGTGGTTTGGGTGCTGTTCTCCACACCCCTTTCCCTCAGCTGTTGCCGCTTGGCAATTAGCTGTCTCCTACTTACCTCTTCCTCTCCCAGTATCCCTTGCGGTTTATATCTGCTACATACCTGTTGAGAGTGGTGTGGATCTCGGCTGAGATCCTGTTGCTGAGTTCTACTTAAAGTTAAGTGTTTTCCCTTCCTTTGGTTATTCCTGTTTGAGTCTCCTGTTCCTCCTTACGCTTGGAGGAACAGGTTACTCTCTTGTGTCATTAGACTGCAGGGTGTTCTAGGGTTTACTCAGATTAGGTTCCTGTGTATGAGCTTTCCTACCACCCGGGTTAGTTCATACTGGTAGCCAGCTAGGGCCTAGTCTTAGGGTCCCCTGCAGGAGGTGACCAGTTCCCTGGTTTTGTCTGTTCCCATCCCTCATACTCTCGGTGTGGCTTTTCCCCCACACCCGAGCGTGACAATTTCTCAATGTATTTAGCCAGACAACCATCATAAATACATAGATAAATCTCTTAGTTCCCTTCTATTACAAAGCTGTCTGCATGGAGCCACCACTAGGGGCAGCTCAGCGCAAGGGAATTTACAGAGTTATCATTGACTGCAATGGAATCTGTAATAATCTCATTGCTTTGAGCTCCCCTGAGTGGCATCTGCATAAAAATGTTGTTGTTATGTCAGGAAGAGAAGAAGTACTAGTCCCCCCTCCTCGGGCCACATAGCAGTCACGTGGTCTGCCTCCATTGAGGGTATGCCACTAGCCACTATAACATACACAAATATAACAGGCACTGGCATAGTTAAAACATGACATAATTAATGTTTTATCCGGATTCTATAACAGGCTCTTGGCACTTTTTTAGCAATTTTTTTATGAGCCAGAGTTTTGTACAGGTCACATGTTAATACAGGTCTCCAGATATTTTTTAGCATGATACTGTATCTGATTTTATGTGCACAACAAGGAATGTCTGAACATACGCTCGGTCAATACTAATTACAAGTTATGACTTTGTATATCTTACGAAAATCTAACACCCACTGTGGAAAAGATACAGACATGGAGACATTTTATGTTGTCACAAGGAAATGATGTGAACCAGCATGAAACACTGCAGTGATGAAACCGTCATGTTGTAAAAAAATCAATCCAGGGATAATAAATGTTCATTTCAGTTGCTATACAGCGCATATCTTATGAAATGTAAACACTCCTTAAAAATGTCTACACTTACATATTTTTTCCATGATAAATAATATTATAAAAATGAGGATTTTTTAAATAATTTCTGTGAAAAAAACTAACATACAGTGGCAGATTATTATATGGATGGTTTTGGTGGTCACATGGGGCTCGAGGCTCCCAAAGTGCCTATATGATTGACTGATGACATAATAACCAAGTCTACTAGGGGCCCAAAACATGTAGATGTACTGTATACAAAGACATTATATTGAGTAATTCAGTGACTATATTACATCTTGAATTACATCTAATTTCTGGTTTGAAAAATGTAAAATATATTTTGTGGGACAACCCCTTTAAGGTTTGTTACAGTATATTTGGTCTAGATTATCATCTGGATATTAACTTTAAACACTTGTCCACAAACTGTTTTGTACAGCATTTTTGATTGTGCTAATAAATCTCCCTAGACATGTGAGAACACGAGTTCAGTTACCTTTTTATTAGAATAACTGTTAAGACAGCGAGCAAACTAAAGATAATAGAAATTCAATAGCTAAAAGAAAATCCTGCTAAAGAACTTGACTTGAAGTTATTTCCTATGGAGCGAAGTGCAGCAACTGATTTACCACATGTGGCATTGGCAACTGGAGTATATTTCTTCCTTTCTAAACTGTGCAGATGTAATACATTTACAGGCTGAAGCTTAAAATTAACTTGAACTTGAAATGATGGATAAATTGAAGTTAAGTGCCCCGTAAAGTTTGCCCTTCAGTCTTGTCATAATGCCTACACTTCAGGTTGGTATATACCAGCATTTACATAAGTTTCTTTTAGCATACAGTACAGACCAAAAGTTTGGACACACCTCATTCAAAGAGTTTTCTGTATTTTCATGACTATGAAAATTGTAGATTCACACTGAAGGCATCAGAACTATGAATTAACACATGTGGAATTATATACTTAACAAAAAAGTGTGAAACAACTGAAAATATGTCTTAAATTCTAGGTTCTTCAAAGTAGCCACCTTTTGCTTTGATTACTGCTTTGCACACTCTTGGCATTCTCTTGATGAGCTTCAAGAGGTAGTCACCTGAAATGGTATTCCAACAGTCTTGAAGGAGTTCCCAGAGATGCTTAGCACTCTGCGGTCCAGCTCACCCCAAACCATCTCGATTGGGTTCAGGTCTGGTGACTGTGGAGGCCAGGTCATCTAGCGTAGCACCCCATCACTCTCCTTCTTGGTCAAATAGCCCTTACACAGCCTGGAGGTGTGTTTGGGGTCATTGTCCTGTTGATAAATAAATGATGGTCCAACTAAATGCAAACCGGATGGAATAGCATGCCGCTGCAAGATGCTGTGGTAGCCATGCTCGTTCAGTATGCCTTCAATTTTGAATAAATCCCCAACAGTGTCACCAGCAAAGCACCCCCACACCATCACACCTCCTCCTCCATGCTTCATGGTGGGAACCAGGTATGTAGAGTCCATCCGTTCACCTTTTCTGCGTCGCACAAAGACACAGTGGTTGGAACCAAAGATCTCAAATTTGGACTCATCAGACCAAAGCACAGATTTCCACTGGTCTAATGTCCATTCCTTGTGTTCTTTAGCCCAAACAAGTCTCTTCTGCTTGTTGCCTGTCCTTAGAAGTGGTTTCCTAGCAGCTATTTTACCATGAAGGCCTGCTGCAAACAGTCTCCTCTTAACAGTTGTTGTAGAGATGTGTCTGCTGCTAGAACTCTGTGTGGCATTGACCTGGTCTCTAATCTGAGCTGCTGTTAACCTGCGATTTCTGAGGCTGGTGACTCGGATGAACTTATCCTCCGCAGCAGAGGTGACTCTTGGTCTTCCTTTCCCGGGGCGGTCCTCATGTGAGCCAGTTTCTTTGTAGCGCTTGATGGTTTTTGCGACTGCACTTGGGGACACTTTCAAAGTTTTTCCAATTTTTCGGACTGACTGATCTTCATTTCTTAAAGTAATGATGGCCACTCGTTTTTCTTTACTTAGCTGCTTTTTTCTTGCCATAATACAAATTCTAACAGTCTATTTAGTAGGACTATCAGCTGTGTATCCATCTGACTTCTGCCCAACACAACTCATGGTCCCAACCCCATTTATAAGGCAAGAAATCCCACTTATTAAAGCTTACAGGGCATACCTGTGAAGTGAAAACCATTTCGGGTAACTACCTCTTGAAGCTCATCAAGAGAATGCCAAAAGTGTGCAAAGCAGTAATCAAAGCAAAAGGTGGCTACTTTGAAGAACCTAGAATATAAGACATATTTTCAGTTGTTTCACACTTTTTTGTTAAGTATATAATTCCACATGTGTTAACTCATAGTTTTGATGCCTTCAGTGTGAATCTACAATTTTCATAGTCATGAAAATACAGAAAACTCTTTGAATGAGAAGGTGTGTCCAAACCTTTGGTCTGTACTGTATGTAGCATAGTCTCTTTCATCAAATCCCGTGCACTCTCCGCAATTGCAGTGTGAGCTAAGCATAGGGAAAGACATGGCAAGTGCACTGAAAACTGGTTTAAAAAAGGAATACTAGAGAGGGAAAGTGCAGGGAGACTATTTTGAGACTGTAAGGAGAAAGTAGGGAGACTGCAGGTTAAATATATTGCCATGTGCATGACGTTCTACTACACCTACATAAAGAGTTAATCCATTATTTTACTCATGCAGTTAGTGGGGAAGATTTATCTAAACTGGTGTAAAGGAAAAACATCTTAGTTGCCCATAGCAACCAATCAGTTGCTAATTTTCATTTTGCAGATCTCCTTTGGAAAAAGAAAGGTGGAATCTGATTGGTTGCTATGGGCAGCTAAGCCAGTTTCCATTTACACCAGTTTTGTGTCTCAGTATATAAGGCAGGTGTAATTATATTGCCGTGTGCAGCACATTCTACTGCACCCACATTCAGAGTTAATCAGTTATGTTAGCAAAATGTTGTATTCGTATTCCAGAACGGTCATGTAATATTTCCTTATTTCCCTGTTCAATTGTGCAGTGGACCAAAATTTATCATAGCAAATGCATTCTGTTAACTGTTGCATTACATTGCGTCAGTATTAGGCCACGGTTAAATTCCCCCCCCTGTTCAATTGTGCAGTAAAGCAAAATTCATCATAGTGAATGGCTTCTGTTAGCTGTTGTGTTCCACAGCTTCAGTATTAGGCCACGGTTACATTTTTCACCCTGCTCAAATGTTCAAACGAAGTTTATCTTAGCAAATGGTTTCTATTAGCTGTTTCGTTACATAGCGTCAGTATTAAGCTACATTTTAAGATCCAGCTATGAGCTGCCTAACTTCATAAATCTTTAATACACACTGGAACTTTAATTACTGCGGCTGCAGGTGTAATATATCGCCGTGTGCATCATGTTCTACTGCACTGAAATTTAGAGTTAGTCCATTATTTTAATGAAACAGTTAGTTAAATATTTCACCCTGTACAAGTGTGCAGTGGACCCAAATTCATCATTGCTAATAAAAAAATTCTTTTGCATCTGTATTGCAATCCCTGATCCCTATGACAAATGGCATTGAGCTGATTACCCGCACCAGTTGACGAAGGGTAGACACATAGCAATCCCTTCAGTGTAGATTGCGTGATTACATCTAAGGGCATCACAGACCTGTTATTGCTGAACTCTACTTTCCTTCAAACATGTTGGACGCAGACCGCCTGAAAACTTGCTTCCATATAAGAAGATGATCACCAAATCTAGACTGTTGCTGGTTATTTGACCACCTGGGGTCAAATAACTACTTAGCACGGAGGAGTCTCTTCAGTTATCGGAATGAACCACACAAATTGCTTCACCAACTCGACCCAAATTCATCATAGCTAATATGTTAATTTAGCAAAAAAAGTTAATCTGCGTTGTTATTGCAATGGTTTATGGTTGGAACTACGATGGTATTACCAGACAAATCGCTCCACCTACTGGACCCAAATTCATCATTCGTAGCTAACATGTTTTGTTAGCGAAAATTTTATTCAGCGAAAAATGTATTCCATACTATGAATCTAATGGTATTTTGCTTTCAAAATGTATTAGGGTTAAAAAAAGATGGGCCGAACATGGTGGATGGATCAAATATGGCTACTGGATTATTGCCATAAGGGACAGGAGCCTAAAAAATAGCTGCCATGTAAGATGATGACCAAATGGGCTGTTGCTGGTATGGGGTAATGGGATCTGAAGGGTTAAAAGACATTAGTGTCGGCTTAAAACAGCAGACATTTTTACATGCCTGGCCGCCAACATAAATATACTGTCGGTGGTTGGCAGAGGGTTAACTTCCAAGCCTTTACACTAAGAGGCCTGGGTGTACCTGATTTACTGTGATTTGTGACTAATTAATTTGTAACAAGTCAAGTTTCTTGTCAAAGTTCAGAGAATGGGCCAAATCGAATTTTTAAAAACTTTGCTCATCTCTATTTGCCACCTATCAGCAAGAATACATCTTAAAGTAGAACAAATGGAAAGTATTTTTCAAATGAAAACTTTAGAAGTGCCTTCACTTCTGGAATTCATTCTTGGTATTGGTGCCAAAAAAAGATAAGTGAGGAGAGATTCTAATGAGAGATGAGGCATAGGCTTTGTTCACACCAAGGGAACCTGTCATCAGCCTTTTCTTGGATAAATGGATGAGGACGCTGTAGCACAACAGTTTTCTAAACATGCCCTTGTGAAAAAAGTCTGCTATTGTGGTGCGTGCCGTATTTAAAGAGCATACTTGGAGTCATTGAGGAGGTGCTGAGGTTAAAGCCATGGAGTCACAGCTCAATTCCTCCTTGATTAATATCCAACTGAGTCATAGTTGTGATAAGAGCTATGACTCTGCCAACACCGCCCTGATGACTCCAGGTATGCTCTATACATAACGTGTGCGCTGGGATTAAAGTTATTTTTCTGGCAGAATTGCAAATGGAACATTTTAACAAGGGTATATTTGGAAAAGTTTTTACAACTGCTGCAGCATCATGTTATCCGTTTAGTTACTAAAAATCTGATGACACATTCCCTTTAAGATCAGACATATTCTGTGGTTACTTTTATTGTAATAAAACAGCATTCTTCTGGATCTTGTCCTCAACAAGACATGCATGTTGCATCCTAACTGTTTACTTATAAAAAAAAAAAATCTTACTCATTTTATTATAAGATGTTATGCAGATTTCCAATATATTTTGTTTCTAAACATTTTCAAGATCTCTTTTTGTTTTCCATGAATAGGACCATTCTTTTTAACATGCTGAGGCTAGAACCATGTCCTGATAATGTGCCACACAAGTTGCAGCTTAAAGGGGTTATCCGGGCTTTTACAATTGATGACCTAACCTCAGGATAGGTCATCAATATCAGATCAGCGGGGGTCCGACACCGGCACCCCTGACGATCAGCTGTATGATCTTTGCCATAGAGAGCAGCAGCAGACAGGAAGAGAGAAGGGAGATGGCACGTGCACACTGTGTGCCATCTCCTTATACAGCAGATCGGCAATAAAAATCTCATTTGAAAAATTCCACCTACTCACAGGTTTATGTTTAACTGTGCCTGTCTTCACTTTGTTTTAGTGAAACCTCATTAGGGAATCATATTGGAACCCATTTCTCCACCAGTGCTATTAACTTTGGCATAAAACAGGACACACAGGAGGAGCATGGGCATGAAAAAAGAAGACAAGGCTGTGGAGCAAGTGTTATAGTTTACTAACTGTGCTATCACTATAATAGGAGCACTGGGACGTGCAAAAAGGAACATCTGACTCTGTCTACAAAAAGTCTATCCCATACAGAAAATGTTTGGTTACTTCTAGTTTATAGGTTACAAAATATTAAATGTAAATCAGTGGGGCTCTGTTCAGATTCATGCTGGAGGCTCCATTCAGAACCTCTGTTGTAAATTCCCCCAGTTTGGACCAGACAGAATAGTTCTGCATGCACCATGCACAAGAAGAGTGACAGAACACGACATGCATGATGTACGCATAACATAAAACAAAATCTATGTTAAACTACCTTAATAAATTTGCAATCCTGACCTGGCATTAACCCGAACTCCCACGTAAGTAAAATTTCCTTATTTTATGCCAAATTGGCAAATTTGCACCAGTTGCTTTGTTCAACAGTACTTAAAGAAAACTATAAATCAGTATACTGATGCTTTTAGGATATGGACAATCTGGAAAATCAGCCAGTGGCAAGTACAGTATTCATTCTTTCCAGAGACCACAAGTCACAATTCAATTCCACTTAGAGCCCCATAGTTTTAACTGTGTTCATGGAATTCTCATTAACAAACAACCAAATAAATGGAGTAACATCCAGCAGAGAGAAATACACAAACATCAGTCCAGTTTTCTCTGCCAACACTCTTCAAATTTTATAATTCATGGAAACTTTGATGTTTTTTTTCACTCTCTGAAACATAATTAAAAAATTATGTTTTGACATATTTGCCCTGAGTGCTCTGAGAAATCAAGAACACTATATCCATGACATAAAAAAACAATACACAATTCTCCGACATAAAGAAAAATAATCTGAAAGAGGATTTGCTGCTTAGGATTTGCTGACAGTAAGGTCATTTCAGGCACAGCAGTTTTTAATGCAATTTTTTTCAGCTGAAGCCAGAAGTGAATACAGAGAGATGGAGAAAATTAAATCCCTCATTCATATTTGCCATTCATTTTGAATCCACCTCTGGCGTTGAAAGCTGCCACAAAACTGTCACTTAAGGGGGTTGTCCCACGAAAAATATACTACAGTTTCCAAACCAGCACTTGGATCTGAATACTTTTAAAACTGCATGTAATTACAGCATGTAATTTAGCATAGCCACTGAGTTATTCAATAAAATGTATCTGTATAGCGCCACCTTCTGTTTGTTTTTTTTCTTATTTCTTTGACCTCTGCCTCCTGAGCTGTGATAGGGAGAGCTGAGACACACCTCCTTAGCTGCAGCAGAAAAAACACTCCCCTTGAGCAATGAATGGGGAGATCTCTGGATCCAGGTAAGGTACAGGGCTGGTTCTTGCTTTATTAGAAAGAGATTGTCATGTACTATATGATGTCCGATTTTCATTTTTTACATGAGTCATGGGATAACCCCTTTACAAAGAGTTGTGAGAAACAACCCTTAGAATCCAAGAACCTAAGGTATATTTACATAGTTACATAGTTAATATGGTTGAAAAAAGACATAAGTCCATCAAGTTCAACCAAGGGATAGGTGGGGACACAAATCCCAGTAGGAAATGAGACTCAGATTTCTACACGTTTTCATAAGCATTAATGTTGTTTACTTTGAAGAATTAATCTAAACCCTTTTTAAAACTGTCCACTGTTCCTGCTGTGACCACGTCCTAAGGGAGTCTATTGCACAGATTCACAGTTCTTACAGAAAGGCTTCATTTACATGTCCGCATGGCCACATGGCCATGTGCGTCGGCGTTTTGCAGACCGCACATGGCCGGCTCTATAATAGAAATGCCTGTTCTTGTCCGTGGCTGCGGACAAGAATAGGACATGTTCTATTTTTTGCGGGGCTGTGGACCAGAAGTGCAGATGCGGACGGCACAATGTGTGCAGTCCGCATCTTTTGCGGCCCTATTGAAAATGAATGGGTCCGCACACGTTTGGCAAAATTGCGGAAGAGATGCGGACCCATTTCCAGAACATGTGAATGGACCCTTAAGAAGCTTTGACACTTCTGGAGACTGAACCTTTTCTTCTCCATTTGGAGGCCGTGCCCCCTTGTCCTTTGATGACATTTTACATGGAACAGTTTTTCACCGTATTTTTGCATGGCCCATTTATATATTTGTATAGGTTAATCATGCCCCCCCTTAGACATCTCTTCTTAAGACTAAATAAATTCAATTCTTTTAATATTTCTTCATAACTAAGACCCTCCATGCCGCTTATCAGTTTAGTCACTCTCCTCTGTACTTTTTCCAGATGCAGTGCATCTTTTCTATCTTTTCTATGGACTGGTGCCCAGAACTGAATTGCATATTCCAGATAAGACCGCACCAACTCTTGGTAATAGTACATCCCTGCCCCGTGAATCCATGCCTCGTTTAATGCATGATAATATCCTGGTGGCCTTAGAAGCAGCTGATTGACATTGTATGCTACGATCTACAAGGACACCCAAACCCTTCTCTATAAGTGTTACATCCCCTAGGACATACAATGCACAGAGGTTATTATTACCAAGATATATAGTCCCTTAAGAGTTCTTCAAACATTTTCCCACAACACAAGTTACACTTACTGGTCTATGATTACCTGTGGAGCACCTAGATCCTTTTTGGAATATGGGCACCACATTTGCCTTGTGCCAATTACTTGGCACTGTACCAGTACCTAGAGAATCTTTAAAAATTATAAACAGGGGCACAGCAATGACTGAACTGAGCTCTTTAAAGGGTTTCTGTCACCAGATTTGGGCATACTAAACAGGATGGCATTTGCAATGTGCAAATGCCACCTGATGCCCAATCTGGTTTTCTTACTGTAATCAGATCAGCCATTTTGTTAAAAAAAGCACTTTTATAATATGTAAATTAGGCGTACTAGGTGCAAGAGGCGTTTACCTTGCACCTAGTAATCGCCGTGTTCCAACCTCTAGTGCCGCCTCCTGCTTCCTGATTGACAGGGCCAGGCAGCTTGCTCGATGAGCTGCCGGCCCTGTCCTCGCTCGAAATCCCGCGCCTGTGCCGTGTAGGCTAAATTCGGCGCAGGCGCAGATAGTTCACCCGGCCGCCCGGCTCCTGCCTCTCTCACTGCGCCTGCGCCGTGTGGAGTAAAAGCGGCGCAGGCGCAGTGAGTTACGCCGGCCGCCCGGCTCCCGGGTCTCCCAGTGCGCCTGCGCAGGCGCAGTGAGAGAGCCGGGAGCCGGCGGAACTCACTGCGCCTGCGCCGCTTTTACTCCGCATGGCGCAGGCGCAGTGAGAGAGGCAGGAGCCGGGCGGCCGGGTGAACTATCTGCGCCTGCGCCGAATTTAGCCTACACGGCGCAGGCGCGGGATTTCGAGCGAGGACAGGGCCGGCAGCTCATCGAGCAAGCTGCCTGGCCCTGTCAATCAGGAAGCAGGAGGCGGCACTAGAGGTTGGAACACGGCGATTACTAGGTGCAAGGTAAACGCCTCTTGCACCTAGTACGCCTAATTTACATATTATAAAAGTGCTTTTTTTAACAAAACGGCTGATCTGATTACAGTAAGAAAACCAGATTGGGCATCAGGTGGCATTTGCACATTGCAAATGCCATCCTGTTTAGTATGCCCAAATCTGGTGACAGAAACCCTTTAAGCACTCTTGAGTGTAATCCATCTGGACCCGGAGCCTTGTTCACATTTACCTTATTTAACTTATCTTGGACCATATCTACAGTTAGCCAATTGAGTATATTAATGTATGTACTAACAGCCCCAGCACTACAGATATCAGCTCCTTTCTCTTCTTTTGTATATACTTAGTTAAAAACACGATTTAGTAACTCTGCCTTTTCCTTGTCCTCAGTGACTAGCATGCCTTTACCATCATTTAGAGGACCTATTTGCTCAGACCTTGGTTTTTTTAGCATTTACTATATATATTGAAATAATTTTTTGGGATTTCTTTTGCTCTCTTTTGCCACCTGCTGTTCGTTTTGTATTTTTGCTAATTTTACCTCCTTTTTACAGATTTTATTAAGCCTTTTGTAAACCTCCAATACTACAGCTGACCCCTCAGATTTGTATTTTTTAAATGCCCTTTTTTTGTCATTTATTACCCTTTTACACTAGCTGTAAGCCATAGGGGGTTTAATTTTGGCCGTTTATACTTGTTACTTAAAGGAATACATTTTTTAGTGCAATTACTCAATATGGATTTAAAGCTCTCCCATTTATCCTCAGTATTATTATGTGACAATAGCTGCTCGCAGTCTATGTCCTGAAATGCTGCCCTCAACCCAGGAAAATTAGCCTTTTTAAATTAAAATTAATTAAAAAATGAAAATCATAGAACATGATTATCTCTTTCTAAGAAAGCTAGAACAAGCAGCTAGAGCTCAGCAGTGAAACATGCCTGAACCTTTTCTCCCCTAACATCTGCAATCAGGGGAGAGTCAGGAGGCCCCCTATATGCATTAGATGGTCAGCTGCTCCTTCCAAAAACTTTGGTTCAGCTGAAATACATCTAATGTACATGGCAGGGGAACCTGTCACCTGTACTATGCTGCACTTACTGAGGGCAGAATTATATAGTGACATACCCACTGATTTCAGCGGTCTATTTTGTCTTTGTAGGAAGATGAGTCCAATGAGACTCGCTGGCCCCACCTTCTCCTGCCTCTTAACCATGACTGGTGCATTTTCTTCCTATGACTGACAGAAAAGAGACCTGCCAGTCATGGTCATGAGGCAGGGGAGGACATGGCCAATGAGTCTTAACTGACCTAACTCCTTTGTAACACTGGCAATGAGTACAACAAAAGACTGCCAGCTCAAAAGTGATAGACCGTCGAAATCAGTGGGTCTGTCACCATACTATGCACATTTTTCACCCATTTCTCAGCCCTTGCTGGAAGGTATTGACATTCTAGTCCATGTGAAATCAGGACTGGAGTTCACAGCAAGTCAACAAGTAAAAATTCTTATTTGTTGACCACAGGACATAAAGAAGAAGTCAGAAACATCTTCCCAGACTCAACAATTTGTGTGTGTTTGTACAAAAAAAGTCTCCCTTTTTAACATGTTTCACTGCAAATGAATTACACGTGAAGGTGGATAATTTGGTGACTGCAGAAGGAGAATCTGATTTAATCTTGAAGGTACATTATGAATGACATGGAAATTAAAAAGTGTTTTTCTTGTCTAGTTGGCATTAATAAGTGGTTTTCAAACTCCAACTAACTATTCTATAAACACTGGGTGTCTGGATCACACATTGCCAGGCAAGTAGCCATTCTTCAAATCCCACATTCTGCTTGTTAGACGCCAGTGGAAAGTCCTACAAGGGGCTGGATAATATTTCCAAAACAGGCAGCTGAATAAACAGCCAAAAAACTCTTATTTGGCAGCACTGGACAGGTGTTGGTGGAATAGCAAGGCTGCTAACTGTAAAACACTCATGAAACAGAGAGATGTTCTGTCCATTAGAAATTCATGTGTCCTCTTCTCATCTGAGAATGGCAATAGTAAGGAATCAGCAGTCTAAGGATATGTTCACACTGTGCATTTCCATGTGGATTTTGGCATGTATTCCCTGCTGGAATCCACAGCAAAACCACATAAAACCCTTAATGGAACTCTGTGTTGCCATTCATATGGCTGCAGAGTTTTTCATGTTAATTTCAGACCTGATCATAAAAAGACGTATCCCTCTTGGCATGGTTTTCAATGGCAATCACACAGAAACTATGGTCAATGGGTCTAATCTAAGGTCAGATTGCAGAATTTGTGGGAGAGATCTGAGGTTTCTGCACAAAATACTGTACAAGTTGGATTTTTCCTACGTGTATTTTCCGCAGTGTCAACATACCCTAACATTTACAATTAGTGTTTTACAAACTGTTGCACTAACCTATCCCAATACAAAAGAGCAAAGTATTTCGTACATTCCTTCTTAAGATGTCACTTCTCAAAAATTATCAAGTATGGGATGGTTTAATAAATTCATTTCTGTTAAGTGGAAATCACAAACTAACAGGGACAAGATTCAGCATTACAATGACCCAGAACTGTAACAAAGACTTAGCCAAGCTTGTCAGGAATAATTCTGTGCATGCATTCTGAAAAGCATGCAAGGGACTTGCAGTTCTAACTTAAATGTCAAAGCATATCAAACTAGCCATGGCGACAATGGTGACCACTGAGATTCCATATCCATTCATATAATGTATTAATCCTAGGCACCCACTATAAAAGTATGGGAACCACACAATATTTCAGGTTGCTTTAGGCACCAATGGTAGGAACCTGACTTACTCAAGGTCCAGTCAGCTGGTGAAAGCTTTAGTGCCTACATTAGCTGTGGTGGTGGTAGATCAACCTACCTGCAAACACTTTATTCTGTTAAATCCTACAAACATGTTTCTTACAGGTCTAAATGTTAAAGGTTTTTTTTATATCTTTGAATACAGAATAGCATGGTGTGTTTCAGACAGGAGATAACTTAAGAAATTTATAAGTGAAAAAGAGCAGACTACAAACCTATTAATCCTTTATGTTCTGAACAATACTTCAGTAAGTATCTAAAAAGAGATCTATTGAATTGTTCATGACATGATGTTACTATGTTTATCTGGTTATTTGCCATAAATACATACATTTTAACTCAGTTTACTGGTCCTTAAATGAAGGGGGATGGCAAAGAACGCAAAAGACAGACAGTAGTACTGAGACATATCATACAGTCAAGATCACCTGTGTGGTGTTGTCCACCTACCTTGTATCGGGTTTAAGGTTTTCCACCGTAGAGTGCGTCAGATTTGTGGTTATGATTGACTGGTCTTTTCCAGGAACTCCACCATTTTCTTTTGAAATAACATTATATTCTGAAAATGAACATGTTAAAGAAATGAAAAGCAGAGCATATGTAAATCTAAATTGGTTTAAAGGGGTTATTCACAGCAAGCTACACTGTTTCTGAATCTCACAAGTTATGCAAACACTATTTTCATAACTCCTATTCCTAGTCAGCTTGGTTTTCATAGCCCTGAACACCTCTAGCTACCACTTCTAGGCCAGCCCAATTCTATAGATCAGTTCAGATTCCTGTGGTGAGATCTACATCTATCAGACATTTACGGCATATACAAAATAGTACGTCTATTAAATTGACCTTGGGATATTACTATGTTTATTTGCCATAAAAATTATATCTTTCAAATTAATTTAATGGTCAGTAAATGAAGAAGAATGACAAATGGCACAAAAGTCTAGAGAGTAGTAACTCTTCAAGTAATAAGAACCCTTAAAGGGGTTGTCTGAGAATTACTAAAAGCACCTAAATGTTACTTTACTATAAACACATTCCCAAATAGCTTTTATTATTTATAATGGTTTGTTTTCTTTAGGGGCAAGTATCAGATGAAATAAAATGACCGCTGCCCCATTAGCACACACAAAACCAGTCCTAATCCTCTCCTCGTGTATCTGCCTTTCATGAATTACATAGCTGATAACATCTTCAGCTCTGTGTGTGTAGGAATGAACGAAGGGAAAGCACAGAAAGGAGACAGACTGGTGTGCTATATTACTACAGCCCCACAGCAGTCTTGTCTATCCTCTCTGTGCATGGGCATAGCTAAAGGCTCATAGTCCGTGATGCAAGAATTCAGCCTGGGCCCCCCTTCCCTCAGCGCTTTGTGGCCAGGAAAGTACATAGCCTTTATACTATCTGAGGCTCCAGCCAGAGGTGTAACTTGACCAGCATGCACTTTCTATAATACCGGTGCCTTCTTATGTGGCACAAGGGTCTGCTACCTCTTCACCCCCTATAGCCACGCACCTGTCTCTGTGCTTTCACTTCATTCCTTCCTACACACAGAGCTGAAGATATTATCACCTATGTTATTAGCTAATCGTAATTCATGACTCCCTGCTTTGAACCAAACCATCCAGCCGTGAGTAAGAACAGGTTTTGTGTGTGCTAATAGGGCAGCCACCATTTTATTTTCTCTGAAATGAGACATAAAAGTGTTCTAATCTGTAATCCTGTCCACCGTTTCACTCCACTTATGAAAGTGGTGAGGCTCATCAAAAGTCACAAAATTTCACCAAAAGCCACAAAAAAACATGGACAAAATATTGCATGCAACATTACTTGCAACATTTTTACACCACAAACTGGCATAGCAGATTTGATGTCCCAAAATGTGGTAAAAGTGTGCCAGCTCTATAAAGGAACCCACTTGACAGATGGCATACTGCTGTAGGAATTTTAAACAGTAATCCAACCATCCCCTTGTTACTGTAAATTCTTCAAGCTTCTCTTTTTTTCAATAAAAGAAGTTTCATAATGGCGTGTGCTGTATGCAAATATATCAGTTTTGCAATGTTACTGAGACACTGCTGAAAGCACTCCTACATTTCGGTAATTCACATCTCCCTTGCCTCTTGAGTGTATGGTGAAGGGAGCATAATAGCGCATGCGCAAAAGTTCATAGCCCCTTCTGTTGCCATTAGCAGGCACAGGGAATGTCAATCACAGAGTTGTAGACATGCTTAAAAGATGAATTCTTGACTCTGCAATGCTGCTACGGTGCTCCCATGACTCCAGGTATGCTATCTGCATACAGTGCATCTTTACTATACTTTTTATTTTAAAGAGAAGCCTGAAGACTTTAACAAGTGTATGGTTGGATTACTGTTTAAAAAACCCTACAGAACATTGACAACTGTTTGATACCCAAAAAGCAGATGACAGCTTTCTTATGTTAGAAAGAGAACAGTATGCAGCAGCATATGAGGTTATAGACACGAAATCTCTGTTGCAACTGGTTGCTATGGCAAAAAATACAATCTTAATGAATTTCCTTGAATATTTATATATTATTATATTGATATGGTTTATGATTTCCTATCTTGTGTGGATATGAATATCTGTTCCTTGCGGCAGTCCTGAAGTTAGCTTTGTAGTCAAATTGACCTAATTTTACAGAAGAAGCATAATTGACACCAGTCATCACAATGGTTTACAGTACAAATAATCTAAGCACAGGATATATTAGGCTAATATAAGTGGAGACATAGAATGAATTGGTGTAATTTCAGAAGAACATGACTGAGGAACAATTAGGGCCAGGAAACCATTCTACTGAAAATGGCCCCATCGGTACAACGGAAACCAGGCTTTGTATAATTCCTAACAAAACATGTTACAGTCAAAAATGCATCCATTAAAATGACTGACATTGAGACACAATGGCTGATATATTTAAAGTTCAATTCCTTCTAAAATAAAGAAAAAGGCAATAATCTTCAGGCAATAAAATATGAAGCAATGATAACATGTACTTCAGGTTATGTAACTCATTGGGGTAATCCTACATATATATATATATATATACACTGTATTTTGCTGATTGTAAGTTTGGAACAAAAGACTATGCAGAAAACTTCTTAAAGGGAATGTGTCATCAGAAAATTACCTATTGTTTAAATCACATTGTTATGTTTAATATATTTTTAAAGTATTTGAATGGTTTTGCCTTAAAGCAATTTTCTTAATGCTTTCTAGATGCTGTTAAGGACAACTCAGGTAAGATGGCCGCCCCCATAATAATGTTCAAGAAATAGAATTAAAAAATTTGCAATCAGAAAATAAAAACAGATTAGAAAAAAGGATTTGTGTTACTATCTGGTTTTAAATGGTAGATAAAAGTTTTGGTGACACATTTCCTTTAAGACCACTTTCACATCTGTGTAGGGTCAGTATTTTTGCATCAGCATTTTAGACCAGGAGTTGAACCTACAAATAGACAAAGTACAATAAAAATACTTGTACCTTTTGTGTGTTTTTGATACATTCCTGTTTAAGCTTACAAATACTGATGCAAAATACTGACCATTATACTTATGTGATTCTGGGATTTCTGCCATAGATTTTCAATTATACATGCCGCGGATCAGACCACACGTTCATTGTGCTAATCCTTGTGTAGCCACCCAGAAACCTTGGCAAGATTTGTCCTGTTTTCAAATTTGCGATATGGGCGTCACCACTACTCTTGTTACACCCAAGCTCTGCTCATTTCTGTAGCCTGCCCCTGTTCGCGTTTTTGATTGACAAGGTCAGGCTGTGGCAAAGCAAGAAGGAAGGGGCTGGCCACAGAAAGGAGTGGAGATTGCGTGCAAAGACAGCCCTCATTGCACCAAATTACTAATTTGCATATTATGGAAAAGCACCATAACTTGAGAACGGAGCCTCAGATCAACAAAGAAAAAACTGTGTTTTAATCAGGTGAACCACAGCTATGTGTCTATGCAAACAGTTGGATAGGGAGGTAACCAGGGACCGATTCCCTTTAATGTCTTGCAGGTTATCGAAATGAAAGATATTAATTTTACTAACCGGTAACACTGTCATTGTCAGGTTTCTCCCAATTCAAAACAACAAAGGATGAGCACCCCTCAACAGTTACCACAGTAAGGTTGGTTGGGGGGTTCTGAGGAGCACTAGTGATTTCCTGGTTGGTACTCTCCTCTTCTGTGGAAAAGTGCTTAAGAGTATCTGTGATGGAGCATGGTACGGATTCATTCTTGCTCATATATACTACATGGGGTGCTGCAGAAACAAGGAACATACAGAAATGAACATAATAGTTTAATAATAATAAATAATATAATAGTATTTTCAATTTACAATACAAAGCGTGGACATTTCTTTTTTGACTATGAGTGCATTTTTAAAAGGGGTTGGCCAGGTCACAACACTTCCTAAATATTCCTAAACTGTAAAGATGCTTTTATTGCACCTGATGCGTTGACTGCAAGTTTCTGATTCCCTGTCCATGGGCTATATAAATAGTGAGTAGCAGTGGCTGACACATAGATGGCTGTCAAGATGGTGGTGGTCACATTTTAATTCAATGACCACTTTCTTGGCTGTCCCCAGCACTGTGAGCCCACCCTACCAAATACCTATATTATGAACATATCTATCTGATGGTTATGTTGAATATACAGTATGTTATCTGTTGCAGGACATGTACAGTTACTCTGTGCTATTTGCAGAAATTGATACGTTGTCAATTAATTGCACTTTATTCAGTTTATTACCCTTATAATGTGGTCTTTGGGGAAAGAGTTAATGTGAATTATTAAATGCTTGTGCCTTTAACTAATACGTTTTTGCATGATGTATCTGTAAATGTATAATACGTGCATATTTTATTATACTGTGTTTGTGACTTAAAGGCTATGGACATCTTCATGGACATTTTCTTTTTTTTTATTACATTGTACTCATTTTGAGCGAATAATTCATTATCTGAATTGGTCTTTATTACAAATTTCCAGCCTCTTTCTCTGTACAGGGTTTAGATTCTCTATTAGCAGGCTCTTTGTTTACACTGTGTCAGGGAGCTCAGCTGATGGTTCATATGAAGATCCTGAGTGCTCAGTTCATATCTTATGGTTAAGAATGAGACTTAAAGGGAACCTGTCAGCTCTGAAACACCCCCTGAGCTAGAGTAAGTGTTGTATAGTGTAAGTGATGCTGAATCCGAATATGTAAGTTTTATCTTCATACTCCCTTCCATTCTGACGCTGTGCTCCCACAAATCAGCAGTAAAATGCACTCACTGGACTCTTCTTTGAGTCCTCTCCATTATGTGAGTGAGCACCGGAGTCCAGTGAGTGCATTTTACTGCAGGTTTGTGGGAGCACAGCGTCAGAATGGAAGTGAGTATGAAGATAAAACTTACATATTCGGATTCAGCATCACTTACACTATACAATGCTTACTCTAGTTCAGGGGGTGTTTCGGAGGTGACAGGTTCCCTTTAAATAAGTGTTTATGAACTGTTAGTGACATCATCTGATAACCTTTATCTCTAAATTACTAAGTGAGAGTGAAAGTAATTTGCTCACAGCTAGGCTAAAACTTAACTAAAACCTGCTCAAATTTTTTTTATAAAAAGTTAAAGACCAACTGTAAACTGCAATGTTGTATTCAAGAACTGTACTTGTGGAGTGAATTGTCACTACTATGCTCCTGGAAGTTACACTTGGTTTTGTTTAAACCACTGGCTGTCAGTGCTACACTATACCTGACCAGAACATGTCAACTAGGACGAACCCATAATACCAGCACTGCTATATCGCTATTGTGTCCCTACATGTGTTATCTGTCTGCTTCTCTCCAACTGCAGCTCCCTCCGATGCCTCTCCTTCCCTTTCCATAGACTTCTACTGCATGATGTAATCTGATCCTTCAGTGAGCTGAAATCCTGTCTTGGTCTCACAAAACAGAATTAGCAGAGAGTTCAGAGAGAAAAATAGAGACATTTTTTCTCTGACAGATACAGTATATTACAATATTCGTATGTTCTACTGCACCACTGATTTAGGCAAATGTGTTTGAAAAGTTAGTAACTAGTTTATTTGAAGGATGGCTGCATGATAATCCATTCCTTGCATTGACCCATCACAGACAAAAATCCAAGCTACAATTAAAAGGGGTTGTCTGACCCTCAAACCACAATTAATTGTGTGTAATATGTGTAAAAGAAATAAAAACTCTCATCTATTGAACGCCGCTCCGGTCTAGCACCAATGCTCCTGCTTCTGGTCCCCAGCAGAAGGCAGACCAAAAGAATGATGTCCTGCATGCGGTCACATGCACCTCTGCAGCCATTTACTGGCCTTAGCAGTGATGTGTCTGTGAGCGACACATGACCGCAGAGGCTCAGTGGTCATATTCTGCTTGGGGACATGTCACTCTTGAGGCCAGTGAATGATTGAAGCAGTACACATGACCACGGATGGGATGTCACATTTCCAGGCCACTGGGGACTGAAAGCAGAGGGGACAGGTCCATCAGAACTGTAACGGAGGTGCTTTTAAGAGGTAAATGGCTTTGTTTTTTGTTTATTGCACACACATTCCCTGGGTCAATAATTTTGGTATGATGGTTGGACAACCCCTTTAAGGTGATAAGCACTCTCTCTTAGGCTACTTTCACACTAGCGTTTTAAAATTCCGGTATTGAGTTCCGTCATAGGGGCTCAATACCGGAATAAACGCTTCAGTTTTGTCCCCATTCATTGTCAATGGGGACAAAACTGAACTGAAGACAATGGAATGCTCCTGAAAGCATTCCGTTCCGTCTTCAGACCGAAGAACAAACCGCAGCATGCTGCGGTTTGCTCTCCGGTCCAGGCATCCGCACCAAGACGGATCCGGAATGACCCCCAATGCAAGTCAATGGGGGTGGATCCGTCTGGTGTGACCATAATGGTAACCGGATCTGCCCTCCATTGACTTTCAATGGAGTTCATGACGGATCCGGCTACACATACACACATACAGACATAGACATACACATACATATACACATACAAATACACATACATACTTACATGCACCCCGGCAGGTCTTCAGAGCGTCGGAGCGACAGGACGGCGCGCACAGGTGACGATTCCACCAGGCGCCCAGCAGAGGGCGCTGTGGGGAATCGTCACCTGTGTGAGCCATCCTGTCCCTCCGACGCTCTGAAGACCTGCCGGGAGCATGTAAGTATGTATGTGTATTTGTCTGTGTATATGTGTGTGTATGTTTATGTTTATGTGTATGTATGTACTGTGTGACATGTGTGGGGCCGGAGCGCGGTTCCGGCTCCACACATGTCACTGCGGCAGGCCTGATCCGGCAGCACCCTTCACCTGCTGGATCAGGCCTGCCGCTAGTGTGAAAGTAGCCTTAGCTTATGGTTCTGGTTAAAAGTTGGCAGACTCATTTTTTAGTCTGTTTTATTGCAGATATTTTATAGTGCGTTAATACTTTGCCCATCCCTAGGGACACATGTATTATAATAATCTGAGTAACTGGAGCTTTTCTATTGTTTACTTTGATTGCATCATGATAGCCATGAGGGAGTGTAAAATCACACTCTGGCTGACTTTGTTATATGTCAAACCAAGAGATTATTCATTCAAACAAAAACATCCATGGTCTTCATTGTCCTAAGTACATCCCTTTAGTACGCATAGCCTATGTATTAACCTAAATTTGTCCATTGAACCTAAGATTTTAAAGAAATATCTGATATATATCAATCTTATGTATCTTGGAGATCATTGTGATATCCAATGCATGCTCCAAAGATTGTATTTGTCCACACAGTCAGGTTTCTGTATGCAGTTTTGGATGACAAAATCAGGAGTGGAACGTTACCACCCCTTTGTACCCTTACTACAGACTGCTAGCAATTCATTCATTACTTCTAGTAGAAATAATAAAGAAATGGCACAACATAGAGCCATAAGAATAGATGCATCAGAATTGTTATTACATGGGGGATGCATGAAGCTATTAAAACAGGCATGTCAGGTGTGGTGAAAGGTCCATCTTAAGACTGTCTAGTTGAAGTTTATACCACCTATTAGTTGGCCAGTTTTTGATTTGTAAATCTTCCCCATTCATTTTGAGAACTGACTGTTCATTTGCTGTCTAATATATCCCACCCTTGACCAGTCCTTTACTGTTATTACCGATGAGTGTATACATTAAGAGGCTCTCTCTATGGAGAGTAAGTAGACATCTTACATGTAGTTCTTTCCTGTTTCTGCTAAGGATAGCATCCTAAGTCCTGACTTTTAGTGTCTTGTTTACAAATGACTCCTTGCAAGGTGCAGATAATGTCTTACCTGTGTATCTAGGCTTTCCCAAAGCATCAATATCTGATTTTGGAGAGGGACTGAAGACTGTAGAATACACTGAAAATAAAAACATACATTTTAGGACCACTTACATTTAAAAGCACATACTTTGGAGACTGTATTCACAATGTTGGGAAATGGGGTGGAATTGGGATGGGAGAAGCAGTGAGTTATATTATTTGACTCAAACACTGGTTACAGTAATGATATCTTCTCCTTATCATTTGTTGTCTGGTTGTTTCTGAACACATCTGCCACTGACATGGAAATAAGAAAAGGAACATTTTGTTTTGGTGCTTATCTATTCGTCATGCTCATATGTTGCTGTGAGGACATCAGTATTGTATATAGTTCTGCTTTTGAATTCACTATCAAATATCGGTGTAAAACGGTCATAAGTAGCAAAGCCTAATACATAAATCTAAATTTCAAGCTAAATATGTCATATGGCACATATAACTTGCTGTCTGTTGTTTCAGTAGACAAGCTGATACATTACACAAAAGGGTGATGAGAAATTTTGCTCTGTTACATTTGGGTGTAGCACATCCCAAAAATCCCAAGACAACCTTTCATAACATATAGCCAATGGTATGTGCTATATGTTGCCTACTTTCACACTACAGAAATGTTAGTACAAATCTGTAAACTGCATTTTATACATACATGTATTCATGATTATACTGTTGTTATTCTCCCAGATGGAGAACATTTCTGCATTTAGCCTGCCAATGGCAAACTGAAAGGAACACCCAACTGACTGAGCTTATTATTATTACTGGATGAACACATGCCTAGATGGCGAATGTCCTTTCATAAGTTTTCCTTCTTTGAATCATTGTTTTTTTATGCACCAAGATGTTTAGCGGAACTTTAAGAATTTTGCAGACTATCTGAAGTAATCTGGAACTAGAATACAGAACGAAACGCATAGTTTACTTTTCCAGATTCATTTATTCCTTTCAAAGGTATCTTTTTATTTCTGTTTGGCAGCTTCAAAAGGAATTTGCCATTTTCCTGTTATGTAAAAATAAGCCTGAATATTTCCTTTTTCTTCCAATACAGGGTCACGTTGGTGGTTTTGGAAGTAGTGTAATTAGCTACAGTCATAAGAAATGCAGGGAATTTGTTTATTACACTAAAAATAACAAAGCAAGCATAATTCTCAATCCAAGTCTATTCTGCTCCATAAAATTCCAGTGCAAAAGGATATAGCAGACCTAAGATCTACATAAATGACTTCACTACCTCCATTATAGGAGTTGTCTCCCTTTAGTAAATGGCATTTATCATGTAGAAAATGTTAATACAAAGCACTTACTAATGTATTGTGATTGTCTATATTGTCTCCTTTGCTGGCTGGATTAATTTTTCCATCACATTATACACCGCTCATTTCTAGGGGTTATGGCCACCATTGCACTGCAGATACGAGGTGGCTGGGACTGGAGCTTCGGCGCATGCCCATGGTCCCAGCAACCAGATAGGCCTGATCTTTTCCCTATAGTGTGAAAGTATGGCCACCACTGCTGGCGTACAGGGTGGTCATAACCATGGAAACGAGCATTGTATAATGTGATGGAAAAAATTAATCAAGCCAGCTAAGGAGTCAATATGGCCAGTCACAATACATTAGTAAGTGCCTTGTATTAACTTTCTCTACATGATAAATGCCACTTGCTGAAGTGACACAACCCCTTTAAAAGGGACCTGTCATCACCTTTATGCTACCCATACTAACAGCAGAATAAAGTAGAGACAGGTGAATTGATTTCAGCGGTCTGTCATTTATAAGTTAAAAGTAAGTGGTTGCCGAGAAACAACATCACAATCATTGCAGACTAGGCCTGGAAAAGAGTCAAATCTTCATGAGAAGAGTCATGGTTATTTATGAAGTCCTGCTCTCCCTGCCCACCTGCTGATAATTGACAGTCTTCTACCTAGTTTTCTCCCTTTTTGTCTAGGAGAGAACTGCCAATCATCAGCAGATGGACGGGAGACCAGGAGATTAGGAATAACCACGACTCTTCTCAGGTAGATTTGACTCTTTTCAAGGCCTGGGATGCAATGTTTGTGATGTTGGTTCTCAGCAACCACTTACTTTTAGCTCAAGAGAGACACACCGCTGAAATCAGCATTTCTCTCACTATTTTATGCTGCCCTCAGTACAGTCAGCATAAAGTTGATGACAGGTTCCCTTTAACTGGTTGACATATTTCCATAGAAGTTGCATGAGCCACCTTGCTGAAGGGATGCCACAAATGGCATTACACTGAAGACCTGCAATCATTCTGATTCTGAATATTAATCGTTCCGGCAGGGAATGGCCTGCTAAACCTCTCTGCATTCCGGCCTTGACTATAATGGGGACTGGCGGAGATCTGGCAGCAACCTGGCATACATGGCAAGAATTGTCCAGACAAAAAAGGATGTGTGCAGTTTTTGTCCAGCCGATTCTCGGGTTGCGGCTGGATTGCCATTACAGTCAATAGGGTGTCAAGTGTCCGGATCAAGACATCTCAAGCAGGTTGTCCCCTAGTCTAAGACGTTGACAGCTATTACATTACGTTATTTATGGAACTGTTATTTGCCCACTGTATGAGGGTATTAATTGAGCTTTGAGTGGTGGTATTTATATGTGTAGCACTGCCCCTTTAGCCCTGTATGTTATTCTGAGAGTATCAGTAAGAGAACCATATTTTAACTCGCTGCCTGTATCTTGTCGCCATGTTCTCTCTTGTTGGATATATTTACTGTCATCAGTGCAATACTCAGAAATAGAGGTTAACCCTGCGTGCAGTAAACGCCATGTCAGAGCTTGACTACTGTAAACTATGAATGTATCCTTCTAGGCTGCTGGAAAAGAAATTAATGTTAGTTAATTTAGTACAAATATTCACTGTGGATGATCACTATAAATATAGTTACACATTATACTCACCTTATTAAATTGTACAAAGCAAAGATACGTGTGATAAGCAGCCACTAAAGGGTGGTATAAACCATGCACACATAGCATTCACTCTGAAGCACAAGTAGGGAACTCGCTGGTGAAGTGTATACGTATGTATTTCTAAAAACTGCAGAAAGTTCATAGAGACTGTACCCTGTGCCTGTAAAACTAAACCCCAACTTTCCTTCAGAGCATTAAGGGATTGTCCATCTTTAATTAACTGATGGCCTATCCTCAGCATAGGCTATCAGTAGTTAATTTGCAGGGGTCTGACAACCTGCAACCCATGAATCAGCTGTTTGGGTGTAGCTCTGACACCGTAAGCTGGCAGCGGAACTACATAGCACTGTGAACTTTGTAGTGGTAGGGGCTTGTTACTACAGCGCTGCTCCCAATGAATTGAATGGGATGGAGCTGTTCAGTTCAGATGCCG
Source organism: Rhinella marina (assembly GCA_900303285.1). NCBI lineage: Eukaryota > Metazoa > Chordata > Amphibia > Anura > Bufonidae > Rhinella > Rhinella marina. The sequence goes on along the minus strand of ONZH01005941.1, from coordinate 187,652 downwards.
ACTACCTTTGCTACACCCAAACGACTGGCCGGCGGGCTGTGGGGTGTTGGGCCCCCGCCGTTCTGCTAGTGATAGCCTATCCTGAAGATAGGCCATCAGTTACTAAAATCTTTACAACCTCCTAAATATTGTCTACATTGTGCAACTATTTACTACATTTTTCATACATCTAATTTATAAAGTTTATTGCCAATTGCATCTGCCATATTTAAGGGGTTTTCCAGGATTTTTTAACTGATTACCTATCATTGGGCGCCTGGGATCCCCACTGATCAGCTGTTTGGGAAGGCATCAGCGCTCTCAGTAGTACAGTGGCCATCTCTCTGCTCACCAAGCACAGCCCCGTACATTGTACAGCGGCTGTGCTTGGTATCGTAGCTCAGGCCATGTGACCGATGAACATGACGTCACCTGGCCTAGGCAAAGCTGGAGAAGACCACAGAGGATAGGTCATCAGATAAATAATCCCAGAAAAAAAACCTTTAAGAATGAGATGTTCTATTTTTTAGATTCCTAAACATGGTTCAGTAAGAGAAGCATTATGACTTTACCCTAAAATAGGCAAAACACAAAACTCACAAAAATCATGTTTCTCCTGCAACATAAAGCCTAGCAACCCTAACGCTTTTTACCTCCATCCCACTCGGACATTAAAGACAGTGATGAGTTGCCACCTTTACAGTTTTAAACCAGGCAGTGATATTTGGGGATGTACAACATCAAGTTTTCAATCCCTTGATGGGTTCCAGTGGCTGTGAAATCTGCTTAGTACATTTTGAGGTTGGATATACTAATATGTTCGGTTTCACACTGTCCTGGTTCTCGTTGTTCGATTATATACCATCCAACTTTTCAAAAGGTGGCAACCCTAAAGCTTATATATGAAGCGTGTATTAAAGTGGACCTGTCACCAAAGATGTTTCCTATTCAAAAGTATATGACAAAATGACATGTCCTATTCTGGTTTGCCTCCTTCATAATAAATCATCCAGTTAGCAAAAGGTAGGACATGTATTCTGCAATATTGGAAGCCTATATTGTAATTAAGCGGTAAGCAGACAAATCGCCAATGTAACAGTACATGAAGATGAAAGGTCCACTTTAACAGCCCAGGGTGACACAAGAGCTCTCCGTCATACCCAGATCTTCCTCTTGAGAAGGTAAAGTTGGCTGCTTCATTGGTGACTTTATACATGCAAATGCGCACTCGGGTGTGGCAGTTGAAGGAGCACGTGGTATCAGAATACCCCCTTGTTAAAGAAACAGGCACTTGTTAAGACATCAAAAATATATATCTCTATAGTTAATCATAAACTCTATGTGCCAAACAATTGCTAGAAACAAAAGCAGTAAAACTGCTGTGGTCCAAATTTATTTTCTAGAAGACCTGACTGCAACAATTTACAAAAATGGGAACTACTAAATAGTAAAATGGGTAGTTTACTTCATGAGAAAACATAAGTGACCTATATGACTTCACTGGTCTTACCCTAGGGCCAGGCAATGTTCTACTTGTTTAAATGGGTTGTCAGACATCAGACAGAGATCTGATCAGTGAAGGTGCAACTCCCTGAATCCCCACTGAACAGTTGTTTGAAGAGGTTGTGAGCACTGCAGCCTCCTCACAGTACCCTACATTTCATAGTGGTTGTGCTTGGTATTGCAGCTTATGGCCATTCACTTCAATGGAGCTGAACCGTGCCTAGGCCATGTGACTGACGAAGGTGACATCACTGACCTAGGAAGAGGCAGCAGCACTTATCGGAGTGTCGTGACTTCTTCAAACAGCTGACCGGCAGAGGTTCTATGAGTTGGACCCCCACCAATCAGATATTAATGATCCTGAAATAGGTAACTAATATCAAAATCTCAGAAAACCCCTTTAAACTGTACTTACTGCTCCATTTTTTTTACATAAAATCTGGGTCAGATGTATGATTTGCTTAAAATTTGTAATCCTTTCTGCTATAGGGTTATAATCTGCTTAGAAAACATAGTGGAGTGTGAGTGTGAATGGATGATCTGGGTTACATTAAATTGTTAATCCTTAGAAGTAATTTAATAGAAACCTTTAAAAGATGAGCACAGAAAATATAAATATCATTGTCCATGTTATATTGAAGCAATCATACTATTCGGCAAGCTTCCATTGCCAACCTAGGAGAATATTTTAATCTTTTTAATTTTATTTAATTTTTCTCTGCATGAAGTTGGAGCACAAAATTTACTGCAGTGAAGTAATAATGGCTGAATCTTTGGATTCTGCATGTCTCTTACAGGGTTCTGTGTTTATTAGTTGCAACCCAATTAATGGAATGGAATTAAGTTATTCTTTTACAGAGTTAGAAAGGATTTCACTTTCCCTAAATATTTGAGGATACACTGACAGAAGGCTCAACTGAAGTCATATTTGATCTTCCTCTGTATTAATTCAACAGCTATTAGTTACTGTAGGTTTCCTCCTAGAATACCATCGTTACATACTGCTGGAATGCTAAACGGTTGTGATACGGGTGTGATTGAAATGTATATTTGGGCTGAATAAAGAATTTGAGCCCATTCCTCTACCTCTTAGGTCCAAAGCAGAACTTTCAGCACACTGCCAGGTTCCTATTTATGAGTAAAGTGGATTAGTACCCTAACTACTCAGTTTTTGGTAAAAGCTGACTGTGTGCTAATGTGGTTTCTTACCCCATTCCCCTGTTCGATGTACTAATCACCAGTGGCGGGTTTGAACTCTTTTTTTCCTTGTTTATTAAAACAATGTGTCTCCCATAGAAAAAACTTCACTCTAAATGACAAAGGGTGGTAATAGGCCCTTTTACCTTTAGGGCCATTTCGCAACTTCATAAACTGCACATTCAGCAAGTCCATCCATGTGCATGTGCAATTCCCCACATAAGGTATCTGCAAATTGTTTGGTTTATAATTCTACTGTTATGTTTTTCTATGTCATACACTGTTACACCAGTAGATGGCAAATGGGTGGCACTTGGAATAGAATCAGCCACTCCATTCCCTCCTTCTTGATATAAGTATTGGTCCTACCTCCTGTCAGGAGAGAAAGCTAGCTAGTCTAGAGCGGATAAAGGGAGCACATCCATCCCACTCCATAAGGCCTTAGGGCCAGAAACCAGCTGATATGTGAGAAACACTGCTCCAGAGAGACAGGAAGGCCCAAGGGTTGCAGTAACACATCAAGCTATGGTGTTCCAGACAGCAGAGTCACCAGCTACCACATCTTTACAGACCCTGCTACAAGGAGAGGGAGAACAAGTTAAGACACCCGTCATGGTAACTCAATTGAGGCAAACCTGAAAGCCTGCATTTTGTAATGGACACCTACAGCTACACGAGTCAGCTTAGTCATAGTGAAGGGGAATCAGGAGAGAGAGACTTTGTCAGATAGCATACTAACCAGCCACCATACCTCATCTGGTGACAGAAAATGTACCCTGTACTTACTATTGGTGGATGTACCACAAGTTATATTTCGCAATCAGTAAAGAAAGACGTTTGATGGTACCCCTGCCTATGTCTGATTCCTTCACATCACCTTTTCACTGCATCAAACCTCAGGGAGTGATGGCCCTAGGAAGTACTCCATGACACAATATCTCATCAGGGCCACTACCACTCCCATGCCCACCATTGCACAGGTCCCTCAGAGGCTTGCTGCATATTATAGATTATTTGTGTACAAGCCCCCTTCACATGAAATCCATAGTTTTATTATGGACTACTGAGATTCTTTTCACAGCAATTGTTGAAAGGTACAGAATTTGGAAATACTGAGAATACGTTAGCATGTAGTTCATGAAATTAACCTGTAGATCTCGTAATAAAAGTGTCATAGACAACGTTTGATAATGTTATTACTTTACCTTGATTTCCTGGTCTGCCTGTCACATTGGTAGCTGAAGGCTTCCTACGTATGGATGTTGGTCTAACAGGAAGAAGTGGTGGTGAAGATACTGCAAGCATAAAGAAAGTAAAATGACCATAGTTAAAGACATTAACAATTATCTCACATTATGTTTTCACTTTAGAAACTCTATTTACCCTTTCAGTACCGAGCCACTTTTCACCTTAAATCCCAGGCCAATTTTTGCAAATCTGACATGTGTGACTTTATGTGGTAATAACTTTAGAACGCTTTTACTTATCCAAGCCATTCTGAGATTGTTTTCTCTTGACACATTGTACTTCATGACAGTCATAAATTTGAGTCAATATATTTCACCTTTACTTATGAAAAAATCCCAAATTTAACAAAAAAATTAGAAAAATTTTCAATTTTCAAAATTTCAATTTCTCTGCTTTTAAAACAGAAAGTGATACCTCATAAAATATTTATTACTTAACATTCCCCATATGTCTATTATATGTTGGCATCATTTTGTAAATGTCATTTTATTTTTTTAGGAAGTTAGAGGGCTTAGGAAGTTTAGAAGCAATTTTTCAACAAAATTTACCAAACCATTTTTTTGAGCACCAATTCAGTCATAAAGTGATTTTCTGAGGCTTACCTAATGGAAACCACAAATAAATGACCCCATTTTAGAAACTACACCCCTCAAATTATAAAAAACTGATGTTATAAACTTTATTAACCCTTGAGGTGTTCCACAAGAATTAAAGGAAAATGGAGGTGAAATTTCAAAATTTAAATTTTTTGGTAGATTATTTACGTTAATAATTTTTTTCTTGCAACACAGCAAGGGTTAACAGAAAACTAAACCTCAATATACATTACTCTGATTCTGCAGTTTACAGAAATACCCCATATGTGGTGGTAAATGTCTCTATGGGTTTGTGGCAGTGGTCAGAAGGAAAGGAGCGCCATACGGATTTTGGAGGCAGATTTTGCTAGAATGGTTTTTAGGCACCATTTTGTAATTGAGAGACCCTGACGTACCCCTACAGTGGAAACCCTCAAAAAGTGACCCCATTTTGGAAACTATACCCTTCAAAGAATATATTAAGGGGGGTACTGGCCACTTTGACGGTTTGATTGGTACCATTTTGGGGTAAATATGCCTTTTTGATCGCCTGCTATTACACTTTTTGTGAGGAAAGAGGGGAAAAAATGGCTGTTTTGGCATACATTTTTACATTATTTTACAGCATTTACCTAGGAGGCCATCTCATGTGATATTTTTATAGAGCAGGTTGTTACGGACGCGGCGATACCCAATATGTTTAACATTTTTATTTTTGTTAAGTTTTACACATTAGATGCATTTTTGAACAGAATAAAATCTTTTTTTGTGTTACCATTTTCTGAGAGCCATATTTTTTTTATTTTTCGGGCAATTGTCTTAGGTAGGGTCTCATATTTTGCAGGACGAGATGACGGTTTGATTGGTACCATTTTGGGATTAATATGTCTTTTTGATCGCTTGGTATTACACTTTTTGTGAGGCAAGGTGATCAGAAAAGGGCTTTGCACTGTTTTTATTTTTTACAGCGTTTACCTAGCGGGGTGGGTCATGTGATATTTTTATAGAGACAGTTGATACGGACGCAGCGATACCTAATATGTCTACTTTTCTTTTTTCTTTATTTTTCACAATTTTTTTTTACTTTATTTTCGGAAAATGACTTTTTTTTCTTGAAACTTTTATTATTTTTTGTTAAACTTTATTTTTTTAACTTCTTTTTTTTACTTTATTTTTTGTCCCAGTCTGGGACTTTAACTTTTGGGGGTCTGATCCCCTGCACAATGCATTACAATACTTCTGTATTGTAATGCATTGGCTGTAAGTGTATTACAGCAGCGCAGGGACCTGATGGGGATCGCAACCCGACAGGATACCCGCACGTGCCGCGGTCAGCGCTGACCGTGGCAGTGCGAGGGTTAATGTACCGGCATCGGTGAAAACACCTGCATACAGCAGGGGTCCGGCTATTGGCTACTGCCGGGCCCCTGTAGTTGATCGGGCGGGAGCAGCTCCTGCACCCGCCCGATCAGAGCGCCGTACGTGTACAGCGCTGGGATTTTTGTCCTGGCTTCCAGCGCCGTACATGTATGGCGCTGGTATCCTAAGGGTTAAAACACTACTGGGTCACACTGATCAGTCATAACATTAAAACCACAAATGAAGTGAATGACATTGATTATTTCAGGGTATTCACAGCTGTCAAGTAGTACGATATATTAGGTAGCAAGTAAACAGTCAGTTCTGGAACTAATGTGTTGGAAAAGTGTAAGGAACTGATGATGCTGTTTGATCACTAATGTTCTCTAACAAACCTCTGAGGCCTTCACAGGACAGCTGTAGTTATAATGGGATAAATTACACACGTCAACTATATTTACTAATTAGATGACTTCTGAAGGCAGTTGGTCACAATGGATTTTATTTTGGGGTATCAAAGTACAGGGGGCTGAATACAAATGCATGCCAGACCTTCCAGATTTTTCAAGATACAATGATCTTTTCTGACCCATCGTAAGCTGAAACTAGACTCAACATACAATGTCTCAGACTGAGATCCAACCAATCAAGGCCACTTCTCTGGTAAAATAGCTGTATTAAGGATTTAGTTTATCAGTCTTAGTTATCTGCTTATTTTTCTTAAATCTTCATTTTCTCTAATCTTGGATGACATTTTGGGGCTCTGGAACCAATTACTCAATTTACAATGGTTTCAACATACAATGGTCGTCCTGGAACCAATTAATATTGTATCTTGGGGGACTACTGTACATGTATGCCTAGGGGTCATTGTACATGGTGGTTTTGTTGCATTTTTTGCAACGAATTACAGGAAAAACTGCAGTAAAACTGCAGTGTATAATAATCCCCAGATTATTGACACCTCCCTGCTGTTCTAGCACAGCGCCGCCTGACGCCATCGTCTCACATTGCATAATTAGAGCTGTGCCCCTGTATGTGTGTGTACTGTGTGTGGATGGTAGGGTGAAGTGTGCTATTCAGGGGCAATGTGGCTGGCACTCATGGGGATAATCTGGCTGGTTTTTAAAGGGTAATGTGGCTGTATGTAATTTGTGCTCCGTTGTGGTATGTGGTACAGTTAGGGTGGGTATTTTGTGCTATGCTGAGGCACATATTGTATTGTAATTTTTTTTTCTGAGGCAGACATCTGACTTGGGGCTTGTGCCACTGATCTTTTAAGATCCTAATAATGCCCCTGTTGATGGGGGCCACACCTCAAAACTTACTGAAGATCTGCTGCTATTTTTGGGGGGCCAGATACCATAGAAAACTTTCAGAGGTCTTCTGGAGGAATGATGGTGACTTACACAATATTATGTTCTAATGCTGATCAGTGTATATGCCGCTGCCCAGGAGGAACAGAGAGAAGCATGTGAGTAGTAGTGGCTCTGACTGCAACAGATATTCACAGTGGCAATCCTCACACTAATGCTCTCTAGGGCCAGGCAGTGACTGGAAGGCACACCCTGATATTAGAGTTCCTGCCTGATGGTAGTTGGGGTGCCCTTGGTGTTATAAGTGCTGTATGGGTGCAAGGCTGCTGTAGTCTGCCCATGTTGCTGGAGTCAGTAACCAGGCTGAGGAGTACAAATTTAAGATACAGATGTCAAGGACTGTGTCAAATTGTAGAAAGGCGTTTTAGCAATGTCCTTATTTCTATAAGACGTAAACAGCAAATATCATACTGACTGACTCTAATGCTTAGCTTTGCAGACTCTGGATCTTCTTGCTCTTTTCTTTCTCTCTCTTTCTGGAGTACTATATGGTAGTGATGGTTTTCTTGATACAGTACTCCAAGAAGTGAGCACGTGTAGCTCCTCTGACTTCCTGAACTAACACTAGACTCACACTGACTGAACTAGGGGCAGACTTAAGTCCATCACTTGGCCTCCTACACAGGCAAAGTCAGGATTGTTAAACCCGACTTGTTAGTTCAAAACCGTACTGTTTAGTACAATACATTAAAACATCAAAATAACATTTAAATGTAAAATCCCTATTCTGGGATACTGCATATAGCCCACTGCTATATATATTGGATAATTTAACGTTATATTGTAAATAACTATACTGGTTAGCAGATGTAGTCCTTGACAAAGACTTCCATTCCCTATGTCAATAAAAGCATCATAGCTACACTACACATTATACAGTATAACAAGAGCATCAGGGGATTAAGCCAGCTATGTAATTATGTACCTGAGATCTGAGCGCATGTGCACCCAGTAGCCATACCTGAAACTCCTGGTCTTCCTGTGACATTGCTCTGCTGAATTCTTCTACGTATGGAGGTTGGTCTTACAGGAGGTAAAGGTGGTGATGATACTTAAGGAGGAAAGAAAAATACTAAAATAAGTAAATGTGTTCTAGTATGAAATCACAGATTATTTTAAAGCATTATAGTTCATGTAATAGGACATGTAATATTTTTAGGACAAATATAGGACATGTAAAATTTTTTCTCCTGAAATCTATATTTACAGTACACGTAGTTTGAGGAAAACTATAGGAGTGCTAAAAGGTTATGTATTTCGGTCCTCTATTCTCTTGTCTGCACCAAGATGTGTGAATATTTGTTTATCCCTAAGATTCAAGATACTTTTGGTATGTAGGTCATGTGAACAGCCATTCATAGAAAATGTAGACAGAGCTTCCCGACTAAGCTTCGTCAAGTACAAGAATTTCAATAAAAACATTGGGAGTCATTTATTAAGACTGGCATCTTAAACCCTTAATAATTCCTATATCTGGCGCCGGCCTCTACATAATTTCGGCGCATCCAGCACCAGTGTAAATGTAAGACAGCTCGAGAGCTGGCTTACATTTACACTGGTGCTGGATGCGCCTAAAACAGGGGTAGAAAATAATGAATTAGAAGGGTCTGCCGGCCCATCCACTTCCACACCACTTTTTTACACCTGGCGTGAACAGGAAAAAGACGCAGCAAACTGCGCAACAAACTGTTATGCTGCAATCTGTGCCAGAATTATGCCTAATATAGGTGAGCCTCCTTAGGTCTCCGTTGGTGCCAGGGCTGGCATCTATCGTTAATTCCACACCCCAATCATACCCCTCCTACAGTAAATTTTTTATTTGCCTAGCAAACCCTTTAGGTCAGCTTTACTGTACCATTCAGAGTACCAGAATGTGCTCATTCATTTCTGTATGTCTGGATGTGTATAGTGAGATTCAATAAAGCTTTTCCGTTTGCCTTGTGTACTGTCCTATATGTCTTACCACTTCTATGTGGACGAGTTTGAGTAACTGTTTCAGTTGCATAATAATAAAATCCCTACCAGGAAGATTAGGGTTCAACCATATAGAAAATAAGCTTCTGAGGGCAACTATTAGAATCACATGTATGAATTTGTGATATTTAAAGGGAATCTTTCACCTGTTTTTCACCTATATAACTAACTAGCTATGTATATTTAATCTATTTAATTTAATGTTTGTGTGTGTCATTAAAAGATATTGAGAGTGACCTCTACAGTGCCCGCCCGTTCAACAATGACCTCCACAGCAGCCTGCCCCTTAACAGAAACATCCACAGCACCCTCCCCTTTAACTGTGACCTCCACATCAGCTAGGGTGGCCGCTGTCTTCACCACAGAAAGCAGGACCTCACTGGCCTCATGTTTAGTGGTGTGGCTTCATGGGGATCGGGGGCACGGCTTCACGTTGGGGGGAGGCTGGACAGTCTGGCTTTCAGACTCCCTGTCCTCTGTCATGCGCAAGGCCTGGATGGACACAGGGATGTCCTTTTGAACAGCTCACTCTCATACAGCAGCACTGTGCAGTCTGAGCATGAGCTGCAGGGAGAAAGTCACCCTCCCCCCACCCCTGCAGCTGACAGAAGGTGATTTTTACCTTAATTTTTTCAATCCCGGTCAGATGCGGAGTGGAAGGGGCATGGCCTGACTGAGTCGGGGGCGTGACTTAGTGGGACCTGGGGGTGGGGCTTTTAAGTCCTTCTTTTGAGGGTGTCCTGAATTACAGGTCGATTTTTCTGGACATGTAATACAGACATACAGTGCACACTGGTATGTCTGGGATGTGTCTGTAATCTGCTGTGGGGCACTGCTGTTAGTTATATAGCTGAAAAATAGGTGAAAGACTACCTTTAACCTTATTAGAAGCATCCTCATCAGGAGACCTAAGTTGCATTCTCATCAGGAGACCTAAGTTAATGGAACAATAGGGCCTGGGGCTCAACTAGCTTTATTTTACAGATAGCTTGCCTTTGTGAGACATCTGCTTTAATGGCTGCCACAGATATGGCCAAAAAAATTGTAAAACCCTCAATAATTGTTCTACATACCCAAAAATGTTCTTTTTCCAGTGTTGTTTGGTTCCATTGATATATTTCTGCTAACACCAAGAAGCTTTGTACTGTCATATACTTTTCCACCTGAAAAGCAAGTCATAAATTAGCCAAATCGTAAAAAGGCAGTACATAAATATAAATGATGAACATAATACCATGACATTTGCCATTTCTTTACGGCTGTGCCCAAGTTTTACAATACAATTGTGACATTACTGTGACTTGCAAGCATCTTGGATTTTTGCATGACATCGAAAAACACTGAAATAACTTGCGAGTCCCCAGATGCAGCTGTAACATAATGCAGCACACCATTCCTTCATTCCGATCATATACATGCTTTAAAATTCTGATGTATTTAACATCACTAGGGGCTGATCTGTATCCAATTCCTTATTAGCGGGGCATTCCAGGATTGACTTATTTTTCAAATCCCCCAATGCTCACATCTGGACCTCTGAAGGAAGCATATTACTGCTCCCCACTGCTCAGTTTAGACTCTGTGGGTCCAACGCTGTCTTCAATGTGTTAGGCCCCCCTGCATGCAAACTTCCGGTATGGACAGGATCATGTGGGCCACCCCAACGAATGACTGGCCCCAGTGGTCTGGGTGGCACGTGATCCACCAATGATGTGCCGCAGAGGTACATGTGACTATACCCATAAAGAAAGTTTACATGTGGGGACTGAAGTGGAGTGAAGACAATGGTGGACTCAAGGCACCAGAACCTAGCAGAGAGAAGTAGATAGGTATGCAGTTGCATAAAGGTTGGGTTCCTACGGTGGCACGTTGGTTTTTAGTTCATATTTAGATTGTTGATTTCATGTATAGAAATAGAAATTCAGATATCTGCCTATATGTTTTGACGCTTTTTTTTGTATAGGCTAGTACAGGCTAGGGAATGCAACTGTGCAGATTCCAAGCATCAGGACACATATATGCACATTTAGTGTAGAACCACATGGGTGTCAAAAAGTAACCTGCATCCCACTGATGTAGAGAATTGTCACCAAGCCTAACAACCAATCACGACTCTGGTCATGAAATCACAGCTCGCATCAGTATTATAGTCTATTATATAGTTCTGCTCCACCAGGACACAATTATGATCAGTGACTGTAGCTGCTTGGTACTCTGAGCTGCAAAGAAAGCCTAAAATTGTCTGAAACCTAAGCTGTCATGCAGAAATGTGATTATGTCAGAAAATTAAGCACGCTTGATTTGCATGATGCTGGATTAATGGATTTGCAACTAATTATATCAAATTCCAACCTCTTACTAAGCAATTCCTTCTTAAAATTTTACATGGTTATATAGGTTTGAGATTATTTTGAGATTATTTGGGCCTCACTCCTCTGCTTGGCCCAGCTCAGTTACTTCTCCTGAATGTCAAACTGCCGTCAACAACAGGCACAGAAGTGACATCACCCTGACAGGTTATTTAAACCCCGCTCAGGCAGCGGGATGTCATCTGTTTTCCAGGAAGTTTGCCTTCCCTGCTGACCTGCTAGTCGACAGGGAAGGCAAACTAGTACTACTACAAACTAGTTTAAGTTTTATAATTCTGTTTTCTTCCCTGCCACAACTTTTGTTCTGACACTCCATCTACTCAGTCACTGCCTCAGCTTTGCTACATCAGCAGATGTGCATCAGCTTTTGCCATTCTACACCATCAACTCTGCAACATCTTCCGCCTGCTACATCACCAACTCTGCAAAAACCTTCAGGTCTGTTACTCCACAAACTCTGATAACTCTGGATCCTAAGGGTGCAGTGGCTTCTCTCCCATTGCTGCTTGACCTCAATGACTTGGCTAAATAGGTGTCTCAACTAATTTTTAGTCCAAGCTGTGTGTGACCTCTTGGCAAAGAGGGACCTGCTCCAGCAGCATCTTCTCTCTGGATCCATTCCTTAGGGATCTTCAGGAATCCTAAGGCATGCTGGAGCTTTATTAACAAATGCACTGTACACAGCAGTTGCACTCTGATCAAACAGGGGTGGACTGGGAACTTAAAGTGGCTTTTAGCCAGGTACATAGATACTTGATGATCCCAGCTCTAAGAGTGTCAGATCATGACTTACTTGGCTGGTGTCGACGAGAAGGGCTGAGGCTGCCCCCTGGGCATTGGCCCACTGGGAAGTTTGCCTGTAGGGTCTATGGCCAGTCCACCCCTGGATCAAACAAGAGTGGCATATATTATTTTACTGTTCTCTAGAGAAACATTGGCCTGGGCAGCATCCCTCTGGGAACGGGATGACCCTATTATGTCTGCTCTCAGGGAGAGACCTGTGGAACCAACACAATACCTTGCTTTCCTCTAAAAGAGCTTGTCTGTCAGATCTCTGCCTATGCTGCAAAAAGGGTGGTTATTCCTGAAAAGACTGTGCCGGATTGATAGCAGGGAAACTCCAGGCACTAGGTGAGAATGGAGAGATCCCTTTGGGTCTAATGTTATTCTCTGCCAAAGAGAATTCACAATACCAGTTTCTTTCTTCTTCAGGTTCTCTCATTTTTCCTGCTGAGCATTCGGAGACTTCAGAGCTGCAGAAAATTTTATTGAATCTTCTCTTGCTAGTAGGCTGAATGCTACATCTGCAGATAGCGTTAAAACTTTGTAAATGACTATGCCATTCCAAATGGTCTTATTCATTATTAAACTGAGAACATAATACTCTTAGTAGGAATTCTTTATTTTGAGGATATTTGTATTTTGGTTCCTTCCCTAACTAGCACTCTGGAGGCCCTGGGACTACCATGGCTGAAGCAACATTCACTAGTGATTCACTGGTTGACAACCAAATTACTGGATGGGGTACATTTTGCTTCTGGCAATGGGTATTCTGGTTTCATGATTTTGATGACCTATCTGATCTGCAGTTTTTGAAGGGTGACAAGTTGCTCATGCGAGCACTGCATCCTTTTTAATGTTTACCTGCATGCTGTCTACATTGTAATGGGGGTGCAGGTTAATTGAGGCTTGCTCTACCATTCAAATAAACAGGACAAAAAGGTGTAATATCACTGCAACATTGAAGAGGATGCAGTGCTTGCATGTGTGTATTTGCCCCTTCAAACAGCTGATCAGTGAGGGAGCTGGAAGTTGAACCCTCACTGATCTAATACTGATGTCCTAAATGATGAGGATAGGTCATCAATATCATAAAGCCAGAAAACCCTTTGAAGTAATTCTTCCACTGTTTCGTTCAAGTCAGTATCCATTCACTCTGGTATGTCTGTGTTGCATAAGACCTGCTCATCTGGACCAAAGCATCAGTAGATCTACCTCACCAGATAAGACATAAAGCTTTCTTAGACCCCAGCATCACCAAGCCATACATGAAAGGCACACTATTTCTTTTAGTATAATCCGCTGTCTACTCATGTTGTATTTACCACGTGGCAGATTAAGCCTGTGCATCTAGGCTGCCACAATTCTGTGTAAAAAGTATATTTATTTGTCACCCCTTGAGGTACAAATACTACCACTAGCAGGGGCGGACTAGGAACTTAAAGTGGCCCTGGAAAAAATACTAAAAGTGTCCCTGTTTTGTAGTTGGGTCCAAATTGTCGGAAGGGCCAACACAAGTAGGAGGGGCCAGCAATACCATATTGTGACACATTATAGCACCCCAACAGAGCCAAATACCATAGTCCATCACATAATACTGCCGCCAGCAGCACAAAATACATCCCCAAAAACTTCCACTGGCTGGCCGTGAGGACAGCTCTGGCAGCTCCCAGGGCATCGGCCCACCAGGAAATTTCTCTGTAAGGTCTATGGCCAATCTGCCCCTGAACATCAGTGTTACAATTGCATATCACGACTAGAAAATACCAAAGTAATAATAGTTTAAATTACATACTAATCTAGACACATATTGAAAGTCTGTAATAAGAGTGTATCATGCATCCCGTTTGACAATCAGGCTCTAATATCTACTGAATACCCTTTTCACATCTCCTTTCAGATACAATAACCTGAATTGTTATGGTATGTCTCCCAGTACCGAATTCAGAAATTATAACATCATCATGGTTATATAACTACACAATCTAAACAAAGCCTGACATTTCCTTTGTATGCTATATTTATGTAACACCACTGCTACATTTTTAAGTTTGCTTGGAAATAACACTGGGTCCCGTGGTGTAAATTTAAGCTTTGATGAAAACCATTGTGTATTGAGGAATCTCATGCAATTTTAGAACCGGAGATTTATTGTTCCATTAAGATGGCATTTTATAACTTGATGCTAAAAGCTCTTTTGGTGGAATTTATGGAGTCCCTGGGTCTCAGACATTTCAGCTCCAATTATCCATGAGCTGACTTTTTACAGAGGATGTAAAAAAAGTGGTTTACCATATGAAAAGACTTAACGGTTCTCTTTGGGTGTTGTGTACAGAGCACATAGTTTCTGCATCTCTGCATATCTTCATGTCTTGCGAGAGCTGGCATATTTTCATGTAAATGTTCCTCTAATTTGCTTGATTCCATTCATTAGAGAGAATATACTATTCTTTTACCGCAAATGTACACAATCATACGATATTGTAATGGAAAATATAAAACATATAATTATCCTTACTTATCTATCTACGTCATCATTTCTCCTTGGGCATTTGAATTAAGTAAATAGCAATTGTTTTTGACTTACACTTACTGTAGATTAGCTCCCTGATAAATCTCAGTAAGGACCACTAATCACAGTGCTGTCAGTGTTTGTTAAAGTCACATACAGTATACGGTGTAGGTAGCTAGCTACAAATATGAAGGATGCAAAAGTCATTGTTCTTCTCCATAGCTTAAAATCAATCTGTTCTATATGTTGTTAAAGAGGAGCTGTCCCCTCTCCTGACATGTCTGCTTTAGTAATTACTTGCATTATGAAGCATGTTTTCTTGTTACTCTATGTTATGGAATACCTCTACCATTCTTGCTAGAAATTTATTGATAAAGGTACAAATGGGTGTTGCAAGTTGGGGGGGAGGGTGCTGCCAGTGTAACTCCCATCTTTATCTTTATACATAAACATCTAGCAGGAATAAGAGAAGAATGGCACAACATACAGTCATATGAAAGCATGTTCCAGAATTGTTATTACATGGCGAATGCAAAAATTGGTGCAATTTCGGCACAGCTAGGGTTTCTACACTCTTCTCTGACTTGCTCATAAAAGGGATTGGGGCTTAGTCAGAATGACTGGAGCTGCATGGTAAAAGAGTAGAGCTTAAGGCCTCTTTCACACTAGCGGCATCCCAGATCCTGCAGGTGAAGGGTGCCATCGGATCCGTGCTGCCGCAGGGACATGTGTGGGGCCGGAACTGTGCTCTGGCCCCACACATGACACACACACAGACATATACACATACAAATACACATACATACTTACATGCTCCCGGCAGGTCTCCACTGTGCAGGAGGAGCAGGACGACGCGCACATAAGACGATTCCCCACAGCGCCCTCTGCTGGGCGCCGGGTGGAATCGTCCTATGTGTGCGCCGTCCTGCTCCTCCTGCGCTGTGGAGACCTGCCGGAAGCATGTAAGTATGTATGTGTATTTGTATGTGTATATGTCTGTGTATGTGTATGTCTGTATGTATGTCTGTATGTATGTATGTATGTATGTATGCAGGTGACGGATCCGTCATGAACTCCATTGAAAGTCAATGGAGGACGGATCCGTTCACCATTGTGGCACACCAAACGGATTCGTCCCCATTGACTTTCATTGGGGTCATGACGGATCCGTCTTGGTGCGGATGCCTGGACCAGAGAGCAAACTGCAGCACAATGAATGGGGACAAAACTGAAGCGTTTTATTCCAGTATTGAGCCCCTATGATGGAACTCAATACCGGAATTATAAAACGCTAGTGTAGCCTAAGATGTGACATTTTGCACCAAAACTGTGCACAACTTGGGCATAAAAGTCTATCTCACAGTAAGCCAACCAGCAGTTGGTACTGAGCAAGACAAAAGTGCCTTTCCTGGTGCCATATGTATCATCAGCCTGAGCCACTGTGATAAATTTGGTGCAGGTCTACACAGCCTGTCTTAGTTTACACCACATATAGTAAATCTGGCCAGTGTGTCTTACCACTAGCATTTTTACCTATATAGAAGGTGTTGGCAAAATGCCTGAAAAAATGGCAACAGCCATAACATGCCACATTTTTGACAAGTCAGACAAAAAAACTATTGGGGAAATTTATCAAGACCAGCATTTTCTGCGCCAGTCTTGATTTCTTCTGCGTTGCTGGAAGATGCTCCTAATTTATGATGAGATGCAGTTCTTGTCATAAGTTAGGTGCATCTTCCGGCAGTCCGTGCACCTAAACCGAAATCTATGGCAACTCTGAGCCGTAGATTACTGGCTTCATTTCCGCCAGAAAACTGGTGTAAATAAAGATAAATTTGTCGTGGAGACTGGTCACGCCCCTTTCCACCCTTGCCACACCCACCTTCTGAAAAGTGTGTAAAAAACATGACTTGTGATTATTTATTTTGTTTTAAGTCTCGTGTTTTGCAAGTTTTTAACACCCCTTTTGTGGCACAGGGAGTTCATAAATCTCCGCCTATATGTGAAGGCTGCTAAGGATGTATTCACATGCATGGTTGTACTGTGGCCTCAGCCATGCAGACAAAATTGGCACACCAAAAACTGACACAATTATACTGCAAAGTGCCAATTTGCCGTGAAGTTCTCAGCCAGGTTGCCAAAATTGCAGCACAACCCTACCATGTGAAAACACCCTAACTCTTCCATAAGCAATAATTAAGAAACATACAGGTGCATCTCATTTAATGAAAAGTTAATTTATTTCAGAAATTTAATTCAAAAAGTAAAGTTCATGTATTAGGTTCATTACTATTTCAAGCATTTATTTTAATGTTGATAATTATGCCTTACAGCTAATAAAAACCCAAAAATCAGTATCACAGAAAACTAGAATATTGTGAAAAAGTACTTTAGACTCATAGTGTCATACGCTAATCAGCTAATCAACACAAAACACCTACAAAGGTTACCTAAACCTTTAAATGATCCCTCAGTGTAGTTCAGTAGGCTACACAATCATGGGAAAGACTGCTGACTTGACAGTTGTCCAGAAGACAGTCATTGACACCCTCCAAAAAGGTCATTGCTAAAGAAGATGGCTGTTCACAGATTGCTGTATCCAAGCATATTAATTGAAAATTGAATGGAGGGAAAAAGTGTGAAAAAGTAAATTCAAGAACTTGGGGGAGATTCACAAGGAGTGGACTGTGGCTAGAATCAATGCTTCAAGAGCCACCATATAAAGATGCATCCAAGACTTGGGCTACAAGTGTCACATTCTTTGTGTCAAGCCACTCATGACCCAGAGACAACATCAGAAGCCTCTTAACTGGACTAAGGATAAAAAGGACTGGACTGTTGCTCATTGGTCCAATTTCTTGTCTTCAGATGAAAGTACATTTTGCATTTCATTTGGAGATCTAGGTCCCAGAGTCTGGAGGAAGAGTGGAGACACACACAATCCAAGTTGCATGAGCTCCAGTACGAAGTTTCCAGTCAGTGATGGTTTGGGGAGCCATGTCATCTGCTGGTGCTGGTGTTATATCAAGTCCAAAATCAGTGCAGCTGTCTACCAGAAAAATTTAGATCAATTCATTCTTCCCTCTGCTGATAAGTTTTATGTTTCCAGCAGGACTTGGCACTTGCCCACACTGCCATAAGTACCAATACCTGGTTTAATAACCACAGTATCACTGTGCTTCAATCGCCAGCAAACTCACCTGACCTAAAACATATAGAGAATCTATGATGTACTGTCAAGAGGAAGATGAGAGACACCAGACCTAACAATGCAGACAAGCTGCACTATCAGTGCAACCTGGGCTTTCATTAATACTCAGCAGTGCCACAGGCTGATCCCCTCCATGCCTTATTGATGCAGTAATTCATGCAAAAGGAGCCCCGTCCAAGTATTGAGTGCATTTACTGTACATACTTTTCAGTAGGCCAACATTTCCATATTAAAAATCATTTATTTAATTGGTCTTATATAATATTCTAATTTTCTGAGATACTGACGTTTGGATTTTCATTAGCTGTAAGCCATGATCATCAACAACATTTAAAGAAATAAATGCTTGAAATAGATCACTCTGTGTGTAATGTATCTATTTAATATATTTCACTTTTTGAAATACTGAAAAAATTAACTTTTCAAAGACATTCCAATTTATTGAGATGCATATCTATCTATCTATCTATCTATTTATCTATCTATCTATCTATCTATCTATCTATCTATCTATCTATCTATCTATCTATCTATCTATCTATCTAGTATCTATCTATCTATCTATCTATCTATCTATCTAGTATCTATCTAACTAGTATCTATCTATCTATCTATCTATCTATCTAGTATCTATCTATCTAGTATCTATCTATCTAGTATCTATCTATCTATCTATCTATCTAGTATCTATCTATCTAGTATCTATCTATCTATCTATCTAGATAGATAGACTGATTTTGACACACATATATAGTTTTTTCTAATTCAATTATGACTTTTGATCTAATCCTTTTATACAGAGATTTTCATGTGTCTGATCATCAGAGCGCTGTGAGATAATAGGTACGACGGAGACATGAGCCAGCTGTGATTTCTGGTGCACAGAACATGCTGTGAACAGACTTTAAGTAATATAATAACATTTCTATGTCAACAGAGATTATAGTTATACAGGATATTAGAAACATTTAGGATACTCTAGCTAAGAAAGACATATTTGTAGATTTTTGGCAGGAAATGTACATTATCTGGGCTATTATCAGTGATTTATACCAAATATCAAACAACCCAACTCATTATTTTATATAACATGAATTACTTAGAGATGATCTGTCACCTCTCCTGACTTGCCTGTTTTAGTAACTAGTTGCATTCCCCCTGTAATAGCAAATCTGAAAACTCTATTCTTATGAATCTATGATGTGCTATTCCTTTATTATCCCTGCTAAAAATGATGACTGAATTGCTAGCAGTTTGCAGTGGAGGTCCAGCTGGGTATTACCAGTTAGGGGTGTGTCCCTGCACAGTCTGACACTGGCAGCACTGATTGGATAGTATCAGACTGTGCAGCGACACACACCCAACAGGTAACATCCATCTGGACCTTCACAATATAAGAGATCACAATATAGTAATACTTTAATGTTGGGGATAGGAATAGAAACTAGGAAGGAGTTAACTGTCTCTCCTTACATAGCCCCCATTGTCATACTTGTTCCTGCTCATTGGCCATTAACATAGAACATTTTAGTTCATTTAAGAGACAGATAGATGTTTAATCTTAAATATACAGTTTGTTTTATACCTTGTTAGCTTCTCCTCAAGTAGTTCACCCAAAGTGTGTGAGAATAGTTACTACCAATGACCATAAACCCCTATTCCAACCATGACTAGGAAACAGTGGGATCTTCTTGTACTTCTGCTTTGTTACTACTTCACCACAATGTTCTTTCCATCAGCTGATGCTTTCCAATGGTTGCTGCTAAGCTCGAATTGGCATGGGAATACTTTAGGGAGCATAAGTGAGGATAATTACAAAATGAGCCTGACAATGTTATTGAGATGGATGCTATATGGAAAAAGATGTACTTTATGACTGCAATCTGTGACTTGATTTGTTTTCCAGGAATCTCTGGAACTGTTATATATTCTTTCAGAAGTGTTTGCAAACAAAATAGTCCAAAATGTAAGAGTTTGAGGCTTGACCATCCAAGTACATTAAAGGCGTTGGACACATTCTGGCTACTGTTGATGAAAGTGTTAGTCAGATGATGATATGGCACTTATTAATGTAGCCTCTGTTCATAATGGGTCTATCGCATTTTAGACCCATTTATTTATACCTCACGCTGTTTGAATGTTTTAACAAGGGGAATAAAGAAGATTCTGCTTTGTTGCGGTTCTGTTTCTGTACAACAGAGAGTTCAGTAGTCCTACTGCTCTTACAGTATGGACCCTCCTTCTAAGATGATGGACCTATTACCTGGTATTGTGCCAGGCAGCCAGTTGAACTCCCCAGTAGGTCTTGATCGTATTGGTCCCTGTGTCGCTCCATTAAGTGCTAAAGGAAAAAAAAAAGCTCCTTGAGTCACATTTGTTCTACAAATGACAATTATTTAGCCCCTTAAGAATCAAGCCAATGTTGGGCTTCACAACCACAGATTTCGTTGGCCTCCCTGTATTCTCTGAGGTATAACTTTTTGTTTACTGTACTCATTTTTATAATGACAAAATCTATGAAAAACGGTTTTCTCCATTTTTTAAATTAACATTTTACACCATTTTCCATAATATATAAGCTTGTTAAAGTTATGAGGATATCAGTATGTCTATTTTTATATTGTTCATTAACTTTTTTTTTAACAAAAAAATAATTTAAAAACTCACATTCATTTATTTGTTTTTGTACTTTTGCATTCAATATTATGTTGCTTCCTGTGCCTATGTGGAAAACATAAAATTCTAAAAAAAGTAGCATACTCTTGAAAAAGTTTGGAATTTCCTACTGAAACCCCTTATATGGTGCATTTGCTTAAAATAATGTTTTCAATTTTATTAGTGCATGAAAATATACAGCTGTAAAGTTTATGATACTTTTTAGTTTACTGACCAGGCTGATATAAATCCCTGGATATCCTAATTTCTTACCCCGTGTGTATCTCATGAAACTAAAAAAATAAATCTTTTAGGATTTTTATTAATAATAATAATAATAATAACACTAATAATAATAATGATAGTGTTATTGTTGTTGTTCTACACCTTACAGCAGAAAAATGAGCAGGTAAATGAATTTACTGTACTTTACTGCCGTTTCTATAATAGTGTGCAATTCGCAGCGACAACAGTTTTATGACAACCTTATTACAAAAGCCTCTTTTTAAAATTGATTTAATTTCTCAATGTTGTACATAAGTTTTCTTTCCTAAAGACAAACACTTTGTTTATAGTGATTAGAGTGGGGAAAGCTTTACTATTATATGTTCCCGTGAAAACACTGAATAGGTATGAGAGTAATTTTCACGTACAGTAGGGGTTATTTTTTACTTTTGGCGCTAATTTACTGATGTGCACGAATTGCCTGTGGGCAGGCTATGAATTAAACAGTAAAAACACATAGACTTGGACTGGAAAACTGGCTGGAAATATTTGCAGCACTTTTCACACATCCAATTTCCAAAAGGAGAGATTGAGACATGGAGGGAATACTGAAAAATAAGCTGTCTAAGCACTGGTTGGAAAGGAATACAAATAATGTCAATATGAATAAACAGAAAGTTACATAAAAGCCATAAAATAGCAAACAGAGGAAAAAGTTATGTTATGGTCCCACAATAGAAACATGTCATAAATTACCAGGAAGTCTAGTCCGTGGTCTGGGCCTGGTAGAGCTATGTTGCAGTCGGTATGGAGCTGAAAATAGAAAGACAATTTTCAATTAATGAAGGATGGATGAAGGGATGCTGTGATGAGTCCTTTACATGGCCATGCAGTTCATTGCAGCAGGATTGCTCTGATGATGATGGAATATTGCTTCTGAAATGAAAAAGTTTAATGGTAAAAAGTAAAAATGATGATTTTATTTTTTCCAGGATGGTTGTAGAGAAAGGAGGCATGCTGCGCCCTCGGCACAAAAGCAGGATGATGATGGAAGAAAGATATTGGTGAATAAAGCAATACAAATCATAACCAAAGAATGGATGGAAACAGCTTGCACGTTTCAAGTATGACAACTAAGCATAATGGAGGCATCTAAATATATTACAAGAGATATAAGCCATTCACAAGAGGATGTGTCTTCTATTACCCAACGTAGTTGCAATCACATGTGGACGTTTAGGTTTAGTAGTATCCATGGGTGCTCCTGTAGAAGCTATTGAGAAATAATTTCAGTTTCTAAATATATATCCATGTAACTCCAAGGTATACCTGTTAAGTCAGTAAAGCCTATAATATACAGTTCTCTTGGGGTACGTTCACACAAGGAAGATTTGTTGCATAAGTTCATATATGTGAATTGAGTTGTTTCTGCAGCATATCAATGGGTTTTCGAAAAAAAAAAAACACTCAGTTGTATGTGCAACAAATCTGCCATATGGAAACAATTGTTATACATGGTTTTGTTAGAAGCAGTTTGCTGTTCCTGTAAAATTAAGAGAATAAGCCATGTACAGTAATGAATTTTAAAATAATTCCATTTACAGGCACCACACAATAGAAATATTACTATTTAACCTATTGTGTTTTATTCGTTTTAATGTAGTGACAAAAGTATAGGATCAGTATACACTATTTTATATGTACTACCGATTAATAACAGAACATGTTCATAATAGCGCACCTTAGTAAATAACCTGTTTTTACAGCTAAATGAGGCTACATTGGTTTATAATATGCATTTCTTAATTTTTTTATTCAAAGGCAGAAATTTTTCACACTCTCCAAAATGACTGCAAAATGAAAACTTTGCAAGATTCCAAAAGAAGTAAAACACATGTAAATGTATTACCAGGTTTTGCACGAGTCCGAGGAGTTGGTTTGGGTTTTTTGGTTATTGGTGTTGAAACCTTTTGCGTTGGAACTGTAAAAAAAACTCAATGAGATCTTTTTTTTTTTACTGCTAAAATATAGTCAACTGAAGTCAGAAATTAGACATGAATTGCAAAAATTAGTGTTATGTGTTCATTATATTAGCTGTGATCACAGAGAATAAACACAGACATGGAGTGTATTAATGATGAAGTGTTATTACATGATATTCTTAGAGTTAGATGCAGTTATGAAAACTATGTCCAGAGTTATCTAAATTGTGCGCCTAAAAAGTTCACTTTCAAAACCCAGAAGTACTGTAACATCATGTTTTTTTCTGAGAAGGTCTTCAGAGATAGCCAATATTATCATTCAATACCAAGCCCCAGGTCAAAGGATTGGTTTATCTTCTATGTTACAGAACATAAGTAGCCATATGTGTTCATGATCTGTACCAACATCAGAAGCATCAAACTTAATGGCTTCTCACAATGGCTTTTGGTTATTGATCTATCTAGCCATGATATATCACTGCAGATAATAAGGGTGAGTTTACATTGCCGTACTTTCCATTCTTCTGATATGTCAGAAGAATAGAAAAAAAAACAAAAATGGATCAAGTATTTTGACCATCAGTTATGATCAGTTTGCATCAGTTTGTGTCGATTATGTCAAAGATCAGTTTTTTTTTATTCCTGCATGCAGTACTTTTTCTCCTGTCAAAAATAACTCATCTCTGAGGGAACTGACTCAAACTGATTCAAACTAATCATAACTAAGGCTACTTTCACATTTGCATTTTTAATTCAGATTTTGGGATCTCAAAACTTGAATTAAAATGATCCATTCCATTTAATACATCCTGATGACTCAGTTTCAGCCAGATCCGGTAGTATTAAATCAAAACTGAACAAACCAGATCAGACATGAAAATCATTGTAAGGCTTCATTCACATGACCGTATGTGTTTTGCGGTCCACAAATTGCGGATCCTCAAAAAAAAAAAGGGTGACATTCCATATGGCATCCGTTTTTCCGATTTTTCTTGCGGATCCATTGTAGCAATGCCTATCCTTGTCAGCAAAACAGACAAGAAAAGGACATGTTCTATCTTTCTTGCAGAACGGAAAAACGGACATACGGAAACGGAATGCACATGGAGTACCTTCCGTTTTTTTGCGGACCTATTGAAATGAATGGTTCCGTATACAGTCCGCAAAAAAAACGGAACAGACACGGAAACAAAATACAGTCTTGTGAATGAAGCCTAAGTCAATGGGTATCATCCAGTATACAAAGTAAATATAGTATGTACTGTTCTGGGAGATATCTTTTAAATAAAAATGTCAATTTTTAATGAATGGGATCCCTTACAAAGCAGTCTAGATCCATAATATCCATAATGGTTCCTAGAAAAGCTAAACTGATGCTACCTTTAAAATATGATGGTTTTCTATGATGAGGGTTGTCTATAATCATTTCTAGTTTATAGGATTAAGTAGTAGCAGATATGGACAGCACAACTGCTGTAGTTAAAATATTTACCAGGCTCTGAATGAGGACTTTCAGGCTTTTGAGTTGTTGTGGACTGATAAGGTCTTTGTGTGTTAGGAACTGAAAAATACAACAGATTAGTAGTGGTAGCTGTTCTATATAAGCAATCCAATGTATACTAGATACTATACTGTATACCAGGTGTAGCTACATGTATAATATTTCTGTGTGGTCCCATTACTTTTCTAGATCTCAGATGTAAGAAATAAATTATAATTAGTATCTTGTTTTGTAAAAAGGAACTAGGCCAGTGAACAGCTGATTGCCAAGGGTCAAGTTTTAGTAACCAGTGGAGCTCAGCTGAAATCAAGGCTGCTAGTGGTGTCAAGGTGAACATTCATGGCTGACCATGTCATACATGGGTGAGCTGTGTCTGCCACAGTAAGAGTTGCTTTTTGTCAGTAGTCAGTAGCTCTTCACTCTCTGAGAGCAACTCTTCGTTCTGGCTTCTAGAGGAGGGGGGGGGGGACATGAAACAACCCTTTAAAATTCATCATTGTATTACTGTTAGCCAGTTGTTTTTGGTTGGGAATATATCAATTTAGCTTGTCAAGATATAATATATTCAATTAGGAGTAGGAAGGTTTATATTTTAGATACAAACATATGAATATGTACAAATGTATCCTTCCTTACTGTCCCTCATGGCTCGAGATATCCCAAGATGAGTGGTGTGAGATGGCCAACTTTCTGTATTACTCTGTTGGTCACTAGGACTAATGCAAAAGTTCTGTTTTCAAGAAGAGGAAAGGTAAGGAAGGGTACAAAAGCTGAGGGTAAAAAAACTAAGATTGTACTTTAACATTGTTAAACATCATAGAGATGCTTATAGAAGTTAATGTAAATTATCGAATGTACTGATGCTTCCTTTTAAAAGGGGATCTGCAATCAGTTTTTCAAGTTTAACCTTTAAATATTTAAATGAGTGGGTACTCAGCATCATAAGAAATTACATTTTTGATGTGCTCATTGCGGATATTCAGTCAATAAACATGAAAGGCTCTTTACCCAAAGGTACATCTGGTTCTTCAAAGATCTGAAGACTAATAAAATTTATAGGTACTCTCTGTGTTGATTTTGGAGCTGTGATGAAGAATAAAACAAATGCTCGTTATAGTAAAATGTTAATATGGCACCAGCATGTACATTTTTGGCTAATAAGAAACTTTCAACAACAAAACTATTAAAGAAACAACCTAGAACTCTGGAGACATTGTACAATTAGTGAGAATCTTTGTAGGGCTTTCCATTTAATAACTGAGAAAAAACATACAGATGATTAGTTAAACTCCTCACAAACACATCAAACACGGATCTACCTCAACCATGAAATAATTAAACTTGACTTTTCAAGACTAGTCAAGGGGTTTCCTGATTACAAACTGCAGGAAATACTGGTCAGAGTTCCTTTGGCAATATATCATCAATAATAATAATGCTATGCCACCAACCAAAAAATCTGTTGGAGAAAGTGGGCCGGATGTCTACACAAAGGGGCTTAACTATAATTCATAGAGCCCCATAGCAAAATAAAATGGAGACCCCACCATCTGGTATAATAAAATTAAAACAGCAGCATAAGTAGCACAATATATCAGAAAACCCACATTATAGCAAAAGCCACCATATTGTTACTCCCCACAACAACATTATTGCACCTCATTGGGTCCCCTCAACCTCTGGCCCCCATAGTAAGTGTTATGGCTATAGTTACATCCATGGCTACATAAAATATACTTGGATGTGGAAATAGGGATGATATTGAGTCCTCTACAGGAAATATTGGAGCAGAGATCAGGATATTAACCAGGGTTTCCCACAAATTTATACCATAACTACAGCAGAGGCGATAAATGTCTGAACACTGTGGTCTTCACCACTGAGACTCCCACAATCACTAGAATGGCAGTATTGCTCCTCATTGCATAATCACTGTTACATGGAGCAGTGGTCAGGCAGGTGCGCTACTACTCTATTCTATGGGACAGACAGAGAGGGTCACGTACAGTAGTTTCTGCCAGTCCTATAGCAATATTGGGAAAAAAGAATAAAAAACAAATTAAATAATTTGGAAATTACCAGGCTTTGAGTGTAACTTTTTATTTGACTGAGTTGTTTTAGGAATGGGAGGTGGGGAGGTTTGTATCTCTGGAATGCAAGTAAAAGAACAGACATTACACATTTTTCTCTGTAAAACAATACTAGGAATAAAAGTACATTATGTGATTAGCTACTAGGAGAAAACAATGAATTGTGACTATAATAAAGGACTGGAATAGGCAGGCTTTTTAAAAATAATATCCTTGTAAGCATTGTATGCATTAGTATGCAGTCCTTTAGCATTGGGAGCCAGCCTTTTACATATTTAAGCAATATATTTACAGGTGGAGCAGAGTTTGTTGAGTTGAAGGAATTCTTTGAATAACATTAATGATGTCCCATCAATCATGCCTCACAGTTTGAAAATGTTTTATCAAATACCATAATAGCCCATGGTAATGTTTGCTGCAACAAACTGTACTCTATCTGTGCATCTACAGAAATTAGAGAGTTGCAAGAAAAAGGGGGAAAAAAAAGAAAAGAACAAGAGCTACGTGAAAATTTCAAAGCATTATAGGTGTTTTTTTCAGTAATATAATAAACATGCCATGCTAATGTAAAGCAGGCAACGTTACCACTTGGAACTGTTGGATCCGCAAATATTTGGAGAGCAATGAGGTTAATGGGCATCCTTTTGGAGTGCACTGGTTTTACCACTGTGTAGAACACAACATGTAAGTACAGGGAGATTTTGGATGTTTTTTTTTTTTTCTAAATGGAAGAGTTAATTTGAATTTACCAGTGGATGTTGTTGGGCTTTCTGTAGTTCTGTTGAATTTAGGGGAACTATCTTGTTCTGTTTTATTTGGCTCTAAAAAGATAAAGATTTATTTTAAGGATTATTTTAAATTGCAGAATGCTTGTTTTGGGGATTTTGTAACATCATTGGCACCAATGTTCTTCTGCAAGTTTCAATTGCAAAAAACAAATAAACAAGGAAAAAATGGTAATAGAATCAGTTATAGCAATTTGACATCATGTGTACGGTTCATGTACATCGACTATGTATTGCGGCACATACAGTCCCCGTACTTCTAAGAGATTATATCAATGTAATGAAGCATGTTAGCATTCTTTTTCTCAAGGATTAAATCCTTACTTAAACTTCCAAGGGCTGCCATGTAAAACTGGAGACAAACAGATGTGTGGTATAGACCCATAGAATACTATGGGTGCCATAGTATGGATACATTCCAATGTATGTGAGCTAGAGATGAGCGAACCAGACAAGATTTGATTTGTATGAAGTTCGCCTTTTTTTTTCTTTGAAAAATTTGAAATGTGTCTTTCTCAACAATATATATGTGTTGTTTAAAGGGTACTCTTTTTCATTATGGAGAGCCCATGTTATGCCAATTATGCAGGCGCAGTATGGTAGACCAGGCAATGCCCCTACTATGCCAAGTAGCCGAGTATGTTGTGCACAGTATTGTAGTCCAGGTGATGCACTTGGTAGGTTGAGTACATGGTTCTCTAGTCCTTCTAGAAAGAGAACTAGCTTGCATGTTTTATTGAGAGAGGTGTAAGCTTTATAGGATGTTGTAATTCTCTTGTCTTAATTTCAGATGAAAGTTACTTTGGAGGTTTCTTTTTCGAGTTGATCCAAAACAGTGAAATATGCTGAAGGTGTTGTCTATCTTTGCTATACTGATGATTTACTACTTGCACAGCAAGTAGGTAAACAGTAAGAACGCATCAGCAATGAGTGCTGCATTATTTTCACACAGCAGATTGGCAGAGATGCTTTTCTATCTTTTAAACAAGCCTATGTAGCATAGCTAGAAAAATAGATAAGCCAGTCTCACATCTGCCACTAGTTCTTTCTGGATAAAAGCCCTTGATCAGAGAAAAGCAGATGAAAACAACATTTCTATTTGCAAGCCCTTAGGGGGAACCTATGGGTGGGTAATATTTCTAACATTTATGTGACATTGATATACGTGACGCTTATTGTAGGCTAAAATGCTGCCCAATTCGGGTTCGACTGCATCTGAACTTTTTGAGAAGTTCAACTGGTAAGAATGGACTTTCTGATGTTTGGATCTTTTTAGTAATACGTTTTTGGGTTTCTGTTGGAAGTGGAAATAAAAAAGAAGAGCTTGATTTCACTGAGAATATATATATATATATATGTCATTCCTATGTCCAATTAAATAAGCAGCATTGATCCAAACTTAAAGCATATCATTCAAGAACCTGACAAAGGCAAGAACCGGACTGAATTCTGAACCAGTTTGCTGATCCTTAATGTCAGCCTATGATAACTTTGGTTTGCTGCAAATACTTTTTCAGAAGAGGACATGTGAAAGCTCTTGAAAACCTATTTATATCAGTCAGTATTTTGTATTACTATGTGAACGAGAAACCCAGAACTGGAACCTACACAGAGAAAATGCACAAGAGAAACATTTGCACCTCTTCTATATTTTGGATTCACACATAGTTTTGGGTTTAATAATTGATGCAAAATACTGTCATGTGAGACTGACCCAACAGACAGAATGCAAAATCAGTTTAGAAAAGGGACATTTGGAAGTAATCAACAATTTTAGATGTATCTGTGCGAAATCACTGACATTTGACTCTCATGAAAGCTCTGTTGGTATATGGATACAATAATGATTATGATGTTTTTGATTGGATTATCCAAAATATTCTTATACAGTTTAACAACTTAAAAGCATGCCAATGTGAAACCGACTTATGTGATAATGCTAGAATTACTCTACTTTAGATACAAGATCACAATTTTCTCATGCATACATTACTTCCACTAGCCACTACTTTGATATTTAAATATCCCAGCTGAAAGGTTCATTGTGGACACCCAGAAGTAAGTCCTTTCCATCTTCTATTACAGTATTTGCTTATATAGAAGTGGTCTATATTTTTTGCATTGTTTTGTTAATTTCTCAGGTATTTGGTTAGCTACGTCATCAGTTACATCAGATGCAACACAGTGGTCTGCCTATTAAACCAAACTGTACATGGTAAGTCCAAGCAACAAGATGCTTAGAAGAAACTTATCACCAACTGAAAAAGCTGGATGTCATGTACGAAAATAAAGTGTACTGAGAAAATTAATTAATGCGATGAGCAACAAGGCTAATCTTTTTTGAGTTTGATATTTGAGGCTCAGAAAAAAATAGAAACAGAATCCTTGAAATAGAAATTAAAGCCACAAAAAATCCTTGAAATGGAATGGAATTCTGAAAAAAAAAAATAAATAAAAAATCTCTCTCTCTCTCTATATATATATATATATTGAGAGAGATACTGTATATGTTTACCAAGAGAAATCTTATTATGTTCAAAAATGTCAACTCCTAAAGAAGAATATGTGATGTTTTATGATCTGAATGGAATAAAACAGTGTTACAGTATTAGCACTACAATACTTTCCTTCATTAGACAGACACTACTGGTTTGTTTGAGGTATGAAACAGCCTACTGAAAAGAAGACATTAGTGGAATGTTTTTAAAGAAAAAATAAATGAATTATTACCAACTGGTAATGATGGACTTTCTGATGTTTGGGTCTTTTTGGAAATAAGTTTTTGGGTTTCCGTTGAAACTGGAAATAAAAAAGAAGAGCTTGACTTCACTGAGAATATATATGTTATTCCTACGTCCAATGAGATAAGCAGCATTGATCCAAATGTAAAGCATATCATTCAAGAACCTGGCAAAAGCAAGAAACCAATCAGCAAAATCTGTGAAAAGAAAAGATATGCAAGCGTCTTTCATCAGGAAGTATATCAGCCTAGAAAAGAACATGCAACGTGGTTGAAATTCAAGGAGCAAAATGCTATGGCAGAGGATTATTTACCCAAGGCGGTGGTTGTTTCTTCAATAAACTGGGTGGGATTTATGTCCTTTAACACTGAATGGAATATAAGTATTAGTTATATTATCACAATGATGATGGCTGTATTAGCTGGATCAAGACTTCTACTGGTAAATATCCTAAGCTATATTATGTATATACTGCGAAATAAAAGGTGCATATATCACTTCCTTTAGCTTTCCATCATCTGGTTATATCTACTCCATTACAAGTTGGGAAAACAAAGAGACCATTTGTTGCAATGCAATGCTTAACAAAAGGCTCACAGAACGTGGAATAATAATTTATAGTCATCATCACAGTTAAAAAAAAAGGTACCGTATTTTTATCAACAGGTGTCTAACTGATAAACATGTCTCATCATCAAGGCCCAAATGTCTATGGTATTAAGGGTTGATTGTGGTTAAATGACTACTGGTATCCTTTCTAAGACTTTATAGAAGATTCGTCTATCTTTCATTTACACTCACAAGTTACAAGGGAATTGTGAGTAGGCTAAAAGAAAAGTTTCTGGATGTGTAGAACATTTCTGTCATTAGTTGTGTAAGATTGCCAGGATTGGCCTATAGGCAATCAGAACTTTATGACTTTAGAATAGGCTATCAGCCACTATTAAAGTGCATTTACACTGCGGTGACTAGTAGACAATTCCTTCCTGGCAACTGCCTCGTCATCACTGAAGATGAACTGCTGCATTTATATGCAATGATTATCTCCACTGTATGAGGCATAGTGATAGTTACTGCTATCGCTCGTCCTCATACAAAATTAAAACTGGTGTAAAGTAGAATTGGCTTAGTTGCCCATAGCAATCAGTCAGATTCCACCTTTCATTTTCCAAGCGGCTCTGTAAAATGAAAGGTGTAATCTGATTGGCTGGTTTTCCTTTACACCAGTTTAGATAAATCTCCCTCAGTGTTTCCGGGCAGCAGATTGCTCTTAGCACAACACAATCTGCTGCCCGGGAATGATGAATGAGGTGTCTGCATGAAAAATTATTTCACCCAATGAACGAGTGTTTTGCTCGTTCATCGGATGCTCTGCAGCACCTTTAAACGGGCAGATTATTGTGAGCAAGCATACATAGGAAAATTCTTCCTGATAATCAGTGTAAATGTGCCTTTAGAGTACAGTCTCCTGTAGAAACTCAGTACAAAACAGTTACAATACCGGCGGTAGGGTGTGTCTTTTCTGGCAGTGGAGTTTTATGCTGCACAGGAGACACTCTTGTTTTCTTTGATGCTGCAAAATAATTGCAGGTAGTCACCAAATGTACACATCATGCTGACGATGCCACGTTCTAGCAAGCAAAAAACTAAATAAGCATGCAGTGATTTTTTTGATAATTTTTTTCAATTTTAATATGCATTTTACAGGTGTACATGCCTTCAGCAAGATTTATTATGTTTCAGATACTCTTTTACGCTTAATCAGAAATAGGGATGGCTTACATGGAAAGGGTAGAAGCTTAAAATGTGCCCAATTTCCCCAAAATTTTAGTGCATAAAAACTGGTCATAAGTAAGCCAACCAAGAGGTGGCATAAAGTCAGTGTGTAGGGGTATGAGCCAATTCATTGTACAGCGTGAACCACGGTGATAACTTTCATAATCTCCTCCCTGCCTGTCAAGATTTAAGATGTCCAAATTTAAGACACTATTAATAAGTGTCCCCCATTGTGTTCATTTAACTTCATCTACTTCATATTGAGGCACTATGTTCATCCAGTCATTTGTATGAAGATTAATAACAGTAATAATATTTCACATTACTTTTTTGGATCAATATGAATAGCCTAGCCTATTTACCTTTACCTATTTGTTACAATATGAATAGCTTAGCCTCTTAATGCTCTTTACCTGCATCTGGCACCAAGAGAACATGCCTAAAGTCTTTTGCCCATTTCTCCAGGTCTTTTGGTTCTTGCATGTAGCCATGCATTTAGATTACAAAGCAATTTTAAAGGGGTTGTGCAGTAATGGGGGGTTTTGGCAGTCCCTCCCTCCTTTCTGTCGTACCAGCAAAGACACGACTAACCTGCTCTACTGGCGCCGACTCCGCACTCCTTCTTATGCAGGCCTATGATGCTCTGCTGGGCTCCATTGATGTCAACATCCGGTTTGACATCGCCACAGCCAATCACAGGCAGCAGCAGTGCCTTCCCCTCCTCATGACAAATGGTCACAGATGGTCGGCCTGTGATTGGCTGTGGTGATGTCAAACTGAAGGTTGACACCGATGGAGCCCAGTGGAGCATCACAGGCCTGCAGAAGAAGGAGTGGGTAAGTCATCTTCCCTTTGCAGGTTCGACAGAATGCTGGCCCACAACCCCTTTAAGGTGGTATAACGGGATGTAATTGATATGATTTCCCACTGCAGCATTGACACGTGGTATACAGTCATATAATGCTACTGTAGACTTTCACAATAAAATATCTTTAACTCATGCACATGTAGCGGCATGCAATTTTTGCACTAGTTACGTAAAGAAATGCGGTGATAGACTCACTTTAAGAAATGCATTTCAAAGCAGAAATTAATTATATGCTGCATACTAAATAAACAGATATTACCCTGTGTTGACTCTGTCCATTGTGATGTTGTGGGAGCATTAGTTGTTAAAGGTCTGGATGTTGTCTTACGTACTAAAGTTAGAAAACAAAATCTGATTGTTTCTATGGCTATGTGAAAAAATGGATTCACTCACACACATGATTGGCTGGCAGAGATTGACATCTACCAATATCAACCTCCAGAATTCTTCCTTACATTATCTGAAGCAAGCCAGTACATACATTAGAGGTCATTTATCATGAAAGCGTTCAGATGTCAGAGGTCATGGCTCTGCACTACTGCATGTCAGAATCAAACTGCATTAATAAATGCACTTTACATGAAATAAAACCTTTTGATTTAAAAACCTCATTGATAAACACTTTTGGCTAAAGTAGTAAAATGGACTACTAGGGATATGTAAATTAGCAAAGCCATTAATTATTTTACTTTGTTTCCCCAAATGCAAATTTCCAAGGGATCTGTAGAATTTAACATAAGTCCTTGATACTACAGTCAATAACGACAATAATGCTGCTGGACTGTACAACAGAAGTTGCCCAAATAACACCTCTGATTTCCAACATCACCAAGGGGTCTGCAGATACAGTATTTGTTGAAGCTACACCTCACTGACGTCTTGCATTTTATATGTACTCTGCATATAAAATATTTAAATAGGTTCTCTGGGATTTTTATAATTATGGCCTATCCTTGGGATAGATAATCAATATGAGGTCCGACCCCTGTCGAACAACTGTTCGAGGACGCCACAGCGCTCACCGGAGCTTTAGTGAACGCTGCTTTCTCATAGTTCGTTAACACAGCTCAGCCTCATTCAATTGAATGGGAGTGAGCTGTGCCTAGGCCATGTGACCAATTATTGTGACGTCACATGACCTAGGGAGAGGCCTAAGCGCACATGAAGTGCAGCGACCTCTTCATACAGCTGATGTAAGGAGTCAGACCCCCGGCAATGTCATATTGATGACCCTTCAATATCAAAATCCTGGATAACCCCTTTAATATTAACAGCTCTCTACTCCGTTTGGCAATTGGACTAGGAAAGCCAGAGGAACTTGTAATAATGCGGTTAAGACAAACACATACTTTATGTTCTAGTGTTTTCAACCCTGGTGACCTTCTCACATAATACATATTTAGGTAGTCAAAGCATGTGATAAATAGGAGAAAAAAATAAATAAATGGATGAATCATATTTATGATAACAGCAGATGATAGTGCCAGGTGCCAGCATAAGATATCAGCAGCAGCTCATTAAGCATATTATCAACCCGTCAGCATATTGCTGGCTGTACTATTTGTTCTGATATGTATCAGTACTGGACGATCACATGCACTTTATTAAGAAATTGATTTTACCAGTTGTGGTCTTTGGCTTGGAAGTTGACGAAAACTTCTGAACAACTGTTTTATCATGGGAAGCTGCAATAAAGACCACCTTGTGTTTCACTAGTGCAAGGCACTGCAAAGTTCAAAGTAACAACTCAATCTGGAAATTATTTAATTGAGGAATTAGGAGGTGCGAAATACGAAACTGGCTGCTAGTTATGCTTTATGACAAGCTATGCAGGCCAAATCTGCAAGTTCCGCTTTTACCTACAGTATAGTGATTAGATTATCTCAGGGATCAGTTACCAAAGAGGAGCAATTCCATGGGGCAAAAGGTAAATTTAAATTTTTTCCCATTTACAATTTACAGTAGAGGCTCAACTTTGGAGTACCAATATAAAAACTAAGAATTAGCAAAAATTAAAGGAAACCATGAAATGCAGTGCAATCTGCAGGCAGCATGTTATAGCACAGGAGGAGTTGAGCAGAAGTACTCTTTACATGCACTAACATAGCAGGCAATTATTGGGAATTAAACATTTGTTCCTGATAATTACCTAGTTGTCAGAGGAGGTAAGATCTGCCTTTACACGCAACAATAATCTCCTTCATATGGGGACTGGCGATTGATTATCTGTATAGAGAATCATTGTTTCTGTTGCCCAGAAATGATGATTTAGGTACAGCCATCATCATGGCTCTTAAGCATAAAAAGAGCAAAAGTTTAAATGAAAAAATTCCAAGTTTTACTAAATATTTTTCCAAAAAACTATATACTAATCTGCTTAGCTTCCCGGGCTCTGTACCTGCAGATTTCATTGCATTCCATGGTCACAGGTTCCCTTTAAAAATCCCCTACCTGTATTACCCCATCATCATGAAAATAGATATATTAAGGGTTATTTATATTATTTTAGACTGTAGGTAAGCCAATAGTTTTAAGATGTAAAGAAAGATGTTTTATTGGAAAAGTAAAAGTAAATGCTTCCAGACTATCAGCTACTTTTATCTATACAAAGGCACTAACATGTGGAATTGTCAATCATTTCCTTTTCAAAGACATAAAAAACCCTCGGATCTACGAAATAGGGTCCACTATTTCCTTGAATGATTACCTAAAGTAAATGTTTCATAAGTATGTGGTGCTTCAGTTGTTTTTATTTCAGAATCTGGCTGTGTGCTGTCTGAGGTAAAATTAAAAGAAAGAAAAATGGAAGATGTTAGAGGAGAAAAAATTCCAATAGAGAAACCAAATGTATTGCCCATTAAAAGAGGTAATGATTTTACCAGCTTCACCGTTTGGTGCTTCAGTACTAGGGAAAGGTTTTGGGTGAAATGATGCAGTTTCATTTGGAACTGTAAGAAAGAGTACAATCCACATTCAACTTCCAGGCAGTTGGATTAAAAATGAAATTAATTTATGAGTTATAAAAGAGCAAAGGTGACTGTGGAAGAAAAGTCATGTGGCAGTGTCCTGATCCGCAAAAAAGATGTGTTAGATATGTACACTGACAAAATATGATGAAAATCACGTTTGCATACATAGAAAGTCTTAAAAAATAATACAAATATAATTATTTACATTGAAAAAAATCAAATATAAGGAAATAATGCAAGAAATGAAAGTCACAAACAATCTTAAATTTACATGTCTGATCCCTCAAAAAGGACAGCAGCTCTGAGAAGTGTCTATACAATTACAGTACCGTTCAAGTACATTAAACTTTCAACACAATATTTACTGAAGACCAAAGACTTCTACACTTGCAGGCCCTAATATAAAATCTGTAATAGAACCCCCACTTATCATGTGCTATGCATGTCTTGTTATGTACACAAAGGTCTGGGGGCAACTGCTGCTCCGGCACCCCCTGTAGCTACAGTCCTAGATGAAATAATTTGATTATATGCAGAATAAAATACTGTAAAAATAGGATCAGATTTAAAGTACACATGTTTATACAGTAAATTAGAGTTTTAGAAATACTGTATATACTTAGTGATGGTCTTAGAGGGCCTTCTGCTGCAGAGTGGCTTTAATCATAGGGAGAATGGTGCATCTGCACTGGGTCCCCTGGCAGTGCCACAAATTTCAACTGCATTCGCAATCTCAGTTGAATCCCTGCTTCACCATTCACGCTGTGACGAGTGGCTTTACACTTGCAGATGCAACCATGTATTATCATCGCACCTGCTGTGCCTAGCCATCAGACTGGAGCAGATCTGCACTGAGAAATCTGTAGACTATATATTTTAAGCAATAGATCTTGTGAAACATTATGGAAAAATAATTATACCAGGTATAGAATATGAGGCTTCAGTCTTAACTACATTGCCCTTTGTTGCAGAAGTATGCCGACTTCCAGTAAATGCTGAAAAATAAATTCCAAAAAGGAAAATTTAATCTACCCAATGAAGATCGCGCATGCTTGCAATTCTATAGAAAGTGAAATGCAAAGTTAGAATCCTTTGAGGCAGAAGGATCAGAAGTAGAAACTTTCAAAATAACCTTTATGGATGCCTTAATACTAAGAATCGTCAAGAACAAGAAGTTTTGTCATTTGCAGTTTTACACATGGAGTTTACATGCCCTTTCAGATGCACTCAAATCACTTTGAGGACTCTTCTGATGACCTCACGAAACATTACTGCCCAAAAAATTGATATCACTGCCTCAAAGCACAATATGTAGAAGCAAAAGAAGCAATATTTTTTTACTATATATAAGTATTCTTCTTAATGTATAATTGTCTACTCCAATATATTGTGTTGTGACGGCCATATAGTGGATGCGTCAGAAAAAGAGTTGTGTGGCAGCAATTATGGACTGTCTGCTGCACTGGAAGATTGACTGACTAGTTTATAGATGGACTGTGTCTTAGATAAGGTGATAAACTGAACAGTATTATAGATGGATTTTATGCTGGAATCTAATTGACTATGTACTATGTGAGTTGATTGTTTACTGACAGGACAATGGAGTGTGTGCTGGATTCTGTGATTTCCTGGACTATATGCTAGGATAGCTGCCTTACATTTGGTGGTGACATCAGAGGCAGAGCTTGTTAGGAGCTTATTTGAATCCCTTCCCAGAATTCCAGAGGAGAATGTACGGCCTATAAGTCTCCTCATGCCGATTAAGGTGCTCTCTCCCCAAGGAGAGATAGTGCTCCCCAAATCCTGGAGAAGACACAGTATTGTGTGCTGAACTGTGAAATGGATGGAATAGGTGCTAGACTGTGGATGGTTTGTGTAATGGACTGTTGGACGGACTGCGATTTTACCGGGATAAGAAGATTCAGTCTTTATGCACTGGATAGGGAGAAGGACTATATTAAGTGGTCGGCCGAGTGCATTTAGGATGGATAACATGCTTTTAAGCAGAGAGATATGCTAAGGTAATGGATGATGTCTATTGATAATAGAGCGCTACAAGCAAAAAGCATCCTAAGGCAAACATTACCCGTGACTGTTTTTGTATGAAGATGGGTGGGCAGGGAACTTTGTCTGGCTGAGAAAACTTGGCTTGCAGTAGCTAGAGAAATATTGAAACAGTTTATTAATACTATACATGTTGAATACATAAACACACAAACCTATGTTATACACTAATCACAACATATAATCCAGTTGCTGCCATTTAAGGCAAATTATACCACAATGTAAAGCTGAAACATACTGTGAAGAATGTGGAATCATGATCCATGTTAGCCATGATTTAATCCTAGCCATCTGCTGTCAACTAGCAGATG
Organism: Rhinella marina; assembly: GCA_900303285.1. Lineage (NCBI taxonomy): Eukaryota > Metazoa > Chordata > Amphibia > Anura > Bufonidae > Rhinella > Rhinella marina. Next base: position 149,602 of record ONZH01005941.1, on the reverse strand, counting down.
GAGTAAACACTGCAGGGGTCCTGCCTTCAAAGCGGGTCACATGTGTACAATTCACACGTCACCCAGCCAGCACGGAGTCAAAGTCATCCTTCAGGAAAAACCCTCAGCAGGGGGCTGTCAGCTTGATAGCCATAACACTGAAATCCCAGACAGCACGGAACCAGGAATTAGTAAGGAATTATGAATTGCCCATCCATCACAGGCATAAACCAGTTATATATTCGTGACCCATAGACCAAGGTGCATTTGACTGTGGTCTTAGGTTAGCGATGAAATGTCAGGAAATGGAGATACAGAGATCTCCAAGCGGGAATCTGATAAATGTGTCATGTATGGTCTCCACCTGTAGCCGGAACCCAGGTGGATCAGTGGGTAACAGAACCATTTCCCTGTGACTTTCCGGTCTGGAGCTATGGGTCATAATGGTTTTGTGGGTCTTTTGCCTACCAGGTCCAGGAAGGGAGGGTGGACTCCAACTGGATGGAGGGAAGGGAGTGGCTGGCTGCAGGTGAAAAAGTCACCTCAGGACAGAGGCCGTCGTTTTACTCAGAAAGGGGGTCATATTGAGCAATGTGTTTGGAGGGACCGTGGACAAGCTGCTGACATCACTGCCCCCCATGTGGTTACAGCCAAGCCTTACAGCAACCCAGAACTCATCTTTGTAAACTGTACCAAGCTGACCTTACGTGCTCCGAGGGAGGCATAATGTCACGTCTTGGTAAGCAGTGACGCAAATGCATCACGTGAGCCCGACAGTTTATGTAAGGGGGGGGCTGTGAGGTGCAGGTTTTGTCACACATACTAATCACATTAGAGAATACAGACAGTGCCCGATTTACATTTCAAGAGCCTGTAGGCACAATATGGCTTGTATCATATATCTCTCATCAAAAAATGCAACAAAACAAATCCCCTTGTAAAAAATGAATCTTATATACATTTATATGATAATCTCAACCAACATAATAATCATTTAAAAAAAGTAAAAGTTGCATCACATGTATGAGGGAGATATAATTCAGCCGTATGGAGCAGACGCTGGCGAGACTGTTTCAAACTTTGGTAATGATAACTCTGAAGATGTATCGATAAAATTACTTGTTAGTAGAACGTTATATATGGCCTAAAAACAAGTCAAACTTCATATGAATAGCAAAAAAGTACTACAGATTGAAAAAAAACAAAGGTGGCCCTATACTTTCATTTTACTTGTCATTCAATGGTACTTGGCTATAAAGCAACAACAAATAATGCCATATGTGTCTAAAAAAAGTAAAAAGATGGTTTCAAATTCTTAAGAAAGCTGACTATAACCTAACATTTAGCTGTAAACTGTGAGAAGGTAAAGGGAACTATACCAGATACAGAAGGAGGTACTCCCGTACTAGTAAAACTTTTAAAGGCAGTCTGAATATGCTGACTTTCTGTGAATGCTGAAAGAAAAAAATCCAAACACAAACAATGAATCTCCTTTTGAAATGACGGAGCGGGGCACATGCTCACGATAGTAACAAGTATAATAAGCTTATTTAGCATCATTGAGGTGGATGTATCAAAGTAAGAAACTTTTACTAGTATTATCTTTCTCATTCTTCTGTTAAGAGACAAAAAATTAAACCTCACCTGCAGTAACTCAAGTCTCCTTACACTCTAGTACGCTGGTACCTGAAACCACCCAGTCAGGGGTGTAGCTAAAGGCTCATGGGCCCTGGTGCAAGGGTTCAATTCTTCCCACACTTCCCTCAGTGCTTTGTGGCCAGGCAAAAATTGAAACAGCACCCCCTATGTCTAATTTTTGACCTAACCCTTTCCCTCCAGCCTCCTCAAGCGGTGTAACTTGACCAGCATGCACTTTCTATAATATCAGTGTCTTCTTATGTGGAACAAGGGTCTCTGGACATCCTCAGGCTCCTGGGCGTGGTAGGGACTGCTACCTCTGCACTCCCTATAGCTACGTCCCTGTACACAGTGTATGGGGCCTTCTGATCAGTGAGGGTGCTGGGTGTTGGACCCACTCCGATCTGGTATTGGTGACCTATCCTGCTAAGATTTTTCCTGCTGACTTTATGTTGAGAACTTGCAATTTATCATTATCATTGAGAACTTAGTTTGATATCTCCTCCTCAATGCTTCCAGTAGCACAATTTGTGGAGGCAAAAGAAGCAACAAAGTTGTCTATAGGTATTCCTCTCTAACTGTAGTTCTCTTTACTCTGAGCTAAAAAATATGATACTCCCAAGTCATAGAAGAATACCTACTTCCAGCAGATAGGGGAAGGCGGATCGGATGGCCATACAGTGACTGCTGCTGAAAAAGAGTTGCGTGGTAGCAAGTATGGATTAGGAGATGAACTGTATGCTGAATGGATTATCATATGGATTTGAGCCTTTGAGAAGAAATATCCACTGTATGATATGTATGCCATGCCATTATGAAATGACAATACAGCACTACAAGCTACCAAGTTTTACCCGTGGTTGTTTTTGGTTTTGTATGAGAGGGCAGAGTTCTTTGTTTGGCTGGTATAATTTGAGTTGTTTTAGCTGGAAAATACCAATTAAAAATACCAATTAATAGGATAACAGAATGCTAACTTTGTTAATACAAGCTGAACTAATATAGAGAACGCATATAAAATCAAGGTGGTGCTATCAGAAATCAAGTTGTTGCCATCAGAAAATGTAGAAGCAATAGAGTGCAAAACCATTGGAGCGAGGACATAACAACCAGATGATAATCACACAAATCAGTAGAGAGCTATACAGTAAATGAACACACAATAACATGGAAACCATTCAAAACGCATACAAGTCTTAACTAAACTAATGTAACTGGATACAATTTATTACAAGCCATCAATACCAAGACTTTCTAAGAAATAAATTCTATTTATTTTAATGTATAAATATTGTAAACAAAATAATTTGTGCAAAAATTGTATGCAAATCTGATCTGCATAATGTTTTGGTCTCTCAAAGTATATGTACAACTGAAAGTATATACGGTATGAAAAAATCCAACTTCATATTGTAGAGGCTGTTATAAAAGTGACTAAATGAGAAATTGTCAAATATGTTCTCTAAACACATCTTAAGAATGCAAACATATAAGCTAGAATCAACCTTTACAGTGTGATAAGCAAAGACAACTGTACCAGAAACAGAATGAGGTACTTCAGTCCTAGCAATACTTTCATATGTAGTATGAATGTGCGGACCTCCTGTAAATGCTGAAAGGAAAATTCCAAATATTAATATTTAAACTTTTTCTGAAATGATGGAGCGGGGCACATGCTCGCATTGGAATGCACAGAAAATTCTTATTGAGGCAGATGTTTAAAAGCAACAGAGCCTTTCAGAGATATTTTTAATGTTCTGTTAAATTTTAAATACTGATTGAGTCTTGTAATATTAGACCTGCTTGGTTGGGGATGTTTTTCAGTTTTATACATCCAGTCTAAATGACTTTTTAGATTATCCTAATAACTTTACTCTGGGAACTTTGTTTGATATCTCTGCCTCAAAGCTTCCAGTAGCACAAAGCTTTAAAGGTCAAAAGAAGGAACTACTCTTTCTTGTGACTCCTATGCTAATAGTCCTAGCCACAAGAAGCTGAAACAAAGTACAGTACTTGCAAGTCATACAAGAACACTTAGTTCAGAAAGAGATAGGCCGATTGGATTGCCATACAGTGAGTGCTTCTGACAAAAAGTTGAGTGGTAGCTAGCGTCATTGTATGATGGACAGATTAGACTGTGGCTTAGATCACGTTAAGATCCTTGTGTGATCCTTAGAAAACGCTAGAAACAATTTACTTTCTACGTATTTTCAGGCCAACTCAACCTCCTCATTTGTAACCTATTTTTAGAATCCTTTGAGGCAGATGGATCAAAGTAGAAACTTTCAAAATAATTTCATGAATGACTTAATACTAAGAATCCTCAAGAACATGAAGTTTTGAAATTTCCAGTTTTACACATGGAGTTTACATGCCATTTCAGATGCACTGTTATGCAGTCACATCACTTTGAGGGATCTTCTACTGACCTCACAAAAAATTACTGCACAAAAAATTGATATTGCTGCCTCAAAGCACAACATGTGGAAGGAAAAGAAGCAATATTTTTACTATATATAAGCATTCTTCTTAAAGGGGTTCTGCAGTTTTTTTTTTTAAAACTGATGATCTATCCTCTGGATAGATCATCAGCATCTGATCGGCGGGGGTCCGACACCCGGGACCCCCGCTGATCAGCTGATTGAGAAGGCAGCCGCGCTCCAGGAGCGCCGCGGCCTTCTCTGTGTTTTCCTCAGGCCCAGTGACGTCACGACTAGTATCACTGGCCTGGGCGGGGCTAAGCTCTGCTCACATGAATGGAGCTTAGCCCCGCCCAGGCCAGTGATACTAGTCGTGACGTCCCTGGGCATGCGGTAAACAGTGAGCGCCGCTGCCGTCTCAAACAGCTGATTGGCAGGGGCCCCGGGTGTCGGACCCCCGCCGAACAGATGCTTATAATCTATGCAGAGGATAGATCATCAGTTTCAAACAACTGCAGAACCCCTTTAATGTACAAATGTCTGCTCCAACAGTGTTGGAACAGAAGAATACCTAGTTTTTACAGGTCTGCTGCACTGAATAATTGACTGGACTAGTTCATAGATGGACTGCGTCTTGGATGAGGTAATAAAATGAACAATATTATAGTTGGATTTTATGCTGGAATCTAATTGACTATGGACTATGTGAGCTGATTGTTTACAGACAGGTCAGTGGAGTGTGTGCAAGATTCTGTGATTGACTGGACTGTATGCTGGAGAAGACACAGTATTGTGTGCTGAACCGTGGAATGGATTGTGTGATGGACTGTTGAACGGACTGGGATTTTACCTGGATAAGATGATTTAGTCTTTATGTGCTGGATAGGGAGAAGGACTATATTAGGTGCCCGGCAGAATACATTTAGGATGGATAGTATGCTTTTAAGCAGATAGATATGCTAAGAGAATGTATAATGTCTAATAACAATAGAGTGCTACAAACAAAAAAAAAGCGTTCTAAGGCAAACATTACCCGTGGTTGTTTTTGTATGAATATGGGAGGGCAGGGTACTATGTCTGGTTGAGACAACTTGGATTGCAGTAGCTAGAGAAATATTGAAACAGCCAATTAATACTATACATGTCTAATACATAAACGCACAAACCTATTTTATACACTAATCACAACATATAATCCAGTTGCTGCCATTTAGATGAAAGATGTGTTGGAGGAGTTTTTGTAGTCGTTGCCCATTAAATGCAAATTATACCACAATGTAAGGCTGAAACATACTAAGCACATTAGAGAATACAGACAGTGCCCAATTTACATCTCAAGAGCCTGTAGGTACAATATGGCTTGTATCATATATCCCTCATTAATAAAAAATGCAACAAAACAATTTCCCTTGTGCAAAATTAATCATATATAAATTTATATTATAACCTCCACCTACATAATAATCATAAAAAAATAAAGTTGCATCACACATATGATGGTTTAGGATGAAACTTTAGGACAGTATTCACTGAGAGATCCATAATTCAGCCCTAAGGAGCAGATGCTTCCCATAGGCACATGCCTCTTAAGCCTGGGGTAAAATATATCCATTCAGTCAGCCAAGTGAGAATGTTCCAAACTTTGTAAATGATAACTAGGAAGGTGTAACGATAGACTTACTCTTTATATATGGCCCAGAAACAATTCCAACTTCATATGAATAGCAAATAAAGTACTAAGAGATTGAAAAACACAAAGGTGGCCCTATGCTTTCATTGTAAGCCTGATCTTTCTGTTTACTTGCCATTCAAAGGTACTCGGCTATAAAGCAACAACAAATAATACCATATATGTCTAAAGAAAGTAAAAAGATGGATTCAAACTCTTCTTAAGAATGCTGACTATAACCTAACATTTAGCTGTAAACTGTGAGAAGGTAAAGGGAACTATACCAGATACAGAAGGAGGTACTTCAGTACTACTAATACTTTTAAAGACAGTCTGAATATGGTGACTTTCTGTGAATGCTGAAAGAAAAAATGCAAACACAAACTATGAATCTCCTTTTGAAATTATGAAGCAGGGCACATGATCATGATAGTAACAAGTATAATAAGCTTATTTAGCACCATTGATGTGGATGTATCAAAGTAAGCAACCTTCACTAGTATTGTCCTTCCTATTCTTCTGTCAAGAGACAAAAAATTAAACCTCACCTGCAGTAACTCAAGTGTGCTTACATTCTAGCATTATGTGTTCGGCTTAAAGCTCTTTAAAGGGGCTACAGAAATAGCTCATGAATAGGATGAACTCCACCTATCAGCTGTTTTAGACTGCTGCAGCACCGCAAGCTAACAGTGTATGGAGCTGGAGGCAGAAAGCTCAACACATTGTGTAGTAGCCATGCTGGGGTACTATGGCTCAGGTCTCATTCAAGTGTTTGGCTGCTGAGCTTAGGTCTCCCCTTCCCTCAGTGCTTTGTGGCCAGGCAAAAACTGAAACAGCAACCTCCCAATGCCAAATTCTTCACCTAACCCTTCTCTCCAGCCGGAGGTGGAACTTGACCGGCATGCACTTTCTATAATACTGTTGTTTTCCTATGCAGCACAAGGTCTTTGGGCCCCCCAAGGGTCCTAGGCCCGTTAGTGACTGCTATTTCTGTACCCCCTATCGCTACGCCCCTGTACACAGTGTATGGGGCCTTCTGATCAGTGACGTTGACGGGTGTTGGACCCACACCAATATGGTAGTGGCGACTTATCCTGCTAAGATTTTTCCTGCTGACTTTATGTCAAGACCTTACAATTTATCATTTATCATTATAATTGAGAACTTAGTTTGATATCTCCTCCTCAATGCTTCCAGTAGCACAATGCGTGGAGGCAAAAGAAGCAACAAAGTTGTCTATAGGCATTCCTCTCTAACAGAGGTTTACTCTGAGCTAAAAATTATGATAATACCAAGTCATAGAAGAATACCTACTGCAGATAGGGGCAGGCTGATTGGATGGCCATACAGTGACTGCTGCTGAAAAATAGTTGCGTGGTAGCAAGTATGGATTGTGAGATGAACTGTATGCAGAATGGATTATGATATGGATTTGAGCCTTTGTGAAGAAATATCCACTGTATGATATCTATGCCATGCCATTATGAAATGACAATACAGCACTACAAGCTACCAAATTTTACCCATGGTTGTTTTTGGTTGCGTATGAGAGGGCAGAGTTCTTTGTTTGGCTGGTATAATTTGAGTTGCTTTAGCTGGAAAATACCAATTGAAAAATATTGATTAATAGTATGCCTGTTTATAAACTCTGTAAATACAAGCTGAACTAATATAGAGATTAAACAAAAAGCATCCTAAGGCAAACATTACCCATGGTTGTTTTTGTATGAATATGGGAGGGCAGGGTACTTTGTCTGGCTGAGAAAATTTGGCTTGCAGTAGCTAGAGAAATATTGAAACAGCTCATTAATACTATGCATGTCTAATACATGAACACACAAACCTATTTCACACACTAATCACAACATATAATCCAGTTGCTGTAATTTAATGCAAATTATACCACAATGTAAGGCTGAAACATACTAAGCACATTAGAGAATACAGACAGTGCCCGATTTACATTTCAGGAGCGTGTAGGTACAATATGACTTGTATCATATATCCTTCATCAAAAAATGCAACAATACAATTCCCCTTGTAAAAAATGAATCTTATATACATTTATATTATAATCTCAACCAACATAATAATTGTTTTAAAAAAATAAAAGTTGCATCACATGTATGAGGGTGCCATAATTTAGCCCTAAGGAGCAGACTCTGGCGAGACTGTTTCAAACTTTGGAAATAATATCTAGGAAGATGTATCGATAAAATTACTCATTCGTAGAATATTATATATGGCCTAGAAACAATTCAAACTTCATATGAATAGCAAAAAAGAGATTGAAAAAAGGAGGTCCTATGCTTTCATTGTAAGCATGATCTTTATGTGTACTTGTCATTCAAAGGTACTCGGTTATAAAGCAACAACAAATAATGCCATATGTGCCAAAAGAAAGTAAAAAGATGGTTTGAAACTCTTCTTAAGAATGCTGACTATAAACTAACATTTAGCTGTAAACTGAGAAGGAAAGGGAACTATACCAGATACAGAAGGCGGTACTTAAGTACTACTAATACTTTTAAATTTAGTCTGAACATGCTGACTTTCTGTGAATGCTGAAAGAAAAAATATCCAAAAACAAACAATGAATCTCTTTTTGAAATGATGGGGCGGGCACATGCTCATGATAGTAACAAGTATAATAAGCTTATTTAGCATCATTGAGGTGGATGTATCAAAGTAAGCAACTTTCCTATTCTTCTGTCAAGAGCCAAAAAATTAAACCTCACCTGCAGTAACTCAAGTCTGCTTACATTCTAGTATTATGTTTTCGTTTCGAAGTACTTTAAAGTGACTACAGAAATAGCTCATGAGTAGGATGACCGCCACCTATCAGCTGTTTCAGGCTTTGAGCTTTAAAACAGCAACACCCCCATGCCAAATTCTTGTCATGCTATTATGAAATGACAGTACAGCATAACAAGATATCAAGTTTTACCCGTGGTTGTTTTTTGTTTCGTATGAGAGGGCAGAGTTCTTTGTTTGGCTGGTATACTTTGAGTTGTTTTAGCTGGAAAATGCCAAATAAAATTACCAATTAATAGTATAACAGAATGCCTGTTTATAAACTCTGCTAATACAAGATGAACTAATATAGAGAACGCATATAAAATCAAGTTAGTGCTATTCTAATAGAAAATATCTTGAACCACTAAATAAAGGTCACAGCACTGAACTCTAGTGACCACATCAGAAAATGTGAAAGCAGTAGAGTGCAAAAACATTGAAACGAGGAAATGACAACCAGATGATAATCATACAAATCAGTAGAGAGCTATACAGTAAATGAACAAACAATAACATGTAAACTATTCAAAATGCATACAAGTCTTAACTAAACTAATGTAACTAAACAAAAGCCATCAATACCAAGACTTTCTAAGAAATCAGAAATTCTATTTATTTAATTTAATGTATAAATATTGTAAACAAAATAATTTGTGCAAAATTTGTATGCAAATCTGATCTACATAAAGTTTTGGTCCCTCAAAGTAGACTAAATAAGGTGAGAAGAAATTGTCAAATATGTTCTCTAAACACATCTTAAGAATGCCGACATATAAGCTAGCATTAGCCTTTATAGTGTGATAAGCAAAGACAACTGTACCAGAAACAGAATGAGGTACTTCAGTCCTAGCAATACATTCATATGTAGTATGAATGTGCGGACCTCCTGTAAATGATGAAAGGAAAATTACAAATATTAATATTTAATCTTCTTCTGAAATGATGAAACGGGAAACATGCTCACGCTGGAATTATTGAGCCAGATGTATCAAAGTAATAGAGACTTTCAGAGATATTTTTAATGTTCTGTTAAATTTTAAATACTGCTTGAGTCTGATAATATTAGACCTGGTTGGTTGGGGTTGTTTTTCAGTTTTATACATCCAGTCTAAATTACTTTTAGATTATCCTAATGACTTTACTCTGGGAACTTTGTTTGATATCTCTGCCTCAAAGCATCCAGTAGCACAATGTACAAAAGGGCAACAGGAACAACTACTATTCCCAGCCACTGGGAGCTGAAACAAAATGCAATCATTGCAATGATGCTGTGAGATGCTGTGAGATGTACTCAGTATTAATAGGCACCTCCTCAGTAAGATATTTATCTCCAAACCAACTAGAGATTATAAGGTAAGACAACATGAGAATGAAAGAGGAATGTTCTAACTCTTGAGGTTGCTTGTGTATTGAACTATTAAGGGGTCCCTGTCCTTGTGATCGTGGGGATCACAGGGCTATGACCCCCGTCAATCACGAAAACAGGCAACTTGCACCCTGTGGAGCCACCCAAAATGAATGGAGCAGCTGAATGGGCATGTGCACAACTGCTCCATTCATTTCTATGGGAGTTCCGGAGACAGCAGAGTACAAAAGTACTAATAGTTAATACCTATATACTGTATGTTCTAACCAACAGATCTTGTGAAATAGTATGGAAAAAGAATTATACTAAGCATAGAATATGATGCTTCAGTCTTAACAATATTGCCCTGTGTTGAAGAAGTATGCTGACTTCTACCCAATGAAGATCGCGCATACTTGCGATTCTATAGAAAGTGAAATGCAAAGTTAGGATCCTTTGAGGCAGATGGATCAAAGTAGATGACTTAATACTAAGAATCCTCAACAACAAGAAGTTTTATCATTTCCAGTTTTACACATGGAGTTTACATGCCCTTTCAGATGCACTGTTATGTAGTCACATCACTTTGAGGACTCTTCTGCTGAATTCACAAAACATTACCAACCAAAAAATTGGAATCGCTGCCTCAAAGCACAACATGTGGAAGCAAAAGAAGCAATATTTTTTACTATAAATAAGTATTCTTAATGTACAAATGTCTGCTCCAACACTGTTGGAACAAAATTGTAATTATGTGTCACAGAAGAATACCTAGTTTTTACAGATAGTGACAGCCATACAGTGGATGTGGCAGAAAAAGAGTTGTGTGGCAGCAATTATGGACTGTCTGCTGCACCAGAAGATTGACTGACTAGTTCATAGATGGACCGTGTCTTGAATAAGGTGATAAACTCAACATTATTATAGTTGGATTTCATGCTGGAATCTGATTGACTGTACTATGTGATCTGATTGTTTACTGACAGGACAATGGAGTGTGTGCTAGATTCTGTGATTGACTGGACTGTATGCTGGAGAAGACACAGAGAAGAAAAAGATGCAAATAAGCTCTTAACAAGCTCTGCCTCTAATGCCACCAGATGTAAGGCAGCTAGAATAGGTGGTGGCATTAGAGACAGAGCTTGTTAAGAGCTCATTTGCATCCCTTTCTTCCTAGAATTCCAGAGGATCATGTATGGCCTATAAGCCTCCTCACACCGATTAAGGAACTCTCTCCCCAAGGAGAAATAGTGCCCCCCAAATCCTGGATAAGACACAGAATTGTGTGCTGAACTGTGAAATGGAATAGGTGCTGGGCCGTAGGATGGATTGTGTGATGGACTGTTGGAAAGACTGGGATTTTACCTGGATAAGATCATTTAGTCTTTATGTGCCAGAGAGGGAGAAGGGTTATATTAGGTGCTTGTCTGAGTGCATTTAGGATGGATAGCATGTTTTTAAGCGTAGAGATATGCTAAGGGAATGTAGGATGTCTAATGACAATAGAGTGCTACAAACAAAAAGCGTTTTAAGCCAAACATTACCCGTGGTTGTTTTTGTATGAATATGGGTGGGCAGGGTACTTTGTCTGGTTGAGAAAACTTGGCTTGCAGTAGCTAGAGAAATATTAGAACAGCTCATTAATATCATACATGTCTAATACATAAACTCACAACATATAATCCAGTTGCTGCCATTTAATGCAAATTATACCACAATGTAAGGCTGAAACATACTAAGCACATTAGAGAATACATACAGTGCCCGATTTACATTTCAGGAGCGTGTAGGTACCATATGGCTTGTATCATACATCCCTCATCAAAAAAAGCAACAATACAATTCCCCTTGTAAAAAATTAATCTTATATACATTTATATTATAACCTCTACCTACATAATAATCATTAAAACAATAAAAGTTGCATCACACGTATGATTGATTAGGATGGAACTTTGGTACAGTATTCACTGAGGGATCCATAATTCAGCCCTAAGGAGCAGACGTTGCCTATAGGTACATGCCTCTTGAGCCTGAGGTAAAATATATCCATTTATCTGAGAAGAAATTGTCAAATGTTCTCTAAACACATCTTAAGAATGCCAATATATAAGCTAGCATCAACCTTTACAGTTTGATAAGCAAAGACAACTGTACCAGAAACAGAATGAGGTACTTCAGTCCTAGCAATACTTTTATATGTAGTATGAATGTGCGGACCTCCTGTAAATGATGAAAGGAAAATTCCAAATATTAATATTTAATCTTCTTCTGAAATGATGGAGCGGGGCACATGCTCGCCTTGGAATGCACAAAAAATTCTTATTGAGGCAGATGTATCAAAGCAATAGAGACTTTCAGAGATATTTTTATTGCTCTGTTGAATTTTAAATATTGCTTGAGTCTCATAATATTAGACCTGGTTGGTTGGGGTTGTTTTTCAGTTTTATACATCCAGTCTAAATGACTTTTAGATTATCCTAATGACTTTACTCTGGGAACTTTGTTTGATATCTCTGCCTCAAAGCTTCCAGTAGCACAAAGTGTTAGGGCAAAAGCAGCAACTACTCTTTCTTTTGACTCCTAGTAATCCCAGTCACAAGGAGATGAAACAAAGTGCAATAATTGCAGGTCATAGAAGAACACCTAGTTCAGAAAGATAGGCTGATTGGATTGCCATATAGTGAGTGCTAATGACAAAAAGTTGAGTGGTAGGTAGAGTTATTGTATGATGGACAGATTAGATTGTGGCTTAGATCATGTTAAGATCGTTGTGTGATCGTTAGAAAATTTAAAGTATAAACTTCCAAAATAACTTTCATGAATGCCTTAATACTAAGAATCCTCAAGAACATGAAGTTTTGAAATTTCCAGTTTTACACATGGAGTTTACATGCCCTTTCAGATGCACTGTTCACATCACTTTGAGGACTCTTCTGCTGACCTCACAAAACATTACTACACAAAAAATTGATATCGCTGCATCAAAGCACAACATGTGGAAGTGAAAGAAGCAATATTTTTACTATAAATAAGTATTCTTCTTAATGTACAACTGTCTGCTCCAACACTGTTGGAACAGAATTGTAATTATGTGTCACAGAAGAATACCTAGTTTTTACAGATAGTGACAGCCATACTGTGGATGCGGCAGTAAAAGAGTTGTGTAGCAGCAATTATGGACTGCCTTCTGCACTGGATGATTGACTGGACTAGTTCATAGATGGACTGTGTCTTGGATAAGATGATAAACTCAACAGTATTATAGATGGATTTCATGCTGGAATCTGATTGACTGTACTATGTGATCTGATTGTTTACTGACAGGACAATGGAGTGTGTGCTAGATTCTGTGATTGACTGGACTGTATGCTGGAGAAGACACAGAGAAGAAAGGGATGCAAATAAGTTCTTAACATCGCCCTCTAATGCCACCAGATGTAAGGCAGCTAGAATAGCTCCCTTACATCTGGTGGCATTAGAGGCAGAGCTTGTTAAGAGCTAATTTGCATCCCTTTCTTCCTAGAATTCCAGAGGAGCATGTATGGCCTATAAGCCTCCTGACACCGATTAAGGAACTCTCTCCCCAAGGAGAAATAGTGCCCCCCAAATCCTGGAGAAGACAGCATTGTGTGCTGAACTGTGGAATGGAATAGATGCTGGGCCATAGGATGGTTTGTGTGATGGACTGTTGGACAGGCTGGGATTTTACCTGGATAAGATCATTCAGTCTTTATGTGCCAGATAGGGAGAAGGGCTATATTAGGTGCTTGGCCAAGTGCATTTAGGATGGATAGCATGCTTTTAAGCATAGAGATATGCTAAGAGAATGTAGGATGTCTAATGACAATAGAGTGCTACAAACAAAAAAAGTGACCTAAGGCAAACATTACCCGTGGTTGTTTTTGTATGAATATGGGTGGGCAGGGTACTTTGTCTGGCTGAGAAAACATGGTTTGCAGTAGCTAGAGAAATATTGAAACAGCTCATTAATATATGTCTAATACATAAACACACAATCCTATGTTATACACTAATCCCAACATATAATCCAGTTGCTGCCATTTAAATGAAAGATGTGTTGGAGCAGTTTTTGTAGTCGTTGGCCATAAACATACTAAGCACATTAAAGAATACAGACAGTGCCCGATTTACATTTCAGGAGCCTGTAGATACAATATGGCTTGTATCATATATCCCTCATAAATAAAAAATGCAACAAAACAATTTCCCTTGTGCAAAATTAATCTCATATATATTTATATTATAATCTCCACCTACACAATAATCATAAAAAAAGTTGCATCACACGTATGATTGTTTAGGATGAAACTTTAGGACAGTATTTACTGAGGGATAAATAATTCAGCCCTAAGGAGCAGACGCTTCCCATAGGAACATGCCTCTTAAGCCTGGGATAAAATATATCCGTTCAGATAGCCAAGTGAGACCGTTTCAAACTTTGGAAACTAGGAAGGTGTAACGATAGAATTACTCTTTATAAATGGCCCAGAAACAATTCAAACTTCATATGAATAGCAAATAAAGTATTAAGAGATTGAAAAAAACACAAAGTTAGCCCTATGCTTTCATACCAGATACAGAAGGAGGTACTTCCGTACTAGTAATACTTTTAAAGGCAGTCTGAATATGCTGACTTTCTGTGAATGCTGAAAGAAAAAAACAAACACAAACAATTAATCTCCTTTTGAAATGATGGAGCGGGGCACATGCTCATGCTGGTAACAAGTATAATAAGCTTATGTAGCATCATTGAGGTGGATGTATCAAAGTAAGAACTTTTACTAGTATTATCTTTCCAATTCTTCTGTCAAGAGCCAAAAAATTAAACCTCACCTACAGTAGCAGTAACTCAAGTCTGCTTACATTCTAGTATTATGTGTTCGGTTTAAAGTACTTTAAAGGGGCTACAGAAATAGCTCATGAATAGGATAACCTCCACCAATCAGCTGTTTCAGGCTGCTGTAGCACCACAAGATAACAGTGTATGGAGCTGGAGGCAGAATGCAAAACACATTGTGTAGTGACAGTGCTAGGGTGCTATGGCTCAAGTCTCATTCAAGTGAACGGTTGCTGAGCTTCAGTACGCTGGTGCCTGAAACTACACAGTCAGGGGAGTAACTAAAGGCTCATGGGCCCTGGTGCAAGGGTTCATCTTGCCCCCCCCTCCCCTCCCTTCCCTCAGTGCTTTGTGGCCAAGCAAAAATTGAAACTGCAACCCCCATGCCAAATTCTTGACCTAACCCCTTCCCTTCAGCTAGAGGTTTAACTTGACCTGCATGCACTTTCTATAATACTGGTATTTTCTTATGCGGCACAAGGGTGTTTGGGCCCCATCAGGCTCCTGGGCCTGGTAGCGACTGCTACGTCTAGCTACGTCCCTGTAGACAGTGTATGGGGCCTTCTGATCAGTGAGGGTGCCATTATTTGGACCCACTCCGATCTGGTATTGGTGACCTATCCTGCTAAGATTTTTCCTGCTGACTTTACAGTATATTGAGACCTTACAATTTATCATTATCATTGAGAACTTAGTTTGATATCTCCTCCTCAATGCTTCCAGTAGCACAATGTGTGGAGGCAAAAGAAGCAACAAAGTTGTCTATAGGTATTCTCTAACTCTAGTTCAGTATACTCTGATCTAAAAAATATGATAATACTAAGTCATAGAAGAATACCTACTTCCAGCAGATAGGGGCAGGCTGATTGGATGGCCATACAGTGACTGCTGCTGAAAAAGAGTTGCGTGGTAGCAAGTATGGATTGTGAGATGAACTGTATGCTGAATGGATTATGATATGGATTTGAGCCTTTGGGAAGAAATATCCACTGTATGATATCTATGCCATGCCATTATGAACTGAAAATACAGCATTACAAGCTGCCAAGTTTTACCCGTGGTTGATTTTGGTTGCGTATGAGAGGGCAGAGTTCTTTGTTTGGCTGGTATAATTTGAGTTGTTTTCGCTGGAAAATACCAATTAAAAATACCAATTAATGATAAAATAGAATGCCTGTTTATAAACTCTGCTAATACAAGCTGAACTAATATAGAGATCGCATATAAAATCAAATTGGTGCTATTCTAATGGAAAGTATCTTGAACCGCTAAATAAGTCATAGAATCGAACCCTAGTGACAACATCAGAAAATGTGGAAGCAATAGAGTGCAAAAACATTGGAACAAGGACTTGACAACCAGATGATAATTACACAAATTAGAGAGCCATACAGTAAATGAACAAATAATAACATGGAAACTATTCAAAACGCATACAAGTCTTAACTACACTAATGTAACTGAAAACAATATATTACAAGCCATCAATACTAACAAAATAATTTGTGCAAAAATTGTATGCAAATCTAATCTACATAAAGTTTTGTTCCCTCAAAGTATATGTAGAACTGAACATACACTCACCGGCCACTTTATTAGGTACACCTGTCCAACTGCTCGTTAACACTTAATTTCTAATCAGCCAATCACATGGCGGCAACTCAGTGCATTTAGGCATGTAGACATGGTCAAGACAATCTCCTGCAGTTCAAACCGAGCATCAGTATGGGGAAGAAAGGTGATTTGAGTGCCTTTGAACGTGGCATGGTTGTTGGTGCCAGAAGGGCTGGTCTGAGTATTTCAGAAACTGCTGATCTACTGGGATTTTCACGCACAACCATCTCTAGGGTTTACAGAGAATGGTCCGAAAAAGAAAAAACATCCAGTGAGCGGCAGTTCTGTGGGCGGAAATGCCTTGTTGATGCCAGAGGTCAGAGGAGAATGGGCAGACTGGTTCGAGCTGATAGAAAGGCAACAGTGACTCAAATTGCCACCCGTTACAACCAAGGTAGGCAGAAGAGCATCTCTGAACGCACAGTACGTCGAACTTTGAGGCAGATGGGCTACAGCAGCAGAAGACCACACCGGGTGCCACTCCTTTCAGCTAAGAACAGGAAACTGAGGCTACAATTTGCACAAGCTCATCGAAATTGGACAGTAGAAGATTGGAAAAACGTTGCCTGGTCTGATGAGTCTCGATTTCTGCTGCGACATTCGGATGGTAGGGTCAGAATTTGGCGTCAACAACATGAAAGCATGGATCCATCCTGCCTTGTATCAACGGTTCAAGCTGGTGGTGGTGGTGTCATGGTGTGGGGAATATTTTCTTGGCACTCTTTGGGCCCCTTGGTACCAATTGAGCATCGTTGCAACGCCACAGCCTACCTGAGTATTGTTGCTGACCATGTCCATCCCTTTATGACCACAATGTACCCAACATCTGATGGCTACTTTCAGCAGGATAATGCGCCATGTCATAAAGCTGGAATCATCTCAGACTGGTTTCTTGAACATGACAATGAGTTCACTGTACTCAAATGGCCTCCACAGTCACCAGATCTCAATCCAATAGAGCATCTTTGGGATGTGGTGGAACGGGAGATTCGCATCATGGATGTGCAGCCGACAAATCTGCGGCAACTGTGTGATGCCATCATGTCAATATGGACCAAAATCTCTGAGGAATGCTTCCAGCACCTTGTTGAATCTATGCCACGAAGAATTGAGGCAGTTCTGAAGGCAAAAGGGGGTCCAACCCATTACTAGCATGGTGTACCTAATAAAGTGGCCGGTGAGTGTATATGCCCTATAAAGAAATCCAGCTTTATATTGTAGAGGCTGTCATAAAAGTGACTAAATAAGGTGAGAATAAATTGTCAAATGTTCTCTAAACACAACTTATACCGACATATAAGCTAGCATCAACCTTTACAGTGTGATAAGCAAAGACAACTGTACCAGAAACAGAATGAGGTACTTCAGTCCTAGCAATACTTTCATATGTAGCATGAATGTGCGGACCTCCTGTTAATGCTGAAAGGAAAATTCCAAATATTAATAATTTAATATTTAATCTCCTTCTGAAATGATGGAGCGGGGCACATGCTCACGTTGGAGTGCACAGAAAATTCTTATTGAGGCAGATGTATCAAAGCAATAGACTTTCAGAGATATTTTTTATGTTCTGTTAAATTTTAAATACTGTTTGAGTCTCATAATATTAGACCTGGTTGGTAGGGGTTGTTTTTCAGTTTTTTACATCTAGTCTAAATGACTTTTAGATTATCCTAATGACTTTACTCTGGGAACTTTGTTTGATATCTCTGCCTCAAAGCTTCCAGTAGCACAAAGCGTTAAAGGACAAAAGCAGCAACTACTCTTTCTTTTGACTCCTAGTAGTCCCAGCCACAAGGAGCAGAAACAAAGTACAATAATTGCAGGTCATAAAAGAACACCTAGTTCAGAAAGAGATAGGCTGCTGACAAAAAGTTGAGTGGTAGCTACCGTGATTGTATGATGGACAGATTAGACTATGGCTTAGATCACGTTAAGATCCTTGTGTGATCATTAGAAAATTTTAGAAACAATTTACTGATTAACTATTATAAGGCCAACTCGACCTTTTCTTTTGTAACCCATTTTTAGAATCCTTTGAGGCAGAGGGATTAAAGTAGAAACTTTCAAAATAAATTTCATGAATGCCTTAATACTAAGAATCCTCAAGAACACGAAATTATGTAATTTCCAGTTTTACACATGGAGTTTACATACCATTTCAGAGGCATTTTTCATATCACTTTGAGGACTCTTCTGTTGACCTCACAAAACATTACTGGACAAAAATTGATATTGCTGCCTCAAAGAGGAATATGTGGAAGCAATATTTTTACTGTAAATAAGTATTTTTCTTAATGTACAACTGTCTGCTCCAACACTGTTGGAACAGAATTGTAATTATGTGTCACAGAAGAATACCTAGTTTTTACAGATAGTGATGGCCATACAGTGGATACAGAAGAAAAAGAGTTGTGTGGCAGCAATTATGGACTGTCTGCTGCACTGGATGATTGACTGGACTAGTTCATAGATGGACTACGTCTTGGATAAGGTGATAAAGTGAACAGTATTATAGATGTATTTCATGCTGGAATTTAATTGACTGTACTATGTGAGCTGATTGTTTAATCACAGGACAATGGAGTGTGTGCTGGATTCTGTGATTGACTGGACTGCATGTTGGGGAAAAAACAGAGAAGAAAGGGACGCAAATGAGCTCTTAACAAGCTCTGCCTCTAATGCCACCTGCTGTAAGACAGCTAGGATAGGTGGTGGCATTAGAGACAGAGCTTGTTAAGAGCTCATTTGCATCCCTTTCTTCCCAGAATTCCAGAGAAGCATGTATGGCCTATAAGACGACTAAGGAGCTCTCTCCCCAAGGAGAGATAGTACTCCCCAAATCCTGGAGAAGACACAATATTGTGTGCTGAACTCTGAAATGGATCGAATAGGTGCTGGACCATGGGATGGTTTGGGTAATGGACTGTTGGATGGGCTGGGATTTTACCTGGATAAGATAGGGAGAAGGACTATATTAGGTGCTTGACTGTGTGCATTTAGGATGGACAGCATGCTTTTAAGCAGAGAGATATGCTAAGGGAATGTATAATGTCTAATGCCAGTATGCAATGACAATAGAGCGCTA
Source organism: Rhinella marina (assembly GCA_900303285.1). NCBI lineage: Eukaryota > Metazoa > Chordata > Amphibia > Anura > Bufonidae > Rhinella > Rhinella marina. The sequence goes on along the minus strand of ONZH01005941.1, from coordinate 130,192 downwards.
CAAACAAAAAGCGTCCTAAGGCAAACATTACCCGTGGTTGTTTTTGTATGAATATGGGTGGGCAGGGTACTTTGTCTGGCTGATAAAGCATGGCTTGCAGTAGCTAGAGAAATATTGAAACAGCTCATTAATACCATACATGTCTAATACATAAACTCACACACCTATTTTATACACTAATCACAACATATAATCCAGTTGCTGCCATTTAAATGAAAGATGTGTTGGAGAACTTTTTGTAGTCATTGACCATAAACATACTAAGCAAATTAGAGAATATAGACAGTGTCCGATTTACATTTCAGGAGCCTGTAGGTACAATATGGCTTGTATCATAGATCCCTCATCAATAAAAAATGCAAAAAAAAATATCTTATATACATTGACCGTATTTTTAGCTTTATAAGATGCATCTGATGATAAGACGCACCTAGGTTTTGGTGAAGGAAATTAAGATAAAAATTTTTGAACCAAATGGTGTGTTTTTGGTGGGTTTGAACTAATGGGAGGTCTGTGGATGGCGCACTGTAATGGGGGATCTGTGGATGACACTGTTATGGGGATCTGTGGATGACACTGTTATGAGGATCTGTGGATGACACTGTTATGAGGATCTATGAAGGGCACTTATAGGGGGATCTGTGGAGCACTCTTATTGGGGGATATGTGGAGGACACTTATTGGGAGATCTGTGGAGGACAGTGTTATAGGGAGATCTGTGGAGGACCCTGTTATGGGGATATGTGAAGGACAGTGTTATAGTGGGATCTGTGGAGGATACTTATTGGGGATCTGTGGATGACTGTTATTGGGGGATCTGACCCCATTACATTGGGCCCCAGTTATTACAGCCATCACTTATAAAGTGTATGGAGCAGCCCGTAGCAGTGCTGCTTTGCTAAACTAGCTTTCATCGCTTATCTTCAGTACTCACTATGCAGGCAGCAGGCAGGCCGGCAGCACACGTCACTCACTCAGTCACGCTCCGGCACCACTCACTTAATGAAATGGGCAGGGCCGGAGCGTGACTAAGTGAGTGACCTGCGCTGCCGGCCTGCCCGCTGCCTGCATAGTGAGTACTGAAGATAAGCGATTAACGCTAACGTAATTTAGCAAAGCAGCATTGCTAGGGGCTGCCCCATACACTTTATAAGTGATGGCTGCTCTGAATGGCGCCCAGCTTAACGAACTTCAGTGACTGCGCTGGGCCCCGCTACTACCCCCATAGCGCCCCTCTTTACATCTCAATGGCACATCGTAGGCCACTTTGGGGGGAAAAAGTGCGTCTTATAAAGCAAAAAATACGGTATATTATACCCTCCACCTACATAATAATCATTAAAACAAAAAAAAAGCTGCATCACACATATGATTAGGATGAGACTTTGGGACAGTATTCACGGAGGGATCCATAATTCAACACTAAGGAGCAGACGCTGCCCATAGGCAAATGCCTCTTAAGCCTGAGGTAAAATATATCCGTTCAGACAGACAAGTGAGACTGTTTCAAACTTTGGAAATGATAACTAGGAAGGTGTAACTAGGAAGACGATAAAATTACTCTTTTTATATAGCCGAGAAACAATTCAAACTTCATATTAATAGCAAAGAAAGTACTAAAAGATTGAAAAAAATAAAAGTGGCCCTATGCTTTCATTGTAAGCATGATCTTTCTGTGTACTTGTCATTCAATGGTACTCGGCTATAAAGCAACAACAAATAATGCCATATGTGCCTAAAGAAAGTAAAAAGATGGTTTGAAACTCTTCTTAAGAATGCTGACTATAACCTAACATTTAGCTGTAAACTGTGAGAAGGTAAAGGGAACTATACCAGATACAGAAGGAGGTACTTCAGTACTACTAATACTTTTAAAGGCAGTCTGAATATGCTGACTTTCTATGAATGCTGAAAGAAAAAATCCAAATTCAAACAATTAATCTCCTTTTGAAATGATGGAGCGGGGCGCATGCTGGTTAAAAGTATAATAAGCTTATTTGGGATCATTGAGGTGGATGTATCAAAGTAAGCAACGTTCACTAGTATTATCTTTACTTTTTTTTAATTATCTTATTTTTATTATTATTTTTTTTATTATCTTCTGTCAAGAGCCAAAAAAATTAAACCTCACCTGCAGTAACTCAAGTCTGCTTCTAATATTATGTGTTCAGTTTAAAGTATTTAAAAGGGGTTACAGAAATAGCTCATGAATAGGATGACCACCACCTATCAGCTGTTTCAGGCTGCTGCTGCGGCGCCACAAGCTAACAGGGTTTGGAGTGGTAGGCAGACAGTTCCACACATTGTGTAGTGGCCGTGCTGGGGATCTATGGCTCAGGTCTTATTCAAGTGAAAGTGTGCTGAGCTTCAGTACGCTGGTGCCAGAAACTGCACAGTCAGGGGCATAGCTAAAGGCTCATGGGCCCTGGTGCAAGGGTTCAGCTTAGGCCCCCTTCCCTCAGTGTTTTGTGGCCAGGGGCAAGGAAGCACATAGACTTCCTGCTACCTGAGGCAAAAATTGAAACAGCAACCCCCATGCCAAATTCTTGACCTAACCCTTTCCCTCCAGCCAGAGGTGTAACTTGACCTGCATGCACTTTCTATAGTACTGGTGTTTTCTTATGCAGCACAAGGGTCTTTTGGTCCCTTCAGGCTCCTGGGCCTGGTAGTGACTGTGTCCTCTGCACCCCCTATAACTACGTTCCTGTACACAGTGTATGGGGCCTTCTGATCAGTGATGGTGCCAGGATTTGGACCCACTCCGATCTGGTATTGGTGACCTATCCTGCTGAGTTTTTTTCCTGCTGACTCTATGTTGAGAACCTACATTTATCATTATCATTGAGAACTTAGTTTGATATTTCCTCCTCAATGCTTCCAGTAGCACAATGTGTGGAGGCAAAAGAAGCAACAAAGTTGTCTATAGGTATTCCTCCCTGTAGTTCACTTTACTCTGAGCTAAGAAATCTGATAATCCCAAGTCATAGAAGAATACCTACTGCAGATAGGGGCAGGCTTATTGGATGGCCATACAGTGACTGCGGCTGAAAAAGAGTTGCGTGGTAGCAAGTATGGATTGTGAGATGATCTGTATGCTGAATGGACTATGATATAGATTTGAGCCTTTGAGACGAAATATTCACTGTATGATATCTATGCCATGCCATTATGAAATGACAATACAGCATTACAAGCGTTTTACCCTCGGTTGTTTTTGCTTGTGTATGAGAGGGCACAGTTCTTTGTTTGGCTGGTATAATTTGAGTTGTTTTAGCTGGAAAATACCAATTAAAAAATACCAATCAATAGTATAACAGAATGCTAACTCTGCTAATACACGCTGAACTAATATAGAGAATGCATAAAAAACCAAGTTGATGCTATTCTGATGGAAAGTATCTTGAACCACTAAATAAAGGTCATTGCACTGATCCGTATTGACCACATCAGCAAATGTCTAAGCAATAAAGTGCAAAAAACATTGGAATGAGGACATAACCAGATGATAATTTAGTAAATGAACAAATAATAACATGGAAACTATTCAAAACGCTTACAAGTCCTAACTAAACTAATGTAACTGAAAACAATTTATAACAAGCCATCAATACTAACAAAATAATTTATGCAAAAATTATATGCAAATCTAATCTACATAAAGTTTTGGTTCCTCGAAGAATATGTAGAACTGAATATATATACGGTATAAAGATATCCAGCTTCATATTGTAGAGGCTGTCATCAAAGTGACTAAATAAGATGAGAATAAATTGTCAAATGTTCTCTAAACACATCTTAAGAATGCGTGAGCAAAGACAACTGTACCAGAAACAGAATGAGGTACTTCAGTCCTAGCAATACTTTCATATGTAGTATGAATGTGCGGACCTCCTGTAAATGATGAAAGGAAAATTACAAATATTAATATTTAATCTTCTTCTGAAATGATGGAGCAGAGCACATGCTCGCCTTGGAATGCACAAAACATTTTTATTGAGGCAGATGTATCAAAGCAATAGAGACTTTCAGAGATATTTTTAATGTTCTGTTAAATTTAAAATTTTACTTTATTCTGATAATATTAAACCTCATCGGTTGGGGTTGTTTTTCAGTTTTATATATCCAGTCTAAATGACTTTTAGATTATCCTAATGACTTTACTCTGGAAACTTTGTTTGATATTTCTGCCTCAAAGCTTCCAGTAGCACAATGCGCGAAAGTGCAAAAGGAGCGAATACTATTTCTTGTGACTTCTATGCTAATAGTCCCAGCCACAAGAAGCTGAAACAAAGTAAAGCACTTGCAAGTCATAGAAGAACGCCTTGTTCAGAAAAAGATAGGCTGATTGGATCGTGATTCAGTGAGTGCTACTGACAAAAAGTTGAGTGGTAGCTAGCGTGACTGTATGATGGACAGATTAGACAATGGCTTAGATCATGTGCCTTTAAGCGGAAACATAGTCTATAAAAGGTATTATATGTAAAACCATTATGCAGTGATTATATAGCGCTATAAGCTTTACCCATGATTGTATTTCTTTGAGTATGAGGGGGCCAGGTTCTTTGTTTTGCTGGGAGATTTTGAGTTGCTATCGCTGGAGAAATATGAAACCTAGCTGATGAGTTGAATAAAAAAAATTCAGTTTTTTAAAATATCCTAGCACAAGTCAAGTAAATATACACAATATTTTGTGTGAGGGAGTGACAACCAATTATACATATACTGTACAAAATAGTAATCGAAATCTATACTTTAAGTGAACACACGGCAACCTGGAAACTAATCAAACCTCTTAAGAATTCTACATATACTGATGAAGTCAAGTGGACAATGTTACAGCTGAAAAGATACTTGAACAAAACTAATATTTGTTTTAATTACTAAAATTTGTTCAAGTAAAAATAGTCTATGTGCATATTGTTTCTTTAATGCAATGAAATAGGGACAGCCAGTATATGTTGAATATAAGACACTTGAAATATTGTGAAATAGTGAAATATACCAGATACAGAAGGAGGTACATCAGTCCTAGCAATACTTTCATATGTAGTATGAATATGCTGACCACTTGTGAACGCTGAAAGAAAAGTTTCAAATATTAACATTTAACCTTTTACTTCAATGCTAGGATGTACCACATGCTTGCGTGTGCAATGAATATACCATGCTTATTAGAATGTATTGAGACAGGTTTATCCAAGTAATTGAGACTTTCACTAATACTTGTTTTCTTTATGTGAAATTGTAAAATACTACAAACGGCACAACACACATGTAACACCGCAAAAGTACTACCTTGAGTGCTGTTACACTGTACAGTTTTACATGACCTAAATGACTTCCGATGGATTCTCTGGAAATGTTTAAAAATGTCCACAGGAAATCTGTTCTAGATTGTGAGAAGCATTGGTTGCCTCCACTTGCAGAGCTGCCTAGGGGGTGAGAGACACCTTACTACACTGCTCTAAAATAGATGGTATTCGATCCTGCCTATCATATACCATCATGGCTGAGAAGCCTGACAGGAACGCTGGCCAATATGTAGCATATGCAAGTGTCATAGCATAGTGATGCAAAGGCATCTCCGCAAGTGAAGGTAGCCAGTCCTGCTCACATTTTAGGTCAAGATTCCTGCAGCCTTTTGAAATAATTTCTGGAGAACCACTATAAGAACCTTCAATGATTCATTGCTTAAACAGCAATTTGATATCTCTGCCTCAAAGCTTCCAGAAGCATAATATGTGGAAGCAAAATAAGTGATTTATCTCATGTATAGGTATTCTTCTTAAAGACACCAATGTACAATTTTCCACGTCACCATTTTTCAAGAAGAAACTTGAAGTAAATTGTAATTGTGATAAAAGAATACCTATTTTTTATAGGCATAGCTAGGCTGACTGAACGCCACGTAGCGGATGATGCTGTTGCTGAGATACAGTAGGGTCATGTGGTAACAAGTATAGATTGTAAGATGGACTGAATCGTGTGCTCATAAGCAGAGAGATGTGGAATAATGCATGATGTCTAATGCCAGTATGCAGAGATAAGTGAGCGCTAGAAACTACCAAGCTTTACCCGTTGATTTTGTTCGTGTGTGGAAGGGCAGGGTAGTTTGTCTGGTTGGGATACTTTGTCTTGTAGTAACTGAAAAAATATTACAATTAGCTGAGTGAAAGTATAGTGAAAGAAAGTATAGTAAACTATAAGTATCTTTTTACAGATTTAGATATTCTATAGGAATAATCTTTATACTACTAGTATTTTGCTTTAGTAAATCAATAGTTCCTGTACTGTATAATTAATATTATCAGCACTAAAGGTGCTCACTACTAATGTGCAGAATGCTACTAAGTGCTAGCACATTAAGATATACATTGAGTGCTTTGTGCGATCAGGGAAGTTGTACAAACTATGGCGTCATATATAAAATTTCACCTCAGCACTGGTCCCATTTTCCCTAGATATAATTTATTTTATTGACACAGTATCTTTATTGACACAGGTATCTCTTTCTTGGGAGATACCTCTTTGCATATTCAATTCCCATTCCCATTGTTAACAAGTCTCCATACCATGGAGCACTTCTAGTAAGTCTCCATTCAGGGATGATCTCTTTGAGGAGACTCAGCACCCTGCTTAGGGTATTGCACTAGTAAGCTAAGTTTAGGGGAAAAAATGTCAGTACTACTGGGGTGCTAAGATTTAACCACACTTTATTTTAGTATGAAACTAGACACAAAAAAAGTAATCGGGTTTTAGTTTAGCTATGCGTTTCACCGACGCTCTGTCAGCTTCTTCAGGCTGACCACTCCTTTGTGGTAACCGCTCCTTTCCTTTGTAGGTCAGCCTGAAGAAGGCGACAGAGTGTCGGTGAAACGTTCAGCTAAACTAAGACCCGATTACTTTGTTTATGTCTAGTTTATACTAAAATAAAGTGTGATTAAATCTTAGCGCCCTGTTAGTACTGCCATTTTTTCCTCTAAACTTACCTCTGATCCCGTGGCAGAAGGGTGCTGCTTTGATACTGCACAAGCTATTCCACATGTGCCTGACTTGCACAACCTGATCTAGTGAGTTGTATACCAGACAATTAGAGGCACTCTCCGAAAAACAGTTCACACACAGGGGGCATGGTCCTTCTCTATTCTCTCCTAGCACTGGTAAGCTAGTAACCCACTCTGTACTGATGAAGGGCAAGCACCCTGGAACAGCTTGGCTATATTCCCTTGTCAAAAGTTGGATCTTGACTCATAGGGAACCACTTCCAATAGGTGGTTCTGGTAAAATGGTTCTCTCTCTTGGACACACCTTCTCATTCAAAGAGTTTTCTGTATTTTCATGACTATGAAAATTGTACATTCACACTGAAGGCATCAAAACTATGAATTAACACATGTGGAATTATATACTTAACAACAAACGTGTGAAACAACTGAAAATATGTCTTATATTCTAGGTTCTTCAAAATAGCCACCTTTTGCTTTGATTACTGCTTTGCACACTCTTGGCATTCTCTTGATGAACTTCAAGAGGTAGTCACCTGAAATGGTTTTCACTTTACAGGTGTGCCCTGTCAGGTTTAATAAGTGGGATTTCTTGCCTTATAAATGGGGTTGGGACCATGAGTTGTGTTGGGCAGAAGTCAGGTGGATACACAACTGATAGTCCTACTGAATAGACTGTTAGAATTTGTATTATGGCAAAAAAAAAGCAGCTAAGTAAAGAAAAACAAGTGGCCATCATTACTTTAAGAAATGAATGTCAGTCAGTCGGAAAAATTGGGAAAACTTTGAAAGTGTCCCCAAGTGCAGTCGTAAAACATCAAGAGCTACAAAGAAACTGGCTCACATGAGAAAAGGAAGGCCAAGAGTCACCTCTGCTGCAGAGGATAAGCTCATCTGAGTCACCAGCCTCAGAAATCGCAGGTTAACAGCAGCTCAGATTAGAGACCCGGTCAATGCCACACAGAGTTCTAGCAGCAGACACATCTCTACAACAACTGTTAAGAGGAGACTGTGTGCAGCAGGCCTTCATGGTAAAATAGCTGCTAGGAAACCACTGCTAAGGACAGGCAACAAGCAGAATAGACTTGTTTGGGCTAAAGAACACAAGGAATGAGTCCAAATTTGAGATCTTTGGTTCCAACCACCATGTCTTTGTGCGACGCAGAAAAGCTGAACGGATGGACTCTACATGCCTGGTTCCCAAGCATGGAGGAGGAGGTGTGATAGTGTGGGGGTGCTTTGCTGGTGACACTGTTGGGAATTTATTCAAAATTGAAGGCATACTGAACCAGCATGGCTACCACAGTATCTTGCAGCGGCATGCTATTCCATCCGGTTTGCGTTTAGTTGGACCATCATTTATTTATCAACAGGACAATGACCCCAAACACACCTCCAGGCTGTGTAAGGGCTATTTGACCAAGAAGGAGAGTGATGAGGTGCTACGCCAGATGACCTGGCCTCCACAGTCACCAGACCTGAACCCAATCGAGATGGTTTGGGGTGAGCTGGACCGCAGAATGAAGGCAAAAGGGCCAACAAGTGCTAAGCATCTATGGGGAACTCCTTCAAGACTGTTGTAATACCATTTCAGGTGACTACCTCTTGAAGCTTATCAAGAGAATGCCAAGACTGTGCAAAGCAGCAATCAAAGCAAAAGGTGGCTACTTTGAAGAACCTAGAATATAAGACATATTTTCAGTTGTTTCACACTTTTTTGTTAAGTATATAATTCCACATGTGTTAATTCATAGTTTTGGTGCCTTCAGTGTGAATCTACAATTTTCATAGTCATGAAAATACAGAAAACTCTTTGAATGAGAAGGTGTGTCCAAACTTTTGGTCTGTACTGTACGTAGGACTGGTCTCTAAGAAGATTCAGCACAATGCCTAAGCTTTTTGTTACTTTTACGTGTGTGGTTTGGGCAATAGATACCACAGATACTGCTAATTGCTGGGCTGTACCTGGACTTGTCACTTGAAACAAAGCTGTAGTCCAGGTGCAGCCTGTCAATAAGCGTTCACCATGGTGTGCTACCCGCTTCTCAAGCTGCACATTTAATAGTGCCCTTAAAGGGGTTTTCCAGGATTACTATGGGATTTAACAGATATACTCATGTTAGTTGCCTAGCTCATGTACATCTTCCCCATGTTTTTTTTTTTTAATTTTGGACTCTCTTGACCCATTTTCACCATGTAAACAAATCCATCTTTTTTCCATCCTGTATGTAGCATTTCCTATTGCTGTGTCCAACCAAACCCATGATGCTCCTCTCCTTTGTATGTCACAACTTCAGCACCACCCCTAACAAGGCCCAATAAGTTAATAGCCCCTCCCACCAGCCAGTTACTTAGATACTCCCCTATTACTGCCTCTAACAACACTCAGCTAGTTCATAGCTTCTCTTACCCAGCTGGTTATTTAGATACTCCCCTATCACAGCTCCTATATGGACATAACATCACAGGAAATATGAAAGCGCTCCATGGACATGGTATGAAAATATAGTTTACCATAGTGAGTCTGTAGCTTTTCCAAGATAGGAATATTAGTGGGGGCAGAAATAGGCTGCTTCTTATTTGCAGCTAAAAAATATGTTCAGAACAGTTATGTAGTACTTTTAGAAGAAGGTATCACACACATAAGACACAACACAAAGCAGAGGTGGTGTTTCACACTGTTGGGCATTTAGCAGTGCTGTCCATGCAGAGTCACAATGGGAAGGGTTTCATTCTCATTTACAAGTCGCTGTAGAGTTTATTCACATGTTGTGGTCATGTCTGTTTTTGATGCAATTTCTCCAAAATTGTAACAACACAACAGGAATTTGTGAATATACCCTTACAGTATTGTAATTAATGGGATTGAGTAAAATTGCTTCTATTTCTATTAATAGTATGGGGATCAAAAATATGTTAGTAGTTGCTCTTTCTTAAAATTGTGTTGTACATATAACGTAATTAAAAACTGTTATATATCCTCAGTGGTCGCATTATCAGGTGTGCCTGTACCCTTCCTTATAAATACACACATCTAATCAAATAGTGAAGTGACAACTAATGCATATAAGCAAGACATGCTCATGACATTTGTCAGTTAGATAAATCGCAGATTGGAGAAGAACGTTCTGTGAAATTTACTCTACATAGAGTTAAGGCCTCATGCACACGAACATGTTCATATTGTGGTCTGCAAACCATGGGATCCATAAAATACGGATATCTTGCATGTGCAATCTACATTTTTCCCACTCCCATCACTAGAAATGACTATTCTTGTCTGCAATATGGACAAGAAGAGGATATGTTCTATAATATTCAGAAAAGACATACAGATATGGACAACACCATATTGCAGTCATTTCTTTTGGTGGGACTCATGCAAAAAATGCGAATTGGAATTGGTCTTGCACATGAGGCTTTAGAGAGAATTGTCCTAGAGAGGCACTGTTTGGATTGATATCTGCTGTCAGGTCTGCCATGAAATGCATTGAACTCACTGTCATCTGTGAGGAAACCCATCTTAAGTAGATACGTCCCTCATGGCGTGTATGCATTCTGAATGTATATTTCGGTAAGCCATTCATTATAATCTGTTCTATCATGATAACCGAAGTGTTTAACTCGAAAATAATAATGTTCATACAATAGTTGCTTTTACCTAAAGTTGTCAGGTGTTTTTTTAGAGGCAAGAGGGACCTCTCTTGTGGTATATCAGTGGCTACTGGATCCACGTCTGGTGAAAAATCAAAACCAAATTAGCGGAAAATATAATTCTAGCTAAACAGACATGGAGTCTCCTGGAAGCAGGTCTGTTCACAATAGCAAATATTTGTGTAGCGTTTTATAGATTACAAACAAAACTGCAATATTAAACATGAAACACTGTCTATACTATACCTACAGTAACTCTACTTCATTGTCTTGATCAACAAATAGTTTCTTTAGACAAAACTATAGAATTTACATAACAATTAGCTGTGTAATCAACAACAGAAGAAAATGGAAAAAAAAAACATTCCCATTCCACTTGTTTTTCTAACTGCTCCTTAATTCTTAGAATGCAGCACAAACTTTCAATGGAAAAAAAATCCACCATATTTACCATATGCATATGTTAAGCTTGGATGCCCAAGAGACATCCTTCATTGCTACATCTTGAGCAGCTAGGGATGATTAACGTTTGCAGGTTATACAATTTTGCTTAAAAAAGTTGTCCAGGCCAGGACCCAACTCCCTCAGTGCACCTAATCTGTGCTCCATTAAACTGAACAACGCATTTCAGTGAAACTATTAGATTAGCATGTTAACTTCTTGAAATTCTACTATGAATCATCTTTAAATGGGCTGTTCTCTGAAGGCAACAGGTTCTCAACAGCCCTAAGGGAATCCAATAGCCAGACCTGTGATGTCAGCTGATTGCATTTTTAAAGGGCATCTGTTAAAAGATTTGTACCTATAAGGCTTGTTTGAGCCATACTAAATATGCTTTTGCCTCTGCATTTCAGCACCCATAACGTTTTTATTTTTCATCGATGTGGTTGTCTGTGGCCTTCTTTTATGCAGGAGAAATAATTTTAGGGCACTGTTTGGGGTTATATATACCTTACTGTGTATTTTACATCATTTTTTTGTCATGTGAATATAAAACAGCTATTTTTAATAAAGTTGCAAATTAATTTTTCAGGTTGTTACAAACAGGTTGATACCTAGTAAGGTCTTAGAACATGGATTGGAATATATGGTAAGTCAAATGCCAAGTTTCTGGTTGTCATTTTCTAATGGAAAAGACTCTGGTTTTGTGTTATATCCCAAGTCACGCTTTAAGGCCTGTTTAAAGGGACAGAAATTGACTTATAGGTATCTAATAGGTAGCACAAGAGAGTCAGCTTTTTCCTCCTGGATAAGAGCTTATTTACATTCCCAGTTACATATGGAGTTACATATACAGTATAGGTAAACACCATGCTATGGGTGCCATATCATGTACAATGTAGATTCATAAAGTGTACATGAATAAGGCCTAAGACCAGCTGTTAACTACTCATAGAATTCACATGTAATGTACACTTTGTATGTACAATGAAATGTTACATAAATGAGTCTATTAACTTCTGGCTTTACATACTGTATATATTTTATGAAAACAGAGGTTAAAGTTAATCAATTAAAGCGATAGATTTAGCAGTGGCAGACAAATGAAAACTCTCTTTACCCAGTATGGTATTTTGCTGTTCAGGAGATGTGTGGACACTCGATTGTGGGGCATCAGTGGATACTGGCTGCTCCCGCCCTGAAAAGGGTCATTGCTAAGCTAAGTTATATCATGAATATAAGTAAACATTACTCTTTAAGACGAGAACAGAATTAGTACCAAATATGTATATTTACTAAATATATAAATATATATTAGTACTAAATATATACATAAATATCTTGTAAAAAAATCAACATCACTTTATGAGCTTTTCATGCAAACACAGAAAAATTTAAGGGATATAACTATTCATAGCCCTAATATTTGTAACAATTCCATAACTAAATCTAACTATGTGTAGGATATTTTTATTGCATGTAACATTCATTGAAACAAGCACTCTTTGAAAAACATTTTTGAAAACTGACTAAAATAAAAACTTTCATCATTGCCCATAGCAACCAACAACCTTTAAGGGGTTCTCTATGATTTAACAATTTATGACCTATCTCTAGGACAGGTCATCAATATCAGATTGTTGAGTCCAACACGCCCCTGATCAGCTGTTCTGGACTGATGGAAGTAACAGTGCAGTAACCAGCTCTGTCCAAAACACAATATGTCTAGCGATGGCTCTACTCCTGAGCAGCTGATTGACGGAGATATTGGGTATCCGACCCCTGGCAAACTGATATTGATGACCTATCCTAGGGATAGGTCATCAATTATCATCAATCCTTAAATCTTGGAGAACCCCTTTAAATTTTTCAAGAACATCAAAAGAAATAATAGGTGCACTATGATTGGTTGCAACAGGCAACAAAGACCTACATCTACGGCACTGGAGCAATGGGTAAGCATGGGAAAGACCCGCGGCTAATGACCGCAACTGGCAATAATGCCATTAGATGTCATGATAAAGTGAGATTATGGCATCTATAGGGTGAGAAACCCGGAAGATTGTGCTTCCAGGATTCTTACCGGCATCCTCATTGGTAATTGATTTCAATGAGCTGGGTCACGGTGAATGGCATAACGGAAAAAAGGGTCAAAATGGCCAATTTGCCATTTTTCATTGCTTTTCTTAAAAAAAGAAATGTAATAAAATGTCATCAAAAGGTCACACACACTCCAAAATGTCATCAATAAAAACTACAGGCTGTCTTGCAAAAAATGAGCTCCCCCACAGCTCAGTAACTATAACCATAAAAAATGTTATGGGGGTCAGAATATGGTGATGTAAAAAAATATTTTTTTTTCAAAGTTTAAATTTATTTTTACACTATTTAAACCTAAAAACCTACACATATGTGGTATTGTTGTAATCGTACTGACCCAGAGAATAAAGGGCACAGGTCAGTTTTGCTGCAAACAGAACACTGTGGGAACAAAACACGTAAAATGGTGGAGGAATGGCGTTTATTTTCCAATTCAACCCCATTTGGAAGTTTTTCCATTACATTATATGCCATATTAAATGGTGGCATTAGAAAGTACAACTTGTCCCACAAAAATGAGCCCCCATACAACTATGTGAATGGAAATATTAAAAGGTTATGGCTCAAGGAAGATAGGGAAGAAAAATGAAAACACAAAAAGGACAAAAACCTTTGGCTTAATTACCTATAGCAACCAATCAGATTCCCCCTTACATTTTTCACAGTTCGTTTGGAAAATGAAAGGTGGAATCCGATTGGTTGCTATGAGCAATTAAACCGGTTCGGCTTTACACTAGATTGATAAATGACCCCACATTTTTTTATGTTAAACATTGTTTTTTACATTTTTGTTGTTGTAATTTTTCAATTTAATAAATTTAAAAGAAATCTAAAATTGTGCAGCTTTCAGTGATTACTAGGCCTAATGTTGAGACTTCCTGTTTTGTACAGGTTTTTCAATAACAACTTTTCAGTAGCCATAGCATTATAATCACAGACAGGATTACACTGCACTTTTCATTAAACCGTTAGTGCTAGCGCTGTTCAAGAATTTCTCACAGCTCAAATTGAATGATATAATTAAAGTATTAGTTTATTGTGAAAATGACATTCAAAGATCTGATCCAGATATATGTATGTTAGCTTGGAATAACCAGCATCCAGCATCTCTGACCAAAGAACTTCCATAGCACAGGTAATGCCGCTGAGGAAGGTCCTGTTGGACCGAAACGTCCAGTGTATGATTAATATTGTGGTTTTTCCAAACAAATTCACATATGTCTGGATCAGATCTTTGGATGTCATTTTCACAATAAACTAATACTTTAATTGCATTATTCAACTTGAGTCCTGATAAATTCCTGAACAGGCAGAATTACAATGACAGATATAATGTTTGTATGGATAACACACCATCCACCATTCACAATAGATGATTGCCAAATCTTATCTACTCCCTCCTGACCTCTGGACAGGTCACAGAGCATGCCTAAAAACTCTCCTGCAGAAGTCAATAGGCTTCCCTCTTGTCGATTGTGTCTATGGCCTGTGTCAAAAAAACAGGAAGTCTTGACATATTTTAGACATAGTGGTCACTGTGAAAATTGCATGTTTTTAAGATTATTTAAATATAGATAGGGACATGGAAATTTAAAAAGAAACATGTTGCAGTTTAAATCTGCATAAAATGCTAATGAGTAACTTTGCCTATATATTTCTTTAGTCACTTTCCATTGATTGCTATGTGTTTTCTGTACTTATAATTATAGCTAAATTCAGAATTGTGTTAGCTTATGGCTACCAGAGAACAGTGAATTTTGTAGTTCAGATGAGCTCAACTCCTTTGATTCCTTTCTCACAGCCATAAATTTAAAAAAGGCAGCCCCATTTACACAACTGTTTCCATATCATATATGACAACAACTAGCGGCAGTGCAATCACTCAGAATTGTCCGTCACCTCTCTGGCTATGTGACGGGAATCACGGGATTTGGAGCTTGGATCAGAACAAAAAAACTAAACTGAAATCCTCGTAAAGACATATTTTGAAATATTACTTAAGAGATTTTATACTGATAATATTCTGAAATGCACTGCAGACTATAAAATGTCTGAAGAGTTATGCTTTAACGCTTAATTGTTCTAATGTCAACTTTAAACCTGGTTCAGGAATAGCCTAATGGTGCTGCTAGCTGCATGTGGTCAAGCCGTGTCTGTCCGCCGTAATCTCTAGTTGCATGATTTTGCCATGGCTTGGGCACATGGGCCAGCACACAGTTGGGCCATACACTTAGGTAGCAAATTGTTTTAGCTTATTTTAACTATAATAGCCAAACCTGTGATTTTAAACCCAAAATCCTGAGAATCCTCATGACGAAATATTTAATATTATTTGTCTTTAATGAACAATAAGATTTACCAGATACAATCTGTGAGACAGTCATCTCATTATGCACGTAATTAGGCAGTCTCTCATCTTCTACAAGAAATAATCAGAGGTTTAGCATTCTATATTGATTATGACGAATAAATTGGTTAGGCTAGGTTCACATCACTGTGCTTTTCCAATAAAATAATAGAAAAGAAAAAAATAGCAAAACTACACTAAAGTATCAGATCTAGCATATGCCAGACACCAGCAGTGTCTGATGGATCCATCAACTATAATTGGGTCTGTTGAGTTTTCTGTTACGGTTTTGTGAACCTAGCCTATGACATGAAAAATGACATCAAAAAATAAATCAGGGTGGCACTACTGCAAGCATGCGCTGCCAAAATAGAGATGATTTTACACCATTTACAAGTGAAAGGTTCTAACTAGCTTTCAAACGGAAAAGCATTTGCTGAGCCTAAAACTACCAAAGCAAGACACAATGTGGAAGCAGCTAAGTTCTGCAGTGATTTGCTTATGTAGCCTTTATTTACCAAGAACAGTCTCTGGTTGCAGAGAGGGGAGTTCCTTTGGAAATTGAAATGGTGCAATTGTAGGAGATACTGTTAGAAAAAAATATTAGAAGTCTTAGGAAAGAGATAATATGTATAAAGTATATTTGCTAAAAACAATATTAATGAATATACAAATGATATTGAAATTTAGGAATAGTACAACGGACTTTATTAACTGGTGACACACATCACCATATTGGTAAATGTAATCATTTTCATAAATATGGCCATTAAAATGGCCACCTTTAAATAGCCTCAGCTTTACCTGGCTTCTAATACACCTATTACTTAATGAAATATGTAGTTGACATTGTTTGTAAATATTCATTCATACCATTACGGAAGGTTAGAGATCAATGGGGAATATTTATTAAAGGGGTTGTCTCACCTCAGACATTGGGGGCTAAGATCCCAGACTAAGATCCCAGACACATATTTTTAGAACAGAGCCCGCAAAGTGAAGGAGGGCGCATCACTCCATCCACTTCTATGAGGCTGACAGAAATAGCCAAGCCAGGCTTGGCTATTTTCCTTAATCCCATAGGAATGAATGGAGGGAGGCCACGCACACGCAATGCATCATTCTTCACTTTGCGTGCTCTATTCTAAAGATATGTGGGGGTGCCAGAGGTGGGACCTGCAATTATCAGACATTGGATGCATATCCTAGTGATATGTCCCCAATTTCTGAGGTGACACAACCCCTTTAATACTGTGTCTCGCTGAGTGCAGCAAGTGAAAGATTTAATTTTGATATGGGGTAACAACAATGCTGGGTCACTCCAGTGGAAACCTGTGAGCTCCAGTGGAAACCGGGACTGATGTGCATAAATATATTATTTATACACGTAAAAAATATTAGTGCTATTAAAATACTTTAAGTCTTTTTTATAGATATTTATTATCCTTCCGAAGATCCAGTAAAATGTAGAGAGTCTTTAAGGTAATTGTCCACAGGAAAGGTATAACAAACTAGCTCTCCTACTGTCTTCTTGGCCTCTTGTACAGTATTACTGAGTGGCACACCACTGTGTTTCCCCCATTGTACTGTTGCCACTGCAGCCACCTGGGAGGCCTCAGGTTTGAAGGACTCAAGAAGTGATTCTTTCTTAACCCATTAATCGCCACTAATATGCCTCTTTACAGCAGTCAATAAGGGCCTTTCTGCAGTGTTGCATTTTGCAGCGATGTAGAATAATGGCCGATGGGAGATATTGTAGATATATATATATATATATATATATATATATATTTATAGTGCTGTGCAGTGCATACAATGATAAGCCATTGCTGGGTTTAGCTAATGGTTTCCATATGCCATTCTTTCTTACTACATCCAATATACCTAATACGTATATTAATTCAGTAAATAACCAATAGATACAATAATTATAATTATATATATTTCAGACTAGAGCACAAAGTGCCACAATCAAAACTTAATTAATGGCAAAAGATCAAAGATAGTAATATAAACTCTAAGCCTTTGTAGCTTATGAGTGAGGCAGTTATAGGAGGCTGAGTTTTTTTCTCAATTAAGCTGGGTGATACAGAACTGCTTCAAATGAAAATTAATGCGCAGTGCCCTAATAGTTCGCATGGAGTTTGTATGTTCTCCTTGTGTTTGCGTGGGTTTCTCCCAGGTACTCTGGTTTCCACCCATACTCCAAAGACATACTGATAGCAGCCAAATACAGAGAGCCTTGCAGCATCCAAACAAATTGTATCATACAGCACCCAGGCCTAGTGCACTGAAAGGTACTGTCTGCATTCCTGGTGATCTAGGCTAGAAAATGAAGATTTTGTCTGTATCCCTGGTAGTCTATAATCCCATTTCCCATTTTTACCTGCCTCTAATAATTTTATTTCTCAAACTAGCTTGCCTACAACCTTGACAACAGTTTGGCAAAACTGCCAATATAAAAGCAAAACGCCACACAACTAAAGAAACCAAATGCTTGCACTCATGCAGTACTGCCATCTGCCATCCAGAGGCTGAATATTGGTGAGTAGTGGTTTGGCGAGTTACTTCTATTACAGTTTCTGAGCGGTAAACACATTAAAGTAAAATAACAATATGGGATACTACCAACTCTTACTGAACTTAGTTTCATATTGACAAGAGGCTACCATGGATATCATGGATATCATGGTCATGGATACCAGTGTTTTTTTTTAGTTCAGTTCTAGACATTAACTACATATTCTGTACAGTAACATGTTTTTCTTATGAAAACAGATTATATATGGCTATGTAATGCATTATATTTACAATGGAAAGCTTTGCTTGGAGGGATTAGGAAGAATATATTCCTAGGAGAATAATAGGTTGGATAGAGATGAAATCATACTAGTTGAATTTCATTTGGCACAGGGACAAAATATACTTGCAGGAAATCTCCAGTTATCAGTTGAAATAATATGGCAGTTGATATCAACAAATAAAGGCTAATTGTTTTAATTAGAACGTCTTTATATATACATAAAAAGTTAACAATGTTAGATTCCAAGCTAAGTTTGGAAGAGCCAAACAAACAATAAAACAGACAACATCATGCAGTAATGCAAGATCTATTTTTTTCTCTGGGAAGTGAACTCTGGATTGGTTCTGTCCCCTTTAATTCTGTTTAATACTCTAATAGTTTACAAGTTTTGCAAATGTAGTGGGTTAGAGATAGTGCCCATCCCCCATTGTGCTGATATGAACACATTCCTGAGTGATATCAGAGACATGTGTGATGCACACTGGAGGAGGGGCTGATGGGAATAACTGTGGTCTGCACTAACAATTAATTGGGAATCTACCAGGCACTTTACCCTAGGTAGGATGTAAGTATTGCGTTGGTCATGTGTTATAACTTAAATAATGTGTTGTAGCATGATTGACTCGATAGCTACCCCATATTTAGGTTAGTGATGTTTATTTACTTTTTATTATGTGATTTTATTGTGTTATCGTATATATAATCACACTTAGTAAATATATTTATTCACTCCTGCGTAGGCCTGCGTAGACCTATTCATTCTCAAATCTTTTGAATGCACGTTATTTTACCTGAACATATGGGATGGTTAATGGCTAATATATAATAAGAGAAAAAATCTTGTAGGTAAGGGACTGGAATATAATAATCAAGTTTTCCGTCATACTCTAAAACTGCTTCAAATAACATACAATGTATGATTTTTTCTAAGGTCCGTGTCTTATAGAGGGTGGCATACATTTTTTTTATAAAAATATATATTTTTTATAATATAGGACAATTATATACAATTCTTTTTCAATGCATAGTTATTCTTTACTACGATACTGCACAGCCTTCCACATATTACATGTTAAGAATATGTGCACTTTTTAAAATAAATTTGCTAGATTTTTGAGGCAGTGCCACTTTGTAACAGCTTTCCTATTTAAATTTCACACAACACTACCTCCCTTTACATACTGCATTTTAAATTAAATCAAAACTTAGTCTGGTCAACAACTGGACTACTACAGTTGTTTTTTTCCCTATGGATTATGCAAGGATTTGTTGATGAACACACTAAACCTTGTTCCAATAACAAAACTGTGTGTCTAGCCAAAATAAAATAGCTAGTAAGTGGCCATTTGTGTTTAAACTAAAAAATTAACCAACGTCCTGATTTTAAAGTAACAAAAATTTGTCATTTTAGCTATAGGCCAAACTTATTTTTGACATATAATTGTGAGGAGTAGGTCAGGGGGACACAAATGACACAGACAAAGTGAGGCCCTGACACTCCTCCCAAACCACTGTCCCTGCCTTTTGGGGGAGCCCGGCTCCTTAACAGGCCGGCCCCAACCGAAGACTTCAATTACACTGAAGAAAGTGGAACACTAGACAAACAACCAAAACAAAACACAAGCAGGAACAACCCTAAACAGGTCAGGAACTGAAGGGGTAAAAGGTAAAGGAACCAAGCAAGGAGTAAACAGAGGATAACACAAAAGGTAGGTAACAGTAACAGAAACCAGGGAAAAGGTACAGAGTCACAGGAATACCGGATAAACACAGAGTAGCTAGCTTAGGCACAAGGCTCTATAGCAGGCACAGATGAATGGCGAGTGTGAAACTAAGTAGTGGCTAGAGTCCCAGCCCCAAGGCATGATAGGAGAAGGGATCCCAGCCACACCCTTGAATGGACCAAAATTACTGGCAGGGACGCCTGCCAGTAAAACTAGCAAAACTAGCCAAACCTTTAAGCCTATAGAAACCTAAGTGTTACAAGAGGATTTTCTGGCTTGCACTCGGGATGAGCGCCGCATAGCGTCAGGACATGGGAACGCCCGCACCTGCCCAACATCCGCTGGAGGGCCACAGCACCCCCGAATCCTGACAGAACCCCCCCCCTGAGGAGGGGCCTCCAGATCCTCAACAGGACCTCCAGGCTTGGAAGGGTAAGATTGGTGGAATTTTCTAACGAGTCTGGGAGCGTGAAGATCTCTGGCAGCCACCCAGACACGCTCCTCAGGACCATACCCTTTCCAATGTACAAGGTACTGGAGAGAATTCTGTACTTTGCGAGAGTCAATAATTCGTTCAATTTTGAACTCCAACTCTCCCTGAACAACCACAGGTAGAGGTGGAGAACGAGTGACCACAGCAGGAATATATTTTTTCAACAAAGACTTATGGAAAACCGGATGTACACGAAGAGAACCATGAAGTCGCAATCTGAACGATACAGGATTTATGATTTCTGTGATGATGTAGGGACCAATAAAGCGTGGAGCAAACTTTGCTGATGGTACTCGAAGACGGAGATTTTTAGTTGAGAGCCACACTTTGTCACCAACTACGTATTCAGGACCGGGACGGCGTTTCTTATTCGCATATTTGATCTGCTTGAGTTGGGCATTTTTTAGAGTCTCAAGACTCTTTGCACAGTCGATTAGCGACGTTCTTAACCGAGGAGAATGTAGATTCGTTACCAGGAATATCTGGGGTGAAAACCATAGTTGTAGTAAAATGGGGACAGTCGTGTCGAGGAACTTTCATGATTATTTAGAGCGAACTCAGCCATGGGCAGATATTCACTCCACTTTTCCTGACATTCAGAAACGAAACACCTAAGATATTGCTCAAGTGACTGATTAAGTCTTTCAGTCTGCCCATTCGTCTCGGGGTGAAAGGTGGAGGAGAAGGACAGCGAGATACCCAAACTACTGCAAAACTCTCTCCAGAACCTCGACACGAACTGAACCCCCTGTCAGACACTATGTTAGACGGAATTCCATGAAGGCGTAAAATATGGCGGATAAACAACCCTGCAAGGACTCTAGCTGTAGGCAATTTTTTCAACGAGACCAGATGGCACATTTTAGAAAAATGATCCACCACAACCCAAATTACTGACCTACCTTTGGAGAGAGGAATCAATAATAAAATCCATGGAAATGTGAGACCAGGGCCTGTTGGGCAAAGGGAGCGGATGTAATAGCCCTTCTGGGAGTTGTCGAGGAACCTTTGCCCTAGCATAGGTATCACAAGCTTTAACAAACGCCTTAACATCACGTTGCCAGGATGGCCACCAATAGAAACGGGACAACAAGTATCCAGTGCCCGCGATGCCCAGATGACCCGACAAAACTGAGGAATGGACCTCTTCTAACACCTTCAGCCGAAGATGACCTGGGACAAAGAGTTTACCTGGGGTACAGTAGTAGGAGCAGAACTCTGTGAGTCTGCAATAGAAGACACAAGATCTGAAGTCAAAGTGGCAACAACTACCCTGGGAGAGAGGATATTTTCTGGTTCCTCATCCGGGACATTACTGGCACCAAAGCTTCTAGACAAGGCATCAGCCTTTACATTTTTTGAGCCTGGACGATAAGTTACCACAAAATTAAACCTGGTAAAAAACAAAGCCCATTGCGCTTGACGGGGGTTCAATCTCTTGGCATTGTCCAGATACAGTAGGTTCTTATGGTCAGTTAACACTGTCACCTTATGTCTGGCGCCCTCCAGAAAGTGTCTCCACTCTTCAAAGGCCCATTTAATAGCCAGTAACTCCCTGTTTCCTATATCATAATTAACTTCAGCAGTGGAGAACTTTCTGGAGAAAAAGGCTACAGGTTGGAGGTTGGTAAAGGGTTCAACTCCCTGAGACAGGACAGCCCCTACTCCTATCTCAGAGGCGTCAACCTCCACGACAAAAGGCTGTTCAGGGTCAGGATAAACCAAGACTGGAGCAGTGGTAAAACACCTTTTTAAGTTAGAGATGGCTAGTTCGGTTTCATGTGTCCAAGAGGTAGGATCAGCGCCCTTTTTAGTTAAATCAGTGAGGGGTTTAGCAACCACAGAAAAGTTTTTGATAAATTTTCTATAATAGTTAGCAAAACCCAGAAAACGTTGGACCTCTTTCAAGGTAGTAGGTCTAACCCACTCAACCACAGCAGAAACTTTTTGTGGATCCATACTTATAGAACCAGGGGTAAGTATGTATCCCAGAAATCCCAACTCCTGGACTCCAAACTGACACTTAGACAATTTAGCGCACAGCCGATTAAGTCGCAATCTGGAGAGGACATCCCTCACATGCTCCCGATGGGACTCCAAATCTGGGGAGAATATGAGGATGTCGTCCAGATATATAACCAAAAAACGGCCCAAAAGATCTCTGAAGATATTGTTAACAAAACGCTGGAAGACAGCCAGGGCATTGCTGAGACCAAATGGCAGGACTAGGTATTCAACGTGCCCCTCTGGAGTATTAAAAGCTGTCTTCCACTCGTCGCCTTCCCTGATGCGGATTAGATTGTAAGCTCCACGGAGGTCAATTTTAGAGAACCACCGGGCCCCCACAACCTGATTGAATAAATCCGGGATCAGAGGGAGAGGATGCTGGTCCTTAATCGTGATCTTATTGAGCTCTCTGTAGTCAATACATGGACGGAGACCTCCATCTTTTTTCTCAACGAAGAAAAACCCTGCACCAATCGGGGAGACAGAAGGCCGTATGGGCCCTTTTTTCAGGCTATCCTGACTATACTGACACATAGACTCTCGCTCAGGAGCAGAAAAATTAAAAATGCGACCCTTAGGAAGCTTGGCCCCAGGAACGAGGTCTATGGCACAATCGTAAGGCCGGTGCAGAGGTAGAGTTTCCGCAGCGGCCTCATCAAAGACATCTTTGAAATAAAAAATAAACTCAGGAATATCCAAATCATTATTCACAGTACACATCATGGAAGGAACAGTTTTAAGATGTGAACCACATGAATTCCCCCATTTCACCAGGTCAGTGGTTTTCCAATCAAATACAGGGTTATGGAGGCGGAGCCAAGGCAAACCGAGAATAAGATCTGCAGTTAGTTTTTCCATCACAAAAAATGACATTTTTTCTGTAAGTAAACACCCAACATTCATCATAACCTCAGCAGTACGAAATTTTATTCTCCCCTCATTCAAGGGAGTAAAATCTGCACCAGAAACTGAAAAGGGGGAACACAAAGAAATTAACTCCAAACCCAAGGCCTGAGCAACAACCACATGGATGAAACTCACTGCAGACCCTGAATCCACCATGGCCTGACAAGCAAAAATTTTAGAATCAGAAACCAAGGTTACAGGTAACAAAAACTTATTAACAGAATTAGGAGGTACCTGTACGCCTGAGTGACCCTCCTGGAGATCACTCAGGCGCTGGCGTTTCCCTGTGGTGACTTCGGCTTGGATGGGCAATCCCTCAAGAAATGGCCAGTTTTTCCACAGTATAGACATAAGGCATTCTCCAATCGATGTCTCCTTCTAGCAGCAGCAGATGTAGAGCCTAACAACATAGGTTCTTCTCCAGAAGACTGAGAGGGAGATGGTGATTGAAATTGGGAAGGCGTATTCTTAGAGAAAGTAGAAGGAGGATTGACAGAAAAGCCTGGCCTAAACTGTACAGACGATCCCCCTTGCTTTTCCTTGCGTCTCTCTCTAAGTCTTCTGTCAATAGTCACAGTCAAAGCCATAAAGTCACTCAGGGATTCAGGGATAGGATGGCTGACCATAGCGTCCTTAACAGCGTCTTGTCTTTTCAGCCCTTGTCTGAAAAGGGTTTTCAAGGGTTGATCAGGCCATCCAGTCGCTGAGCACCACTGGCGGAACTCAGAACAGTAGTCTTCAGCAGAGCGGCGACCCTGCTGAATAGATAACAAACGAGTTTCCGCCAATGCAGCACGGTCAGGATCATCATAAACTTGGCCCAAGGCCAGAAAAAATCTATCCAGGGAACTCCACTCAGTAGCATCTGAGGGGAGGGCCAATGCCCAATCCTGAGGGGGACCCTGGAGGAGGGACACCACGACAGCCACTTTTTCTGCCTCAGAGGGAAAAAAATTAAAGCGAAAATACAAACGACAGGACTCCCGGAAAGTACGGTATCTGTCCGGGTTCCCATCAAAGCGATCCGGCAGAAGCATTTTAGGTCTCTGCTGGACACTGTGCACAGGAAAAACAGGGGCTGGCAGCGACACAGGTGGGTTTGCAGCGCCAGGCGCAGGAATAGTCATGGCGTCCAGACGCTGCAACATTTGCACAATTAACCCAGCTCATCCAGGCGGTCGGTGAGCGATAGATTGGTACTCATATTAAACCGCCAGGAGAGCCGACTAGGGTATGGGCCTGCTATAATGTGAGGAGTAGGTCAGGGGGACACAAATGACACAAACAAAGTGAGGCCCTGACACTCCTCCCAAACCACTGTCCCTGCCTTTTGGGGGAACCCAGCTCCTTAACAGGCCGGCCCCAACCGAAGACTTCAATTACACTGAAGAAAGTGGAACACGAGACAAACAACCAAAACAAAACACAAGCAGGAACAACCCTAAACAGGTCAGGAACTGAAGGGGTAAAAGGTAAAGGAACCAAGCAAGGAATAAACAGAGGATAACACAAAAGGTAGGTAACAGTAACAGAAACCAGGGAAAAGGTACAGAGTCACAGGAATACCGGATAAACACAGAGTAGCTAGCTTAGGCACAAGGCTCTATAGCAGGCACAGATGAATGGCGAGTGTGAAACTAAGTAGTGGCTAGAGTCCCAGCCCCAAGGCATGATAGGAGCAGGGATCCCAGCCACACCCTTGAATGGACCAAAATTACTGGCAGGGACACCTGCCAGTAAAACTAGCAAAACTAGCCAAACCTTTAACCCTATAGGAACCTAAGTGTTACAAGAGGATTTTCTGGCTTGCACTCGGGATGAGCGCCGCATAGCGTCAGGACATGGGAACGCCCTCACCCGCCCAACATCCGCTGGAGGGCCGCAGCGCCCCCGAATCCTGACAATAATACATGCTACAAAGATGCCTGTAGTTTAGTGTTGACCAGTATTAAATTTGCATCAACTTTTGTAAGAAAATAGCTACACAACACTGACAAGGACAGTAAATAGCCTCAAGAGTATATTTTTTTTTATCTATAGAAGAGTTTCCAATTTCTCTATAATTTTAACATTACATCAGAGGAACCCTATTTGCTCTGTTTAGTCTTATTTAAAAGTTCATTTTAAAGTAGAATTCCAGTAAAATGTAATTACTGGTAAATGCCTTAGCTGGATGTTAAGCATGCATATTCTGAATGAAATAAAATAAACAAAGCTAATACTCAATCATATCAAGGTTATTCTGCTTTGGAAAACTATTGTTGGCGGCAAAAAGAGAGAGAGAATGGAAAAGCATGTCAAAGTGAGTCAAAGTGAGTCAAAGTTACACCAAATAATTCAATGACAATCCGGGTTTGCATCATCTGTTCTTGCAAACCAGGTTAGAGTATATCTCTTTGAAATCATACATTTACAGTGATATTCCATATATTTCCCAAGCAGGTTTAAAACATATTAAAAGTTCTATGATTATTTCTGTGATCCATTTTTATTGTCACAGATTACAGTACTCATAAAATATTTGGGTGCAGTCCTAACAAAAGTCCTCTAAAACAATACCCCTTGGACATTTACAGAATGCCACAACATATCTAACAACTTTCTAGTCTATAAAAGAATTAAAATGCATATCTCAAACAGAAATCATTGACCTACAAATATAAGTAATGAAACAAAACAAAATATTTAATCTCTCTGTTGGAAACCACTAGTCGTTTATTATAACAAAATGTATAGTCTGTGCCCAAACAACCAACTGAAAATACAAGAGGTTTACTTGATATTTACTTGATATCCATGTGTGAGTTTTGTGTGAGAATTGTATCCAACTAGATTTATCAAGTGGGAAGTATTAATGTTACTATATTCAACAACGTATCTATCATGCTATGTAATGAAAAGCAACAATATGTACTATACTTTAGAGAGCATGCTTATTGGATATAGCAGACTTTTTTAAATTTACTTTTGAAATGAAGATTTATGAAACATTTAGATACAGATAAACTAAATGGTATTGAGTATGTAAACTGGTATAAAGGTGCTGATACATATGATATAGTTGATATTATGTCTCTACACCCTCACAGATGTAAAGAAGTGAATAAGTAGAGTTTTATTTCTTGCAGCTGTAAGTATGCGTTAAGCTAATATGCCATCCAATTAGTTTTTTTAACCAGGCTTTTTCTTCACAAATGTTTGATAAATTGGGTGCAAACATAGACTTCAAAAAATTTACTTATGATCAATTCCCCCAAATGTACTTTGTGCGGTTTACATCTTAAGATTTAAATGTAACCTACTAATTTATTGTTTTCTTGAAAGAAATATTTGCAACATGGTCTACTTTTAGAATAAAGTTAAACCATGAGCTTTTAAGTACTCTTCCCAACAACACAGGTACTCTTATTTGTTTTGGGGCAATGTCATGTCGCCCCCATTTCCAAAAATTATGTTTTGTCAATGTTAATATGCTAAAAACACATAGAAAAATATAATTAAACTGAAAAGCAGAAGCCCACTTGTGTAACAGTACGTTTAATGGTATAATGTATAATAGTAGCAATATACAAAGAGATCAAGTTCTATATTACCCAATATATCCCTTGGAGGATCCACAGTAAGAACAGGTTCCAATGTTGCTATGCCTGCAGACTCATCTTGTGTGCCATCTGATTCTCTTACAACTAATGGCAATTTATAAAGCAATATAAATAGAAAATTAGAAAAAAATGTTTTCTTAAGCAATGACTAAAGTAAAATCGAGCAGTTGAAATTTTATATAACAATATCAAATGTTTTTTTTTCATGAAAAAGCACATTAGCCTGTCCCCCACCCCCTTTTTAAAGTACTCCATATATCTCATATTAACAGCTGACTCCAGATGTACTTGTATATCTTATTAACCCATCCCACATTAATTAATGTTAAAACAAGGAAGTTCAAGTCACTGCCAAGATTTAGAATAGAAAAGGTCATGGACACTGTGTCTTGAAAGGTAAATATAATTAAAAAAATAGAAATAAAATGTCCCTGAAATGATTACAAAAATGCATACAACTACATGAATATGATATCCAGAACCAATTTGTACATCCTGCTACTGTAGCAAACCTTACAAACTTATTTCTATCGAAGCAATAGAGTTGTACAATAATATAATATTACCCAATGAAGCCGTGTGTTCATCCGTGGCAGAAGATTCAATGGGTATATTAGTAACTTGGAAAAAAGGATGAGTTACTGTGGGTATAAATAAAGATCAAGTTGGCGGATTTGCCTGAAACAGGCTACAACAAATGATTACCATGGAGAAATTAGGATTTACGTAATGATGTATACTAACACTAATTCAAGGATATTAGACAACTTGCATACATGCATGTGGTGCATGGCAGCAGCCAAACTGAATGTTATAAAATATGACAAGCTATTGTTAGATGCCTTTGCTTTTTTTGTAAATTCAGAAGTGGAGAATGGATTAACCTTTACAAATACAAACTAAATAGTCCAATTATTTAACTGTACTGGACTGTAAGGTTATACCATTTATGCAGACAGGTTTTAAAACATGCAAACAGGAATAATGCATGGAAAGCAAGAGGAAATCAGAAGTCTATCAATAAAGATATAACTAATGGTGTAATAGAACTAATTATATTGACTAAAGAGTGGGCACTGACTTTCATGTGGTCTAAAAACTCAATTAGGGTCTATATAGACAGACCCATCTGAATAGATGATGGTAAACCATAAGGTTTGTTTGAGATTTTCTGTGCCAATGACAATCAGAAAAAAAAATGGAATCACATAAATATCAGTGATGATAGTTTTTCCCAGCTGAAACGAGTTATTGATGGAATAAGCTAAGACACATTGGTTTGATTGTGGCTGGATGTTAAAATCATTTTTGCAGACAGTGTTTAGTTAAGTTTATACAATGCGGTTAGAAATGTGTTATTTAATGACCCCTGACATACAATCCTTTCATATTGTTATAATGAGCAAATAGAGAACAACAAAATTTTATAGGATATTTTTCTGCCACAAATTCCAACTTAATGTTTAAGGGCATTCTGACACCCAATAACTTTTGAACAATTCCAAAAGCATACAATTATATATACTGTAATGCCATTATACAGGGTGATTCAAAAATAATTGTGCAAAACTATACTCTCAGTATTCATAACTGAAAGAATGTAACACTATACACTACAAATGTTCATTGAGTGCTACATTGGTGACACGTCAGATGTCTAAGAGGTCCACTTCTGTCCAGACATGTGCCAGCATATGGTATCTTCGGATAAGGACTACACTTTTTCAGTGATGCATCATCTCGTCATTCAGATCCTGTGGCCGGGGGGCAAACACACTAACTTCTTGAAAGAAGTTGCATGTTGTTAGATATGGTGATCGTGGAGGCCAGCACAACATTGGTGAATCGTTTATTCTGGCGCACCTGAACGTTACAGTGGAGTTTCAAGTATCATTGAACATCCAATTGGAGAGGAAGAACACAATCTTGCTGATAGACTACATTTGGAAGATCTTCCTCTATGATGGCATAAGCTATTCCCTTAATACCTGTAGGTAAAAGTCGTCAGTGACAGTATCCTCAGCATAAAGGAAGGGACAGTAGACTTTGTGCCTGCTCATTGCACAGAACATGTTTACCTTGGGTAAGTTCCTCATGTGCTTGATAGGGGCATGTGGGCTTTCTGAGCCCCAGATTCTAAAGTTCTGGCAATTGACCTTCCCACTGAGGTGAAGGGAACTGCATCACTAATCACTAGCCTGTCAGCAATTAGCCCTGTAAGTCACTGCAAAAGTCATAGATGTCCAGTTTCAGCTCCTGAAGAATTTGTAATCTGTGTGACTACCAATGAAGACTTTTTCATAAGATACTCCATACCGTGGTTTGTGGCACTTATAGTTCCATACTAGTCAGTCTGGTCGACATTCTAAGACTATGCTCATACATTCCAAAGCATTTAGGCAGCCCAGACTTTTCCCATGACATAAACAACCAGTGGTTTCACTCAATGCAAAATGCAGTATCTATGAGAGCACATTTACCAAATTTATTCTGAAAGTTTCCCTGTAATGTCACAAAAGTCAAATGTCACAAATTTCAACATTCAAAAACTTTTCCTTGCTGCAATGTAGCCATCTTAAACTAACTCAGGGGCGTAGCGAGGGGGGGGCAGGCGGGGCATGTGCCCCGGGTGCAGAGGCAGGGGGGTCGCACTTGCCCGGCAGTTCTTGTGACTGCCGGGCGGCTCGTTTACATAGTGAAGCAGGAGGCTTCTCCCTGCTTCACTGTTTTTTGAAGCACCAGCGCTCCCCCTGCAGGCGGCACATTGTACTGCTGGCTGTGGGAGGAGCGCTGAAAGCCCGGGAGTGGGCCTCTGGCACAGCCAGAGGCGCAATGTGAGTGAGGGAGCGCGTCATCAGGGAAGCAGGTAAGTATGTATTTTATTGGTTTTTTTTTATTTCATAAAGGCTGGAGGCAAAAGGGGCCAAGAATACAGTGAGGGGGCATATATTAATGTCAGATTGGAACAGTGAGGGGGCACCTGTGAGGGGGCATATATTAATGTCAGATTAGAACAGTTAGGGGGCACCTGTGAGGAGGCATATATTAATGTCACATTGGAACAGTGAGGGGGCACCTGTGAGGGGGCATATATTAATGTCACATTGGAACAGTGAGGGGGCACCTGTGAGGGGGCATATATTAATGTCACATTGGAACAGTGAGGGGGCACCTGTGAGGGGCATATATCAATGTCACATTGGAACAGTGAGGGGGCACCTGTGAGGGGGCATATATTAATGTCACATTGGAACAGTGAGGGGGCACCTGTGAGGGGGCATATATTAATGTCACATTGGAACAGTGAGGGCACCTGTGAGGGGGCATATATTAATGTCACATTGGAACAGTGAGGGCACCTGTGAGGGGGCATATATTAATGTCACATTGGAACAGTGAGGGCACCTGTGAGGGGGCATATATTAATGTCACATTAGTACAGTGAGGGGGCATATCATTAATCTGGCATAACTAAAGTGAGGGGGCACCTAATGTGGCGTTACTACAGAGAGGGGGCATATAATCTGACATAACTACTGTGAGGGGCACAAACGTGGGCATAACTACTATGATGGTCACAGAGATGGGCATAACTACTATGATGGTCACAGAGATGGGCATAGCTACTGTGAGGGGCCATAAAGAGGACATAACTATTGTGAAGGGGCCACAATGTGGGCATTAGTACCTTGTGGGGAAATGCCCTATATTACCCTGTTATACATTGGGATGGCTCGGTCTTACATCGCCGCCTGCAAGGTATTTGCCAGACACAGTCACTATCCCTTCCTTATGTGATTATTCTTTTTTCTCTATCGTCACATAGACCTTGATCCAGATCCAGTGGACATCACGACAACGGCAGCGACACCTGGGATGAGGTAGGACCTGCTGGTTTTTTAATTTATAGCAAGGTGTATTGGTACCGCCGTGTACCCTGTGATAGATTTTAGGTGGGACTGGGTGAGTGTAGCTATGGATTGGGCAGAGTTAGAGGAGTGACTTAGTGCAAAAAAAAATTTGCCGTGGCGCGCATAGCGCGCCACTTAATTGCCGTCTCTTTGTTTAAGTTGGGGGGGGGGGGCGCAAATTTGAATCCTTGCCCCGGGTGCAGGAAAGCCTAGCTACACCTCTGACTAACTTGTTCAGAAAGCGACAGATTCATGAAAACTGCTTTCATTTTTCAAGAGCGGAACTTATTTACTTTAACTACAGGCCTTTATTTTTGCACCATTTTTGAATCACCCTGTATATTTAAAGGGGTTATTCAGTAATGGATAATGGTGAACTATCCTCAGTATAGGTCATCATTATCACATCGCCTGGGGGCCAAGTCCCGGCACCCCTGCCGATCAGCTGTTATAGGAGATACCTCTCACCGGAGCACTGGTGAGTGCAACAGGCTTCCAGCAGCTGTCCAAGCACAATGCTGTACACAGGTTAGCAGCCGTGCTTAGTATTGCAGCTCAGCCCCATTCACTTCAACTGTATTCCTACATACTTGCATTAAAAAATGAAATGAATAACACTCTTTGGCTAATGATAGTCTATGGTATACATCTGAAAAATTTCCTGGTTAAAGGGGTTATCCCACGAATAATGTAAAAAATGAAAATCAGACATCATCTAGTCCATGACAATACTTTTCTAACAACACTAGAACCAGCCCTGTACCTCACATGGATCCAGAGATCTCCCCATTCATTTCTCTGCTAGATTTATATCAAGTTGACAGCTCAAGGGGAGTGTCTTTTCTGCTGCAGCTCAGGAGGCGTGTCTCAGCTCCTCCTATTACAGCTCAGGAGGCAGTTAAAAGATGAAACTGAGCATGTGCGGCCTCCTCAGTGAGCAGGTCAAAGAAATAAGAAATTAAGTGGCACTATACAGATACATTTTATTGAATAACTCAGTGGCTATACAGAATGTTTAATTACATGCAATTACAAAAGTATTCAGATGCAGGTGCTGGTTTGAAAACTGTAGAATATTTTTCATGGGACAACCCCTTTAAGACAGAGTCCAATTGCTGTGGCACATCCTAGCCTAGACAGATGTAGCTGCTGGTATATGTACTAATGGGTAGATCCCAGAGACTTTACTGTATTCTGAACCCTAGTCATTAGTTTAATAATAATATAAACTCCTATTACTCCTACCATATTATAAATAGAGCTACACATAAGATGTAGAAACATTGAAATATGCTTTCTCTGTCTCGAATAAACCAGTCAACCAAGGTAATCAGTAATCACCTTTATGATTATCATTGGCAATGATGAACAAAGATGGCACACAGAAAAGGGGAATACTTTTGACTAGTTGTGTAAAAGTATTGGGACTTTTCATTTTAAAAGGGAGCTAGCCATTAGACTTAACCCCTTCACGACCGCCGCCGTACATGTACGGCGTGCGGGCGGTGTGGGGACATGACGCCCGCTCGCGGGTGCGGCGGGCGTCATGGCCGGCAAGTCTCTGCTGTTTCTAACAGCAGAGACTTGCCGCATCTTACCTCCGTCTTCGGAGACTTCCAGGGCCTTCTGATGCCGTGATCACACGTGATCACGGCATCAGGATGCGTCTGAACCCGGAAGCCCACGCTTCCGGGTGGTGTACAGACGCCCCGATTGGCCAATCGGGGTGTCTGTACACCATATGAAAACTGTAATCCTCGCTGGTGAGGATTACAGTTTTCAAACTGCAATTCTTATTCTGGCCACTAGATGGCAGGCCAGGATAAGAAATGAGCAATTCATGGTTTTAACTGCATCTAGTAAATCCATGATTGCTCATAAAGAAAAAAAACAAAACACAATAGATCAGATGATATTTGAGCTTTAAAATAATCACAGAAAAATTAAAAAAAAATGTTAAAAAATATATAAAAAATAAAAAAGATATAAAAGTTCAAATCACCCCCTTTCCGTATAAGTAAAAAATAAATACCTAAATAACAATAAATATAGACATCATGGGTATCACCGTGACCGAAAACGCCCGTACTTTTAAAATATAAAAAAAAAATTTCAATACGGCGAATTGTGTGGCGGAAAAAAGCGTCCAAATGGCGATTCGCAGTTTTTTGTCCCTTTTTTTTTCTAAAAAAAATTAAATAAAAAGTGATCAAAAAGTCATACACACCCCAGAATGGTATCAATAAAAACTTCAGACCGCCCCGCAAAAAATGAGCCCCCATACAGCTCTGTACACATAAATACCAAAAAGTTATAGGGGTCAATATATGACAAGGAAAAAAAAAAAAAAAAGGGCAACTTTCTAATTATTTTATCACCATCTAAACTCAGGAAAAACTATACATATTAGGTATTGCCGGATTCGTACTGACCAGTAGAATGAAAGTAACGGATCAGTTTTAATGCACATCGAATGCTGTAAATAAGAAACCCGTAGAACTGAAGCGGAATAGCGTTTTCTTTGCAATTTCACCCGGTTTGGAATTTTTTTCCCGCTTCCCACTACACCGTATGCAATATTAAATGGTGGCGTTGGAAAGTACAACTTGTCCCGCAAACAACAAGCCCTCATACAGCTATGTGAACAGAAAAATAAAAGAGTTATGGCTGTTTGAAGGCAGGGAGCGCAAAACGAAAATGCAGAACCGAAAAAAGCTCAAGTCGTGAAAGGGTTAAAGGAAATACATAATTATTTTGTAGTGTTAATACTGTAATTAACAGTGTTGTTGGTTACAATGATGGGTGTATCCTTTTTGACATCATGTAACATTCATATCACATTATCAAGAGTATGGAGGGTACTACTTTGTCATGTTTACAGTAGATATGCACTAAGGAAATAAACATTAAAGCACAATGTTGTCTGGAAGCAACAAAGCTGTATGAGACTGCCACAAAAAATAGCCATAAATGCAAATCGACATAAGTTTATAAGGTTATAAGTCCAAATTGTATGCTGAACAAACAGGAAAGATTTGGATTTAGAAACAAAAATACAATACAAAGTAGCACTTGCTTTGTAAACTTGCTGGTTGCAATGCACATAATTAATTTGTAGCCCAAAGCAATGCTTAAATGCTAGAAAGAGAACAATTGCCACATGCAGCACAAGTAATGTGTGAGCTGAGCTCGCTGGCCGTTCAGCTACTGCTAGATGAACAAAGAAGAGAAGTCATGAGAAAATGGAGAAAATTCAAATCTGTGGAATAACAATTCAGTCATGGTTTCCTAGAAAGACAAGTATGTAAATTGTTCACTGGAAAATATGAACTCAAGTAATGAGGATAATCATGTTACCCATGGTTGCTCTGACCCATTCTAGGGTACCAGTTGATAAATCTGGAGTAAAAGATTCCGCAATAGGTTGGCTTGCAACTGTTCCAGAAAATTTGAAAATGGACACACAAAATATTTAGATAAGATAAAAAGAAAACGTTAACAAAAAATATTAATATTACATTTTAGAGTTCCTGAAAAAGAATTTAATTTAAAAAAACAACATAAAACAATGTAATCAATTAAGGAGAAAATAAATCAATACGTATTTCTTAAAACAGGTCAGTTATGTAAGTTTGGACATAGAATAATATTAAAGTGGTAATGTAATTGATGATTACTTTTTTCATTACATCTGAAATGAATAAGAAAATAATTCAAATATTGTATTACTTTTTTTTTTTTAAATAGAAATCTCTACCTGGTTTGGGATCATCCACATCAGGTTTTTCTGAAGGTTTGGAGACTGGAGGTGACTCTGTAATTTTAGACACTAAGAAAAGAAAAATAAAATCCATTTTAAAAATGCATTTCCTTCATTCTTCCGGGCTGTGCAATTTTGGATGCATAAGTATTTTTCTAGAAAAGAGCAGGATGAACTTATAAATAATAATTACGCCAAACTCTACATATAAGAGCTGAAAGGAAACAACTGTCACAGAAATGAGAGTAGTCAAATGAGAACAATGCATCTCAAATTTAGCCATTTTCTCTACATTTGTATTTAAACCCTTAGATGGGAAATGTCAGCACAAGGACTTGTATCTCATCAGTGACACTAAAATGACAAGAACATTGTCTATTAACCACTTTTGTACCCTACTAAATATATTTGCACTCATTTGTAGTGCCTTAATAATTATGATGTTTTTCTTTTAAATAATTTATTAGGTAACAAGATAAAACAAGGGAACATGTTCACATTTTTCTTTTAAATGCAGGCAGCAACTTCTACAGGATGCAGAAAAACAGAAAACTATGAAAAACAAAAAAACATGGAAAAGTTTCTATAAATGTCATCAAAAGCTTAAAAAAATACCTGCACATGCTAAGATCACGCACCACTCAAATGAAAATGTATGTCATGTATAGTCACTGACTGACAAAATGCCTGCCTCCTGGTCACCTGATGGGTTAGCACTTAATCGCTCACTCACTTACTCAGCTGCAAGCTGTTTTTATTTTAGCCAGGATTCGGAATCTCAACCACCATGGCAGTCCCAGAGTGCCTGTATTGACGCGTTTCGGATGATATCACATCCTTAGTCATAACTAAAAAACAGGATGCATCCTGGCCAAAAAGTACTGTCTCACTCCTCCCCCAAGGTGGAACCAAAAGGAGGGAGGGGTAGGGGAAATAACCAGGTGACTAGAAAATCAAGGTGCATCTGAAACTTGAACCAAGATGCAGCCTGTGTCTTAAAGTGCCAGACACACAAATATGAATATAAAAAAATAAATAAAATTAAAAAAAAAAATTGCTATTCACTATATATAATAATACATAGAAAAATGTAACAATCACATATGCGGAAGATCCAGAAAGCCTCCTTTTTCAGAACCAGCTGTCTTATACTGCCCCCTCTAGGTGGGTGTTTAATCTGTTCTACTGCAATAGCACTGAAAAATCACACTGAACGTGCATGTGTGTGAACAAAGTGCTTAGTGGCATTGGAAACATTGGACAGTGTAGAGTTGTCTATGTAATTGAGGTGCTCTAAGATACGTGTTTTAAATTTCCTGGTGGTACTACCAACATCAGATAGATTACACTCCGAATCACATAGACTACATTTTCAGAATTATAGTTCAAATACTGATGTATATTAATGGTATATTTACCCGCAGAATCCTGAAAGGTTTTCATGGGAATTTCATATCTACGTGTTTTGCAAGGGTTCGATCCACATCTATAAAAACCCTGATGATATAAACCACGTACTTTTATTTTTGGAACCAGTCTGGGAAAAATATGAAGGTGACAAAATGTTCCCCAAAGTGCGAGGACGGCGAGAGACCACCCTGCACCCTTCATTTAGGATGGAGGCAAGCCTGTTGTTGTCAAACAAAACAGGCAGAAACTTAAGTCCCTAAAGGGATTATCCTCTGTGGATGCTACAGAGAGCCGCGACTATTGCTTATAACAAGGATAGTTACTCCTTGCTCTTTGATAAACATAAACATAACATCAAAAAAACAACTAACAAAAATACCAGAGAAAAGAATATGGCGAACGGACACAATATACCTACTGTTGTTTTAACGTATAGTTGCATATTTTCTGAAATAAAGAGAGCAGTAGAGAAGTTTCTGCCTGTTTTGTTTGATGATGACAGGCTTGCCTCCATCCTAAATGAAGGGTGCAGGGTGGTCTCTCGCCGTCCTCGCACTTTGTGGAACATTTTGTCACCTTCATATTTTTCCCAGACTGGTTCCAAAAGTACGTGGTTACATCATCAGGGTTTTTATAGATGTGGATCGAACCCTTGCAAAACATGTAGATACTGTATGCAATTCCCATGAAAAACTTTCAGGATTCTGCGGGTAAATATACCTTTAATATACATCAGTATTTGAACTGTAATTCTGAAAATGTAGTCTATGTGATTCGGTGCACTAGAGTGTAATCTATCTTATGTTGGTAGTACCACCAGGAAATTTAAAACACGTATCTTAGAGCACCTCAATTACATAGACAACTCTACACTGTCCAATGTTTCCAATGCCACCTAGCACTTTATTCACACACATGCACGTTCAGTGCGATTTTTCAGTGCTTTTGCAATACAACAGATTAAACACCCACCTAGAGGGGGCAGTATAAGACAGCTGGTTCTGAAAAAGGAGGCTTTCTGGATCTTCCGCTTAAATACATGTTTAGGTCTGACATTTATTGCTTTTCATGCATAATATTTATTCATATGTGATTGTTACATTTTTCTATGTATTATTATATATAGTGAATAGCAATGTTTTTTTTAAATTTTATATTCATATTTGTGTGTTTGGCACTTTAAGACACAGGCTGCATCTTGGTTCAAGTTTCAGGTGCACCTTGATTTTCTAGTCACCTGGTTATTTCCCCTCCCCCCTTTTGGTTCCACCTTGGGGGAGGAGTGAGACAGTATTTCTTGGCCAGGATGCATCCTGTTTTTTAGTTATTGCTAAGGATGTGATATCATCCGAAATGCGTCAATACAGCTAAATGGAGTGTCGTATGTCCATTTGTGTATCTGGATTTTTCTAATAAAGGCTCTTGAATTTTATTCAACGGTGCTGGATCCTCTGCAATTGCCATAGAGATCTATGGGTGCACAAGTTCTGTCTTCCCTGACTCCACCATGGAACAGCCACTCTCTACCACATAACCTGTAACAGTTTATCTCCACCGTCAGCCGTAAAGGGGTGCACCATATCCATGTAGGGCATGCTCTACTAGATCACTCACACTAAGGGCTCATTCACACGAACGTATTTTCTTTCCGTGTCCGTTCCGTTTTTTTGCGGACCATATGCGGAACCATTTATTTCAATGGGTCCACAAAAAAAAACAGAAGGTACTCCGTGTGCATTCTGTTTCCGTATGTCCGTATTTCTGCTCTGCAAAAATATAGAACATGTCCTATTTATTGTCCGAATTATGGACAAGGATAGTACTGTTCTATTAGGGGTCAGCTGTTCCGTTCCGCAAAATACAGAATGCACACGGACGTCATCCGTATTTTTTTGTGGATCCGTTTTTGCGGATCGCAAAATACATACGGTCATGTGAACAAGCCCTAAGGGTGAAAATTGTGGATCCACAAAACACGGATGGCTCCTATGTGAGTTCTGCAATTTGCAGAACGGAACAGGCGGCCCATTATAGAAATGCCTATTCTTGTCCGTGGACTTGATTGTGGACAAGAATACTGTAGTACATGCTATATTTTTTGCGGGGCTGTGGAACGGAACAACATAGTGTGCTGTCTGCATCTTTTGCGGCCCCATTCAAATAAGTGGGTCTGCACTCATTCTGCAAAATTGCAGAACAAATCCGGACCCATTCATACAATTGTGTCAATGAGCCCTAAGAAGTTTTTAATGGAGGCACCTCTACCTTTTGTACTTGGATGTCACTCAGCAATAATCAGCAACACGTCATTTATCTTAGCATACAAAAGTTTAGCAGTAAAAGTAGAAAGTTTACAATTCACACAGAGAAGAGTTTAGCTTGTAGTAAATCTTGCAAATAATCCTTTATACAAATACACACTTGCTTGAATATAGTACATGTGGAGGACAAGGGAATCACCATATCTGCTTTAAAGGGAATGTGTCATCAGAAAATGACGTATTGTTTAAATCAAGTTTTAATTTTAAACATATTTTTAAAGAATTTTTGGTGCTGATAAATTTTCCATGGCATTATGTAAAAAAAAAAAAAAAAAAACTCCCCATAGAAGTCAACAACTCTCCAGTCTATTTTGTCCATGGCTCATGGTGACCACTGTAAATCACATCTTTAAATGTCAAATTCTTACAAGATGGCAGACCCCATAATCATGTTCAGGAAATAGACTACTCATTTTGCAATCAGAAAATAAAAGCACATTTAGAAAAAATGGATGTGTGTCACTATCTGGTTTTAATTGGCAGAAAAAAATGATGGGTGACACATTCCCTTAAAGCCCCAGAATAGTCAGATTTCACAACACTGGATGGTTCCTTCTCTTCACAGCAGTCAAGCCATCCAGAGTCCTTTTTCATGAACTGGCCTGTTTCCTACCTGGATGCACGGCCTTACACATACAGCTGCCTGTCAGAGCAACCACTGGCTTTCTACTTTCAGCACACTCTACACCAGCCAATGAGATCTTCACACACAGAGCTCTGGCTGCTCAAGTAACTGTGTGGTCCTAGAGCCAGTCAGTTTGCTAACACGTTTTAATACTTATAAAAAAAAATCACTGCATTTAGGAATTTGAAAAGGCTTAAAGAGGACCTTTCACGGATTTTAATAACTGGAGATAAATACCTTGTGTCCTGGGGTACCCCCCGCTGATGCTGCCACCCTGCCTAGTTTTCTAAAATAGCGCTCCTGCGCTCCGCTGTGCCCCCCTGTAGTTTTCGCTTTCTCCCTGGCTGTGACGCTCTCCTCTGTGATTGGATCGCGGCACAGCCAGGGAGAAGGAGACGCCCATTGAGAAATGCCGGCGTCTCCTCCTCCCTGTACCGATGCTCAGTATTTACATACTGAGCGCGAAAACTACAGGGGGGCACAGCGGAGCGCAGGAGCGCTATTTTAGAAAACTAGGCAGGGTGGCAGCATCAGCGGGGGGTACCCCAGGACACAAGGTATTTATCTCCAGTTATTAAAATCCGTGAAAGGTCCTCTTTAATATTAATGCATAAAACACTAATAAACAACATTTATACAGACCCCTTTACACACTGAAACTGGAAGTGTTTTCTCCTATACTGGCAGCGTCCAGTGACAAACTTTGCAAATACTTTCCTTTGTATTTTTTTTCTCTAATAATTAAAAAGGTTGTCCCATTTGGACGATTACTCTCTAAGTGCCCTATAAGTCAAGAACAACAAAAAAGTGACCCATGAATTCTTTCCATGAGAAAAAGTGGAAAGCAGTTTGAAAAAGTGTCTCCAACTCTGGGGTAGTTGATCTTTTATAACATGGTCACCCAATTTTTTGAATGGTTGGCATGTACAGTACTACTACACTTTCTGTGTGGCCACTGGCAGTAAAGGCTGATTTCTGAACTTCTCAGCTGCCAAGTCCATAAAGTCAGGCATAAAAAAACTCATAATCAAAAACAGCAAAGTATTTGCAAAGTTGTGGAACACATTGTATAGAATATTGTTTTAAATGATTCTAAAGACGAAATATGTAAACTGATCACTTGTGTAGACTAGTGAGGGTAATACCACATCAGTGTATCAAAATCCAAAATACCAGAATATCAGTGAATTCATCAGATGTTTAGTAAATGCATGCAAAAACAATTGCTATGAAACATATCACATTCACACAAGAAAATGGAAGGAGGGAACAGTAAAACTTGTCAGGCGAATTGATTTGAAAATGAATACTGGCAGGTTAAGTGGTACAATTTTGATGACTGCTGCTATTATAACAACAAGCAGACTGGAAAACATGTGGAAGTACTGTATGAGACAATGTTGGCATCACGTATTGGAACAAAGATGTGATAGATTTCATGTCATGGATTCTATTAAGGGGGTAACGGTCATGGAAATGATCAAAGGATTTCATGGGTGAAAGGATTTGCATCTAAAATATATAAATGACTCCAAAAATTTAGAAGAAAAAATATTTTATATTCAAAGTTATAATTACTAATCTCTGTTAGCAATTGATTCACAGAATACAAGATTATGTGTGGAATCTGTCTGTAGGGTTACTATTGTGGAGCAATTTCATTAATATACTTTATCAGGGAAGTGCTGATTGTACAACTCGCTAAAGAAATTATCAAAGTTGGTCCAAGTAAGTATTTCCCTTTAATATAAAATTTAACTGAAAGATAGTAAAAAGGTCCCAAACATGACCATTTTGAAATACCATATTTCATTCTCTCGATCCAACAAAAATTCTAAATCAGTAGCAGGCAGGCATAGCAACATACAGTAGACCAGTTCCTCAAGGTTTAACCATAGTTCCTGCATTACAGACTTTCATTAACATGACAGTTATTGTGTCTTTGCTCTGCCTTTTGCACTATTTTATTTACATATAGATATGAATCAATGGCTGCAAAAACGATTCCTAGCACCTCCAACCATGAACGTTTCAGAACAGTTTCTCTTTAGTTCAGGCTGCAGTATAACACATTCCAAAATAAGTAACAACCTACTTGATGAATTAATGACAAAGACCTAAATGTCAACACCCTCAACGTTTGTGATTTTCGATCAAGATCTGGGGACTGTACATATGTACAACACAATGCGTAAATCACACAATATGTATGTGATGTCTTGTGTAATTGGAAAACAAAAGAATAAAAGATACATTCAGCCACAAAGCGTTTGATTGTATCAAAAAAGAATAGCAACGTGTAGGCTTTCAAAGCAGTGGAAATATGTTAATGAGCAGCCCCCAGATTTGATGAGAGCTTTGCTACTCTTTGACTACTGGGTTATGACTACTACTCACATTTTTTTGCACTAAACATTTTACTTTTCATGAATAGGACATATTTTGGTGAAGAAAATCTGCAGCAAACTCCCCACATCTGGCCATACCCTAAATTTAGATTTGTAAATATCATATCTATTGAAGTGCAACCATCACTTCAGGCAATATTTCAGAATAAGCTGCAATGTGTGTGTACAAGGGGAACAAGGCTATTTCTGGCTATTATATGACTTGCATCTGGCATTTTTAGCATTTTTTACCTCTGTAATCTGTCTAATTCTATCTGAGCTGGTGGGTGGAGACTTGCTGGAATCATATCTGCCTATACACTGGACATAGAGAAACAGGAGATGTGAATTCAGCAGTGAATTTAGACAGTAAATCACTTACAAATCTGCAGCAGTCTTTCTGTTAGTCTCTCTGCATCTGCTTGTCTGCAGCAGCCCCTCCCCCCACACCTCAATAGACTTCAATGTAATCTGATCCTTCAGTGAGCAGGCAGCCTGTCTTTACAGAGGACAGATTTGAGCAGTGAGTTGACAGTTAGTGAGAGGAGAGGAGAGAAGAAGGAAGAACCTTTCTCTACTAAGATATATTAGAAAGTTCTAATATATGACTGTATTATTCATTCATTAATTCAAAAATGAAACAATGGTTACTGTTTAATATTTTAAAGGCTCAGTGATTCTGAAAATTAGGAACAAAACCAATTAATTCATTAGTTACGAAATACTGTATAAAATAGGATGACTCTTCTCATGTATGGAAATTAGTTCATAAAGAAAAAGTAATCTGCATGTGCCCTATAAGGACATTTGGATGTACTTTTGCGTTAAAATGACAAAAGTGATAC
The DNA here is from genome assembly GCA_900303285.1 of Rhinella marina. Taxonomy (NCBI): domain Eukaryota; kingdom Metazoa; phylum Chordata; class Amphibia; order Anura; family Bufonidae; genus Rhinella; species Rhinella marina. Next base: position 87,852 of record ONZH01005941.1, on the reverse strand, counting down.
CTTTATAGGCTAACAAAAAAATCTGCAAGCTTTCAGAGCACAGAGGCTACTTCGTCAGCCAGTATACAAAAAAAAAATCAGTAGATTATTAGTGTAAGCTTACTGATAGTGTCCATGAGGACTTGTCGGTTGTTATCTCTGTGATTGTAACTGCTGATGGTGAAGGGTCACTGGAGTGAGCATCCTTGCTTTGAGATCATGGTCAGGGCACTTGCTATGTTGTGGTTGTCCAAACAGGACAAACTCCTTAAACATTAAGCATTGTATAGTGAAAGTCAAGCAAGTTTGCTTCCTGTAAACAGATACATTTTTGTATCATAAAATTATGAAAATTTACATAAAACTTAAAAAAAACTTTAACCAAATCAAAAGTTCTGCTCTGAAATACCTTCGCCGATTTAATTGGACACACAATAATGTTTTCATTTAGTCAACAGAATACAAGGGAAAGTTGAATTAATAATCTCACCATATATATCACTCTCCAATTCCATTGTTAAGTGCAGTGCAGGGAGCAAACAAATTCCTGAGTCAGCAATAGGTAGAATGTAGATTTCAAAAGAATCCAAGGTCTCAAGCTTACGTAAATCGTTATTCAAAATTTCTTAAAAACATTGGAGCCAAACACTAGAGGTGCCTACGTATTTTGGATGGAGTACAAAGATCTTGTTTTTTCTACTCCATCCAAAATGTGTGTCTCTGGTGTTTGCCGTTGCTGTTTTTAAGGATATGTGAATAAAGATTTACAGTGTTTTACCTAGTGTTGGAGACCTTAGCATTTAATGCGGTAATTTACCAGTTAGGAAAGTATATTTTCAAGCAATGGCACTCTCTGTAACTTTTTTTTTCAGGGAGATTGACCATGATGAAGTTGTCTACAAAGGACAAACACTTAAATACATAGTTCCATATAGTTTGCTGAAAAACGCTGGGTTGAACTTTTTGAACGACATTTTGTAAGGATTATCTTTCAGACATCTCACATTTTCCTTCTCTAATTAAAAAAATGGGAATTTGGGAACAATGATTTCATCACATCTGAAGAAAATTATAACAGTAGGTTGTTCATGTTCCATGATATTTTTATTTTAGAACAAGGCTATTATTGAAAAGAAGACTGAGCCAGTTAATAGAAGAAAGTACCCAAACGTCTGCCAGAACTGTCACAGCTGTACAATAAATATCATCATTGAAATATGGCCATCCTGGAGCTTCTCCAGTTCAGCACTGTCTCTCACAGCAAGTGCTACATAAACAATTAGTATCTTTCAATCGTCCTTGTCATAACTCTGGTAATTTAATATCATTCACTCACAAGGATTCCACACCTGCTGTGTGACATGATTCCCCTCATAGACTAAAAAGAATTAACAGAAGTTATAAGAAGGGCCAGAAAGGGATTAAAAAGCAGCCCATTATTTTGTGGCATACATATCTTCAATAGTAGAACGGAAATAAAAATGGAACATATGGAACAATGGAACACCTGATCACACGGACAGACATAGGCATTACCAACAGAGAAAAAGTAACCTGAGTCAAGGAACACAACCTTGCCCGGATAGGTTTGGATCAGAACCGCTTGATACAATATGAAAAATCCAGCACAGGTCAGATAGAATACAAGAGCTTTTATTAAATTGTTCAGTAGAAAAATGAGGATACAAAAGACTCCATTAGTTCTGTTGACGCGTTTCAGATGTGTTCACATCCTTAGTCATATGATTAAGGATGTGAACACAACCGAAACGCGTCAACAGAACTAATCTGACCGACCTGTGCTGGATTTTCCACATTGTAACAGGCATTACCACAATGCAGCACAAAATACCACCCAGCAGCACCAGATAAATCTCACAATGCAGCATAAAATACCTCCCAACACTAATAAATACCACAATGCAGCAAAAAGTACCTCCCAGCGGCACCAAGTAAATATTACAGAGCAGCACACAATAGCTCCTCCCCCACTGACAGCAGCATTTTTACTGTTTATTATCTCTCTCCCACTTACAGCAGCATTAGTATTACTTAAAGGGAACCTGTCATCTCTGAAACACCCCCTGAACTAGAGTAAGCGTTGTATAGTGTAAGTGATGCTGAATCCGAATATGTAAGTTTTATCTTCATACTCACTGCCATTCTGACGCTGTGCTCCCACAAACCTGCAGTAAAATGCACTCACTGGACTCCAGTGCTCACTCACATAATGAAGAGGACTCAAAGAAGAGTCCTCTCAATGTATTTTACTGCTGGTTTGTGGGAGCACAGCGTCAGAATGGAAGTGAGGATGAAGATAAAAATTACATATTCAGATTCAGCATCACTTACACTATATATGTCTTACTCTAGTTCAGGGGGTGTTTCGGAGATGACAGGTTCCCTTTAATAACCACCCTCCCCCACTGTCAGCAACATTACGATACTTAATTGCCCCTCTCCCACTGTCAGCAGCACTATTACCCCTAGCCACCTGTACCCCACACACATTACTAACCCTAATCACCCATCTTCCACTGACAGCAGCATTGTTACCCCAACCACCTCTACCTCACTGACAGCAGCTTTATTACCCCAAACACTCCTCCCCCACTGATAGCTGTATTGTTACCCCAACCACCCCTACCTTACTGACAGCATTATTAACCATAAGCACCTCTCCCCCACTGACCTCAGCATTGTTACCCCTGCTGACTGCAGAATTGTGATCACTAATTACTTCTTTCCCACTGATAGCAGCATGGAAGGAGAGTTATAAAAGACTTCCCCAGTCACTTACCACCTCCTCCACTGCTCTGCAGTTCTTCTCCAGACTTCTGCTGAGCTGCTCATTGGGTGCAGGATCTGTGAGGACATCATGTGACCGTATGTTGATGTCATCACAGGTTCTTCAGCTCTTCTAACATCAGAAATTGCACTAATACTGCAAGACTTGCTCTATTAGTGCAGTTTCATGTCAGGTAGCCCCTGACTGACTGGCCCAAAACAACAAACAACATCTTGAATGTATAATTATCTATGTATTCTATGTTTGCCCTTTTAGGACAGGTCTCAACCACTTGGATTTTATATTATCAGGAGTTTGTAGAAGCTCAAAATACACAAGTAGACAAGCTTGCTTCTGCCAGTTCAGCCTCATCAACAAAGATGATAGATGGAAATTCCTTTTTGGGGTAGGTATTTTCAGATATTTCCCATGAACTTTAACCTATCTGTTATAAACTTCACAGTGATTGTACAGATATGGCTTTTCACAATGATTTCCAAAGTGCATTGTGTTCTGCGATAAAGCCTAACAGGCTACAATGGATCAATTTATACGTTGAAATTCTGTTTCTGCAAATATCTATGTCATATTTAAAATCCTAGTTGGAAAAAACAGTTCACAGCAGCCTTGTAAACTAAATTTAGTAGCCGCTCTCTTTTTTTTGTTATGACTCAAAGTGGTGTTCCAGTTATGATATTCTCTTTTGACAAGTCCTTCAAAGACTGTCTGAATGCAGAGATATCTATAGCTAGGATATCCTGAGACCATTTATTTGGAGGGGGAATTTACTTATCAATACTCATTTCCACTGCAGGTAAAGGAGGTATAAATTTTTGTCACTTTTAAAATAATAGTAGGTTAAATGATCTCAATATATGTGCTAGGTTCCTCAGAGGAGTTCAGCTACTTTTATATTGAATTTCCACTCTGTCTAAAGCTGCCCATACACATTCAATAACTGTCGACCTAACAATCATTCAGCCAACTGCTATCTCTCCCGACTCCCTCCCGGATTCCCCATACACATTTACATTTGGCTCAGGTTGAACATATATGTGTATTCTATGGGCGGAGGCTTATTTCCTGGAAGAACAAAAGGACTGAGTAAATACTGTATATTCATTTCCCCAACCTTGCCTCCTAACACACATTAATGTGCCAGCCAAACCTGCTGTTCTCAGCAGGCTTGGCCGACAAAAGACTAATGTGTATGGCCAGCTTAAGTGATCAAGATAAGGCCCTTTTACCTAAAAAATACCACTTTGACATATTTAAAGGGGTTATCCCATTACTGATCTAAAAAATAAAAATCAGACATCAAATAGTACATGGCAATCTCTTTGTAAGAAACCTAGAACCAGCCCTGTATGGATCCAGATTTAACCCCATGCGTTGCTTGGCTAGATTTATGGTGGCAGTTCAAGGGGAGTGTCTTTTCTGCTGCAGCTCAGGAGGCGTGTCTCAGCTCCTCCTATCACAGCTCAGGAGGCAGTTGAAGGATGAAACTGAGCATGTGAGGCCTTCTCAGTGAGATGGTCAAAGAAATAAGAAAAAAAACAAATTTTATAACCCGGGGCTATGCTAAATTTTTAATTACATTTAATTACAAAAGTATTCGGATCCATGAGCTGGTTTGAAAACTGTAGAATATCTTTCATAGGACAATCCCTTTTAAGGACCCGTGACCCTAAGTATTTATAAATGTATACATGTTCATCTTCAACTCCAAGCATCTGGTCGCTAGTGAAAACCAACAAACTGGACAAAATATGATATTTTTGCACTTGTGCCAAGTGATTACATCTTTTTGAGTTTGAAAAGAGCTTGTTATGGATGAAAATGAACATAAAACACATGCTATTAATTCTAATCTATCTTCATATTTATTTCCATAGGCTTTCTTAAGTGAAATCTTGATGAAGTTGTTTACATTTTAGTACTAACATACTATTTTGAGAAAATGTGTGTGAAAATAGTACTATACTCAGAAATGTGTTCTTGTCACCAAGAAACAATGCAATGCCTTACAATACCAGTCCTTATATAAAAACTATGACTGTAAAATGTCAAATGCCAAACAACATGCGAACTCATACTGACACAAGAATGACATTTACAAGGAGATGGATATGAGTGGTGGACATTTATTATGGGGGTAAGAAAATGCCAAGTGAACTAGAAGCCTTAGCCAGGATGACCAACTTTGACAAATAGAATTTACAATATTCTAAATGGGTAAGGCTATAGACTATACAAGTCTTACTGCATAGCTCCAGAAAGAAGACATTTTTTGCAAAAATAAAGACATTAAAATATTCTAGTTTTATGTTGTACCCAATAACTACTAGCTTACACAAGGCAACCTTCTCCAAGCTTCCCTATTCAAAGACAGTATGGTTACACCCTAGAGGTGCCCATAAGATAAAAGCCAGCCAAAAGGGGAGATGCTATTCATTTTGGCCAACCATAGTTTGAAAAATTAATGCGATGGCCAATGGCAGTCTTCTGTCTGCTAAAAATGTGATCAGATAAGCTGGAAAAACTACATGTGCATGGCATGATCAGCTGACCACCACTGTTCATTCACCACTTTCACAAGCTGCAGGAAGTCCACTTACTTTAAAACTGACTTAATGATTGGCAAGTTTAGTCTCATGCCTTGCTGATGGGATCAGTTGTATAAAAGATCCTATGGATGACTGAATGACCCCATGTGTATAGCTGACTTAAATTTAAGAACAAGATAAATATTAATATAAAAAGACAAAAAAACGAACAATGTTTCACTATGTATACAAGTAAGAAATTAACTTTTCTTCAGCATGACTGCCATGTCTACTCATTGGTAGTTTTACCTGGCTAAAGAAGGCTTCAATTGCAGACCTCAAATCTGAGTCTTCAGAGACTTGTCAGAGTTTAGAAACCTTCATCGTATTTTGTCGCAATCAAATGAAAGTGGGGGGCAGTAAGTGAAGGAGGCTTACCCGGTTTTGGTTTAGGTGTTGCTATTCTTGTTGTAGTTGTTGCTACATATGGTTTCTTTATTTCGTCTCTGTAGACTAAACACAAATACATGAAAATGAACAGCCAGTTACCAGAATCCATATAAACCTTCAATATATAGCAAGAAAACATTGACATATCATCATAACAGAACATGACATGGACTTCTCATCATAATAGAAGGGTTATGTGTGGAAAAGTCAGTTACATCATAGTAGGCTTATCTGCAGATGTAGCCAGGTTAATTTAACTCCAAGTGTGCGAGGATGGTCGCTTTAGCACAATTTGTTGTATTAGTGTAATGTGATTTTGTTGTATTAACATGTTGTCAGTCAAGATAACATCTATACATCATTGTAGGAAAAGCACATTTTTTTCGCACTTTCGCAATGCCCACCCCCTTCCTGATCCTGTCCTTACATATTTTGGAAAAGGTGTACATACTTTAGAAGAGGGTACGGACCAGGCTCAGGAGCTGAGCCTGCTTCATATGCAGCAAGTCATGGCTGAGTTATGACACTCACCTAAAACCGGAAGCTTAAAGGGGTTCTCCGGGCTTTTAATATTGATGACATATCCTCAGTATATTGAGGATGTGCTGTGGATAGGTCATTAATATTAAAATTAAAAGCCCGGAGAACTGCTTTAACTCCTTAACCCCTTCCTGACCTCCCCATATAAAGTTACATTGGCAGTCGAGCATTTACAAATGGCGCCTGCTCACAAGCACAAAGGGCGCCATAGCAAGGGGAAGCATGCTGTTTTGAATACTAATGTATGCGCACCATGAGGATTAAACGGGTATTCCCATCTTAGACAATGGGGGCATATCGGTAGGATATGCCCCCATTGTCTGATAGGTGTAGGTCCCACCGATCAGGAGACAGAGGAGAAGTCTTCTGCCACCAGGAAGGGATGATTTGTTAAGCATGTTTTAACTTACTGTCACTTTAACATTACTAATGCTGTCTTAATTGCAAAATTAAAAAGGTATGACTCTTGAACAGTGGTGTAACTAGAGTGCTATGGGTCCCAGGGTAAACTTTGGTCCCTGATCCCCCAGTAATGCCCCTGGCAATTTCTCTCACTGCCCCCAGTAATGTTCACCACCTCCCTAGTGTTCACTCACATGTAACAGGGCGCGGCACTGTCACTGTACTTCATGCTTGGCCCCGTCAGAGTGCTCAATTCACCTGCATCAGGCTTGGCGCTGCACTACTAGAATTAGTCACAAATTAAATGGGTGGGCGGAGCCTGACTAACATAATTAAGGCTCTGCCCACCTGCTTCATTTGTGACTAATTCTAGTAGTGCAGCGCCAGCGCCTGATGCTGGAGCGCATATGATGCAGGTGAGTTGAGCGCTCTGACGGGGCTCTGCATGAAGTACACCGACAGTGCCGGGCCCCGTTACAAGTGACTGCAGTGGGCCCCCTCCCCCCGCTTGGTCCAGTCTTGAAAGCTGGGATTGAAGAACAACAACAACAAAAAAAACTGCAGCACAAAAGAATTAATATACCGGGAGAAGCAGAGGTTTTAAAACTGGATTTTAAGTAGTGAAACTAACATAAGAAAAATCAGTACATATTTAATAAAATAAAAAACTTATTTACCACATTTTTAATACTGTACATGTACATGTAAATTTTTGTATATTGCATATTAGTATAGTAATTTGGATATGATTTGTACAAGTGCTTCTTAGATGTTATGCATCAACATTAAAATACTTTCTATGTGCTTTCTCTTGGTGCTATGCTTCAGCTTTTGTGTGTTCATGCAGTACACTCCTGTGATGTCACTAACAAACTGCAGATTGATTTCATTTGGGCAGCTGATCTTCTTGGCAGCAGAAGTATAATCTCTCACTGAGTTAACATGAACAAGTGTCTATGGTGTGTCTTAGGTTGAAATGTAATAAATATACACATACAAAACAAAACTTTATATATTTGGAAAACAGTTGTAAGCCAGAATATACACAAGAACATTTAAGACTTTTAAGGGTCAAGTCCTGCAATATCTCTACAAATCTCTTTTACTTTCCACATTGTTTTCAGAGTGAACTCGTTGACAGTGGTAATACAAATGAATGCTATACAGGAGGGTATGCAGTGTCTACCACAAACATGAAGAGGGTCATGAAAAACCTGTGAGTATTTTTTTTTAATGTTAGTTCTGAAATATTGCAATTAAAGTTCAATTTCTTTGCAGCTCCACTACAGGGGAAATTAAGTATTACACATTTGCCCATTCAAATCAAAGGGCTATTTGTGTAATGCAGTACAGGACAGGTCCTCCAGAGTGAAAGATGCTCTTTGTAACCAGTCTCTATCTTGGTCTGCAGATGAAGATCCTGTACTATGCAAGAGGTATTCCAATCTGTTATAGTTAAGGCGTAGGATATTCCATAAATGTCCCATAGGGGTGGGTTCGACTGCTGGAACCTGCTCCTATGCCAAGAACAGGGCTCTGTCTTGTGGCTGTCATGAAAGAAGAGGTGACCGCACATGCAAAGGTTGGCCGAGCATGAGTAACCATGCTCAACTGTTGTCAGTAGTCCCATAGAAGGGAATGGAGAATTCCCCACATGACCAGTACCTCTTCATTCACAATGGCTGTGAACTCCCTGAAACCATCTAGCATATCCTTAGAAACCAACATCTCCATGAATCTGCTTAGAATTTAAGACCTACAGTTCTTTCAAATACAATGCTCACAATATTGATCCAAACGCTCAGCATCCCAGTCAATTAGCGGTTTGAAGCTGCACTGCATTATTTGTACCACATGTCATCTTCTTAGTAGCGCTGAGCAGGGTGCTGCAACTTTGTCCCATTCACGTGAAGCAAAATGCTTCCTCGACTCTAATCTACAGCATTTACAATTTTCTAATATCTTTATTAATGTCTAGCATGGCCTTCTACATTTTATACAATGTGAGATAACCAAATATGATGCTGTTTTTCCCCAGTTTTTAGTAACCAAGGCGCATGTAACTTAAAGAGGACCTTTCACCACTCATCCTCATGTAATAACAATTCTGGAGCATCTAGTCTTATGACTATGTTGTTCCATTCCTTTATTATTTCTACTAGAAGTTATGAATGAATTGCTATTAGCCTTCAGTAAGGGTACAGAGGGGAGGTAACCAGTTGAGGGTGTGTCCCTGCACAGTCTCACTCTATCCAATCCGTGCCGCCATTGTCAGACTCTGCAGGTACACACCCCCAACTGGTTACCTCCCCTCTGTTCCCTTACTGCAGACTACTAGCAATTCATTCATAACTTCTAGTAGAAATAATAAAGGAATGGCACAACATACAGACACAAGAATAAATGCTCCAGAATCGTTATTACATGGGGAATGCATGAAGCTATTAAAACAGGAATGTCAGGAGTGGTGACAGGTCCTCTTTAATGTACAGCTTTCTCACATGTGTAAGCAGACGATAGAGCTAAGAGCAAGCAGAGATCTGGAAAATGGACAAATATTCAAACAGACTGTGATCAAATAATTACCTTGGCTTTTTCCATTTGGTGGAGGTGTGGATTTAGAGAGATTCTGATATCCTGGGAATATAAACATAATTATTATTGTGCTGAATATATCAGTGATTAACTTAATAATGTTTCTCTTTTTGTACTGTTATATCCCAAATTTAAGATTGATTTCCCATATCTACAGAAAACTTTTTGCCCCAAATCATTATTCTTATAATATTTTTTTAAATAATAATTACTCTAGCCATAAAAAGGCATATTGGTAGTCACTAAATGTTTTATGGCGGAATAATCTAAGAGCTGCACTTGTCTCCAATGCAGTGAAGAGCAGGAACTTGGCTCTTGTTCCTGCTTTAAAGGCCCAGATCAGCACAAGCGCAAATCTTGCCCATTTACAGTGCCTTGCGAAAGTATTCGGCCCCCTGGAACTTTTCAAACTTTTGCCACATTTCAGGCTTCAAACAAAAAAATATAACATTTTAAATTTTTGGTGAAGAATCAACAAGTGGGTCACAATTGTGAAGTGGAAGGAAATTTATTGGATCATTTAAACTTTTTTTGTAATAATAAAACTGAAAAGTGGGGCGTGCAAAATTATTTGGCCCCCTTGCATTAATACTTTGTTGTGCCACCTTTTGCTGCGATTACAGCTGCAAGTCGCTTGGGGTATGTCTCTATCAGTTTTGCACATCTAGACAATGAAATTCTTGCCCATTCTTCCTTGCAAAACAGCTCGAGCTCTTTGAGGTTGGATGGAGAGCATTTGTGAACAGCAGTTTTCAGCTCTTTCCACATATTCTCAATTGGATTCAGGTCTGGACTTTGACTTGGCCATTCTAAGACCTGGATACGTTTATTTATGAATCATTCCATTGTAGATTTTGCTTTATGTTTGGGATCATTGTCTTGTTGGAAGATAAATCTCCATACTAGTCTCAGGTCTTTTGCAGACTCCAACAGGTTTTCATCCAGAATGGTCCTGTATTTGGCTCCATCCATCTTCCCATCAATTTTATCCATCTTCCCTGTCCCTGCTGATGAAAAGCAGGCCCAAACCATGATGCTGCCACCACCATGTTTGACAGTGGGGATGGTGTGTTCAGGGTGATGAGAAGTGTTGCTTTTACGCCAAACATATCGTTTTGCATTGTTTCCAAAAAGTTGGATTTTGGTTTCATCTGACCAGATCACCTTCTTCCACATGTTTGGTGTGTCTCCCAGGTGGCTTGTGGCAAACTGTAAACAAGACTTTTCATGGATATCTTTGAGAAATGGCTTTCTTCTTGCCACTCTTCCATAAAGGCCAGATTTATGTGTGTTCAGTGTTCGACTGATTGTTGTCTTATGGACAGACTCTCCCACCTCAGCTGTAGATCTCTGCAGTTCATCCAGAGTGATCATGGGCCTCTTGGCTGCATCTTTGATCAGTCTTCTCCTTGTTTGAGATGAAAGTTTAGAGGGGTGGCCGGGTCTTGCTAGATTTGCAGTGGTCTGATACTCCTTGCATTTCAATATGATCGCTTGCACTGTGCTCTTTGGGATGTTTAAAGCTTGGGAAATATTTTGGTATCCAAATCCGTCTTTAAACTTCTCCACAACAGTATCACGGACCTGCCTGGTGTGTTCCTTGGTCTTCATGATGCTCTCTGTGTTTAACAGAACACAGAACCCTGAGACTATCACAGAGCAGGTGCATTTATACGGAGACTTGATTACACACAGGTGGATTCTATTTATCTTCATCAGTCATTTAGGACAACATTGGATCATTCAGAGATCCTCAATGAACTTCTGGAGTGAGTTTTATGAACTGAAAGTAAATGGGCCGAATAATTTTGCACACCCCACTTTTCAGTTTTATTATTACAAAAAAAGTTTAAATGATCCAATAAATTTCGTTCCACTTCACAATTGTGACCAACTTGTTGATTCTTCACCAAATATTTAAAATGTTATATATTTTTGTTTGAAGCCTGAAATGTGGCAAAAGGTTGAAAAGTTCCAGGGGGCCGAATACTTTCGCAAGGCACTGTAACCCCTTAGATACCATGGTTAATAGCGACCATGGCATCTAAGTGGTTTCAGAAGGAGGTGGTGCCCTCTGCCCAGTATCAGCACCCAGAGGATGAGATGTTGGGGTGCCAATGTCTTAACATAGAAACCTGGGGCATAATGAAGGTCCTAAGGCCTGCCCTCAGTATTTTACAGAAGTTATCAAACAGTGTATTATAGAAGTGATCAAATGATTGTATGTTATTCCCTTGAAGGACTAACAAAAATAAAAGTGAAATAAAGATTTAGAAAAACAGCCTCCAAGTTAAAAAATACACCCTTTCAATTGAAAAAGATGCTTTTCAGTTTATAAAGTTGCAAAAATAAAATCTCCCCCTATACAATTATCACACAATTTATAAACAAAATTGACAGAATTCCTGTTTTTTGTTATTTTCTTTTCTTTTTTTTTAAATTGCATTTTATTGTTCAAAAGTAGTAAAACGTAAAATATATATATATATATTTGGTATCACTTTAATTGTACTATCCAAGAGAGTAAAGATACTTTATGTCAACTATGCTGCAAAGCAAAAGTTACAATGTAAAAAGTCAAAGGCAGTATTGATGTTTTTTTCCCAATTTCCCCCGGAAAGAGTTAATAAAAGTTAATTAGTAAGTTATGTGTACCCCAAAATAGTGCCATCAAAAGCTACAATTTGTCCTTCAAAAAAAGCCCTCATATCGAAGGAAAAATAAAAAGTTATAACTAAAAAATAAAAGTTATAGTTATATATAGGGGCACAACTATGAAATAAGCACTGACTTGCCATTTGTGCACATGTGACTGCTAAGGCCATTGATTGGCTACCATTGGTCACATACAGGACAACATCACTTTCTAGCACCCTGAGAAAAGTTAAGTATATTTTTGCTGTTTGGAACACTGCCCATTCACCTTCTAAATTTTATTGGATATTGGACAAACCCTTTTAAGTTATACACATTTATTTTTGAGAGTACAGACTATCCTGTCATGTTGTGCATCACTGTTACCACAGTGTGATAACACATCCATGGAATCCTTATTTACTTTATATATACTAACTTTGTGGGTCACTAATGTATCAAACCTTGCAACTTAAGACATTACCTTGCTTCACTTTGGTTACTGGAACAAATGCCTTTGTGTCTTCTGAAGCATACTGTAAACAAAAGCAAATTGAAATCCATCAGTACGAATTGGAAAAATGAGAATTCTGGGATTTGTAAAGAGAATATACTCAGCAAATGTCAAGTATAGTAAAGAACAATGGACTTCACGTATAGATAGTTTACCAAATTAGGCTACTTTCACACTTGAGTTTACTACGGATCCGGCAGGTGAAGGGGCCCGCCGGATCCGTAGTGATAATACAACCTTGTGGATCCGTAATGAACGGATCCGGTTGTACAGATGTAGCAGCGTTTCTCCTCTTTCACTCCTTTTACTCGCAGAAAAAGTACGCTATTCATACGCATTAGCGTACAATGCATAGCGTTAGCATACAAATGCTATGCAATTAGCGTACAATGCATAGCATTAGCATACAAATGTGTACGCATTAGCATACAAATTCACATGCTACATCTGTATTATGTTTAACATCGCTGGAACGGATCCAACATGATCTCCATTAAAAGTCAATGGAGGACGGATTAGTTTACTGAGTGTGTTATACTGAACGGATCCGTCCCCATTGACTTGCATTGGGGTCATGACGGATCCGTCTTGGTGCGGATGCCCAGGATGGAGAGCAAACCGCAGCATGTTGCAGTTTGTTTTCAGGAGCATTCCGTTGTCTTCAGTTCAGTTTTGTCCCCATTGACAATGAATGGGGACAAAACGGAAACTTTTTTTCCGGTATTGAGCCCCTATGACGGAACTCAATACCAGAAAAAGAAAACGCTAGTGTGAAAGTAGCCTTAATGAAATAATTCATTAGTAATTTACATAATTCGGTTCAAAGATCCTTGAAAAGTCTAAAAATAATTTGGACTACTGTCACCAATTTTTGCAGCATTTTGCACAGCACAATATTGGGCTAACAGACTACAACAGTTACAACATATAAGTTACTGCTTCCAATAATGGATTCCAGTGGTGAAGGAAAGGAGTAAGCAGCTCTAGACATGTCAGGATGCAGCGTTGGAATACTGGCTAGGAACTCTTTAGGTCGCGTTACTGTATATACTCGTCAAAAGAGGTACATTTTCAAATGTGAGTGTTTGACGGTTTGTAGGGCAGGAGACTGTAGTAGAAAGATGGAGTAAGATTTGGCAGAAAGCGGATGAATGGAAGACAAGTCTTGTATGGGACAGGGCTACAGTAGGGTACAGTGAGTATTTGAAAGTGGATTACTTGTGTGATGAGCAGCCAGGGAAGATACTGAGGTTTGATAGGAGAGGTCATATTCTGACACAATCTAACCAAGCTGCCATTAATTTTAATAGACTTTTGGTTAAACCATTTTATCAGATTTTCAGAAACAGGAATCTCTGAGAACTATCAAAGAGGTAAAGAGGTTTTTAGAACTTTTTTGTCAGAAAGGTCTCTGTTGTTGTGATCAGTCCTAATTTTTGTGGGAACCAGACAGCAATGGTTCAGTTATGCTGTAGCACTACTACAGACGAAGTGAAGAGTTTTACAATGTCCACTGGAATTAATAGATTTTGATTCATGGACAATTCAGGTACTGTACGATATCAGACTGAGAGAAGCTCTTAGATGGTGGTGCAAAGAGGTTATGTACCTTTTAGGATCCTAATAGAAAATGTCTTTTTATTTTTTATTTAATGCTGATCTGCCAGCTTAATACCCTGCCCTATGTAAGGCCATATTCGAGCTATAGGTCTGTACTACTAGTAGCCAAAATGACACAAAAATGTATGTTTTGTTACAAACAGTACTGAAAGAGTACAATGAAAACATATAGCTTGAGTCTGGCTGTATTCATGAGCAGAACACTCGTCTCAACTCCACCAACCTTTGGGGCTCAGGTTACGAGACTGGTGTATGCTTTCAGCACTGCTAGTAACAGCACAACATTTTTGTACCATTTTGGCTACTAGCAGTTTAAAACTATAGCTATAATATTTTGTCCTTACATATAGATACATATTAAGCAGATATGATATAAGGTTTGGTTATACATCACTAGTAAACAGGGGCATAGCTATAGGGGGTGCAGAGGTAGCAGTCGCTACCGGGCCCAGGAGCCTGAGGGGGCTCAAAGACCCTTGTGCCAAATAAGAAGACACCGGTATTATACAAAGTGCATGCAGGTCAAGTTACACCTCTGGCTGGAGGGAAGGGATTAGGTCAAGAATTTGTCATGGGGCGTGCTGTTCCAATTCCTGCCTCAGGTAGAAGAAAGTCTATGTACTCCCCTGTCCCTTGCCACCAGGGTTGCCAACCAGAATTTTTCTTTTCTCTGGATAACTTATCCCAAAATCACCGACAGCCAGCATTTTTTAAGGACAAATTGGAAAACCATAATGAATGATAAAAATTATAAGTAATCCATGTCTATAGCTCAATATACTGATAAGAAGTCATTACCAGCATTTACTGGGAGCTGTAGAATCATGATAGTCACCACCAAAATAATCAGAACAGAATAATCATAAGAACCACCAGCCACAAAAAATCAGGGACACATCATTTTTTTTTTCACGGACACAGAAAAAAAGTCACCTATTTTTACGGACTGTCCAGAAATTTCTGGACAGTTGGCAACCCTGCTTGCCACGAAGAACTGAGGGAAAGGGGGCCCAAGCTGAACTCTTGCACCAGGGCCCATGAGTCTTTAGCTAGTAAATCTGATTATTTGAATATATTAGTGAATATTTTTATTCGTAGTATACTAGGGTGGTAAGAATAAAAATATGCCTTTGTCTCACAATGTAGTGATTCATCTGAAAACCTGGATAAATTTGTTGATCTCCATCTGGCTTTCAGGTGGTATACTGCTGTTATGTAATATTGGCATAGATGTTTATTGTGCCTTTGCTTTGCTACAATTTATATGTTTGTTCCCATTTATTGGTAGCTCTCTCAAAGCTAATTTAAGAGCAGATGTAGACCTGGGCCTTACAACTAAAATCTTTGAATGAATAAATTACTCTACAAAAGTTCCTACAGGAGTATGAGATAGATAAAGAGTGATTTGTGCCTTTGGGAAAATGATTTGTTGGTTATCACTCTTATCACTCAGTTTGGGATGACTAATGATCGTCTTCATTTTTATTTAATCTCTAACTGAATCTTAGAGTGGAGGTGTCTGCTTTTCAAAAGAGATAACTTTTTTAATTTTTCCGCTTACGTAGCTGTAAGAGAGATTTTTTTGTTTACATAGGACGAGTTCTATTTATTAATGCCATCTTTACTGTATTGTATACCTTTTACTTTTTTTGTGGGGACATTATGAAAGAATAATGCAATTCCTCCACCGTTTTTAGGGTTTCAGTTTTCTGTGTGGTAAAAATAACCTTGTAACATTATTCTGAGGGTCAGTACAATGGAGGTACCAAATTTATGTGGTTTTTGTTTTTTTGCTAATTTAAAAATAAAAAAACTGCTTTGTGTCACCACATTCTGACACCCATAACATTTTTATTTTTCTGCCAATATTACTGTGCAAGAACTTTTTTTTGATAGTTTTATTGATACTATTTTGGGATACATACAACCTTTTCATAATTTCTTATTACATTTATTTTGTAAGGCGAGTTGACCAAAAAACATCAATTCTGGCACTGGGGATTTTTTTGGTGTTCATTGTGCAGATTAAATAATGGGATAATTTAACAGATTGGATTAGTTTGCTTTAAAATATCTTTAATTTAAAGTTTATTCAAATGAGTTTCATTTTTTAAAGCTTTTGTACTATGCACTGTAATACTTCTGTATGACAGTGTACAGGAATATTTCACAACACTAAAGTACATCCTGCAGAGGAGACCTGGCTGCCATGACAAATACTAAGCATTTGTAGGGTGCTCATTGGAGGACAGAGGAAGCTCAATCCCTCTGTCTAACCGCTGAGATGCTGCAGTCGTTACTGTGGCATCTGGGGGGGGGGGGGTTTAAACTGCCAAGATCAGAGTTTTCTATAATCCTCACAGAGAAAGCTGACATCCGCAAGTAATGACACAGACCCAGCTCCAGAGCCTGCATCACCATTGTGGCATACATTTATATCATTGTGCAGTAATGTACCACTATCAGTGACATGAATAGTACATTACTGGGGGTTAAACATCCTGTTTTCAATCTCTATTCTTCATTAATTTATTTCGCAAACAATCTGATCACTTAGCTTTGCAGAGAGACTTGAATCCTGTATTCTTCAGACTTTTTATTATTGAATTTTCTACAATAGTCATTTCAGATGTTAGTGTGTTGGCAAACATTGTGTAAGGGTTAGTCCAGTTTATAGAAGAGATATCTAAGCTACAGCTATACAAAATCAGGTCCCTTAAATAATCAAGCAGAAACGGAATCCACTCATCAGTCATTGAAAAGATTAAGTTTGATACGTAGGACTGCTGAGGAGACGCGGTGCTTTCCAGCTCTGCACTTAGTAACACAATAGACAGGGATTTAGACTAGCCAGGACTGGCCATCAGGGCCGTGTTATTTTGGTTAAATCATATAATCCCTTTGTGCTTCATTTAAGTGTACTGTAACAAAGTAGTGTACAGTATATCTCCTCGTTTTAGATTCTTTTATGTCTGTCATAATTTAGGAAATATTAATAGACATTAGGTTAAATAGCTTGTATCAATTTTACTTTCTCTTACAAAATGTTGCAGCTGTTAGACATTCCCCTTACTTCATTATAATGACACCCCCTGGTGTTCAGTCTTTATAAGAATGTGCATGTCCTGCTACAGTGATGAATGAACAGGTCACACATGCTCAGTTACATCCTTCAAGTGACACAAGCTGGACAAAGCTAGTGATGCAACATGATCTGTCTCCACAAAATGTCCCTAAGGAAGCCATGCTAGTTGGGTTTCCTCTAAATTCTCCCGCCAGCTATCCCTGTGCTCATACACGGTAATATTGCTTATTGCATTTTACATTGTGCATTTATTTTGGTGCTTAGGCAGTTTTTTTTATTTCTAGCTTTATGGTCTGCTATAGTTTTTGTTCTTGCTTCTATTGAGGTTACATTTTACTGCTTATGACATCATTATACTGTCGTTTGCCCCTATTTTTATTAGCATTAAAAGCCAAGGAATATTAGTACTGTTAGGAAGCATATTTCTATGAGGGTTTTTCCTTGTATTCATCAAGATCCCCTTCTTGGTGTGTGGTGTACCAAGTGTACCTTTTGATGGTGCATTTTGCCCCCTGAACTGTGATAGGGAGAGAGCTGCAGCAGAAAGAATACACCCCCTGGGGTGTGAGCCTGAAAGAAATCTATCAGAGCAATTGGAATTGTGGGATATTCAAAATCTTCAGTCATAAACTTACCTGTCTAAGCTCCAGCCATGCTGCTAAGTGATGTGGCCGCATCATTAGTTACAGAGTGCGATGCTCTGCTTTTCTCCCGGCAGCATGTGTAGGCAGTGGGCTGATATACAGCCCATTTGTCCTATTACTTTGGATCTTTATTTAAATCTCCTGTTGTATGAATAATCATAGCCAGTGATAGTCTTGTTTGGCTCACTAGCTAGGTTCCTTGTTCCCTGTTCTTGCATTATGCCTATTGATTCCTATGTGGTTCTGGCCCTGGCTTATCTTCTGACCACTCTTTGTCTCATGTGTTTGGTACTCTGTATCCCATCTGTTTCTAACTCATTTTCGTACGACTCTGCTTTTGTGTTTGTTGTCTGTTGGTGTTTGTTCATCTCTGCACTTATTTAGAGTAGGGACCGTCATCCAGCTGCGGTTATGCCAAGTAGGGCTTGTACTGCAAGTAGATAGGGAAAGCAGACTGGGTTCTAGGTTAGGGCTCACTGTTCTTGTCTGTCCATACCTACAAGTGTTACACAACATTTAAACACAGTTTTTAGCAGATTGGTGAACCGCTGACCATCTTTGCTTCTAAGAGACTTTGCCTCTCTAACATGCTCTTTTACATTCAGTCAAGTGCATTAGTTGCAAATTGCTCATCCAACTGTTTTTTATTATTAGCACTTACCTTTCTAGCTTTTTGTTGCCCCTGTACCAACTTTTTTGAGATGTGTAACAAGCTCTAAATGAGTTAATTTTTTCATGAAATGGTAAAATGTGTTACTTTTACCATCTGATTTGTGTTCCTTGATCTATTGTAGCTAATACTCGGGTCTATGAATTTTGAAAATCATTGCATTCTGTTTTTATTGACACTTTTTTGGAATTGGGGCTGTACCATAGGACTAGTATTTGGATGCAAATATGTGAGTACTACTCTGCTGCTGAAAACTCTAGTCCAACAGTTCTAGTTCTAGTCCTAAGAGCTTGTTACTTAATCCTGAGCGAGTAATAAAGTCAAGACATCCCTGGTGTTCTTGGTGGAAACCTAACAGCTAGGAAGCGACATGCATATGGAATACTGGTCTAAAGAGTATATTCATCATTGTATATGAAAATGTGAACTGGCCCAGGAAACCTTGAATGTGATTTATTTCCTTCTCCTGACAAATGTATTACCCCTTGGTATAAGTAAACCACGAGTTCACAAAATTTCCATTCAGGAAAAATACATTCTTATTTCATAGAAACCAATATTGTAAATCTTTAACTGTGTTTATTACCAGTCCTGCAAAAACATTATTCTTCTCTCTTACACACTTAGCTTTATGATATTCATTCCACATGTATGCTGCTATGTAAACTGTGGAAACAGCTGGCCCAGTTAAAAGGAAATAATTGAAAACAAAATCCAACCTCCAAAACATGAAAATATGAATAAATGAACAACATTTTTGGATACAACTTTTCAAACAATAATCAATTTCTATTTTAAAACAGCAGTCTGTTCCTTCAAGTCAACAGTCCTTTATTTCAGAACATCATTTTTTCGTGTTAAAGGAAAACGCAATTAAAAAAAACACAACTGCCCATTGTTCATGAAGGTAATTTCTTAAATCTATTCAGATTCAGAGTGTAGTACCCCAGAGTAGGCACTACCATTCCTAAGCCCTGCTACTGCCTCTAATAGGCAGTATAATGTCATCTGAGTATTTATTCCAGGTCCTTTTATATTGTGCCTTAATAATACTGCTATGTAACTTATATATTGTATTTCATTCACTGTGCCTGGTTTTTCAGCAGGTGGCAGTGTATCTGGCAGAGGATCTTCAGATAGAATGGAACTTACCATTCCATTTTCCCCCTTTTGGGCAGAAGTGAGCTAGTCCTGCTTCCTACCAAAGGATAGGTTGCAGGAAGCTATAGTCAGTCTACAGTGGTGTTGGAAAGGAAGAAGACGTAGTGCAGTGAGGCAAAGTATCCATGTTTGTCTGCCAGTTTACCGCAAAACCTGCTGGAGCCAGAGAAAGACCACTTATTGTCTGGGTGCAAGTTTATTCAAGTAAAATTTTTACCAAGTCTGGACTCTTACTCCACCAACTATCACTGTCTCCTTTATTACTGCAGAGCCTAACCCTGGGGAGCGATGGTATCCAAACAGGAGCACCGTGACACACACAAAACTAATAAGGCCTCATTACCACTTGGCATTCCTAAAAACCTGGACATGATTGGCCCGAGGGGTGGAGGGGGGTTTCTGAGACATTGCAATAGTACTGGAGTTATCAAATGATTGTTATGAACCTTGTTAAATTAGAATTTAGATGTTTTAAAAGGGTTTCTGCCTGCTTTAGGCTGAAAGTCAATGGGGGACGGATCCTTTTTCTATTGTGTCAGATTGTGTCAGAGAAAATGTATCCGTCCCCATTGACTTGCATTGTGGGTCATGATGGATCCGTCTTGCGCCGCATCCAGGACAGAAAGCAAACCGCAACTTGCTGCAATTTGCTGTCCGGTATGAGAACAGAATGCATTTTGACTGGGGACAAAATGGAATCGCTTTTTTTTCAGGTATTGAGACGCTATGATGGATCTCAATACCGGAAAATATTAACGCTAGTGTGAAAGTAGCCTTAGACAAACTCTATTCTTTGATTTTAATGGGCATGAAAAGCTACCATAAGGGGCATTTTGTGCACAAAACCACCCTCCTATATTCCTCTAAACACATCTTTCAAATATAAAGTATATATTTTAACATATTTTAACATTTTGTCAAATAGTTTTGTTTCTTGGGTTGGCATATATTAATGTGAAATTCACAAAGAAAATAGATACTATGACACTAGCTTCTTACATATTTAGACATACCTGTAATGTGCCTTTGGGAATTTTATAGTTGTTTTCTATGTTCCCATTTTCTTTACCTTTAGCTATAAAAATAAGAAAGTCAGCTTTGAAAATATCAGTCAACAGACAATTTATCAACTTTTCCTTCCCTTAAGAAACAGAATGCCTACTAGGCAGTTGTTTTGTTTGCATCCTGCTTGGAAACAGAAGCTGAATTCCAGTGTGTACAGTTTAGGTAAGGTGAGGATATCACTATGTTTAGCTAGATTGGAGTGTGGTGTTTTATGTGATATTTTTGCACAATATATTGAAATGAAGAATTCACTGGGGAAGCAAAGTTAGTAGTGTAAGAACTTAATCACATCTGTGTTCAGTTGGATCTACACTTATGGTCACATATTAACTAGCTATGTGCTAAATAATTCAAGTGTTAATGAACATTTTATTCTTAAAGAATATTAAAGAGGTTGTCCCATCTCGCTGTTACTAAGGCCCAACCATGAGGAGGCCAGGACATAGCGCAACAGGCAGGTACTCCACTGTTTCAGTAGCTCCCATTGCAGTGCATGAAACAGTGTAGCACAACAAACTCTGCTGCTTTCCAACTCGGAAAGCCATTGCTTGCTGTGCTGCTCTGTTTCTGTAGCTGCTATGTACTGTGGAACGCAGGCCCACTGTACTATTTTCCTGCCGGAAAACTATCAGACTAAGAGGAATAGTGGATCTTTACACCAGACATACTTTCGGTCTGAATATTTAGCAGGATATCATGTACCACTCTTAGTCTTGTTGTCCATTTATGTGCTGCAATACTAAGTTTCATTGTATATATAATAACTTTATGAGATATATTTATAATTATATATATTGCTTACGTGCACACAACTGTATTTTTTTACTCATGAGGTTAACAACATACCACTATAGAGTTAACCATGTAACGTTTCTGTAGTGACTTGTCTTTAGATCGATGCTGACCTGATCGGCTTAGTGTTAACTAAGAGTTTACTATGGCTGAATTCACACCAGCATTCAGCCTTTCTTTTCTCCTGCTCCATTTTAGGAGCTGAAGAATGGAACGGACTAATACGGCACATAACTGAGCCTACGGGTCCCATAGACTATTGTTGAAGATTTCTGAAGTGGAGACAAAAGTCGTGCATGAAAGGCTGAACGCTGATGTGAAATCAGCCTGTTTTATACTTGTTAGGTTCTGACTTTATGTGTTATGACTAGGGATGAGCCAGGGGCAGATTGGCCATAGACCTTACAGGGAAATTTCCCGGTGGGCTGATGCCCAGGGGGCCACCTGAATCCTCCTCACAGACAGCCAGTGGAAGTTTTGGGGACAAATTTTGTGCTGCTGACAGTATTTTATGATGGACTGTGGTATTTGAGGTGATATAATGTACCAAAATATGGTATTGCTGGCCCTACCTTCCATTAATTTGAACCCAACTAAAAAACGGGGCCACTTGTGGTATTTTTTCCAGGGCCACTTTAAATTCCCAGTCCGCCCCTGGGATGAGCGAATGGACATGGATGAAACATCTGAAGTCGATTTGCATTAAACTTCATTCCAATACCGTACAGAGTAGGAGCTTCGTACAGTATTAGAATGTATTGACTCCAATGAGTTGAAGTTATTGCTTGGAACCGAACCCAAGTTCGGGAAATGTTTTTTTACAGTACAAATTAATTTATTACATAAAGTCTTGCGAGACTTCACGAAGCAATAACTTCGGCTCATCCGAGCCAATACATTCTAATACTTTACGGAGCTCCTGCTGTTTCATCCAAAGTCGATTTGCTCATCCCTAGTTATGATGAGTGTTAATTCTGTGTACGCCTTTTTAAAAGGTTTTAATAAACTCTTTTTTTTTTTTAATGGATTTCCACAGTGCTGGTATCTGGAGATGACTTGGTGACCTCTATGGTAGAGTTTTCTGTGCATGCTCTGCAAACTGTGCAGAGAGGGGGAAGAGGTGAGCTGTCCCACATGTTCTCAGTCATGATCCTTTATTATCTGCCTCCAGCTTTATGACAGAGGTGACGAGTCACTGCAATCCTGCCTGTGATGATAATGAAATGACTGCTGAGAAGTGACCTCTACAGATCAGTCTATTATGCGGCTCAGTGATTAGTGTGAGAATTGAAGGATTATTTTTAAATATAGATGGTGGCATGGAGAATGAGTAGAAAGGATTGTAAAAATCAACCTACTGCATGCAAGCAGGAAGAAAAACGAAATGTGAAACACTTTACATCTCATGGCTTTTCATAAAAATAGGATATAATAATACAACTTACGACTTGTCTTATGAGTTTGAGGCTTGCTCCAAATTTCATCCTCTGAATTGTCTTTCACACCAAATTCATAAATAGTGTTGGGCTTCAGGTTGTCTATTACTGTTTCTGTTGTCGGGCACAGCTGGAAATGCCAATCTTTATTCTTTTCTCTGTAGCGAACTGTGTAAAATCTGTGTGAAAACGTAATTGAAATTAGATTCACAGTAGTCGTGTTCTTCTTTAGCGATTGCTGTGCTGTTTTATTATGCCACTAAGAAATGATCGGTATGTGTCAGATCACTAGGCTTTGAATATATTACATTGTAATATGGCTCCTACATCAAAAGACTGTGATAAGTTCCAGGCTGCTACTCTCTTAGTAAATGGAATAAACAGTTCTCCATTTCTGTGAATAATGGTATATAACACATGTTACAAAGCTTTTAAAACTCTCATTTGTATAATATATTGTATCTACGGTAGTACGGCAACAAGATATTTGTACTTAGTTTGAGTCTACCATGTACTCATGGTGATCGTTTTACCCCAACATGCTGTACAGAGGTTTTCATCTGATCCATTAAGGAGTTGCTGAAAACTTTTTGGATATGAACATTATCTGTGGCATTTTGTAAATTCAGCTTTCAATGATATTTCACAGATTAAGTGTACATAAATGTTAAATATTGTGCTGAGCTATTTCATCTAGTTTTCATCATTCATATACATAGCTATGATCTGCTGATGACTTTGGGAATAAACAATGGATTAGCTCCACTCGGCTATCAGACATGCAATCAAACATCTTAGCTCTAACTCTGTAACTGCCATCAGAGCTTCCAAAAATGAAGTGCACTCTGGTAACAGAATGTTGGTGCAGTCATGAATGGAAAAGATCATACAACCCAAAATCAATCATAAAAGTACAGCAACATATTTGCAGTGTTATTCACTTATATAGATTTTAAAGGGGTTGTCTCATCACAGACAATAGGGGCATATCGCTAGGATATGCCCCTATTGTCTGATAGGTGTGGGTCCCACCACTGGGACCTGCACCTATATTGAGAACAGAGCCCCGAAAGTGGTGGAGGGCGCACTGCGGATGCGCAGCCACCCTCCATTCATTTCTATTTGCCGGAATGGCCAGTAATGCCCGGTGTGCTCCCATTCACTTCTATGGGAGGAGAGCTTGGTTGTGGCTGGACCGGAGTCCTCCAGCCACCACTTTGTGGGGCTCCATTCCTGATATAAGTGTGGGTCCCAGCGGTGGGATATCCTAGTAATATGCCCCCATTGTCTCACATGAGACAACCCCTTTAACTAAATTTAAATTATTTAAAGGGATTTTGATATTGATGGCCTATCCTCCGGATATGTCATCATTATGAGATTGGCTGGGGTTCGACTCACAGTATCCCCGCTGATCAGCTGTTTGGGGAAGCCGCTGTGCTCACCAGAGCTCTGGTGAGTACCGCAGCCTTCTGGCATTGGAGGGTGGCCATGCTTTGTACTGCAGCTTGGATCCATTCACTTGAATGGGACTGAGCTGTGCCTCGGCCATGTGACGGATGAACAAGATGTGATATGGCCTAGAAAGGGGCCTAAGAGCTCACGGAGCAACAAGGGGTTCTCTGGGAACTAGGAAAATGAAAATACGTAAATATTATTTTATTATAAATATATTCTCAAATACCTTTAATTAGTTATAATGACTCATTTTGTCTAGGGAGCAATCATTAGGAGAAATAAAATGGCCACCGTCTTATTAGCACACACAAAACCTGTCGTAATCATACAAGAGGACAAGTCACTTCTGAACTCTGAGCCAAAGAGCTGCCTCATCCTCCTCTTCTACTTGTTAGGGATTATAATCCTGAATACAGATGATAAAATCTTCAGCTGAATCTCTGTGGGAACGGAGTTCATGAGGAGGCATGATGTACAGAGGACGGACAAGACAGACTGTGGTAATGGAGTACTGATGCTCATTACTCACATCTCCACCTCCTCTCTGTACTTCATGTCTCCTCATCAGATCCATTCCTACAGAGATTCTGATGAAGATCATATAAAAGTGTATTCAGGATCATAATCCCTGAAAAGTAGAAGAGGAGGATGTGGCAACTCTTTAGCTCAGTGTTGTGAAGTAACTTGTCCCCCTGTGTGATTAGGACAGGTTTTGTTTATACTAGTAGGATGGCAGCCATTTTATTTATCCCAATGATTGCTCTAGACAAAATGAGCCATTGTAACTAATGAAAGGTAATTGGGAAAGTCATATTTAAGTATTTTAATTTTCCTAATTCCTGGAGAACCCCTTTAATGTTGATGATATATTTGGTGCATAGTTATAACAAGCATTACACAACTTACTAGCTGGCTTACTTTGTGCCACATTTACTGTATGTGACAAAATTTTGTCGCAAATTTTCATGCCTTAAAGGCTATGTACACCTTTGGGGGCAATTTTTTTAAATGATTGCATTATACTTATTTTGAGCTAAAAATCTTTTTTTTTCAATTGGTCTTTATTAACAATATGGAATCCTTTTTTGTGACATAGCCGAGATGCTTTAGTAGCTGCCTGTGGATTTTTTGTCTTTTCTGTCATCTGAGGAGGAGACGGACTCCTCATCTCTGCTTTCTGACATTATAAACACTCATTATAGGTCAGTTCTTATCTTACTGATAAAAATGTGGCTTAAATAAGTGTTTAGTAGTTTATAGATAAGGGTAATTAGATGACTGGCAGAAAGTGAAAGTACCAGTCTCACAGTTAGATAAATAGAAAATACGATTTTAACCAAAAATAAGTTAAATTCAATCATAAAAAATTGACCTGTAAATAAAGACAGGAGGTGGCCTTGAGCACCCGCACAGGAATCAGCAGGGGATTACTTGAAGAATATAATTTTATTATTGTGGTTATTTTATTATTTTAACACATTTAGGGGCACTGGGTTTTCTCATGTCAGACAAACATTTTAAGGGGTAGTCAGGTATTAGGTGATTAAATGTATGCATTATGTAATGAAAAGCTACACAATTTTTAAATATTCCCATTTAATAACTTGAAGCAGAGAGAAAAAAATTGCACAATATTTCATTAGACATTCATCAAATCTTTTAGTAACGCAGGCTGGAATATCTGTTTTTATTGGCTTATCCTGCAGTTATCCCTGTGGCCTTCCCTGACAGACGTCTCATAGCCACTTGTTAGTAAAAGAAAACAAGCAAATCTACGTTAACTATCATGCATCATACCCAAATATAACATGACTTTCTAAAGTCTCCAAAAACTACTATTTTTGGACCCTTGTATTTCAGAGCTTGTTGATTCTGTCTACAAGATAAACCCAATAATGCATATTTTCAGATGGCCTGAAGGTAACTGCCATTCTAGCTTTGATTTGCATGTCATAACAAAATGACATGTACAAACTTTAATAATCCTTTCCTATTGCTCTGACAATTTAAACAATAATTTCAAGGTTGAATTGGAGCCCGACATTCATGAAGATATGCACATTACATGGTATTTTAGCACGATGTACTCTGTCTGAGATAACACAAAAACTGATCTATAATAACTTAGGAATGCATCATGTCTGCCACATAGCACCCAGATGGACTAAACAATGCAGATATGCTCCCATAGTAACAAAACAGAACAAAATCAGGACCCTATGTAAGTGCCACAAGTTCAAGGCTACATCAGCTGTGAGTACTACAATCAGTACTAATCAGCACTGATGCTTCATTGCTTAGTTTTTACACTAATGATTATTAAAGGGGTTATCCCATGAATAATGTAAAAAAGGAAAATCAGACATAATATAGTCCTTGACAATCTCTTTCTAACAAAGCTAGAATCAGCCCTGTATGTCACATGGATCCAGAGATCTCCCCATTCATTGCACCAATTGTTCTGCTAGATTTATTTCAGGCTGGCAGCTCAAGAGGAGTATCCCTTCTCATGGGACATTTCCTTTTTGCTGTAGCTCTCTCCTTGGAAGGCCCCGTTCAGACGGACGTATTTTTGCGGGTCCGCATTAATACGGACCCGCAAAAGTACGGGGGCCACCCGGTGTGTGTTCCGCCGCGTTCGGAACACACGCCGGCCGCCCCCATTGAAAATGCCTATACTTGTCCGTGCGTACGGACAAGTATAGGACATGTTCTATCTTTTCTTGCTGAGCCGCGGCACGGAGCCGCGGCTCAGCAAGATAGCATGCCACCCATAGAGGTGAACGGGCCTGCCCCTATTCCGCAAATTTTCAGAATAGGTGCGGACTCGTTCACACGGTCGTGTGAACGGGCCCTAACTGCCACAGCTTCTAACAGTAGGTATGGTTAGTGGCAGTTGAAGATTTAAACTGAGCATGTGTGACCACATCAGTGAGATGGTCGGAGAAATAAGAAAAAGAACACACAGCAGATGGCGCTATACATATACATTTTATTGAATAACTCAGGGGCTAGACTACATTTTTAATTGCATGCAATTACCAAACTTTTCAAGGTGCAGAAATGTAGAAGGGTATATTTTCTAGTGACACTTAGAACCATTGTAATTCAATTTAAAGGGGTCTTCTGGTCATTTTATATAGATGGCTTATCCTAAGTATAGGTTACACCATGTACACAGAAAGTATCTCTGTACTAAGAGCAATGAAGATATGGCATTCTCTGGCAGACAATGTTGTGATGGTTAATTCATTGAAAGCGATAAAGGAGAGTACAGGAATCCTTTCTAGAGTAGTAATAAGATTACAAGCTGTATGTATGAGATAACTGGAGATGGCTGTTAATCCAGGGATTTTTCTATTTATAGTATTTAGATGCTGGAAGGATTTTCTTCCATAATATGACGCTATAGTCAACTACCTAATAGGGTTTATTTTGCATTCCTCTGAATCAACACTGCAGAATAATATAGTATTTTGATCTTTATGGACTTACCTATTTTTCAAACTTACTATGTGAGTTTAAATAATATTCATAAAAATAAAAAAATATAATAAAAAAAAAGAAGAGGATCCTTAAATGGTTTGTTCAAAATCCATTCTACTGGATTTGCCAAAGGAAGATGACTTACCTGTTTCCCAGTACTGGCTCCCAGCTCCTTCTCCTGCGATGCTCCGCAGGGCTACATACATGTCAACATCTGGTTTGACATCACCACAGTTAATCACTGGCCTTGACAGTGTCCAGCTTCCCTTACATCATGACAAATGGTCACATCCAGGGACGGATTGGCCATAGACCTTACAGGGAAATTTCCCGGTCGGCTGATGCCCATGTGGCTGCCTGAGCTCTCCTCATGGCCTACCAGTGGAAGTTTTTGGGGATGTATTTTGAGCTGTTGGCAGTAGTTTGTGATGGACGGGGTATTTGGCTCTGTTGGGGTGGTATAATGTGCTACAATATGGTATTGTTGGCCCTGCCTTCCATCAATTTGCACTCAACTACAAAACAGGGCCACTTTTAGTATTTTTTCCAGGGCCACTTTAAGTTTACAGTCCGCCCCATGTAACATCTGTGGCAATGTCAAACTGGATGTTGACATCGATGGAGCCCAGTGGGGCATTGGAGGCCTGAAGGAGAGGGAGCAGGAAGCTGACGCTGAAAGGGGCAGGTCTGGCAGAATGGGGGTAGTTTGCAAAATAAAAAAAACAACCTCCATTGTTGCAGAACCCCTCTAAATGCAGTATCTGGTTGGAGAATTCAAGTGTAGCTATGAAACTCATCTGTTAATGTGGTGACATGCTGACATGAAGGGGGTCAATATTTTGTATTCAATAATTCAATATAATTGACTTTGCAGCTGAACTATGACACTGCAGATTATTTCTCTGCTGATCAATTTCCGTAAAAAATGTGAAAGTCCATGTTTTGTTTTCTGCAGCTGGTTTGTATCTACGTATGTAGACATTAATTTATGTGGCAGTACCGTATGCATGACCGGTACCCATAGACACATCTCATTTCAAGCACATTTACCTGTCGTTTGGACATTTGTTGAGAGCAGACCAGTCAACTTGGGGATTTATTAGGATACCCCATGAGAGGAAGACAGATGTTGGAGTTAGAGTGCCAACAACAAGCTGTAGAGGTTTCTGAACAGAGTTTTTATCTGTGGGGAACAGGCCATATTTTCTTATTAATACAGGCATTGTAAAAGAAACAT
Source organism: Rhinella marina (assembly GCA_900303285.1). Classification (NCBI taxonomy): domain Eukaryota; kingdom Metazoa; phylum Chordata; class Amphibia; order Anura; family Bufonidae; genus Rhinella; species Rhinella marina. The sequence continues at coordinate 58,750 of ONZH01005941.1, read as the reverse complement.
CCTTACCCAACAAGGCATGCAAAAAGTGACAATAAATCAAAATAATGTCCACTACATAGCACTCTACTTAAATCACTACATTACTCTATGTCCTGTTCTTCCCAGGAAGGTCCGTTTATTACCACACTACCATAAGGTTTTTTCTAATTATGATCTGAGGAACTCAAAGCCTTAACTTTAGTGCATGCAATAATGTTTCACGCAACATCTCAAATGTTTCACATTTCACCCAATGTCGATGGTTTGTTTATAATCTTAATATAAATCATTTACGTCTAAAATATGTATAGTGTATTTATTAACTCATTAATGATCAAAAGTATGATACAGACTCTAACAGTAAATCATACATGGTAATATGAAGGAGCTTGAGGAAATTGCTTAAAAATTTATGTCTATTACTCAATCAGAACATGTTATCACTGGACCTCATTGCTACAGAGGACCTGTGTGCGGAGGTAGACCGGGTAATATATTAACGTGCTGTATAATAAACCATTCTGTAGTACCCTTCATTAACTGAAAACAACAAAAAAGTAAAATACTATTCATCGAGCTACAGGCTGCTTTACAATAGTCTGCAGCCTCTGATCCACAGAAAATTATATCTTGCTAATATGTTTTCCCTATGCCTTTGATTCTGTAGCTGAGCGATTCTGAACCAGACTGGGAATGATTTTGCAGGCATTTCCTAACACGTATTCAAAGCCCTGACATTGGACGCTGTTAAGATGTAAAGACACAGTGCAGAGCAGGGCCCAGTGGTGCAGAGACAAAACTGACAAATTCATCATTTAGTCAATGGCCTTTTTCAGTCTGGTCTTATGGGAAATTGAATATATTTAATCCATATTTAAATTCTGCTAAATATACCCCAACACAGAAAGAATAAAGGAATGGAGAAGATCCTATATACTGTATGTGCACATATACAGTACATTTATGTGTAAGGCGGGTTATACATAGCAGATTCAGTGTTGGACTGGGGTTCCTGAGGCCCAGCAGATATTATTATTCTTGAGGCACAACCCCTATATCATTAAAAAAGTTTAATATGTTTAAATTTGAATTAAAAAAAACAACTTAGACCCTAGTGGCTAGTGACTGGTTCCAAAGACCGCCAAATGTTTGTTTCTTCCTGGATCATTGGGGCCCATTGTGACATCAGAACCTGGGTCCACTGGAGGATTCTTTGGTGCTTTGATGGGCCAGTCTGACCCTGAGCTGACTTTAAATGCCACAAACTTATTTTGGCAACTGTGCCATATGGTGGAACAGACACTGTTGTGGGGACACTATGGCCGTAAAGGGAAGCAGTGGCCGCTATTTCTAATAGATATAAAATAAAATTTATAAACTGCATCTCCTTTTTTATACCAGGCATTTGCTATTGAGAGGTAACCCAGGCATCTGGGTGTCGTTTTGAGAACAGTTTCCTTATGGCTGACAGAGTTCAGACTGCGGTTTAATTGGTTGTAAAGGTTCAGCAAATGTATAACGTGTATATCATTTTCAGAGCAGCCTCATGCTGTTTAAGGGTAGAATCTGCCCCAAACCCACTGACTGATGTATGTGAGAATTTACAAAAAGAAGCAAGGTCAGGGTCACAATAAAAAGTAATCTTTTTTTAATTTAAAGTAATATTTAGGTGCTTCTAGCTAATGTTGATTGAGTATTACTTAATCTTAGCCTTTTTTCTCATTTGTAAAAAAAAAAAACAGTGGTAGTGAATCCTCAAGAAAAGATTTTTTTTTCTTTTAAAGGTTCCTCAATGCCTAAATGGCTGGGAAACACTGCTGTATATGAAGATTTGTTATATTTGTAGCAAGTGCGATTCAGCTGAAGACAGTGAAACAAAACGGTATCATGTGTACAGCATTATTTATATGTCATAACCCCCAGCTACACTGCAGATTCTTATAAAAATGCATGACATAAAACGTCTTCTCTTGAGTGTTTCTTTAATGTATGTTTTTTTACAAAGCATTTCAGACTACAATAGTGAATAAATGATAAATATGTTACCTTTACATGACTTTTTGTGGTTGTCATTTGGTTTCACTGCTATCAAGTATCTGGTCTCCGCATCTAAATTGAAATAATAAATATGTTAAAGCAAGTCAAAACAGGCAGTTCAACCAACTAATCATTCATCCATTCAAAGTTTGAAATATGTAAAGTTCAGAGGTTCAAGTTATAAAGTCTTAATACTTTTATAGCTACCTCAATGGGAACCTGTCACGTCTACTATGCTGCCATCACTGAGAGAAGTGAGTCCGCTGTGAGAGAAATGAGTTGCGGCCCTTTCCCCACCTCCTGGCCATAACTGGCAGGTTTCTTTCCAATATGTAACTAGAAAGAAACCTGACAGTCATTGGAAAGAAGGCAGGGCCAAGTGTCTCATTGCACTCATCTCCCTCACAGCGGTTCGCCCTGTCCGTGCAGTAAAAGTACTGAGGTCTAGCCCAGAAGTGACTCTAGCGGGTCTGTCACTAAACTATGCTGCCCTCAGCAAAGGTCGCATAGTAGAGATAACAGGTTTCCTTTAATGGCATTGGGAACGCATCACCTATATTTTTAACAAACTAAAACCAGATACTGATATTTTTTTTTAATCTGCTTTTCTCTTCTTATGGTAGTTTTTATTCCATTCTTATTTTTTTAGTAGATGATAATAGGTGCACCCATCTTGTATGAATTGCTAAACAGTCACCACATACACTTTACAGTCCCATAGGAAATGTAGTCGGAAGATGACTCATTGACTTCTATGTGATAGGTTTCTAGGCATGCTCTGGGATCTGTGAAAAGGCTGCTGTGCAGGGAGTCGGGGGGAAGGCGTCCATTACCTATAGTGAAAGGTGCGATTCTGTGCAATCTACATATAGATGTCACCTGTCATTGTAAACTGGCCTTTGATAAATTAGCCTATGGGACTAAGTGACCTCATAATCCTGCAAAATTTCAGGATTTTTATAATATATAGATGGTGATATGGAGAAAAAAAAATCACCAAATACTGTTAAACACAGTTCAATATAAAGCTTGATTTAAACAGTAGGTCTTTATCTGGTGACACATTTCTTTGAGAGGAATAAAGGGACTGTGACACCAGAAAAAGTTCTGTTTATCAAATGTAAGATTTGGAAACTTACTAATATACTATATTTGGCACAACCAGGGGCGGATTGGCCATAGAGCTTACAGGGAAATTTCCCGGTGTGCCGATGCCCAGGGGACACCTGAGTCCTCCTCACAGCAGGCCAGTGTAAGTTTTTGGGGATGTATTGTGTGATGGACTGTGGTATTTGGCTCTGTTGGGTTGGTATAATGTGCTACAATATGGTATTACTGGTCCTGCCTTCCATCAATTTGGACCTAACTACAAAACGGGGCCACTGTCAGTATTTTTTCCAGGGCCACTTTAAGTTCCCAGTCCACCCCTGGGCACAACTGCCTACATGACTCAATTTCAATAGAGCTTCTCCTGCCTAAGCAAAAGCCTGTCTGGCTCAATTCATCAGCCAGGCCTGCCCTCTCCTCTGTCTTTGCGTCAGCCGTGACAGACTATTCCATCTTTAAGATGACACACCACCACTTTTATGTGAAAAAGCATTTGTCACAACATCACACTTGGAACTAAAATAAGTACAATGCGAAGTCAAGGATATCATCCCACACATAATAATGTTGCATTATTACTTGATACATAAATCTGGATGTGCTCATCTGGATTCACATCTACCACTCTGATGAATGTTTTTAATGCTGTTAATTGATATGACGTAGACCATTAACGGTTACAGAAATGCTCTCCCAAAGCATCAAAAGTTTCTATGAGCAGATCTATCAAGTGATGAAACCACTTTTCAAGAGCTAGCAGAAGTATTGCTTTCTTAACAAAGGCAGACATATAGTGACATGGAATATTCAATTCTGGGCAGCTGTGAATAAGAAGGACATAGCTGAGCTACAACAGGTACAGAGGAGGGCAATCAAGGCAGTGGGTGTATTGCAGTACCAAGACAAGTTATCAAACTTTGCTTAAGCCATCTTCACACTTGCAGCAAAGCTATCCGGCAGGCTGTTCCGGCAGAGAACAGCTTGCCGATGTCCCGTGGATTTGGCATAGTGTCATAGTGCTGACAGTGGAAACTTCTGTGTGGAATAGAAATGTTCTATTCTGCTGATGGCATGAGGGGGGCAGCCATGTAAGGGCGGTGCAATAAACAACATTATCTGCAGTCCTAGTATAAAGAAGTAAAGCCAAGATAGCAGTAAAGTCCATATCATCAATAAGTACAACAAGTTAGATGAGGAAAGGCAGCACATTTATCCATTCTAGTAAGTGAGTTCAATCTAGAATATGCAACATTTCAAGCATGCATGAAAAAAGGCTATATCGGTTGCATGTAAGGGGGTAACTAATTGTCTTACTTAACTCCTTATAAAGTGTACTGCTAAATTTTGTATTGAAAATTACTGTTATTTATGTTACTCTGCACAGCACGTGATGATGTTGCCTTGTTGAATTGCACTGTATTACATGGTTCATGGTCTTTAGGGGAGGTTTAGGTGTGTACATATAACCATGTGCATATCTTGCCTTGACTAAGCATTTATGTAGCAGGCACAGGAAAGATAAAGAGACCTGATATGAGAATGAGTAGAGATCTGGCCTAATCAGCGAATGATTATTCAACTGGGCTGATGTACAGTAGTACAGCCTGAGAGGACGTTAAGAGAGAAAGTCACTTCATGGATCTGGAAGATCTCTGAGGGATCATCTCTGATACAGAGTGCCACATAGGCTGATGAGTGAGAGTGACTGCTCCAGAGTCTGTACTAACCCTCCACCAGCAAGTAAAGAAAGATGCAAGGGGCACCCAATGACTAAACGTGTGGTTAGAGAAATCCTGTTTAAGTTCTACTCTTTGGTTATAATGAAAAGTGTCAACGGCATGCACACCATGGAAAGCAAAATATACACACAGCTGTGGGTGCTCATAAGTAAACCCTAAGAAGGTTAGGAGCCCAGGGCTTTAATATATAATTGGTGCAACCCCACATACAATGCCTATGTGAGGCATGCTATGATGGGGGTAGACTCCCTTAGATCCATAATGGCATCTCCCAGATATTATGGTGTGCCACACAGTCCACCAAGCCCCAGTAATGGACAGACTTTTTCTTGTTTTTTTTTTTTTTTCTATTTTCTACGACAATCCTACAGCTTATCTGTTCAAAGGTATTTATCCACCAAGTTTGAGCTGCAACCATGTTACACAATGCACCCCTTAAGGGACTCTGACCATAAAGCTTCTGTGCTTCTATGTAAAAACAATACATTTTCCTGCTTCCAAACAGTGTCTGCAACAGGGTGTAGTCCGCCCCAACAGTCATATGGAAGACACAATTCTTTCCTTTTGCATACGGATAAATAGCTTCTGCAACTGTTGGCTTATTACAAGTGCTGCATGATATCACAGAGATGTGTGATTTTACAATAGGGATCAGCAACCTTCGGCACTCTAGCTGTTCTGAAACTCCAATTCCCACAATGCTTCATTCACTTCTATGGGAGGTACAAGAACAGCTGAGCACGTGTGCATACTGGGAGTTATAGTTTACAGCTGGAGTGCCAAATGTTGCTAACCCTTGCTGTATATGAACATGATGTTACCTAATCATACTAGTCAGGTTGCAGTATTAATATTTAGACATGCAGCTACCAGAAAGTCAGGCAGGACATTGGAAACAAGTAAGTAAAGCTCAGATCTCTTCCAGCTCCATATTTTTGAACTTTGCATATGTAGAGAACCATCTACATACAGTACAAATAGTAATATATATTATATATAGTATATTATGTGCAGTTTTTAAATATGGTTATTTTCATGCTACAGTCAGATTTAATTTTAAAAATTCATCCACTCCAGATATGACTATAATACGGGCCCTTCAGCAGCAGAGATTAATTGTTGTTTATACATTTGGCAATGGTTAGTAAACTAGATGAAGAAACATATCAAAAGACTGCAGAGTTTAGAGGAGAAAGGTCTTTTATAAACATGGACAGCTCTGAGCCCAATTTTTCCTTCTGCATGTATTCCAACTCCCTAACCAGCATATTCCACATGAGTGTAAGCTGAAAAGTATGTGTAATGGAAATTTAAATATGCATGGGTAGGAAATTGTTCCAGTTTTTAGCTATAATTGGATAAAAAATTGTGCTTTTTGCAAAAGACATATTTCTAAAGACAGTGAGAAAAGGTATGACCATCCCTGTATATACGTCTGACTATTCTTTACGGACATTCTTTTTAGAAATATGATTGATTTCTTAAGGTATAAAAAAAAAAAATTAAAACAAAAAAAAAAAAACACAAAATGTGGTTAACAGAAGGAATAGAGAATTTAATTGTACAGATTACTTTAGTTGTGGAAATTACCCAACAGTACCCAACTGTTTAATGATTGTTCTCAAAGAAATGTGATCAATTGTCTGTTTGTAAAGTTACTTGTAGAAACTGTCTTCTTAAAGACCCGCTACACAATAGAGTGTCGCAGGTTCTCAGAGGTCCTGTGTCACACTATTTATTTGCTCTGATCCTGTGGGCACTGTCATTGTGCTCACACTATCAGCACCAGGACCACAGATGTATTACACAGCCATATTCCTTCTGCAACTGCCTAGATTGGAGATAACTCCAATTCTGGAAGTTCATTTCTTAGGCTACCGGATCCATGCTACCACAAGTGCACGTGTGGGGCCCCATTCACTGTAATGGGGGTGGGCCGCGGATCTGGCCGCAGCACGTTAACCCCTGCTGAGAGGCAGCTGGAACGAAAATAAAACATGTTGTATTTTTGTTCTGGCCGCCTCTCACCAGGGGTTGCCGTGCTGCGGCCAGATCCGTGACCCGCCCCAATTACAGTGAATGGGGTCGGAGCGCAGTTCCGGCCCCACACGTGCACTTGCGATAGCATGGATCCGGCGGGCTGTTCACCCATCAGAACAGCCTGCCAGAGCCCCGCACCACAAGTGTGGAAGTAGCCTTAGATGCTATGGTGAATAGAAACCGCTGCATTGAAGTTGTTTGACATTTAGGCAGCATACACAAGACTATATCCGTTTTGCAGTGTGCATACCGGCATTCCACATTTTTAGGTCAGCATGTCCTGCCCTTTGGAAATTCCTATTCTTGTCCGCAAAACAGGCCTATGGAACGGACATACGGATAAGGACATCACGTAGTATACTGTCTGCATTTTTTGCATCTGATCAGCAAAAATTGCAGATTGGATGCGGACAAACAGTACGGTCACTTGAATGGACCCTTAGGGGAGGACATAAAAAAAAAATGCAAAAACAATGACAGAATTCCAGGGTTTTTTGCACCCCCAATCAATGAATAAATAAATGCATGAAAGGGAATCAATGAATTTTAAGTACTGCACAATGGCACCAAAAAGAATTTCAACTCATCCCAAAAAAATAAGTCATCCTATGGCTACGTTGACACTTAAATAGAAGAAAGTTATGAGTCTTGCAGAAGTGCAGAATGCAGAAACACAAAAATTAAGTTTTTCCATAAAACATGTTTTGTCTTGTAAAAGTACTAAAAAAACAAAACAAACACTATACATATTTCATATTGCACCATTTGTACCAACCTGTGAAATAAAGTCAATAAAGTATGTTACTTTTAACTTGGCAAAAGTGGGAAAAGTTGCAAAAAACAATGCCAGAATAACAGTTTATTTTCCATTACCCCTCAAAAAATGAATAAAAACTACCGTACTTGCATTATATGTACCCCAAAATGATACCACTGAAAAATATAATTTACCTCACTAAAAATAAACCCGCATGCAGCTACAACCACAATTCTAAAACCGTTGGAATTCTATGTAAAATGGAAATAAAAACATAATGCAATGATATGAAAATCTCATATTGTATTCACAATAGATCATAGAACATATATCAGATGTTGAACGTGAGACATTTTACCATTTCATGAAAAAAATTGCTCAGTTAGAACTTGATGGCAGCAATGTATCTCAAAAAAGTTTGAGTGGGGCAACAAAAGGCTGGAAAAAAGACATCTGTATAGGCTCAGGAACACTTCCAGAAATCATTGCCTGTGAATACAGTTTGCCATGCCACCCACAAATGCAAGTTAAAGGGGTATTCCCATCTCACAAATGTAGTTTGTATAGTTAGATAATGCCATACCAATATTATTACTAATAGAATGTATTTATATAAAATCTACCGTATAGTAGATCTGCCTATTTGTATATCCATTGTCCCACACACATCAGTCAGGCCGTTGCCCCTAGTTACGGCCACCCCGGCCATGTAGTAGTGGTGGCCGGCCCGCTCTGAGGTAACTGCTGTATTGTGAATGCATGATCATGCGGAGACACATCTCAGGGTTGTAGCATTTTTGTCTGCGTTTCCAAAACGCAGAGAAACGGATTCTGTTCCAAGATTAATTCATCTCTATGGAGCAGGATCCGTTTATAAAGTCTGCATTTTGGACGGATCCTGGCCACTGATGACTGGTAGTGTCCAAAACACAGACGTGAAAGCACCCCAAGATGTGTCTCCGCATGGTCATGTAATGTGTTCACAATACAGCAGTTACCTCAGAGCGGGTCTGAAAAGGGGTAAGCCGACCACCACTACTACATAGCTGCGTTGGTCGTAACTAGGGGCAACAGCCTGACTGATGTGTGTGAGACAATGGATATACAAATAGGAAAATCCTCTAAACGGTGCATTTTATATAAATACATTCTATTAGTAATAATATCGGTATGGCTATATCTAACTATACAAACTACATTTGTGAGATGGGAATACCCCTTTAAAGCTGTATCATGTAAAGAAGAAGTCATCTGTCAAGATGATACAGAAATGCCATTGTCTTCTCTGGACCAAAGCTCCTTTAAAATGGACTGAGTCAAAATGGAAAGCTGTTCTGTGGTCAAATTAATCAAAATTTGAAATTCTTTTTGGAAACCATAGATGCTGTATCCTACAGACTCGAGAGGAGAAGGAAAATTCAATTTGTTATCTGCATACAATTCAAAAGCCTGCATCTCTGGTGGCATGGGGTTGCATTAGTGCCTATGGCATGGGCAGTTTACATATTTGGAAATGCGCTGAACAGTATACAGAGGTTTTAGAACAACATATCTCACTGAGGGAAGGCCTTGCATATTTCAGTAAGACAATGCTAAACCATACTGTATCCTTTACAACAGCTCGGCTTCTCAAAAGAAGAAGGGTCTGGGTTCTGAATGGTCCTGTTTGCAGTCCAAAATTGGCGCATCAAGATATGAAAAATCAACAAAGAAGACCCAGGACTGTTGAGCAACCAGAATTCTACATCAGACAAAAATGGGGCAACATTCCTCTCCTAAAACTCCAGAAATTGGTCTCCTCACTTCCAAGACATTTACAAATTGTTAAAAGAAAAGGGGATGCTACATTGTGGTAGACGTGGCCTAGTCCCAACTTTTTGGAGATGCACTGCTGCCATTAAGCCCTAAATGTCTCACTTTCAACATCTGATGTTCTGTAATCTATTGTGGACAAAACCTAGGTCTATGAGATTTGCAAATCGTTGTATTCTGTTTTTATCTATATTTATTTACTTTTTACACAGGTTCCCTACTTTTTTGGAATTGGGGCTATAGGATTGACACAAAATAAAATGTTATAGTTCTTGAAATGGGACAGTGAGGAAAAAAATGTTGGGGTAATTGCTTAGGTCCCCAAATAGTAGGAACTTCAAGGAATTAATAGTGTTCTGGACTATCAGGAAGAGTTGGTAGAGCAATCCAAAAACACTGAAAATTGCCAACAGTCCAGAAGCCTGCCATTTGGGTATAGCCACCAGTCTGGGATAGCGGTCATGTTGTGTTACCTTACTGGAAAAAGCATGGTTTAAAGTGAATCTTGTCACCATGATTTTGGACTATTACCTGCTGTAATATATGAGTAGTACGGGAGATAAAGACTTCATATGACTAATTTTTATCTTATTACAGCCCCCAATTCACCCACTGTCACCACTCAGAGGTGCACAGAAATAAATTGTCAGGACTGCCATGCAGAAGTCCTCTCCATTATGTTAGCGCACCACAGCAGTCTGTACTGTGTCCTGACTGCGCAGCTTTGAGTGCTGACAGTGGGGCAACGGGGGCAGAAGGGAAATAAAAAAATGGTGATCTGGTGTCCTTATATGCAGTACTACACACGTACTACTGCAGATTATAGTACAGAATCGTGGTAACAGATTCCTTTGAGAACAACTTCATCCTTTCCTTATGCACTTCTGAACAGCTATACCTCTGTGTATAACAATGGATATAGTTTCTTTTTCTCAGAAAAGCTGTATTTCACGACATACCTTTTAAATGAAAGTTCAAGGATGAACAATAAATTTAAGCGCTGGTGACGTACACTAAAATTTGTCCTTCGTGTAGTTTGCCCTTTTAAAAACATATGTAAAGAGTAAAAAAAACACATGTTGAGCAGTGATACTTGCACCAACAGTTCCAGTAAATGTGGCCAGTAATTTTAAGATTCTCAGCAGTAAAATTAAAAGGAAGCAAACACATTTCTTTCCATTGTAAACTGATACCGTGACAGATGCCTTTTCATTTCTTTATGATCGGGATCCTTTTCTTTCAGGTTCCCAGTAGCTCAGGCATCCATGTGTATTAATAACCCCTACAGTCACTTAATCGTAAAGGTAGGGATAAAGTAAATTGTGGGAATTAGCTATGCTTGTGAATATGTCTTCTGCGCACGCGCCGCTAGTTCTGGGCTCAGTGACATGGCGGCGCGTGCGCAGAAGACATATTCACAAGCCGGGACAGGAAAGAAAAGATCCTGTGCGCACGCGCCAGAAAGGAGGTGAGTGCGCAGGTGCTGGATCTCAAGAGGTATGGGGGTGTTATTTAGTGGAGGAGGCAGCATTAGGAAGTAAAAAGGGCGTTGGTGAAGCAGTGCTCGGACAACATAAGCCCACCTCTGAGTGCTCCGACACCTCATTTGAATATTTTTAAAAGTTTATTTCTCTGCAAAACGGGATATCTTACAGCAGAATAAAAGGTACGGCTTTTATCAGCGTCATCAGCCCTACCAGGCTATATGCCTGGTAGGGTAGGTTACTTCTGGGTGACAGAGCCTCTTTAACCCCTTAACGCCGAATGACGGCTTATCCCGTCATGGGCAGGAGCCGCTTGCCGCCCCATGACGGGATAAGCCGTCATGGCATTAAACTGTCACCATGTCTGATGACATGGTGACAGAGCTGAGACCCCGGCTGTTACTTACAGCCAGGGGTCTCAGCTAACCAGCCCGGGACCAATGGGGGCGGTCCCGGGCTAGCGATCGCTGTGATTGGCTAGTCTGTTCAGACTAGCCAATCGCAGCGATCGTAGCTGCAATAAACTGTAAAATAATAAAAAAAAAAATTAACACTATAATATATATACATATATCCCCCCCCACCCCACTGTTTTCTCTGATGGCCGTTTGGGTGGGTGAGGGGGGAGATATAGCGGGCGGGCGAGCAGGCGGGCGATGTGCGGGCGGCTGCGGCGGAGTGCCGCCCGCAATGATTTATCAGGATGGCGAGCGGTTATCAAGCAGAGTATCAGCATACAGCTGATACTCTGCTTGAAACTGCTGACATCGGTGCTGGCACCGATGTCAGCAGTTTAACCCCTTCCATGCCGCGGTCCGTAGGGACCGCTGTATGGAAGGGGTTAACAGGGAGGGAGCTCCCTCCCTCTCCCATCGGGCGCTGGCAGCGCCGATGGTGTGGCCAGATGAGAGGGAGGAAGCTCCCTCTCCCTTCCATCGGGACGCTGCTCTGCTGTGGCAGCGTCCCGATGGTTACCATGGCAACCAGACGCTTTCAGAAGCGTCTCGGTTGCCATGGTGAAAGCTAAGCCTCATCAGGCTCCTGCTAAAGGCAGGAGCCTGACAAGGCTTAGCAAGAGTGAAAATGCACTGCAGTACACTATATAGTGTACTGTAGTGTATTATAGAACAATCAGACCCACTGGATCTTCAAGAACCAAGTGGGTCTGAGTCTAAGAAAGTGTAAAAAAAAAGTGTAAAAAAAAAGTGTTAAAAAAATCCCTTTTTCCCCCCAAAACTCAAATTTGAAATTAGTAAAAAAAGATAAAAAATACCCCAAGCATGTTAGGTATCGCCACGTTCGTAACAACCTGCTCTACAAAAATATCACATGTCCCAACCCCTCAGGTGAACACCGTAAAAAAATAAAAATAAAAACAGGTTCAAAAAAGCTATTTTTGTCACTTTACATCACAAAAAGTGTAATAGCAAGCGATCAAAAAGGCGTATGCCCCTCAAAATAGTACCAATCTAACCGTCACCTCTTCCCGCAAAAAATGAGCCCCTACCTGAGACAATCGCCCAAAAAATAAAAAAACTACAGCTCTCACAATGGAGACACTAAAGCAAGGATTTTTTTGTTTCAAAAATGAAATTATTGTGTAAAACTTAAATAAAAAAAACTATACATGTTAGGTATCGCCACGTCCGTAACAACCTGCTCTACAAAAATATCACATGAGTTAACCCCTCAGGTGAACACAGTAAAAAAATAAAATAAAAACAGGGTCAAAAAAGCCATTTTTTGTCACTTTACATCACAAAAAGTGTAATAGCAAGCGATCAAAAAGGCGTATGCCCCTCAAAATAGTACCAATCTAACCGTCACCTCTTCCCGCAAAAAATGAGCCCCTACCTGAGACAATCGCCCAAAAAATAAAAAAAACTACAGCTCTCACAATGGAGACACTAAAACATGATTTTTTTTGTTTCAAAAATGATATTATTGTGTAAAACTTAAATAAATAAAAAAAACTATACATGTTAGGTATTGCCACGTTCGTAACAACCTGCTCTACAAAAATATCACATTAGTTAACCCCTCAGGTGAACACAGTAAAAAAAAAAAAAAAAAAAACTGAGCCAGAACAGCCATTTTTGTTTACCTTGCCTAACAAAAAGTGTAATATAAAGTGATCAAAAATCATATGTTCCCCAAAATAGTATCAATAACACTGTCACCTTATCCCTTAGTTTCCAAAATATGGGCACTTTTTGGTTGTTTCTACTGTAGGGGTGCATCGGGGGGGCTTCAAATGGGACATGGTGTCTCAAAACCAGTCCAGCAAAATCCGCCCTCCAAAAACCATCTGGCGCACCTTTCCTTCTGCGCTTGGCCATGCGCCCATACAGTAGTTTACAATCACATGCGGGGTGTTTCTGTAAATCGCAGAATCAGGGTAATAATTTTTGAGGTTTTTTTTGCTATTAACCCTTGATTTGTTACAGGAAAAAATGGATTAAAATGGAAAATCTGCAAAAAAAGTGAAATTTTGAAATGTCATCTCCATTTTCCTTTAATTCTTGTGGAATACATAAAGGGTTAACACAGTTTGTAAAATTAGTTTTGAAAACCTTGAGGGGTGTAGTTTCTAAAATGGGGTCATTTATGGTGGTTTCTATTATGTTAGCCCCACAAAGTGACTTCAGAACTGAACTGGTGCTTAAAAAAATGGTTTTGGAAAATTTCTAAAAAAATTTAAGAATTGATTCTAAAATTCTAAGCCTTCTAACATCCCCAAAAAATAAAATTACATCTACAAAATGATGGCAACATAAAGTAGACATATGGGACATGTAAAGTAATAACTATTTTGTGAGGGATCACTATCTGCCTTAATAGCAGAGAAATTCAAAGTTTGAAAATTACAAATTTTTCCAAATTTTCTGTAAATTTAGGATTTTTTTTATAAATAAAGGTGATTTTATATTGACTCAAATTTACCGCTGTCATGAAGTGCAATGTGTCACGAGAAAACAATCTTGGAATCAGTCGAATCGGTGAAAGAATCCCAAAGTTATGAATTGATAAAGTGACACATGGCAGATTTTAAAAATGTGGCTTCGGCATTAAGTGTAAAAGTAGCTTCGGCCTTAAGGGGTTAAAACAGCAGAAACCCAGCAGCTTATGGTTCTATCTGCAGGCCTCCATAAGAACTACGTACTGCTGTAATAAGTAAGATTCTTCAGAGACCGAGCCTATCACAAAGAAGTAATGGCTTCCCTGATCTCTACACAAGGAAGTTGTTTGAGCTGCCTCAGATGCTGTGGTCACAATTGACCACAGCATCTGAGGGGTTTAATGTCTGCGATTGGTATTATCACCGATTATAGTAATTGCCTCCAGTTGTTTGCAGTTAAAACAGCAGAAACCCAGCAGCTTATAGTGCCTGCTCTGAGGACCCTACTGCTGATATATATAGTCATATGGCAGTAGGGAAGTGGTTAACCATCTTAATAAAATTAGAATTCAACACCAGACCTAGAGGAGGATTCTAAGTAGATAAGGTTTGCTTATCACACCCAAACCTGACCAATGCAAAACCAAGACAAAATAAGGTCAGTACCTTCCCTACTTAGATCCGAAAAGCATAGCTATTTTATTTTTCCAACTATTTCTCTCAAGAAAGACATTTGATGCCCTTTAAATTAGTTGGCTGTCTCCACTTCAACTGAAGTTTTGATAAAGAATAACTCACCATCCAAGATGTATGAGTAGATGTTGATGCCATGTGTAAGAGATCTATACTCAGAAAATACTGCAGCAGATGATTTACAGGAGTCATCACACACCTTGTATGCAACTACTACCATAATTGTGCTTTTTCCAGGAATGTGTGCTACTGGCTGCTCATCCCGGGTAATCCTTCATAAACTCAGACACCCGAGAACATCCAGCAAAACATGTCATTAGCGGTTAACCACTCAAGTGCGTAAAAATATTTTAGCTTGATTTGGAACACAACAGCTACTCAAGCATTAAACCTACTGGGCTTATATCACAAAATCTACAGTCTAAAATGCTAAATCTGAAACTGACTGATCTTATTAAAATATTTCTCACTTTCATGAAACAGAATGTTTACCTTATGACCTTTCTGTCATATTGTCTGATATGAAAAATAAATACAATCAGAACAATCATCCTTCACCCTCATTCACCCTCATGAAGACAACCCCTGTCCAAAAGCCCTATGTGTATATGGATTTGATAGAGGGGGTTCCCCACTAGAACAGACAGCTGCTCTATGAGCTGCCATGTAAGACTACATTTCCCCTGCAGCAGAAGTTGGAGGGGAAATGTCTGGCTAGTCGTTGCTTCCACCGGCATAACTCTGAATGGGGTTTTATCTAATGAGACAACCCCTTTAAACAGTATGAAGATGGTGTTAAACTGACAAAAAATTTACTAGATTGTTAGATTGTTACCTCTGCAATATAGTTTGTGAGATTAGAAAAAGCTATCTAGTCCCTCCAGTTCAACCTATTGTTCTTCCACATTGATCAAGAAGAAACAAACTCCAGAAGTTAATTTTTCTTAGGTTAAAAAGTTGCAAAACCCAGTTCTGACTTTTTAAATGGCATTGCAACTTTTTAAATCCAAAATAAGAGGCAGGTGCTACGGAAACAGGAACATACAGCGCAACATAGGGTAAGTACATCTAATACAACATCAGAGTGAAGTACGATGCCCATTTGGATACTCAACGTATTACATTGGGCTAGAATAGGCACAATTCTATTGTAGGCAAAATATTGAGTAACTGGGTGTGCTGCCACAGTGGGGGTGTCTTCAGAAAGAGTGCCACGTCTTCTCCAGTGGATAAGTTAACAGTATATACAGTACCATGTTTGGACACACTTTCTCATTCAAAGAGTTTTCTGTATTTTCATGACTATGAAAATTGTAGATTCACACTGAAGGCATCAAAACTATGAATTAACACATGTGGAATTATATACTTAACAAAAAAGTGTGAAACAACTGAAAATATGTCTTATATTCTAGGTTCTTCAAAGTAGCCACCATTTGCTTTGATTACTGCTTTGCACACTCTTGATGAGCTTCAAGAGGTAGTCACCTGAATGGTATTCCAACAGTCTTGAAGTAGTTGCCAGAGATGCTTAGCACTTGTTGGCCCTTTTGTCTTCACTCTGCGGTCCAGCTCACCCCAAACCATCTTGATTGATTGGGTTCAGGTCTGGTGACTGTGGAGGCCAGGTCATCTGGCGTAGCACCCCATCACTCTCCTTCTTGGTCAAATAGCCCTTACACAGCCTGGAGGTGTGTTTGGGGTCATTGTCCTGTTGATAAATAAATGATGGTCTAACTAAACGCAAACCGGATGGAATAGCATGCCGCTGCAAGATTCTGTGGTAGCCATGCTGGTTCAGTATGCCTTCAATTTTGAATGAATCCCCAACAGTGTCACCAGCAAAGCACCCCCACACCATCACACCTCCTCCTCCATGCTTCACGGTGGGAACCAGGCATGTAGAGTCCATCCGTTCACCTTTTCTGTGTCGCACAAAGACACGGTGGTTGGAACCAAAGATCTCATATTTGGACTCATCAAACCAAAGCACAGATTTCCACTGGTCTAATGTCCATTCCTTGTGTTCTTTAGCCCAAACAAGTCTCTTCTGCTTGTTGCCTGTCCTTAGAAGTGGTTTCCTAGCAGCTATTTTACCATGAAGGCCTGCTGCACACAGTCTCCTCTTAACAGTTGTTGTAGAGATGTGTCTGCTGCTAGAACTCTGTGTGGCATTGACCTGGTCTCTAATCTGAGCTGCTGTTAACCTGCAATTTCTGAGGCTGGTGACTCGGATGAACTCCTCCGCAGCAGAGGTGACTCTTGGTCTTCCTTTCCTGGGGCGGTCCTCATGTGAGCCAGTTTCTTTGTAGCGCTTGATGGTTTTTGCAACTGTACTTGGGGACACTTTAAAAGTTTTACCAATTTTTTGGACTGACTGAACTTCATTTCTTAAAGTAATGATGGCCACTCGTTTTTCTTTACTTAGCTGCTTTTTTCTTGACATAATACAAATTCTAACAGTCTATTCAGTAGGAATATCAGCTGTGTATCCACCTGACTTCTGCCCAACACAACTCATGGTCCCAACCCCATTTATAAGGCAAGAAATCCCACTTATTAAACCTGACAGGGCACACCTGTGAAGTGAAAACCATTTCAGGTGACTACCTCTTGAAGCTCATCAAGAGAATGCCAAGAGTGTGCAAAGCAGTAATCAAAGCAAAAGGTGGCTACTTTGAAGAACCTAGAATATAAGACATATTTTCAGTTGTTTCACACTTTTTTGTTAAGTATATAATTCCACATGTGTTAATTCATAGTTTTGATGCCTTCAGGGTGAATCTACAATTTTCATAGTCATGAAAATACAGAAAACTCTATGAATGAGAAGGTGTGTCCAAACTTTTGGTCCGTACTGTACATGTATGCATTTGTAACCTGATGAAGGGGAATTGTTATCCCCGAAATGTGTCGTGTTCTGCATATTTTCAATAAAGTAAGATCTTTTTCAATATAAAGTTGGAAGTAGTCATTTGCGCTGTCCAGTGTCCTATAGCTGTAACTTTTTTTTTGTGTCACAACTGATATTTGTAGGCTGCCTTTGCCAGGTTGGCAAGGGCAGGGTGTAGGAGGAGCCATCAGTCATGGCATATTTTTAATTATTTATAGATGTCCCAATACTTGTGTATGTAGACTATGCCCATTCATCTTACAGTTAATATAGCTAATGTTATATCAGGTTATATCAGCATGACCTCATGACATCATATTGTAGCTGGCCCATTGGAATTTTTGCCCACTTCATTCATTCATTTAGAGAACCACTCCAGAACATCTGTCACAAGAACTACCTCCAGAAGTGCTGTAGTGGCTAATAGAAGCTAACTACATCTTAGTGAAAAAAGGATTTTATAGCTGTTTAGCCACTGTCCGGAGTGACACCATATCCCTCTGGGCAGTGGCTTTAATGAACAATATTTAATCCTACTGCGTAGATTTCAAACAAGAAGTAGATAAACCCTTATAAAAAGGTGTGCTATATAATATACAATATATATTTGTCTGATTAATGCATGTTACACATCCAGCTTTATTGGCATAGATAAAATGTATACATGTAAAAATAATTAACACCTATACTACTGACAAAACCTAAAACTCATGTAAATTTGCACATGCCAGATCTGTTTATGGTCTACAAAAGGAGAAACATACTCATAAAGAATTTCAATGTATGGTTTAAATTACTGTAGCTGCAAGTATTTAACTGAACTAAAAACAACCAGTAATTACATTTATAAGCAGTAAGATGTTTTCATTCCACAGACACTGCTGCTTGGTGTGCCAAAAATCTCATTTTCAGGTTTTTATTCCCTGTTCATTGGTATATATTTGAATTCCATGTCTTAACTTCAAAGGCTCTACATGTATTGGCTATAAAATGTGCCACTTGGCGGTAAAAAGGTGTTAGATGTGCTGCACTTTAAAGCAATTTCGGACCTTGAAGCTTTAATTATGCATTTTAATATGAAAATGATTGTTTTTGGGAGAGTTTTATTTTCCAATCTGTTACATTTAGAAAAGATTGGAAAATAAAACTCTCCCAAAAACAATCAATCATATATCTGTTATCTTCCCATGGAGCTGGTATATATCAATGACCTCCTTGGAAGTTTTTTCCTGTAGTTTTCAAATGTATGTTAGAAAGGCAGTTTATCATACATGTATCTTACATAGAAAACTACATAAACCGAATCTGTTACAATGAACATGCAGTATTATCTGCAACCACATTATAGATCAGGAGCAGGGAATTATAGTTTTTATTGTCTTGTGGGGGAAAAACAGTATAACCTGTACTTTATCGCTTTTTATTTCCTATTCATTCTCGGTTTAAAATAGTTGTCAGCTGATCGTTTAGGCAACATCTATTACTCCAGACTTTACTATAAGGTTTCATGCACAATATCCAATACCTTCTATGTGCATTCACATTTTTCTCACCCCCATCAATACAAAGGACTATTCTCATCTGCAACATGGACAAGAATAGGACATGTTCTATAATTTGAGGCTACTTGGATCTTCAAAAAATACAGATGTGTGAATGGCCCAATAGAAAGGAAAAGAAAAAAATCTGGATAGCACATGGATGAAAAATATGGTTGTGTGCATAAGACCAGTATGCACATGCTGCTCAGTTGAGCTGGCATGTTTTTTCATTGAAGAGAGAGGAATATGTCCCTGCCATCTCTTGTAGTAACAATCTAACATGACCAATCTATCTTTCCAACAATATCTGTCATTGGAGAAAAGTCAGACGATGACTATTTAAATTTATTTATTTAATGTATAGCCTTCTTTAGGGTACGGCCACAAGGTCAGATTTCTGCATGCAGTTTTGGAAGCCAAAATCAGGAGTGGATCATAAAAGGAGAAAAAGTACAAAAAACATATACAACATATTTTTTTTTTAATTCACTCCTTGTTTTAGCTTTAAAAACTGCACACAGAAACCTGACCACATGGTTGTACCCTTAGGAGTCCAGTCGGCTTTCCTACTAAGTGATTAACAGCTACAGTATTTCTGTATGTATAGTCAGTCACCACAGGAGGGGTTGTCCAGGTTCAGAGCTGAACCCGGACATATCCCATTCTTCAGCCAGGCAGCCCCTGAGATGAGTATCTCCATTGCACTGTGCTGGATAGCGCAGCACAAGGGCTTTTTCAGCAGATCCAGTGATGTTCCGGACTGCTAGTCAGAGGCTAGGGAGAGCATTGGGTGCAAGGAATAGGAGAGTATCAGAGCATTAAATGCTCCGATGCTCATCTCAAGGGGGCTGCCTAAGTGAAGAAGGGGATATGTCCGGGTTCAGCTAAGAACTCAAACAACCCCTTAAGCAACGAATAACTAAATGTATTACTGTGAAATCAAATTTACTGTCTGAGAGAGACTGTTATACATATACAGTAGATATTAACTGGGTATTCAAGAATAAATTACTTAAGAACCCTCCACGCAGTGCTATTACTTTAGATCCTTTCAAAAAATCATAAAAAAGGGGATTTAAGGGATTTTTATATACCTGATATCAGTCGTGTATAAACCACATTTGTATAGAAATGCTCAATGACTAATTTGTATGTTTATGCAGTGAGAAATGGCCCTATTACCACAGCACTTGTTCAATAGATGAGTTTTTATTGTCTACAACTGAGATGGTTTACAATGTGCACATACTGTATTTCTATTTCCAAGCATAGAAATGATTGGAACAACAATAACAAAATAATCAGAGTTGTATTGAAACAGCATGCTTTGGAGTCAGACTATATTAGAGAAAAGAAGCTCATGGTCTGTACTAGACCACTATTCTGGGAAAAGCTGGAAGGCACAAAATAGCTTTAAAAACCCATTCTGTCATTGCAGTGTTTAACTCTTCTAGTGAATCTGTCACTGTTTATACTAGAATAATGCAAATATAATAACTTAAAAGGATAACTTTAATGGTCCAGCTGCTGCAAGGATGTATATGTCTCTTATCATCACATATTATATGACTATATTCATTTTAAACATTTACCTTAATATAATCTCAAATCAGTAATATTTATATTTATTACACCCATTTCTTGTAGATATTGTACGGGTGTATTACAAGGAGATAATTGCTATGAGTATGTTTAACACAAAGCATTAAACATGTATATAAATATAATTAGTACCATATCTTTCTGATATACAGTGTTTAGGTTCTCAATTAAGTATTTGGTGTTTGATTCACACTATATGTGCACTACACAATACTCTCTACATGTTATTTTAATATTTTTAATTAAAAATTAGATTTTGGAAAAATAAAAAAGTACTAGCAGCTGTTCTGTCCGTTTCCTAAAGTATCTCTGTATATAATGTCATTTTACAATATTGTTGATTGGGCCCTGACAATAGAATCTTTTAGTCCTCCTCCTGGGTGGGCCCCTTCTGAGTTTGGGCCTCAAAGCAGCCGCTTCCCCTGCTTCCCCTATAGCTGCACTCCTGGCTCATAGTGCAGTGGCCGGGTTTCGGGTGGCCCCAATGCTACATTGGGTTCTCCGGACACTGTCGAGGTGTCACCACGTGTTGCTGTTCTCCGGAAGGGATGGTAAGGTGTGGTTCACCCCAATGGGAAATAAGTCCAGAGAGTTAGGGTCTGCAGTTAACCAGGGTGCTTCTTTACTGGAGGAATCCAGGTACAAATCAATACAAGCAAAGAATTGGGCTGGGTTCTCCAGTCGCCTCCCTGTCAGAAAAAGGGTTTAATTCTGAGGAAAGGCCTGAGCTAGCTGTCCTTCTCTCTCTCAGAAGGCTGGCATCCTGGTCAAGGGCCCATGGTGTGTAGCTTAGTAGTCTGGGTGGATCCTTGGTCACAGGGTTTCCAGACAAAAGCAAGTTTCCAGACATAACAACATTGCTAGGTCAGTCTGTCTGATTTTGGTGGTAAACAACGTCTGGCTTTTTCCCTCCAAAATGGGATCTTATTTAACCCCTTCAACCCCGGGCCTGTTTTCACCTTCCTGACCAGGCCATTTTTTGCAAATCTAACATGTGTCACTTTATGTGGTAATAATTTTGGAACGCTTTTACTTATCCAAGCCATTCTGAGATTGTTTTCTCGTCACATATTGTGCTTCACGACAGTAGTAAATTTGTGGCAAAATATTTCATTTTTATTTATAAAAAAATACCAAATTTACCAAAAATTTTGAAAAATTTCCAAATTTCCAAATTTCAATTTCTCTACTTTCAAAATATATAGTAATACCTGCAAAAATAGTTATTATTTTACATTCCCCATATGTCTTCTTTATGTTGGCATCATTTTATAAATGTCATTTTACTTTTTTGGGACGTTAGAAGGCTTAGAAGTTTAGAAGCCATTTTTCAAATTTTCAACAAAATTTCCAAAACCATTTTTTTAAGCACCAATTCAGATATAAAGTGATTTTGAGTGGCTTACGTAATGGAAACCATCCATAAATGACCCTATTTTAGAAACTACACCCCTCAAATTATAAAAAACTGCTGTTACAAACTTTGTTAACCCTTGAGGTGTTCCACAAGAATTAATGGAAAATGGAGGTGAAATTTCAAAATTTCACTTTTTTGGTAGATTATTCATGTTAATAATTTTTTTCTTGCAAAACAGCAAGGGTTAACAGCAAACTAAACCTCAATATACATTGCTCTGATTCTGCAGTTTACAGAAATACCCCATATGTGGTGGTAAACATCTCTATGGGTCTGTGGCAGTGGTCAGAAGGAAAGGAGCGCCATACGGATTTTGGAGGCAGATTTTGCTAGAATGGTTTTTAGGCACCATTTTGTAATTGAGAGACCCTGACGTACCCCTACAGTGGAAACCCTCAAAACGTGACCCCATTTTGGAAACTACACCCTTCAAAGAATATATTAAGGGGGGTACTGGTCACTTTGACCCCCTAAGTGTTTTATGGAATTTGGAAACACTTGGCTGTGAAAATGAAAAGTCTCATTTCTTCCAATAAAATATTTTCATTTTCACAAGAGGTAACAGGAGAAAAGCACCCCATAATTTGTTCCCCATTTTCTCCTGAATACGGCAACACCCCATATGTGGTGGTAAACTGCTGTGGGGGCACATGGCAGGACTCAGAACAGAAGGAGCGCCATATGGATTTTGCAGCACAGATTTTGATGGATTGGTTTGCGGGAGCCATTGATTTTTATTTTTTTGAGTTATTGTCTTATGTGGGGGCTCATTTTTTGTGGGATGAGGTGACGTTTTCATTGGTACCAATTTGGGGTACATAAGACTTTTTGATCGCCTGCTATTACACTTTTTGTGAGGTAAGGTGAAAAAAAAATGGCTGTTATGGCATAGTTTTTTTAAAATTTTTTTTACAGCATTCACCTGGGGGGCCATCTCATGTAATATTTTTATAGAGCAGGTTGTTATGGACGCGGCGATACCCAATATGTCAAACATTTTTATTTTTGGAAAGTATTACACAGATGCATTTTTGAACAGAATAAAATCTTTTTTTTGTTTTGCCATTTTCTAAGAGCCATATTTTTTTTTATTTTTTTGGCGATTGTCTCAGGTAGGGTCTACATTTCTGCGGGACAAGATGACGGTTTGATTGGTACCATTTTGGGATTTTTATAGAGCCGGTCAATACGGACGCGGCGATACCTAATATGTCTATTTTTATTTTTTTCACTATTTTTTACAATTTTTTTTAAATATTATTTTGTGAAAAGGACGCTTTTTTTTTTTGGAATTTGAAACTTTTTTTTTGTAAAACTTTCTTTTTTCACTTTTTTTCACTTTCTTTTTTTTTTTTTTTACACTTTTTTAACTTTTGGGGTCTGATCCCCTTTACAATGCATTACAATACTTCTGTATTGTAATGCATTGGCTGGAAGTGTATTACACACAGTAATACACTTCCAGCTTACTGCCTGTGAGATCCAGGGGGCTGGATCTCACAGGCTTCCGTAGATAGCAGCCGGATGCCTAAGGAAGGCATCCGGCTGCTATCTAAGCCATCGGGTCCCCATCACAGCAGCGCGGGGACCCGATGGATACCCCCTCCGACCGCCCGCATCGCATGTGCCGCGGTCAGCGATGACCGCGGCACATGAAGGGTTAATATGCCCGCATCGATGTTTTTTTTTGTACGCAGCAGGGGTCCGGCTACTGGGAACAGCCGGCCCCCCGCAGCTGATCAGGCGGGCGCAGCTCCTGCACCCGCCCGATCAGCGCACCGTAGTACTACGGCGCTGGTCGGAAAGTTACTTCCCGCGTACATGTACGGCGCTGGTCGGGACGGGGTTAAACTCTATGGCAGCTGTGGAAAATTACCAGTTTCCTATTCAAAATCCTAACAGTCTCTTAGTATTCATTAACCCTTTCCACAGAGCCATGTAAATACAGTGATAATGAATAGAGATGAGCGAGTAGTGTTCGATCGAGCTGGTATTCGATCGAATACTACGCTATTTGGCATACTCGATTTCGTTCGAGTATAACGGCGATGGCGCACTTAGAATTCGTTTCCCCTCCCACCTTCCCTGGCGCTCTTTTTCCACCAATCAACATGCAGGGGGGGTATGACAGGCACGCTGAGCACGCTGGCAGCGCGAAAACGGCGTCTACATGCATTGGCTGGAAAAACCATGTGACCTCGAATATTAAAAACTCAGCTCTTCCTGCTCGTACGCATATGCTGCGTGAACTTAGTCAGGGACAGAGGCTGGAGAAGGGACAGACAGATTTTAGCTGTTGGATAGGCAGGAGCGTGATTAAAAGCCCTTATCAGGGCTACTACAGTGGACTTCAGTGATAGCTTACTACAATATAGACTTTACAGAGAACGGCTGCTGTATTCAGGGATAGCTGCTGGAGTAGGGACAGAGAGAGGCATTAGTGGTGTATTAGGTGCTCTGCTACATACCAAACTATATTTGACACTACTGCTGTGTACCTTGAAAAATACAATATATAGGCCTTAACTGGCAACTGCACTGTGCGTTCTCTTGCAAAGTAATTTCTCATAACTGTTGTTCATACACACCGTCTGATCACTCAGTACACGGCTGTGTACCTTAAAAATACAATATATAGGCCTTAACTGGCAACTGCACTGTGCGTTCTCTTGCAAAGTAATTTCTCATAACTGTTGTTCATACACACCGTCTGATCACTCAGTACACGGCTGTGTACCTTGAAAAATACAATATATAGGCCTTAACTGGCAACTGCACTGTGCGTTCTCTTGCAAAGTAATTTCTCATAACTGTTGTTCATACACACCGTCTGATCACTCAGTACACGGCTGTGTACCTTGAAAAATACAATATATAGGCCTTAACTGGCAACTGCACTGTGCGTTCTCTTGCAAAGTAATTTCTCATAACTGTTGTTCATACACACCGTCTGATCACTGAGTACACGGCTGTGTACCTTGAAAAATACAATATATAGGCCTTAACTGGCAACTGTACTGTGCGTTCTCTTGCAAAGTAATTTCTCATAACTGTTGTTCATACACACCGTCTGATCACTCAGTACACGGCTGTGTACCTTGAAAAATACAATATATAGGCCTTAACTGGCAACTGCACTGTGCGTTCTCTTGCAAAGTAATTTCTCATAACTGTTGTTCATACACACCGTCTGATCACTGAGTACACGGCTGTGTACCTTGAAAAATACAATATATAGGCCTTAACTGGCAACTGCACTGTGCGTTCTCTTGCAAAGTAATTTCTCATAACTGTTGTTCATACACACCGTCTGATCACTGAGTACACGGCTGTGTACCTTGAAAAATACAATATATAGGCCTTAACTGGCAACTGCACTGTGCGTTCTCTTGCAAAGTAATTTCTCATAACTGTTGTTCATACACACCGTCTGATCACTCAGTACACGGCTGTGTACCTTGAAAAATACAATATATAGGCCTTAACTGGCAACTGTACTGTGCGTTCTCTTGCAAAGTAATTTCTCATAACTGTTGTTCATACACACCGTCTGATCACTGAGTACACGGCTGTGTACCTTGAAAAATACAATATATAGGCCTTAACTGGCAACTGTACTGTGCGTTCTCTTGCAAAGTAATTTCTCATAACTGTTGTTCATACACACCGTCTGATCACTCAGTACACGGCTGTGTACCTTGAAAAATACAATATATAGGCCTTAACTGGCAACTGTACTGTGCGTTCTCTTGCAAACTAATTTCACGGCTGTGAAGGCAAAATATTGTAAAAAAAAAAAAATGCGGCGGGGGGCTAGCGGAATAGGACGTGGACGAGGACGGGGGCGCGGAAATGCTGTTGGGGGCCTTGTTGAAGCCAGTGGGGATACAATGCGTGCTGGTGAGGGTCAGCCAGGATCCCGCTCATCCAGAATCCCTGCCTTTATGGGACAGTTAAGCAGGGGGCGGGTTACACCGCTGTTGAGGCCTGAGCAGGTTGAACAGGTGGTGCAAT
Organism: Rhinella marina; assembly: GCA_900303285.1. Lineage (NCBI taxonomy): Eukaryota > Metazoa > Chordata > Amphibia > Anura > Bufonidae > Rhinella > Rhinella marina. Next base: position 32,736 of record ONZH01005941.1, on the reverse strand, counting down.
GGATAGCCGATAGCGCTTCCACACAGTTGTCCACCAGCCAGTCATCCACACAGTCTCACTCTGACCCTCCTTCCTCCACACCTGGCCAACAGAGTCATCCCACCCTTGACCCCTCCCAGGAGCTCTTTTCGGGTCCTTTTTCAGATGTGCCGGAAGAATCCCAGGAGCTAGGAGAGGAATTTGTTTGTAGTGATGCCCAAACCCTTGAGTTTTCGCCATCTCCTGCTGATGTGGACCCTGAGCCAGCATCTGTTATCATGAGCGATGATGATGATGAGACGCAGTTGCCATCAAGGGAGGCTGTTGGAATGTCCAGTGGGCAGGAGGAGGAGCAGAGTGAGGAAGAGGAGGTGGTGGATGACGAAATGACCGACCCCACTTGGCCAGGGGTGATGTCCAGCGGGGAAAGCAGTGGAGAGGTGGTGGTCTGCGCAGCACTGAAAAAGGCAGCAAGAGGCAGAGGGATGTCCAGAGGCAGAGGGATGTCCACAGGCAGAGGGATGTCCACAGGCAGAGGGATGTCCAGAGGCAGAGGACAGTCCAGACAAAGTAGTGAGGCCACAGCCAGCACGGCCGAAGCTGTTCCCGGCAGCGGGCAGTCGCGCGAAGCTCCCCCATCGAGGCCTCGTACTTCTGTGGTGTGGAGATTTTTTAATGTTTGTGCGGATGACAAACTGAGCGCGGTTTGCACACTCTGCCACTCAAAACTGAGTAGGGGCTCTGAGAAGAGCAATCTGACCACCTCAGGCATGCGGCGTCACTTGGAAGTCAAGCACTGGGCTGAGTGGGAGAGAGCAAACGCAATACAAACTGCGCCCGGTCCTGCTGCCACTGCCTCTTCCCCTTTGTTGTGTGCTGCCACTGCGGTCCAGACCTCCAGCCAGGACACCTCCACATCTGCCTCTGCCTCGGCTACTTTGGGGCCTTCTCCTTCAGCCTCCCCTTCCCCCGCCTCTTCGCCTGCACCCTCACACTCCTCGTCCCAACAACTGTCCATCTCGCAGGCGTTCGACCGCAGGCGGAAGTACGCCTCGAGTCACCCCCAAGCCCAAGCCTTAAACTGCCACATCTCCAAACTGCTGGCCCTGGAGATGTTGCCGTTTAGGCTTGTGGAGACGCAGGCCTTCCGCGACCTGATGGCGGCTGCCGCACCTCGCTATTCCGTCCCCAGCCGCCACTACTTTTCCCGGAGTGCCGTCCCCGCCCTGCACCAGCACGTGTCGCGTAACATCAGGCGGGCCCTGAGGTACGCAGTCAGCGCAAAGGTCCACTTGACCACCGACTCATGGACAAGCGCTTGCGGCCAGGGACGCTACATCTCTTTGACGGCACACTGGGTGAATGTAGTGGAAGCGGGGACGGGGTCGCAAACAGAGACGGCCTACCTACCACCCCCGCCCAAGATTGCCAGCATGGGTTCTGATAAACCCCCCTCCTCCTCCTCCTCCTCCTCCTCCTCCTGTGCCTTAACATCTCCCTCAGCCGCTAGCTGGAAGCGTTGCAGCACTGGCGCGGGGAGACGTCAGCAGGCGGTGCTAAAGCTCATCAGCTTGGGCGACAGGAAGCACAGCGCCCCAGAGGTGAGGGACGCCATATTGCAGCAGACGGAGATGTGGCTGTCGCCGCTTCAGCTAGGACCAGGCATGGTCGTGTGCGATAACGGCCGTAACCTGGTGGCGGCTCTGGAGCTTGCCGAACTCAATCACGTACCATGCCTGGCCCACGTTTTTAATCTGGTAGTCCAAAAATTTCTGAAGACTTACCCCAACCTGGCAGAGCTACTGGTGAAAGTGCGGCGCTTGTGCGCTCACTTTCGGAAGTCAACTGTAGCTGCTGCTAGCTTAAAAAAACTCCAGCAACGCCTCCATTTGCCTGAACATCGGCTGTTGTGCGACCTGCCCACTCGCTGGAATTCCACCTATTCCATGTTGGCCAGGGTGTGTGAGCAGCAGAGAGCATTGATGGAGTACCAGATTATGAATCCACGCGTGCCTCCAACTCAGCTCCCTCAGTTTGCCAACCACGAGTGGCCATGGATGGCAGACATATGCGATGTACTGCGTATCTTTGAGGAGTCCACCAAGAAGGTCAGCAGCGAGGACGCTATAGTGAGCGTAACCATCCCGCTCCTAGGCGTCCTTAAAGAATCGCTCATCGCAATAAGGGAGAACGCATTGCACGCAGAGGAGACGGGGGTAGGAGGAGATGCAACGGAGCTACACAGTCAGACCACACTTTTGTCTGCTTCACGGTGGCAGTTGCAGGAGGAGGAGGATGAGGAGGAGGAGGACGACGTGGAGGTGGCTGTGGAAGAGGAGGAGGATGCTGGCGGCGAGGGTAGCAGTCAGGCTGTGTGCGTCCCATTGGTTCAGCGCGGATGGGGCGGAGAGGAGGCGGAAGAGGAAGAGGAGGAAATGGCAAGTGATCCTTCTGGTGGGGGCAGTGAGGTCATGCCTATTCAGAGTCTGGCACACATGGCTGACTTCATGCTGGGCTGCTTTTCCCGGGACACACGTGTTGTCCGGATAGTGGAGAACAAACTGTACTGGGTCTTCGCACTCCTGGACCCCCGGTATAAAGATAACGTCTCCTCTTTTATTCCGGTAGAGGAGAGGACGAATCGATTGCTGGAATACCAGAGGGAACTCGTGCAGAACATGATGGAGATTTTCCCACCCACCATCGCTGGCGGCAGAGAGGAGAGGGTCTCCCAGAGTCCCACAACATCCATCAGGCCCACAGCCACCAGGGGAACACTCTCCAAGGTGTGGGACACGTTCATGGCACCCCCTCGTGCAACTTCCATCACTGCGGGGCCCGCTATCAGCAGGAGGGACAAGTATCGGCGGATGTTGCGGGAGTACCTGGCAGACCGTAACCCTGTCCTCCCCGATCCCTCGGCGTCCTACACTTACTGGGTCTCCAAGTTGGACACGTGGCTGGAACTGTCCCTGTACGCCTTGGAGGTGCTTGCCTGCCCTGCCGCCAGCGTGCTATCAGAAAGGGTGTTCAGCGCAGCCGGGGGCATTATAACCGATAAGCGCAGCCGCCTGTCAACCGACAGTGCCGACAGGCTGACGCTAATCAAAATGAACAGCAAGTGGATTGACCCGGACTTTGCTTCTCCAACCGTGGAAAGCAGCCAAAAGTGAAGTGCCATCTGTATGAAGTGCCATTTCCTCCTCCACCTCCTCCTCCTCCTCCTCCTTAACCGCCGTAGAATTGCTCCGTAAATAAGAAAAATGTATATGTTTATGGCTCACCTCTTGGGCCTCCACAAAATGTTTAAGAGGTCTCACCTCTTGGGCCTCCTCATAATTTTTAACCGGTCTCACCTCTTGGGCCTCCTCATAATTTTTAACAGGTCTCACCTCTTGGGCCTCCACATAATTTTTAAGAGGTCTCACCTCTTGGGCCTCCACATAATTTTTAACAGGTCTCACCTCTTGGGCCTCCACAAAATGTTTAACAGGTCTCACCTCTTGGGCCTCCACAAAATGTTTAACAGGTCTCACCTCTTGGGCCTCCACAAAATGTTTAACAGGTCTCACCTCTTGGGCCTCCACAAAATGTTTAACAGGTCTCACCTCTTGGGCCTCCACAAAATGTTTAACAGGTCTCACCTCTTGGGCCTCCACATAATTTTTAACACGTCTCACCTCTTGGGCCTCCACAAAATGTTTAACAGGTCTCACCTATTGGGCCTCCACATAATTTTTAACGGGTCTCACCTCTTGGGCCTCCACAAAATGTTTAACAGGTCTCACCTCTTGGGCCTCCACATAATTTTTAACAGGTCTCACCTTTTGGGCCTCCACATAATTTTTAAGAGGTCTCACCTCTTGGGCCTCCACATAATTTTTAACAGGTCTCACCTCTTGGGCCTCCACAAAATGTTTAACAGGTCTCACCTCTTGGGCCTCCACAAAATGTTTAACAGGTCTCACCTCTTGGGCCTCCACATAATTTTTAACACGTCTCACCTCTTGGGCCTCCACAAAATGTTTAACAGGTCTCACCTATTGGGCCTCCACATAATTTTTAACGGGTCTCACCTCTTGGGCCTCCACAAAATGTTTAACAGGTCTCACCTCTTGGGCCTCCACATAATTTTTAACAGGTCTCACCTCTTGGGCCTCCACATAATTTTTAAGAGGTCTCACCTCTTGGGCCTCCACATAATTTTTAACAGGTCTCACCTCTTGGGCCTCCACAAAATGTTTAACAGGTCTCACCTCTTGGGCCTCCACAAAATGTTTAACAGGTCTCACCTCTTGGGCCTCCACAAAATGTTTAACAGGTCTCACCTCTTGGGCCTCCACAAAATGTTTAACAGGTCTCACCTCTTGGGCCTCCACATAATTTTTAACACGTCTCACCTCGTTGGCCTCCACAAAATGTTTAACAGGTCTCCACCTCTTGGGCCTCCACAAAATGTTTAACAGGTCTCACCTCTTGGGCCTCCACAAAATGTTTAACAGGTCTCACCTCTTGGGCCTCCACATAATTTTTAACGGGTCTCACCTCTTGGGCCTCCACAAAATGTTTAACAGGTCTCACCTCTTGGGCCTCCACAAAATGTTTAACACGTCTCACCTCTTGGCCTCCACATAATTTTTAACACGTCTCACCTCTTGGGCCTCCACAAAATGTTTAACAGGTCTCACCTATTGGGCCTCCACATAATTTTTAACGGGTCTCACCTCTTGGGCCTCCACAAAATGTTTAACAGGTCTCACCTCTTGGGCATCCACATAATTTGAAGAGGTCTCACCTCTTGGGCCTCCACATAATTTTGAAGAGGTCTCACCTCTTGGGCCTCCACATAATTTTAAGGTCTCACCTCTTGGGCCCCATAATTTTAAGAGGTCTCACCTCTTGGGCCTGTACAAAATGTTTAAGAGGTCTCACCTCTTGGGCCTCCACAAAATGTTTAAGCGGTCTCACCTCTTGGGCCTCCACATAATTTTTAAGAGGTCTCACCTCTTGGGCCTCCACATAATTTTGAAGAGGTCTCACCTTTTGGGGCTCCACAAAATGTTTAAGAGGTCTCACCTCTTTAGCCTCCACACAATTTTTAAGACGTCTCACCTCTTGGGCCTCCACAAAATTTTCCATGAGCCTCTGGCCAGCCCACGGCCTCTTCCTGCCTTTTGCGGTCCTATGCATCCCTCAACATCCCCACTGCTTTACCTGCTAGACATGACACTGGGCCAGGTCGGGTCACTGACATCTCAAGCGCCAACAATTTGGGCATTTTAAGGCTTCTGCATGTGTTTGAGTTGTTTTTACATTTTAAAGAAGACATGTCTGACCACATCTCACACACACACACACAATGACAATTAGGGGTGGGGTCTATTTGCTTTCCCCCTTGCCTATGCCATCTGTGGTTGTCATAGGCAACGTGATTTTAAGGGGTGCAGAATTTTATCTTCTTTTTTGTCTAGTTTGGCTTGGGGTCCATGGCAATGTAGAGGAAAGAAGGTTTCCTTGTATGGTCTCACTTTACAGAGAGGTTAGATTGTGTTTGGAGTGTATTGTTGAGAGGCTGTGATAGTGGCGTAATAGTGCGACTTGGGCGCGTTATATGCACCCAGACATGCTTCCCCTGCTGTCCCAGTTGCATTCCAGCAGTGTTGGCATCCTTTTCTGAGGTTCCAGGGTGGACTTGGTGACCTCCAAGTTGTCGAATTGAGATTTCCAAGTGGCGAGCATTTTTTTCCCATAGACTTTAATGGGATTCGATATCCGGTCGAATAGTCGAATTTCGCGGTCTATTCGAATCGAATTTCGAACTTTCGAATATTTCACTACTCGCTCATCTCTAATAATGAACATGGTACATATCACAACATATAACACGCAGTAACACAGTAATAAGCAGTATAAGTTAACCTTTTCAAGTGAAATAAACTAAGAAGTTTATAACTTTGCACAGGGGAAATAGAGAAATGTCCACAAATGTCCAAATGTCAAAGTACCCCCGCTACAGGGCACTACAATAGCATAACACAAACTAAAAGAAAATCAAATAACCATCAACATTGATCAAGTAAGATGTTTTTCTTTGTTGACTTCTTTTTCAGTTTCTGTGCTGTTTGTAAAGTGGAGATACATAGAAAAATTTTATTCACTACATTCTACAGATCAGGTGTGCAAATCAGTATTGTGCCATGTTTAGTGCAGAACTGGAGATGACAGGTGACATATATTCTCTCTTGGTGCTCTTTGTATCCCTGTGTTATGCAATGCCCTCAGGACCTGAACCAGACATAATACAGTGCATCAGATTAACTCAGAGTGCCCCGAAGGACAATTTCATTTCACTAGTGAACCCAGTGCAGGATTCAAGGGTGGTACACCCCCTCCCCTTCTGTCTGGCCAGTTTATAATAGTATACAGCAAAAAGGTATTTGAATAAAGTAGTAGACTAAGCTGTTCCATACACCTTAACCCTTTCCTGACATGTGATGAACACATATGTCACATGTTGTCAGGGAGTGTATCGTTGGTGTTGAAAGTTTAATAAAAAAGTTTATAAAAAAGTTTAATAAAATTTGCAAACACAAATATTAAAAGATCTCCCCCTTTTTATCCTACAAACAAAAAAAAATCCTGATTTCTCTGCTCTGTTTACCTGTTCACCACAGCAATTGCAGTGGTGAGCAGGTGTAATTACAAGTATGGCGTCCTCATTCACTTCTATGGGACGGCTCTGTTCAAGAGACTACTACAGAGCCATCCCATAGAAGTAAATGCTTGTAATTACACCTGCTCACCAATGCAAATGCTGTGGCGAGCAGGTAAACAAAGGAAAGAAGGAAGCTCTAGCATGAGCACTGCCTTCTCTTCAAACAGCTGACTGGTGGGGTGCAGGGAGTCGGAACCCCACCGATCTGATATTGATGACATATCCTGAGGATAGATCATCAACAGTAAAAAGCAGAAAAGCCTTTTTAATGTATGGTGGCACAGAAGCAGTTGTGGAGACTGTGACTGTTGTAGGGAGCAATGGGCAATGGTACAGAGGTTGGTACAGTATGTGCAGACACTTACAGTTGCTCTGTGGCTGTTAAAGGATGTTTTCCAAGATTTTTTTTTACTGATGACCTCTCCTCAGGAAAGGTCATCAGTATTTGATCGGTTGAGGTCTGACAATTATACAGTTGTTTCTGACTGGAAAAGTAACTTTTTCATTTGATTTTGCCAACTTGACAACAAAAAGATAAATTTCCACTCAGTTCTTGTCAATTCTTGTCATTTGTTGGAATGTGCTGTTCTCTGTGGGAGCACAGATTTGTGTATGTAATCACTAGAAAGAATTCTGAGGGAAACCCTTCCTAAACTGGGCTTCACCTGAGGGGAGGCCATACCCACTGAGCAAGTCACCTGACACAGTAATGCAGTCACATGTAGAGGGTATCAGCAATCAATTTTCTGTAAGCGAGTTAGTAGGCGAGTTACCTGAACCCAACATTTAGTGACTACCCAAGACAAAAGGTAGCTATGCCCTCCAGGAGCCATGATAAACATAAAGGGTTGCATTCCACCTGTGGGCAAAGACTGTTTACCCAAAGGGTTTATTCATACGGTTCTGTCATTTTGTGGTTGTTGATGTCATTTTCTTAAAAAAGGCCAAGGAATACACCATGCTTCTTCTTGATAAATACGCACTGACCTCATTAACACCACTAAAACATCAGAAAACAAAATGCTGAGTACGCCAACATTTCTTTATTTTACTATAGACTTTTAACATTTGATAGCTGCTTTTTCACCACTCCCCCTTACCCCCAAAAAATTAGAAAATGCTGAAAATTCTGTATCCAAAAACAATTTTAGAACAAGGGTGTAGAAAGAAGCAGCAGTCATGGCATGAGTTCCTGGTTGTGTGTCATAAGGTGGATGCAGTTTTATAGCTAACTTCCACTGTTTCATGTGATGATGAGCGCATTTCTTGAAATTTGATTCCGGTGCGAATAAAGTATGCCTGAATCGAATTGTCTTGAAAAGTTGAAAATGACATTCTGGGTTCTCCTAGGACTGTACACATTTCAAGCTCTTTAATGGCAAACCAGCATTGGTAATCTTATGGATAAACAAATGGCACATTTTTGTGGTCTGTATTTTTAAGGTGTTTCTTATGCTGTAATACTGACCTATTTCCTTCACTCTCCAGGTCAGTACGATTAAAGTGATACCACATTTATATCGTTTTTTTGTGTTTTAATACTGAAAAAATATATTTTTTACCTTGCATTGCCACATTATGACCCCCATAACCTTGTTATATTTCTCATTTGTGTGCGTATGACTTTTTATTCAATTTTTTGGGGAGAAGGAACTACAAAAAATGAATAGAGATGAGCGAGCATGCTCGTCCGAGCTTGGTGCTCGTTCGAGTATTACGGTACTCGTAAGTGCTCGCTGCTCGGACGAGTATCTCGCCATGCTCGAGGAAATGGCATCTCCCGCATTTTGAATTTTTGGCGCCTATAAACTCAGCCAATCACAAGCCAGGAGACTCTGCGGTACACCCAGCATCACGTGGGGCCCTTACATGTCGATAGCAGGGGTTGGCTGGCCTGATCAGGTAATCCTGGAATATACTAGTGACTGCTCGCGGTGCTCGGCTCAGATGCTGTCTGGATGTCGTTAGGGACAGAGCTGCTGTGTTTCAGGGAGAGTGTTAGGGCCTGGATTTAGTTCTCTGTTAGGCAGGAGTGATCTGAAAAGAACCCAACAGCCCTTCTAAGGGCTACAAGACATTTTTTTGTTTTTGTCTCCTGGCTGGGCTGGCTGGCACTAGTAGTGCAGCTATCGCCATATATAACACTTTTTTTTATTGTTTTAACTCAGTGATACAAATCCATTTCATACAGCAGTGTGGAACCATTCTGTGTGTCACAGTTCAAGTGTCCACTCACCACAAACCACAATCCGTATTTTCTGTCCAGGTGACCCATACTATATGTCACGTAATCAAATACAGCCTTTTGCTTTCACTGATACAGCTACATTACAAAAATCTCTGTGCGACATTTGTCTGGGTTGCAGTCAAAATAGCCACAGTCAGCAGGGGCTGAGTTTGCTCTCTGCTAGTTTCTGCACGTCACGTTAAAAAATATATATATATAAAAAAAAAATATTAAAAAAAAATATGTATAAAAAAATAGTTTTTTTGTTGTTTTATCTCAGTGATACAAATCCATTTCATACAGCAGTGTGGAACCATTCTGTGTGTCACAGTTCAGCTGTCCACTCACCACAAACCACAATCCGTATTTTCTGTCCAGGTGATCCATACTGTACGTCACGTAATCAAATACGGTCTTTTTCTTTCACTGATAGAGCTACATTACAAAAATCTCTGTGCGACATTTGTCTGGGTTGCAGTCAAAATAGCCACCATCAGCAGAGGCTGAGATTGCTCTCTGATAGTTTCTGCATGTCACGTTAAAAAAAAAATACAAAAAAAAATTAAAAAAAAAGTTTTTTTGTTGTTTTATCTCAGTGATACAAATCCATTTCATACAGCTGTGTGGAACCATTCTGTGTGTCACAGTTCAGCTGTCCAGAAACCACAAACCACAATCCGTATTTTCTGTCCAGGTGACACATTCTGTACGTCACTTAATTAAAAAAGGTCTTTTGCTGTCACTGATACATTACAAAAATCTCTGTGCGACATTTGTCTGGGTTGCACTTAAAGGGAACCTGTCATCTCCGAAACACCCCCTGAACTAGAGTAAGTGGTGTATAGTGTAAGTGATGCTGAATCCGAATATGTAATTTTTATCTTTATACTCACTTGCATTCTGATGTTGTGCTCCCACAAACCTGCAGTAAAATGCACTCACTGGACTCCAGTGCTCACTCACATAATGGAGAGGACTCAAAGAAGAGTCCAGTGAGTGCATTTTAGTGCAGGTTTGTGGGAGCACAGCGTCAGAATAGAAGCGAGTATGAAGATAAAACTTTCATAATCGGATTCAGCATCACTTACACTATACAACACTTACTCTAGTTCAGGGGGGGTTTCGGAGATGACAGGTTCCCTTTAAGCTGACCAAGTCTGCCTAATCTAATAGTTTCAGTGTAATTGCTCCATACTGCACGGTACGTAATAACATACGTAATTTTGCTCTAACTTATCCACCTATATATTTTCTTGTTCAGATTGAACAAGTTTGTGGGTTTCAGTACAGCAGGCCCATTTATTTTTTTTTTTATATAATACACTTATATACAGAAAATGTTGAACCCCAGGGCTAAGGGTCGAGGACGAGGGTGTGGGTGTGGGCATTCAATTACTGCAGGGGGCAGAGGCCGTGGTCCTGGGCAGGGTGAGACAGTACCTGCTGATGAGGGAGCAGGGGAACGCCGCAGAGCTACACTCCCTAGCTTCATGTCTCACTTACAGGGACACGTGCTAATGCGTCCAGTAATTTGTCCACCAGTCAGTCTTCCACGCAGTCCACCCACGTTACCCAAGGGAGCATGCCTCTGGCTCCTCCACCTCAACCTCCTTCCCCCCAGTCTGCCCCCTCCCAGGAAAATTTGGAATGCGATCCGGCATACTCTGAGGAACTGTTTTCTGGACCCTTCCCAGAGTCACAAACCACTTCTCAGGTTGCTGCTGACCTCTTTCCCGATGCCCAAGTTTTCCAACTGTCGCAGTCTGTGGGTGATGATGGTGATGACAATGTTGACTTAGTGGAAGAAGTGTGTAAAGAGGTGTCGGACGATGAGGAGACACGGTTGTCAGACAGTGGTGAAGTTGTTGTCAGGGCAGGAAGTCCGAGGGGGGAGCAGACTGAGGAATCGGAGGATGACGAGGTGACTGACCCAAGCTGGGTTGATAAGCCGAGTGAAGACAGTGCTTCTGAGGCGGAGGCGAGTGCTGCACCACAACAGGTTGTAAGAGGCAGTGGTGTGGCCAGAGGGAGAAGCAGGGCCAGAGCTGGTGCATCAGCAACAACTGTTTCACGTAGTGAAGCTCCCGTGGCGAGGCCTAGATGTTCGCAAGTCTGGAGGTTCTTTAAAGAAAGTGAGGATGACCGACGGACTGTGGTGTGCAACCTATGCCACAGCAGGATCAGCAGCGGTGCCACCACTACTAGCCTAACCACCACCAGCATGCGCAGGCATATGAGTGCTAAACACCCCACTCAATGGAACCAAGGCCATTCACCTCCTGCAGGTCACACCACTGCTCCTTCCCCTGTGTCACTCGCTGCCTCTGCTAGTCAACCCCCTGCCCAGGACCCCGGCACAGGCGCCTCCCGCCTGAAAACCACACCTTCACCTCCACGATCCTCCACAGCGTCCACCAATGTGTCCCAGCGCAGCGTTCAGCTGTCTTTACAGCAGACGCTGGAGCGCAAAAGGAAATACAGTTCCACCCACCCACATGCCCAAGCCCTCAACGTCCACATCTCCAAATTGCTGAGCCTGGAGATGCTGCCATATAGGCTGGTAGAGACAGAGGCCTTTCGCAATCTCATGGCGGTGGCTGCCCCTCGGTATTCGGTCCCCAGCTGCCACTATTTTTCCCGATGTGCCGTCCCATCCCTACACCAGCATTTGTCACAGAACATCATCCATGCCCTGACCAACGCTGTTTCTGAGAAGGTCCACCTAACCACGGACACGTGGACAAGTGCTGCCGGGCAGGGACACTATATCTCACTGATGGCACATTGGGTTAACTTGGTGGAGGCTGGGACCGAGAATGACCCTGGGGCCGCTCATGTACTGCCCACACCGAGGATTGCGGGGCCTACCTCGGTCACGGTCTCTCAGACGTACTATGCCTCCTCCGACGACCCCTCCTCCTCCTCCACCTCCTCCTCCACCTCCTCCTCCGACCCCTCCTCCTCCTCCACCTCCTCCTCCACCTCCTCCTCCGAATTACCATCCGTGGGCACGGCGCCTTCAGTCGGTAGCTCTAGGTGCAGCAGGCGGTGCTCAAACTGCTGAGCTTAGGTGACAAAAGGCACACCGCCCAAGAGCTGTTACAGGGCATCACGGCGCAGACCGATCTGTGGCTGGCACCGCTGAACCTCAAGCCAGGCATGGTTGTGTTTGACAACGGGCGTAACCTGGTGGCGGTTCTGTAACTCGGCAGACTGACACATGTGCCATGCCTGGCCCACGTGTTCAATCTAATAGTTCAGCGGTTCCTCAAGACATACCCCAATCTGTCTGATTTGCTCACCAAGGTGCGCCGCATCTGTGCGCATTTCCGCAAGTCGACCACAGATGCTGCCACTCTCAGGGCAGCGCAGCGCCGCCTACAACTGCCCACTCACCGACTGTTGTGCGACGTGCCCACGAGATGGAATTCGACATTAAACATGTTATCCAGAGTTTACCAGCAGCGCAGAGCGATTGTAGACTGCCAGATGTCAACTTCCACCAGAACTGGTAGTCAGGTCACTCAGATTCCTGAAGTCTACAATGAGGAGTGGACGTGGATGTCTGATATCTGCCAGGTGTTGAGCAACTTTGAGGAGTCAACACAGATGGTCAGCGGCAATGCCGCCATTATCAGCCTCACCATCCCGCTGCTTTGCCTGTTGAAAAACTCACTGCTCAGCATCAAGTCGGATGCTTTGCGCTTGTCACAAGAGACGGTGGCGGAAGATACGTCGCTTGATAGCCAGAGCACCCTCCAGTCTGTTTCTCAGCGCGTATCAGAGGAGGGGGATGAGGATGAGGAGGAAGAGGAGGAGAATGTCGGCGAGACAGAAGAGGGTACCAGTGCTCAGTCCTTAACTCTTGAGCGTGTATGGGCTGAAGAGGAGGACTTGGAGGAGGAGGAGGAGGAAATGGTGAGTCAGGCCAGTGAGGAGAGGGAATTCTTGCGTGTTGGGACTCTGGCGCACATGGCAGACTTCATGTTAGGCTGCCTATCCCGTGACCCTCGCGTTAGAAGAATTTTTTCAAACACCGATTACTGGGTGTTCACTCTCCTGGACCCACGGTACAAGCAGAACCTTTCCACTCTCATCCCTGTAGAGGAAAGGAGTATGAGAGTGAATCAATATCAACAGGCCCTGGTGCACAAGCTGAAACAATCCTTCCCATCTGAAGCCGCTAGCGGCAGAGGGCATGGTTCTGTGGGCCAAGTAGCGGGGGAGAGGAGGCGAGCAGGCAGCTTGTCCAGCACTGGCAGGGGAACGCTCTCCAAGGCCTTTGCCAGTTTTATGTCACCCCAGCAAGACACTGTCACCTGTCCCCAGTCTAGGCAGAGTAGGGGGGAGCTGTACAGAAAGATGGTGAGGGAGTACCTAGCTTACCATACCAACGTCCGTAGCGATCACTCTGCTCCATACAACTACTGGGTTTCAAAGCTGGACACGTGGCCTGAACTGGCGCTGTACGCCTTGGAGGTGCTGGCCTGCCCTGCTGCTAGCGTGCTGTCAGAGCGGGTATTCAGTGCAGCTGGTGGCGTCACCGATAAGCGTACACGCCTGCCAACTGACATTGCTGACAGGCTGACGCTTATTAAAATGAACAAAGCCTGGATTTCACCGGAATTCAAATCTCCTCCGGGGGAAAGCAGCTAAAGAGTAACATTAATTATGTATCCTATGCCTCTTCTCTACTCCTCCTACTACTCCTTCTCGTCTTTGCCTAACGCTGACCCAAAAAACGCAATTTTTAGAGGTCCAACTGGCACTCTTTTACCACAATTTTTCCGGAGGTCCACCTACAGGCCCTCTCTCTAAACAATTTTTCCGGAGGTCCACCTACAGGCCCTCTCTCCAAACAATTTTTCCGGAGGTCCACCTACAGGCCCTCTCTCTGAACAATTTTTCTGGAGTTCCACCTACAGGCCCTCTCTAAACAATTTTTCCGGAGGTCCACCTACAGGCCCTCTCTCTGAACAATTTTTCCGGAGGTCCACCTACAGGCCCTCTCTCCAAACAATTTTTCCGGAGGTCCACCTACAGGTCCTCTCTCTAAACAATTTTTCCGGAGGTCCACCTACAGGCCCTCTCTCTAAACAATTTTTCCGCAGGGCCCCCTACAGGCCCTCTCTCTAAACAATTTTTCCGGAGGTCCACCTACAGGCCCTCTCTCTAAACAATTTTTCCGGAGGGCCCCCTACAGGTCCTCTCTCCAAACAATTTTTCTGGAGGTCCACCTACAGGCCCTCTCTCTAAACATTTTTTCCGGAGGGCCCCCTACAGGCCCTCTCTCCAAACAATTTTTCCAGAGGTCCACCTACAGGCCCTCTCTCTAAACAATTTTTCCGCAGGGCCCCCTACAGGCCCTCTCTCTAAACAATTTTTCCGGAGGTCCACCTACAGGCCCTCTCTCTAAACAATTTTTCCGGAGGGCCCCCTACAGGTCCTCTCTCCAAACAATTTTTCTGGAGGTCCACCTACAGGCCCTCTCTCTAAACATTTTTTCCGGAGGGACCCCTACAGGCCCTCTCTCCAAACAATTTTTCCGTAGTGTCAACTACAGACAGTGTAAAACAATGTTTCAGGAGCGTCAAACAGACAGTCCAAAACAATTTTTCAGGAGGCGCAAGTATCATTGCAAGTAACATTTAAAAAAATTTTTTTTGCTGAGGGTCGACTTTATGTGCTCCAAAAAGAAAAAATTTTTTGGAGGGTCAACAAAAGCCATTTCACTGCATTCTCAGTCGGACAAAGTCATTGGTGGTGTAACCGCCATGCTGTGTCAGGCTAAATTTTTGGGTGCTTCACCAGCTACCGCATACTAACTCAGTCACCGCCGCCATACAGGGCCACGAAAAAAGGTTTATGTGGTTCGCCTGCTACCGCAGTGTCACTCGCTCGCTCTGTTGTCACCACCATAGTGGTTTGCACTATAGCAGCCCAAGTCTGCACATTCCCCTTTTTATCTCCAAGTGATCTATACTGCACGTCACGTAAAAAAATAGGTTCTTTTGCTCTCAGTGATACAAATCCATTTCATAAAATCCTTTCTTTCTCTTTAACTGATCTATACTGAAAGTCACTTTTAAAAATACGTCTTTTTCCTCTCTTTCTCTCTCTCCAAACTATTTTTCCGGATAGGTGCCGTAAAACGGTATTAAACTGAGAAGAATGCATACAACACATACCCCACTTGACAAATTTCAGAGTTGACAACCGTACTGGTTGATGCTAAATTTTTAAGTTGGGGTCCTGCGTCATCATTCGAACTCCATCCAGCTGTTGTCACCACCACACACGCTAGCCAAGGGGGCACTCCTCTGGCTCTTCCAGCTCAACCTCCTTCCCCCCAGCCTGCCCCCCACCTACAGGCCCTCTCTCCAAACAATTCCCCGGATAGGGGGCGTATTAGATATTATACTGATTTTTTTTTGGTTCTTCTTTTAATTGGCTCCTGACCTGTGATAGGCAGAGCATGGACACGTCCCCTTAGCTGCAGTAGAAAAGACACTCCCCTGGCCAGAGCAAGCTCTTTTTCCTTTTCCGTGTTCGAAAAATCCATGAAATATATGGTCCCAAGATAGGGGACGTATACGATTTTAAACTGAGAAGAATCGATACCACACATGCCCCACTAGTTCAAGCTCAATGTTGACAGCCGTACCAGTTGATGCCAAATTTTTAAGTGGGGGTTCCACCACTACCAGCCTAACCACCATAAGCATGCGCAGGTATACGAGTGCTAAACACTATGGAACCAAGGCCGTCCGTTCCCCTCATGCGGGTCCCACCACTGCTCCTTCCCCTGTGTCACTCGCTGCCTCTGCGAGTCAACCCCCAGCCCAGGACCCCGGCACGAGCGCCTCTCGCCGGAAAACCACCCCTTCGCCTCCATGATCCTCCACACTGTCCACCAATGTGTCCCTGCGCAACGTTCAGCTGTCATTACAGCAGACGTTGGAGCACAAGCAGAAAAAAAGTTCAGCCCACCTACATGCACAAGCCCTCAACGTCCACATACAGGGCCAAGCTAAATTTTTTATGTGCTCTACCTGCTACCGTCGTGTAGCTCAGTCACTCTGACCGAGTCTGACCCTGGGGCCGCTGATGTACTGCCCACTTGGAGGATTGTGGGGCCTACCTCGTTCACGGTTTCTCAGACTTACTATGCCTCTTCCTCCAACCCCCCCTCCTCCTCCTTCGAATTACCATCCGTGCTTCACCTCCTGCTACCTCAGTCTAACTCGGTCACTCTGTTGTCACCGCCATGCTGTGTCAGGCTAAATTTTTGGGTGGCTCACCTGCTACCTCATCTAACTTGGTCACTTGTTGGTGTCACCGCCATGCTGTGTCAGGCTTATGCCTGCATCGTGTGGCTGGGGATAGGAGAGCAGTGCCAGCATGGGCATGGGTGATGGACCTTTGTTGCACCTAGTTGGGTGCTTTCCTAACATGTGATGGGCATGTGCCTCGCCTTTCTTGGTCTGGGTGAGCACAATTGCCATGAGGGTAACCACCAGGCCGTTGCAGGAGAATTTGGGGTAATGGTGGGATTAGGCAGCCTCAGAGGCATCCATGCATGCTGCCCCTGCTGTTTCCTGTCCATTTCCGTGGTGTTTCCATCATTTTTTGAGGTTTCCAGGTTTTCACCCAGCCTTCCCTAGTCAGAGCTTTGGTCCCCTGCAAAAAATGCTTGAGTCTCCCATTGACTTCAATGGGGTTCGTTACTCGAAACGAGCACACGAGCATCTGGAAAAGTTTGTCTCGAATAACGAGCACCAGAGCATTTTAACTTTTTCCCCCATTGCAGCCAATTGGATAAATATGCTTGTATTTCAATAGATCCCATTATCGGATGTCTCGGTGCATATTATCTTAATTTTTTATTGTTTTTTTTTAAATTTTTACTATGGGGAAAGGTACATGCTTTGAATGTATATATTTTGTTAATATTTTTTAAAACTTTTTCTAACTTTTTTAAGCCCTTCTATGGTACTTGGTCATGCAATCCTTAGATTGTGTCTCTCATATACTACTGTGATTTAATACAGTAGTATATGGTAAATTCAGTATATTCTAATGCAGTACTGTCACCTGCAGACCTACACTGAAATTTACTTATCACCACCAGAGAATGGCTTCCCTGACCCCAGTGCGTGGAAGCCGATCAGGCGACTGAAGTGCAGCACTCCCGGCGAAAGCCGACTCAGATGCCATGGTCACGATTAAGCATGGCATCTGAGGGGTTAAATGTCTGACCGAGAGCTAAGGTGCCAGCTCCACTCTGTTAAAGGAGTTGTCCAAGTTATTTTTTTGTCAGTTGTAATCAAATATAACAGCTTTTCCAGCACTTTGTGCTTCTAAACCTGCTGGTTTCTCAGATTTCACTCAGGGTCACATGACGTGTGATGTCAGCTTTCCTCCCTGCTCTTCTCATATTCGTGCACAAACAGATAAGAATCTGTACACGAGACGTCACTATGCTGGCCATGCCCCCCTGCTCTGCCGGCTCCTGCTCTCTGCTCTCTCCCTGGATTCTTTCAGATAAAACATTAACCCCTTCAGCCAGAACACACACAAGGCTCAAGGCTTTACAACAGTAGCTACAGGCAATGAAGAGACATAGGATCTCCCCTCCTCATCCTATAGACATAGAGCTGACACTGGAGGAGATCTGCAGAGTATTGCACAAGAAAGTTAGGGGGAAGTTCCTTTGTGCATCAGTAATGTCATTGTACAGCTGGGACTTGTAGTTCTACACATACAACATGCTGCTGAGTATACTAGCAGGCAGACATTTCACTCAGGGCAGACTGATTCACTCCCTTTGCAGAGCAGGGGGAGAGGGGGGTAGGAGCAGAGATTAGTGTTATTGCAGGTAAACAAAGGACCAGAAGAGAACCAGGGAAATAAGGAAATATAGATTTTTTTTGCCTAAAACTCGCTTAACTTAGTTATATATTGCTGCCCATCAGATTTACAGTACTATATATATTTTTTTCATAACTCGGACAACCCCTTTAAACATTGAAGAGGATGCAGCACTGCACCCACTTCAAACAGATGATTTGTGGGGTGGGGGGGGAGTATTTTGTACAGGAAACTAGTACAGTCTATCATTTTATAACCTTCGATGATCTGCTATAGGTAAAATATTGATTTTATTTAAACTCTATTTATACAATATTTTAATTTTTTCTCCATCCTATCCCATACATATTATACACCACGACTTAACTATTTGCTAAGTTCATCATCAGTTAATTTATAGCTTGCAGGTGGCTAAAGGAAGCAAGCCAGCTGGAATTTCCATCTTATAAATCCATAAATCATCATGCAAAGTACAAGATTCTGAATGAAAATAACTGGCATTCTTCTTCAGCGTTATGGATCCATGGTCTTATGCTATTATGGTCTTTTTTCCAGGTGTTGGCAGTTAATACATCTCTGGGTAATGATCACACAGGTGTTGGATTTGTTCAACTACAAATATTAGTTTATGGCCTTATTTCACTGCTACTTTATATAACTTTATATCATTTATAATGAAGATGAACATGCTAAAACTACCGGTGGGTGTGATGTTTTGTTTGTGCAAGATTACCTGCATTATAACATGACGGAGTCTATTTCAGAGAAAACAGGCACAAAGCAAATGTGGTGCCCATAATAACAAAAAAGAGTCAAAAGGTGAACTTAAAAAATGCGGGTCTCAGTTTAAACTCTATTGGGGGGTAACTTGTGTGAAGGTTTTATAAGTGATGATGTCCTGGGGTATTTCAATGAAAATGAGTGCATACCAGTGTATTAGCATGAGGGATTGGTCCTTTCAAAGTAATGTGATCACCTTCTATGAGGAGATTAGTTCTAGACTGGACCGGGGGTGAGTCAGAGCATGTCATATGTCTTCATTTTTCCAAAGTATTTGATACTGTACTGAATAAAAGTTTAGTATATAAAATGAGAATCCTTGGACTGCTTGGATTTAAATCCTATTCTTAATGTTCTAAAAATAATTTTTAGAAAACATTTTAATTTTTTTACTCTTCCATGCAAAAGTTTTATTTTTTTAATGTTCTGTGTGAAACAGGAACCCAAACAAGTGCTATGTATGGGAGTATGGATTCCCCTGTGGCCGCACAGAGCCCTGTATAGACTGGAGTATCGCTTCTACTGCCCTTACCAGTACTAAAGCCTGGCATACATGGACACAAGCAGGAGAGCGATGTCTTATGTAAGCTGCTGTCCTGTGCTCAAACCATTCAGCTCTGCTAATAGCCTGCCTACCACATGAGAGTTGTTCTAATTGCCAAATTTAGAGTTTAGATATAATTTTTTTCCTAAAATAAGGCTATTAGCTTCTACTGCTAGGGTCTTTTAGCCTTCCTTTGGAACACCTTTGCAGGATAATAAGCTGAACTGGATGGACATAGGTCTTTTTTTCAGACTTACAGACTACAGTACATTACTATGTTACCTTTAGGACTTTGTGTAAAGGTCAGTAGGTCAGTAACTGGTTGTTAAGTATTCAGCAGGTTTAGATCAATGGACAAGTGTTAAAATTATATACCTGGAGGCACAGTTGTGATAACGACATACTTTATACTAGTTGTGTGACCTTCAACTACTTAATCTCAATCATCTTCTTTATCAGTATGCAAAGGTTAATTACCAAGGTTTATGTACAAAGAACAACAACCTAAGGCTGACCAGGGAAAGGTCAGAACAAAAATGAAATCCTTCGGCAATCTTGGACAGGTCATGCCTTGAGCAGTTGCAATTTTTATGTTGCAAAGACACTTATTTATGGACATGGAATGGATCCTAGTCTTAGCCTGCCATACAAAGGATGGATAATCAAGACCTAGCATTATTATTTGTGTAGTAGCTACACTGAAAGTCTTCATTTGTTTATTAAAGGGGTTCTCCGGAAATTATTAAAATAAAAATACTTATATATTACTTTATTATAAATATATTCCCAAATACCTTTCATTAGTTATAATGGCTCGTTTTGTCTGGGGAGCAATCATTAGGAGAAACAAAATGGCCGCTGTCCTATTAGTACACACAGAACCTGTCCTAATCACATAGCAGAACAAGTTACTTCACAGCACTCAGGTAAAGAGCTGCCTCATCCTCCTCTCTGAAACCTATAGTTTCATTCTAGATAGCTGCTGATACAAATATTTTTTGCTGGTGGATTACACCCTGGATCGACAAGCAGTCAGAAGAGCATGTGTCCTATCTCAAGAAACAGAGTCAGCTCGTGCTTACTTATGATGTGTTTATAAGCCAAACTGGCTTCTTCATCAGGTGTAACATAAGGATGAAAATATTGTTTTTAAAGCTTCTTATTTATCTAATAAAATGTAGCTTATTAACTGCAAATTTTGCGTTGCAGGGGTTATCCAACTTCTAAAGAATGTAAAAACTGCCACAAATGTCCTCATAGTCTTTATTTGCAAGCAATCACCATTTGACCACTGCAGCCAATCATCGACAATAGTGGCCACATGCCATACTACTGCTATCATGGGATAGCACTGAGTGGTTATGCCATTAAAGTAAAGGAGTATTGCTGCAAAGTAAAGAAGAAGAGGAGAAAACAATACTGTTTGGCATTTTTTTAACATACATATATATCACTGGGAGCAAGAGTGTCTATAGCCACTGCAGCCCTTTACTATCTTAGGGCTCATGCATATTTTTTTCCCACATCCATTCCATTTTTGGTGGCATGTATGCAGAACCATTCACTGCAATGGGGCCACAAAAATGGAAATGATGCAGTGTGCATTCCATTTCCGTAAGTCCTCATGGTCATTCCGACAAAAAATAGAACATGTCCTATGAATGTCCACATTATGGACAAGGATAGGACTGTTCTATTAGGGACCAGCCATTCCATTCCGCATAATGCAAAATGCACACGGCTGGTATCCGTGTTTTGCTGATCCGCAATTTGCGAACCGCAAGACATCAAGCAGTCGAGTGCATGAGCCCTTAAAGAGGTTCTCTGAGAATTATTTAAAATGGCCTGTCCTAGAATGTGAGCAGGACTGACTGCTTCCACTTGCAGAGATTCCTGTGGGGGTGAGCGGTTGGCGCCTCAATACACACTTAGCTCCAGCACTTGCATATACTACATATTGATGACCATGATGGCATATTACAGGTAGGATCACATCATTACTCTATTGTAGACAGCTGGAGGTGACCAGTCCTGCTCACACTCTAGGACAGATTACTGGTGGCCATTTTAAATCATTTAAAGAGGACCCCTTTAAGGAATACGAATTCATAAATATTTTTCTAAAAACTAAACTAGCTAAAGCCATAGCTCTGTTGAGGCTGTCATGGCTTTGGTAACATTTACAACAGCGAAAAAGATTTACTGCTACCAAGGTGGATGTGAAAATCCCATGACATAATAATGCTTCATTAGATCAGTCAGGAAAAAATATGAGTGGAAATTGAATTATGTAAAAATGATGGAATACAGCTTTTTTAACCTAAACAATTTCCTCATTTATGTTTATTTTATACCCTTGCTGCTTAGATTTTCCTACATAAATTGTACATGAGAAAGATATATTTCTCTCATAAAACATACAGTGCTTGCTTTAGAGATCTCTGCTGATCTTTAGTGACAACATACATTAGGCGACCACGACCAAAGCTAAATTGCAAATTCTGATAACATGTTTTAATAACTTCATGTATCTCAATACACATTGTTTCATCTTTAATATAGTCTTTTTTCTTCATTACACCCTACAAATACAACTCAACTGTGGCTAGTATGATACACTGAACCTATTCTTTTATACTTAAAACATACTAAATGTGTCTCGGTGTCCTGGAGGTAAACGGTAAATAAAGTATCTATTCACTTCACAGTTTATTTATTGTGTATAGTATATATTTTTTGTCAGCAAATACTATTGTAGTTTATTTGCCTTTTACTAAATTGCAATCACATTCCTTGGAACACATATAGTACTGTAAGAGCTGGGATTGTTAAGGGGTCACAGTAGAAGAGGCTAGAGATGGGAATACAGTTACAGCAGGCAGCCAACTCATATTCAACTTGCACTCTTCACTGGCCATTGCTGCACCAGCTCGGCTCCTAACAGGCTGGGCCAAATTTCACTTCTCTGTGTTACTGCTGCTCTGTCCTAATAGTCAAGCGCACCCAGAACTTTCTACTTTTGTCGGAACAGGTATCCATATATAACCTCCTCCTGAACTTCCCCAAGGTGGGTAAAATCATCACCTGACCACACTGGAGAGCTGGAGCAGTGGTCTCTCCCTTCCCCTAATCACAGATTTAACTCTAACCCCTCCCATGGCTGTACCGATCCATCCCACACAGGGGTGGACATACCACCTGTGCAGCCGATTTAGCTGCACAGGGGCCCATTAGTACTAGTGAGCGCGTCCATTGTAGGAGTGCTCAATAGTCTACAGGAGGCCCAGGGGTGAAGTGCTGTGAGCACTGTACTCATCCCTCCTCACTGGTCTCCTCTGGCCTGCGCTGCTGTCCTGACTTTGTACAGCACACACTATGACCAGAGTCTGTACAAAGTCAGGTGACTGTGCAATGTGGGCTGGAGAAGACCAGCAGAGCAGGGACTGCAGGACTCCCAGGACATGGAGAGCAGCCGTGGAGCAGGAGAGATAAGTATATTTATTTATATGGTGGGGTCTGAGCATCTTATATGGGGGGTCTGAGCAACTGATATGGGGGTCTGAGCATATGGGTCTGATATTCTCATATGGGGGCCTGAATGAGCATCTGATTTCAGAGGGGCCTGAGAACAATGGATCCTGAGCTTCTCATATGGGGGCCTGAATGAGCATCTGATATAGAGGTCTGTCTGAGCATATGGGGGCCTGAGATTCTCATATGGGGGCCACAGGGACCCTCTGCTGTGTCTGCCCCTAATCCCTAAGCTATAACAACAAACAATGCATTTAACAGTTTGCCGCTCAATGGTGGAAGAAGGGCTCCCTCTGTCTGCTGATCCCCTATCCCCTGTGGGGAAATCGCAGAATGTCACTTGGTTATCATGGCAGACTAAAGTCTTGTGAAGGCTCCCAGGCCTGTCATTGTAATCATCCTGTCAAGACTAAAAAGAAAAGTAAAAAAGAGTAAAAATTGTTGTTAAAGGAACAAAAAACGTTTTAAAACATTAAGCCAATCCCCCTTTCTCAATTTTACATATAAAAGTAAACAATAAAAACATGCGTAATTGGTATAGATGTGCTCAAAGATGTCCAGACTATTAATATATATAAGTATTCATCCTGCACTGAGCACTGTAACAGAAAAAAATCAAATTTCCCAAATTTGGTAAAAAAAAGTTATAAAATTATATAGACAACACTCCAGCTGGGTTCAATTCACACCTTATGTAAACAAGTCTAAATCGCAAGGGACTGCGCTGCTTTTACTTAGAGGAAATTGCACTCTCTCCAGGTCAGAATAGATATATTTGGCACAGCTCAAACACCAGTTCTGGCAAGGTTATTTCTTCCTCTTGACCACAACAGCCTGTGTAATAATCAAGAAGGAACACCGATAGTGAAGTACCTTCAGCCAAGTGGTATAATCAGCTATTTATTATACTCACAAAAGTAAAAGTGTATAAAACATATTGATAGTAAGAACATCCGTCCAGGCAAACGTCTCTCCCGCGTGTTCAACCCGACCCGGGTTTCGCCTTCGCTTCAGGGGTTCCTGACGAAGCGAAGGCGAAACCCGGGTCGGGTTGAACACGCGGGAGAGACGTTTGCCCGGACGGATGTTCTTACTATCGATATGTTTTTTTACACTTTTACTTTTGTGAGTATAATAAATAGCTGATTATACTACTTGGCTGAAGGTATTTCACTATTGGTGTTCCTTCTTGATTATTACACAGGCTGTTGTGTTTGAGAGGAAGAAATAACCTTGCCAGAACTGGCGTTTGAGTTTTGCCAAATATATCTATTCTGACCTGGAGAAAGTGCAATTTCCTCTAAGTAAAAGCAGCGCGGTCCCTTGTGATTTAGACTGGTAAAAAAAGTTGGCAAAAAGAACTAAAGCGAAAAACAAGCCCCCTCAAAGCTCTGTAGATATAAATATGAAAAAGTTATGGGTGACAAAAATAATTTTTTTTTCAAAATTAGTTTATTTTTTGTTAAAAGTAGTAAAGCATAAGAAAAAGTGTACAAATTTGGAATCTGTGTAATCACACTGATCTGCACGATAAGGACAGCATTTACTGTAATTTTTAGTGCATAGTATATGCTGTAAGAACAAAACTCAAAAAGCAATGGTGAAATTACTGTATTTTTCAGACTGTAAGATGCAATCCCCCCCTCCCAAATGGGGGAAAAGTGGCAGTGCATCTTATAGTCTGAATGCTAATGACCGCTTAAATTATGGAAGCCATCATTACCAAGTGGGAAGCACAGGGAGGTGAGGACAGCACTGGCTGTTCTCACCTCCCCTGGTCTTCTTCCGGGTCCAGCCGTGGTGTTCTGACTGCTCACAGTGGCAGGATGTAATGAACGTAGACGTGTCAAGTCACAGTACACAGTGTGACCCAGAAGAAGTGATGGATTGGTGAATCCTGAATATGCGGAGCCTTCTGGAGCAAAGGAGGTAAGTTTATTGCTATTTTTTAAATGTCTGATCTGAGGTCTGATGTGGGCTGGGACGTGCGATCTGAGACTGAACGGGGCTGGGGGGGGGTCTGATCTGAGGTTGATAGGGTCTGATTGGGGGTCTGATTTGAGTCTGATGAGGGCTGGGGGTCTGAAGGGGGCTGATCTGAGGCTGATGGGGGCGGAAGGGTCCCATCTGAGGCTGATTTGGCCTTGGGGGTCCGATCTGAGGCTTATTGGGGGTCTGATCTGAGTCTGATGGGGCTGGGGAGTCTGATCTGAAGCTAAGGGGTTAAAGCTTCATATACATGAAGCCTAAAATACTTCATGACACAAATGATTGATTCATAAGAAAGAGGCAGTTCTGTAGACCAGCGTTCCTTAATTCCAGTCCTCAAGGCCCACCTGCCGGTCATGTTTTCAGGATTTCTTTAGTATTGAGCCAGTGATACAATTAGTCTCAATGCTTCAGGACTTACTACAGGTAGTCATTCTGTGGGATATTCTCAAATCATGATCAAATGGTGGGCCCTGAGTTCAGTCAACACTACTGTGGACAACCACATGTCCTGCTTATGTATTTGACCCTTTGGAAAAATATAGTTATTGTCTCTTTATATTAATTCATGTTATTACATTATAGATCGACGCTTACAAATGATGGGGGGCATTTATTAAGACCGGCGTTTTAGATGCACCATAACTGGTGCAGGCCTCTCCATAACTTTGGCGTGTACAGTGCTGCTTCTAACTGTAAGGCAGCTTCCAAGCTGGCTTACATTTAGCCCATTTCCTACGCCTGGTTTACACCACGCCCACAGTTTCAGACCTGGCGTGAGCAGGGAAAAGTCGCAGACTGTGGCGTAACTAACCACTGTGCCGCCATCTGCACCTGAAATGCACCTAATATAGGTGCATTTCAGTATAATAAATAAACCCCAATATGTTTTCTCAAACATAAATGTAAAAAAGGTACTATAAGTGAAAAAACTTACCAACATCTGTGATGTATGACTTCCCATTATCTGGCCACTGGATATATTGGTTTGTGAAGTAGTTGCTACCATATCCTAGAATAAAACCTTCTAGCTTGATATTTTCATTTGGTCGATGAAATTTCATTATCAGTGTGTCACCAGTGATGTTAATATGGGCCTTCATGTTTAGCTTCTTTACTGCAGAAAAAAACCCAATATATTAAATAAGATGATGTTCTGTAAAAATAATTATATCGTACAGCTTTTACACAATGACAAAAATTTCATTTCAGGTAACGAGGGATTCATGGCAATTTGGTGCTGTTTTGTAAGGCACAATATTTTATTTTCAACATAATAACCTAATAAGTGAATAGTTTTATTTTATTATAAAAAATACAATCTCTGGTACAGGCGAGCTCATCAGCTTCACATGAATGGAACCAACAATTGTAATTACACTGCACTGCCTCTACACAGGAGACAATGCGCAAGTAATTTTGCAGTAGCCTAAGTGCAGACTCTCAGGTTTAATATGCGTGCATTCACATCCTAATTACAGCCCTTTAATATGTAGCTGTCTCTTGTTCAAGAGACCAAAGGTAATTGGCCAATTTTCACAAAAGCTATTTAATGGGCTGCATGGGCTATTCCCTTGTTAATCCATTATCAATTAAGCAGGTAAAAGTTTTTGAGTTGATTCCAGGTGTGGCATTTGCATCCAGAAGCTGTTGCTGTGAACCCACAACATGCGGTCAAAGGAGCTATCAATGGAAGTGAAACAGGCCATCCTTAGGCTGAAAAAAAGAAGAAATCCATCAGAGATAGTGGATAGAGAGCATTGGTGAGCTTGGGAACTCAAAAAGGCCTGGATGTCCACATATGACAACAGTGGTGGATGATCGCAGGATCCTTTCCATGGTTAGGAAAAAACCTTTCACAACATTCACCCAAGTGAACAACACTCTCCAGGAAGTAGGTATATCAATATCTAAGTCTACCATAAATAGAAGACTTCATGAGAATAAATACAGAGGGTTCACCACAAGGTGAAAAACACTAATCAGCCTCAAAAATAGAAAGGCCAGCCAAAAAACAAATCTATTGAATACAGCTCTGTTCTAGAACAGCATTCTTTGGACAGATGAAGCTAAGATCAACCTGTACCAGATTGATGGGAAGAAGAAAGGATGGAGAAGGCTTAGGCTGGCTTTTGAATAAAAGCACACCACATCCCCTATAAAACATGGTGGAGGAATTGTGATGGCACTGGGTCACTACTGTTTATTGATGATGTGACTGAAGACAGAAGCAGCCAGATGAATTCTGAAGTGTACAGGGATATATTTTGCTCCCATATTCAACTAAATGCAGAAAGGTTGATTGGACGACACCTCACAGTACAGATGGACAATGACCCAAAACATACTGTAAAAGCAAACCAGGACTTTTTAAAGGAAAAGCAGTGGAATATTCCACAATGGCCGAGTCAATCACCAGATCTCAATCCGATCCAGAATGCATTTCATTTGTTTAAGACAAAGCTTAAGGCGGAAAGACCCACAAACAAGCAACAACTGAAGACAGCTGCAGTGAAGACCTGGCAAAGCATCACAAAGGAGGAAACCCAGCGTTTGGTGATGTCCATGGGTACCAGACTTCAGGCAGTAATTGCCTGCAAAAGATTCACTACAAAGTATTAAAAATGAACATTTTATTTATGGTAATGTTAATTTGTCCAATTACTTTTTAGCCCCTGAAATGAGGAGGCTTTGTAGAAAAATGGTTGAAATTCCTAAACGTTTCACAGGATATTTTTGTTCAACCCCTTGAATTAAACATGAAGGTCTGCACTGTGATTGCATCTCAGTTGTTTCATTTCAAATCCAATGTGGTGGCCTGCAGAGCCCAAATCATGAAGATTGTGTCACTGTTAAAATATTTCTGGACCTACCTATATATTTTTTATCTTAGGCATTGTGGTGGCACACAGGTTGCCTTTGAGTCACTAATATGAACTTGTAGGGACTCCATACTGACAGGGAGTGTTCCACAGGATTGGCGCATAGCAAATGTAGTGCCAGTATTCAAAAAGGGTCCAAAAACAGAGCCCGGGAACTATAGGCCGGTAAGTTTAACATCTGTCGTGGGTAAACTGTTTGAGGGTATTCTAAGAGATGCTATCTTGGAGTACCTCAATGAAAATAAGCAAATTACTCCATATCAGCATGGCTTCATGAGGGATCGGTCATGTCAAACCAATTTAATCAGTTTCTATGAGGAGGTAAGTTCTAGACTGGACCGCGGCGAATCAATGGATGTCGTATATCTGGACTTCTCCAAAGCATTTGACACGGTACCACATAAAAGGTTAGTATATAAAATGAGAATGCTTGGCCTGGGAGAAAATGTCTGTATGTGGGTAAGTAACTGGCTCAGTGATAGAAAACAGAGGGTGGTTATTAATGGTACATACTCAGATTGGGTCACTGTAACTAGTGGTGTACCACAGGGGTCAGTATTGGGCCCTATTCTCTTCAATATATTTATTAATGATCTTGTAGAAGGCTTGCACAGTAAAATATCAATTTTTGCAGATGACACTAAACTGTGTAAAGTAATTAACACAGAAGACTGTGAACAAGGCAGAGCTGGAGAGGGTTCAGAGGAGGGCAACTAAAGTAATAACTGGAATGGGTGGACTACAGTACCCAGAAAGATTATCAAAATTAGGGTTATTCACTTTAGAAAAAAGACGACTGAGGGGAGATCTAATAACTATGTATAAATATATCAGAGGTCAGTACAGAGATCTCTCCCATGATCTATTTATCCCCAGGACTGTGACTGTGATGAGTGGGCATCCTCTGCGTCTGGAGGAAAGAAGGTTTGTACACAAACATAGGAGAGGATTCTTTACGGTAAGAGCAGTGAGACTATGGAACTCTCTGCCACAGGAGGTGGTGATGGTAAGTTCACTAAAAGAGTTCAAGAGAGGCCTGGATGTATTTTTGGAGGATAATAATATTACAGGTTATAGTTACTAGGGAGGGGTCGTTGATCCAGGGAGTAATTCTGATTGCCTGATTGGAGTCGGGAAGGAATTTTTTTCCCTAAAGTGGGGAAAATTGGCTTCTACCTCACAGGGTTTTTTTTTGCCTTCCTCTGGATCAACTTGTAGGAAAACAGGCCGAACTGGATCGACAGATGTCTTTTTTCGGCCTTATAAACTGTGTTACTATGTTACTATGTTAGATATACTGCCTTACAGGTACTGTTTATTTGGCAATGACTGGCTGCAGCGGTGATGTATCCACGTGACCAATGTCAATGCAGGAAGACCCTAGACCTGTGATGCCCAAGGGGGGATCGTTTGGAGCAGGAATCAGTGGGAATGAGGTAGGTATGATTCTCACCGTGGGTCACACTGGGTATAAACTGTTGGTCTCTTATGACATATTCTCATTGGACAGCATAATCAAGTTTGCTTGAACTCTTCTAACATGGGCGTAGCTACAACTGATTGGGCCCCACAGCACATCTTCTACAGCCCCCCTCCACTCCTATTTGAATAGGAGTAGTAGTGCTTTAAATATATATATATATATATATATATATATATATATATATATACATACACACACAACTACCCATATCCAGATATCTACTATATACAGAATAAGCAGATTGCATAGATACACAAACCAGGGGCGTACATAGAAATCATTGGGCCAGAATATGGTGATGTAAAAAAGAAAACAATTTCAAAGTTGTAGTCTAGTTTTACACTATTTAGACATAAAAAACCTATACATATGGGGTATCGTTATAATTGTAATGACCAAGAGAATGAAAGGCACAAGTCAGTTTTGCCGCAAAGGGAACACCATAGGAATTGTTTTTGTTTCCTAATTCCGCCCCATTTAGAAAAATTTGCCAGCTTCCCACTGCATTGTATGCCATATTAAAGTACAACTTGTCCCGCAAAAATAACCCCTCATACTACATCTATGTGAGCAGACAAATAAATAAAAAAAAAGTTAGGGATGAAAAATGGAAATGCTGCTGGCAATCTGTCAATGTTAATAAAACTACAGGGGGCGGGGCCTTCTGTGCGCTCCGGGCACCCCTGTGCCGCGGGCCCCATAGCAGTTGTGTGGTCTGCCTACATTGACTGTACGCTACTGACACAAACACTCACATAATAACACACACTCACACACATACACAAACAGATATAAACACACAGATAAACACATACATATCTATATATATATATATATATATATATATATATATATATATATATACAGATATCTCCTATATACAGATATAAGCAGATTGCAGATGGCATAGATACACAAACACTCACATAATAGCACACAAGCGCACACATACACATATATACATACACAAACAGATATACACACACAAACACACATATATATATATATATACATATATGTGTGTGTATCTTATATATATAAAAATGAGTTTCTGTCTGTCTGTTCCTTATGCGCGACCAAACTACTTGACCGATCTTCACCAAATTCGGCACACAGGTACATCAGGTTTTAGATCGGGTCTCAGCTCTCTAGGACGTACCATTCCCAAGATATTCCCAAAAAATGACCTGCATTAGCCAATATTAGCCTGGGAGCCTTTCTCTTCAAATCCCAACTGCCATACACACGATCACATGTCCCTTATCAGCCAATAGAAGCTCGCAGGTCCTTAGTCTGCAAATACACACAGCTTTGCTGCAGGTTTCCATACCAACCCAAACTGCAAGAAAAACTGGGGGTCAGTCAGCACATCCAGGTATGCAGGTGCACGTCACATAGGTGTGGCTGCAAAATAGAATGGTAAAACATAAGAAATGCAACAGCACTCTGTGAACACAGACAATAAATTGAGTACTGCATCCTCTATAGTTAATGGAGGCTGCTATGGCACCTAGTGACTATGGCGTTTAGTGTTAGGTTCCCGTCTTAAAGAGATCGCCTTGATGTATGGCAGACGGGCACAGATAATTTTTGTACAAAATTATCTGCCAAGAATCTCACATTTACAATGTAGCGCTAGTATCGTGTAGATGGTGAGTATGGCAGTATTATATGTACTCAATTTATTGTCTGTGTTCGCAGAGTGCTGTTGCATTTCTTATGTTTTACCATTCTATTTTGCAGCCACACCTATGTGACGTGCACCTGCATACCTGAATGTGCTGACTGACCCCCAGTTTTTCTTGCAGTTTAGGTGGAGGCGTGGCTGACTCCACTACCATTTCGGTCGTGCACTCCTAACTAACCTGTTTGCCTTACTGGCTGATTGTCAGGTCTGGTCATCAGAGAACATAGGTTCTATGTTTTGCTTGGTTTTCTGAGTTTTTGTGTGTTTCTGTTTAGTGCCTACGCCTTGCCTTGAACTATGT
This sequence comes from Rhinella marina, assembly GCA_900303285.1. Taxonomy (NCBI): domain Eukaryota; kingdom Metazoa; phylum Chordata; class Amphibia; order Anura; family Bufonidae; genus Rhinella; species Rhinella marina. The sequence continues at coordinate 1,747 of ONZH01005941.1, read as the reverse complement.
TCACACTGTGGGTTGTTTTAGAGCCAACGCCCAGCTTCATGTTTGGTTTGTCTTCTCAGGGTTAATTCTCAGGTGCTGGGCTGAGTGGCTTCTCTGAATCTGGTCCATTCAGAACCTGGGGGTGGGATATCTTCCTGCTTATATACCTTTCTTTCTCTCTGCTCCTTGCTGGTTTTTGCAATTCCTTGCTATTCCTGCTTGTGTGTTATTGTGTATCCTGACTGCTGATTTGACCCTTGGCTTGTATCTGACTTCTCTACCGTCTCCCGATTTTGTACTTTGTTATTCCTGGTTTTGACGCGGCTTCCTGACGATCCTTTTGGTGTTTTGTCTGTCTTGTTTGTTGTTCCTGTTCCCTGCACCTTATACAGTGTATTTCGCAGTCCTCGTGGTTGTCGCCCCACGGTTTAGCGTGGGTGAGGCAATAGGCAGGGACAGAGGGTTGGGTAAGCTCAGGGCACACGCTCCTCTGTTGTCTGTTTATCCCAACCTTGACAGAAAAACCAGCCTGAAAATACCTGTAACCTGTATACTGCCAGCTACGTTTATTCCACCTATGGAGCAAATGTCAGTGGTGGTAGCTCAGGTCCAGGCCTTGACCAATTTGATTCAGGATCTTGCTATACGCCTTCAGGTTCAGGAAAACATGCAGGCCTCGGCTCCTGTGTCTGCACCCCAGGTTCCCACACCTGCACCTGAACCTAAGGTCCCCCTTCCTGATTTTTTTTATGGTGACCGTAAGAAATTTTTCTGTTTCGGGAAGGATGTATTTTGTATTTTTCTTTACGACCTCGGTCGTTTGTAACGGAAGCGCAAAAGGTGGGTTTGGTTATGTCTCTCCTGCGCGGAGACCCCCAAACCTGGGCCTTTTCTTTACCCACTGCCTCTCCTTTGCGCTCATACCTTGACGAGTTTTTTGTTGCGCTGGGTCAGATATATGATGAGCCAGATCGCCCAGCGTTAGCTGTATCCCAGTTATTGTCTCTACGTCAGGGTGGACAGATGGCGGAAAATTACTGTGCTAGTTTTAGACAATATGTGACCGATTCCGGGTGGAATGATAGGGCTTTGAAAGACCTTTTCATGACTGGACTGTCTGACCGTGTGAAGGATTTGTTGTTAGCCCATGCTGAACCTAAAACACTTGACGAAGCGATGACCCTGGCCGTCCGGGCAGATAGACGTCTAAGATCCAGGCAACCTCCTCGGGTGTCTCCTGCTCCTCAGCCGATCCTCAATCCGGTCTCCAGCCAATCCGGACCAGAACCGATGGAACTCGGCAGTATTACGCCTAAGCAGAGAAGGGAACATCGTACGAGGAATCATTTGTGCTTCTACTGCGGGAGTCCGGATCATCTGCTGAAGTCCTGTCCGAAGAAAACCTCAGCAGGAAAACTTCTGCTCCTAGACAGTTATCGGGAGGACTGTCTAGGAGCTCAGGTACCCTCTAATGTTTCTAGAGTATTTTTGCCCTGCACCGTCTCTTTCCAGTCAGCCTCACGTGTTGGACAGGCTTTCTTGGATTCTGGTTCAGCCGCCAACTTCATTGATTTTCAAATTTGTTTCCCAAATATTGCCTTCTTTGATTCCCCTGTCCCCTCCTATCCAGGTGTCTAGTGTCAATATGACCCCTCTGCAAGCCGGTTTGGTCAAATTCCGTACTCCTGAAATAAGACTGGTGTGGGTGCACTACATATTGAATATTGTTCTTTCCTTGTAATGAAAGATTTGTCTGTGGACATTATTC